>CM038217.1:89117564-90353502 GCA_021442155.1 Cymbidium sinense
ATGACAGAGGTCGGTATTAGAGCAACTGATGCATTCAGCTATCTAACTGAGGAAGTTGAGAATATCTGTTCACAAAAGAGATGCTTTCAATTTTATTCAGAAAGAGAAAAGATCGAGGATTGCGAATGGTGACAGTAATGCATTAATACAGTTGTTTAAGAAAAGACAAGCAGCAGATGAGATGTTTGCATGAGATGTACAAGTTGATGAGTCGGATTGCTTAGTAAGTTTTTTTGACATGTGTCTAGGATAGAATATGAGGGATGTAATAATTTTTGATACAAGCTATCAACTCAATAAATATAATCTTGTTTGTGCCCCAATTATTAGAGTGAATCATCACTAGCAAAATGTATTATTTGGAGTAGCCTTTTTATCAGAAGAGACAATTGAGTCATTCTCATGGCTATTCCAAACATTTCTTCTTGATGAGTGACATATCCTATAACAATATTCATTGATCAAGATCGCTAAGGAGCTATCAAATTGTATTGTAGATACTCATCATAGGTTGTGCCAATGACATATTTCAAAAAAAAGCTCCTTCTAAGGTTCATTGCTTTAATAGTAATAAGATACAAGACTATTTTATAAATGCATGAGTAAGTGTGACTCAGGAAGAGTTTAAGGCATGATCTGCCATGCTAAGAAGGTAATTTGCATGATCATGCGTCGAGCTTTATAAGATTAGATCCAAGTGGTCCACTGATTCGAAGGACTCATTCTGCATGGACATCTTGTCAACGCAACGTAGTGAGTCCACGAACAATGTATGTCACGAAATATCTAAATCAACTAGTTCGCTCACATATTATTTCTTGGGGTTGGAAAAGGTTATGGAGACATGGCATCGGAATGAATATGACGAAGACTGTAACCAGTCATCGATTGTTCTGTTGTTAAGACCCAATTCTAAAATAAGTCTATGTTTTATACAAGAAATGTTTACACTATGTTTGAAGAGGAATTTTGCATGGAGTTGGAGGCCTATCAAGAACTAAGTCGGCGACACCATGGAGTATTTGGTGAGAAACTTAGAGAATAAAAATGCATCCAAAATATGGACTACATTTCGATAGACTACCCAGAAGTAACTTGTACTTGCAAAAAATTTGAAATGATGGGATTACAGTGCCCATTATCGAAGTTCTAGTCGTGAAGATAGCATTCCTGACAAGTATCTTCTCATCTACCGTGAGCAAAAGAGGGATATTTATATTGATAGTGCATAAAAATTAAGAGATGTGGCAAGCACATATGGAAATGCTTGACATTTTTTAACCACATAAGTCGATATACATATCAAATAAGCGTGGCATAAGGCACAAGAGTCGAGGACTATATGCTTGGATCCCTAAAAAACTATATGATGATGTCGACTCTATAATAAGTGAGAATTCTCCTCCAAAAAAAGCTTAAGAAGAAGAAGAAGTCAACCACAACAGATAAGGAAAATACATCTTAAAGGATCCGCTTAAGCAACGCCCAAAGGGTGTTTCCAACTTGGCTTAAGATATGGGAGAGATCCAAGAAAGCCAAGAGTAATTTTCTATTTATGTATTAATTTTTTAGTATTTTAAATATTGCATTAATCTTCAAACCCTTCTACTTTTATTGCGTAAAACCAAAGTACATGATAGCAACGTGTTTCATCACAAGTTGTATCACCTTTCTATTATGCTAGAGTATTTTCGAGGTACGCACAAAATATCACATCGATGCTGAAAGAAATCATCAACTAATACGATGTTCTACATGCAGGAATTTAACTCAAGCTCCACAATCAATCGTAAGTACACTAAGCCGATGATGAATATTATTTCAGAAAATATTTGATGCATGACATTATCCGCTCTTTCGATCCAATTTTTCGTAATGCTTTAGAGTCCCAAAGATGACTCTCTTCAACTTAACAGCACCAAGATGTTTAGATATTTAGCTAGATTTTCTCACTGCTTGTATTTCTGCACAAGTTGAGTTAATCGCCGAGGACCTTGTAATTATTGGATCAGAGTAATAAATATGTGCAATAAATATATTTACATCTGTGTTTCATGAGGGTATGATCGATTGCCTTTTTTTCGCTTTATTTAGCTGAAGAAATGTTCATTACATTCATTTGCATAATTTGAAAGTCTGGATGATTTGGATATTTTTCCATGTACTTTGTGTATCTCTTTGAGGGTTCACATCATTTTTCATTTTTATTATTTTATGCTTTCAGACATTATCATTACATAAGCATAAATTTGAGACTGCTGGATGGTTTGGGGTATTTTGTTCTGCATCTCTATATCTCTTTGGATGGTACATAACATTTATGTTATTTCTTTTCAGTTTATTTAGCTTGTTTACTGAGATAATGTTCATTACATTACAATGGAAGCAATATGGGAGCTACTTGGATGGTTTGGGGGGGGTATTTTTGCATCTCTCTCTCTTGAGGTACATATCATTTATGTCATTTTTTTCGCTTTATTTGCCTATTTTGAGATAATGTTCATTACATTACAATGGAAGATGTCGCTTGGATGATTTATGTGAACTTTTTTGTATCAGACTCTGCATTCTTTGAGGGTACAGCATTTATGTCATTTTTTTCCAATTTATTTTTCCCAATGAGATAATGTTCATTACATTACAATGGAAGCAATTTGAAAGTCGCTTGATGATTGCATTTTTTAGACTGCATTCTCCACCTCTTGAGGGTACGTATCATTTAGGCTTCTTTTTCATTTTATTTTGCCTGCTTCTTGAGATAATGTTCTTATTACATTACAAATGGACATGCTTGATGGTTGGGGGGGATATTTTGCATCTGTACTCTCTGTACCTCTTTGGAGGGTACAGATCATTTATGTCATTTTTTTCAGTTTATTTTGCCCAATTCTAGAGATAATGTTCATTACATTACAATGGAAGCAATTTGAAAGCTGCTTGGATGATTTCGATTTTTTACATCTGTATTCTGCTCTTTGAGGGTTCATATTATTTCATTACATTACAATTAGAGCAATGGATGCTTGAATGGGGTATTTTGCCAGATTTCTTATACCTCTTGAGGTACATATCATTTATGTCATTTCTTTCGCTTTATTTTCTTAGAGATAATGTTCATTACATTACAATGGAAGCAATTTGAAAGTCGCTTGGATGATTTCTGGTATTTTTTTGCATTCCAGATCACTTTGAGGGCATTTTGGGCTTCTTTTTTTTCCATTTTATTTTACCCATTTCTTGAGATAATGTTCATTACATTACAATGGAGCAATATGTCGCTTGAATGGTTTTATTTTGCATCATTCTTTGGAGGGTACGATCATTTATGTCATTTTTTCAGTTTATTTTGCCCAATTTAGAGATAATGTTCATTACATTACAATGCAATTTGAAAGTCGCTTGGATGATTTCGCTATTTTTTGCATCGTGCACTTTGAGGGTACATCATTTATAATTATCTAGTTTGAAAATTTAGTTGGCAAATTTAATCTAATGTGGTGACAAATTTAAAACCTCTTAATCTATTGTATTTACAATATTCAAGAATTGAAAATAATTATTATATAATTAAATGTTAAAAGTTATCGCTTTAGAAGTTTCATTATTATAATGTAATTAAATTTGTCATATTGCAAATGCTAAAAAAAATACTATTTTTTTATAATAGATTAACTTATTTATTTTTGTTTCATCTAAATAAATATAAAATTAGTCCGATAAGATTCAAGTAAATATTCAACTTCATTTCACTGAAAGCAACAACATATTAAGAATACATATGAGTTAATTTTTTTAACCGCTTTATTTTCAAAATAAAAAAAACATATAATAGCAATCATAATCGTATTTTAATGCATATGAGTTAAAATTAAAACTGTTAAAATATCATGACTTTACAATAAAAAATTTACTTACACCAACCACAATAACTTCACAATGAAACTTTTAAAAAAAGATAATCCCTAATCACATTTATGTCTTATGTCGATAACATTTATTTTATGCATTCTACGTGCATTAATTTTATGTGCTCATAACCAAATCCATAAGATAAAAAATATGATTACCGAGTAAAATATCATCCCAGTAAAATATCGTGAAATCAAACTATAAGAATTGAGAGAAAAAGAAGTTACAAAAAGTAGTAAAATATCATCCTGCATCCATAAACCATCTATTCACTTCAACAAAAAACACCTAAGTCTTCAAGCCACCAAACCGATGCATTATACAAAATTCTATATCAAACTAAATACTATTGTTCTTAATTTTGATTTTAAGTCCCAAACAAAATATAGTGTGTTTAACTCATCCCTAAATATATTCATCTTCTTTGGCCAATGGTGGTCTACCTACCCATGGAGGTATGACACGCTTCCATGTATTTGCAGACAAACATTAATAGCCGACACTATTTTCTTGAATCCCACTCACCATTTCAATTGGCCATTGTCTGGGATCGCCGAAAAGACACAGCATCTTTAACAAGTAATTTGATCTGAATATGCAAAATATAATCTCAACAAGTTGGCCAAAAAAAAAAAATAGTTAAGAGGAACCAAATTTGAAAACTGTTCTTACAATCTCAGGAAGAATGCTCTTATGGGTTGGTTTGGGTAATGAGTCGTAAAAATACAGCCCCGACTTCATATGCTTGAGTGTCCAAAGTCATTATCTATAACCGGCGTAAGATTAACTCACTACACACCGTAGTGACATGTTGATAAACATTTTGCTTTCCTCGTGTGCACTGCATAACTAAGTGAAAAGAAGAGAACGATTATAGATTATAGCTTTTATCTAAACAAACAAGAATTGAATCGTAATACCCAACATTCTGGCCAATGCAAGCATGAAATGTACAAATGGGGACATACAGTAATACTTCTCGCCAAGATAAACGCCAAGGCATCAATGTGTATCCGAGATATTCGGAGCAACTCATCGATCCCTCGCAATAATGATATTCCAACCGGAATACTATATCACCCGCAAGTGATAAATATTTTAAAGTGAGCTTAATTAAATGAATATTATTTTATGTATGAAGGACGATTGAAGTTTGACTTGTCCTCGAATCGGAGCATGACGTCAATAAGATCGAGCAGGCAAAAAAATACCGGATGAGAACTCAACAACATGAAGTGCCTCGATGGCTCAAGGAAGGAAATTACTGATGGAGAAAGTTAGTGATGAAGATCTAGATTCAGTATGAATTAAGGATCGATCTAATGAGTGTTTTTCATACCTCCGATTGATGCTCCTCCACCACAACGATAGCCGGTAATCAACCTTGATGCTCATCTTCAAACCTATAAAAATATTAGTGAAATCTATTTCTATTATCTCAAATTTAAAAGAAAGTAACTTAATACCTCACTGGCTTTCATCTTGAGTGGAGGCCCACACATCACTTATTCTTGCTCGTGACTTCCGTAAGTGTGTGTGAAGGGGAACTAGCTTTCCTCTTCTTATCTATCAGCCACACCATGCTCACCGCTGACATGTGTTTTGAGCATCATCATGTAGTGGAGGCCTCCACAAGAACTTCTCCTACTAATTCCACTGGGCTTCCCTGAGTATCCAACTCCATGAAGCTCCTGTGGTAGCCTCCACAAGAGCTTCCCCCTGCACCCTCCCTTTCCAAGTGGTAGCCTCCCTGAGGTACCTCCATGTGGGAAGCTCGTGTAGCCTCAAGAGTTTCCTGGTGACCCCACAGAACCTCCCCACACTTGGGGTGGTGGACCTCACCCTGCAAGAACTTCCTCGATAGCAAAGAACCCGCAAATCAAGCCCATCAATCTCATCATTATTGCATGAAAAGACGATCATCAGATCTTTCAAGTCCTCAAACCTACAAGTATCCTCTCCACCGCAAAGTCATTCGTGGGGGTAGTAGCAGAAGGCATGCTAGATACACTGGACGGGGGAGAATATCGAGGAGAGATATATGGAGACTCAATGCACTAATTAGACTTAAAATGAGACTACTATCGCTCATGATGCAAGTGGGGACACCAATCAAGGAGCCGCCTCTCTTCTAATATGTCCTCAATGAAAGGCACTGTGATAAACCGATAAGAAAATGTGAAGACATACAACATAAATAAAGACATTCTTATATGAACTAAGTGATATATTATATGTCACCCTTCTCCCAAACCAAGAAAGCATTATTTGAAACTCTATTTTGCCCATCGCAAAGATAGCGGTGATGGAAATGACTGCTTATGATGCTTATGTGCTCCGCCATATACACAATAAATAAAGAACTTCAACATTAAATTACACATTCTCGAGATATAGAATACCATCGAAGAGTGACAAAGCCACTCATGTAACTCCCTGGTTCAATCTTTGATGTAATAACATCAAATTGGGAAACTAAAGTCCCAAATGACCTCTCGCTATTCAAGAAATCTATTCCATGTTTCCAGTATATCAATTTCGAGCCATCAAAGATGTATTCTGCAGAAATCAATCAACAATGATTTCGCCATACACTTCTCCTCTATTTGGCATCCCTATCACCGCAACTTCTGGGGTGAAAGGAATGCACCGCACCCAACAAGAAAGCTTCTATGTCCCAAGAGAGATGTAATGGCAACCGAAGTCTTGCTTAATTAGTCTAATGATTGATAGAGAAGCCTCTTTAAAATGTCTTCAAGAAAATGTAATATAATAACATTTTACAAGAAGCAGATCTCAAGTTATCATTTTCACATGGTAAACTTCAAAAAAGAAAAGTCAGTAGGTAATGAGTACAGATGAAAAATACCCCCCCTCCCAAACTATCCAAACAGCCTCCAAATGCTTCCATTGGAATGCCCTAAACATAATCAAAAGAAGTAGGCAAAATAAATTGGCAAAAGAAGTCCTAAATGATCTCACCTCAGAGAGGTACAGAGAGTACAGATGCAAAATACCCACCAGAAATCATCCAAACAGCCTCCAAATACTTCCATTGGAATGCCCTAAACATAATCAAAAGAAGTAGGCAAAATAAACTGCAAAAGAAGGACAAAATGATCTGTACCCTCCAAAGAGGTACAGAGAGTACATATGCAAAATACCCCAAATCATCCAAACAAATCAAATGCTTCCATTGAATGTAAAATATTATCTCAAGAATTAGGCAAAAAATAAAAAAAAAGGTCATAAATGATCTGTACCTCCAAAGAGATGAGAGTACGATGCAAAATACCCCAAACCATCCAAATACCCAAATGCTTCCATTGGAATGCCCTAAACATAATCAAAAGAAGTAGCAAAATAAACTGAAAAGAAGTCAAATGATCTATACCTCCAAAGAGGTAAGAGTAGATGCAAAATACCCACCAGAAACCATCCAAACAACCTCCAAATGCTTCCATTGGAATGCCCTAAACATAATCAAAAGAAGTAGGCAAAATAAACCGCAAAAGAAGTTAAAAAATGATCTGTCTCCAAAGAGGTAGAGAGAGTACGATGCAAAATACCTCCAAATCATCCAAAACCTCCAAATGCTTCCATTGGAATGCCCTAAACATAAAAAGAAGTAGGCAAAATAAACCGGCAAAAGAAGTTAAAAATGATCTGCTCCAAAGAGGGAGAGTACAGATGCAAAATACCCTCCAAACCATCAAATATCAAATGCTTCCATTGGAATGCCCTAAACATAACTAAAAGAAGTAGCAAAATAAACCGGCAAAAGAAGTAAAATGATCTCCAAAGAGGTACAGAGAGTACAGATGCAAAATACCCACCAGAAATCATCCAAACAGCCTCCAAATGCTTCCATTGTAATGTAATGAATATTATCTCTAGAATCAGGCAAAATAAACTGAAAAAAATGTCATAAATGATCTGTACCCTCCAAAGAGGTACAGAGAGTACAGATGCAAAATACCCAAAAACCATCCAAATAGCTTTCAAATTGCTTCCATTGTAATGTAATGAATATTATCTCAAGAAGTGCAAAATAAAAAAAAGTCAAATGATCTGACCCTCCAAAGAGGTAGAGAGTACATGCAAAATACCAACCATCCAATAGTTCCTATTGCTTCATTGGAATGCCCTAAACATAATCTCAAAAGAAGAAGGCAAAATAAACCGAAAAAATTAAAATGATTCAGATTCTCCAAAGAGGTACGTGAGAGAAATGCAAAAATATCCACCATAAACCATCCAAAAGCCTCCAAATGCTTCCATTGGAATGCCCTAAATATAATCTCAAGAAGAAAAGAAAATAAACCGAAAAAGGACAAAAAATGATTTGTACCTCCAAGAGAGGTAGAGTACAGATGCAAAAACCCCTGAAACCATCCAAACAACCTCCAAATTGCTTACATTTGAATGTAATGAACATAATCTCAAGAAACAAAGCAAAGAAACCGAAAACTAAATGATATATATGTACCGAGAGGTACAGAGTAGATACAAAATAATATATAAAAAACAACCAATCTTTCACGACTGAGAAGAACAGAGTAAACCCTAAATTCATTCAAGTTCGAGAATGCATGTAAATACCTCTAGTCACCTACAATACCTCAATTTTGATTTGCTATATCACTCGGGCGTCGGACGCGATCGAGAACGGAGCTAAGTCGAAAAAATCCTTCGTCAAAAGAAAGCACTAAACCGTTTCGCGGATGAGGAATGTCGAACGACAAGATCATCTCGTTTCTTCTTCTCCCGCTTTTGAACAAAACGGGCGCCGGGCCAGGGAAGTGTAAACGATGCCGTGAATACGCCATCCCTTTACAGCCGCCCGCTATGTTACCGCTCGCTTAACCGCTAAAAATGGGGAAAAATATAGTGACACGCGTCAGCTGGATTGAGTCCGCGACGCAAAGTTTACGCGACCTGACGTAATATTTTCTCAGGTTGGAGACTGTTAATGTGCTCGACTTGAGAGTCAAATAGTGCGGAGAGTTGGGCAGTCTTTAAGGGAAGCAACTTGCGATGAACAGCCAGAAGCAAGGGAGTTCAGGCTATAGTGCCGGATGGGTTAGACCTTAGGGGAAATAAACTACACGAGCGAGTAGGGAGAATAGTGGTGTGTGAAGTTTGTAAATGCGAGAGAGAGAGAGAGAGAGAGAGAGAGAGAGAGAGAGAGAGAGAGAGAGAGAGAGAGAAATATCTCAGACAGAAGGAGATCCACGTTCTGCATATGAGGAAAGAAATGGAGATGCCATCTTGTGCTTGAGAGACGAGATTGAGAAACCGGGAGGTGAGAGCCTGAGAGTGAAACAGAGGCTTCGATGTCTAGCTTGGAGACGTGCGAAGATGATCGCTTTGTACTTGTACGAAGGAAGGAGGTCTCGGGATAGGGAGAAAACCAGAGGAGCGGCTGCTTGAATCGGGTTAAGAGAAGCAGTAAAAGCTCGTGTTTTCTGTGAGGAACCTATCTGCGTGCGTGAGAAGCAGAGACGAGATGGGAGTTTTGGGAGGGAGTTTCAGGACAACAGCTGCATGATTATGGAGCTTCACGAGACGAGGAGGAGCAGAGGTTGCTCGAAATAAAACAAACTAGGGAATGGAGATGAGGATTGCGGCTTTAGGAGGAGACTCATGTGATTGTGTTCAGGGATCGAGCAGTGGCCGACGTGAGCTGAAGTGAGAGGGATTGGTCAGGAAAGATGGGGAAGGGAGAGGGTTGAGCCACTGGGATTTGACGGGCGGAATTGGAGGTGATGCAATTATATAAATATTTGTACAAACTAATTTCAAACTAATTAAATTAGCGATAGAAAACAAAAATTAGAAGGATACATAATTACGTATATTTAATAGATGGGCTTTTTATATAAATATTTGAATTGATATAATATATTAAATAATAGAGAGAAGAGTTGATAATTTATGATTTACAAGAATCACTGGTATAAAGATAATTTTGGTGATTGTTTTGTGAATAGGGTGTAAGAATATTACGTGCGAACTCGTGCGCGGAGTCCAATCATAAGCTCTTATTTTTTTTTATATAAAAAAAAAAATTGATTAGATTCCGGACAAATCCGGAGTCCGCACGTAATATTTTTTTCGTCATTTAGGCGATTATGATCGTAATTAAGATGTCGCTCGTCAATTTCGCAATGCTGCCCTCTCTGACTTTCGAAATAGATACGTGGGTCAATAAATAAAAATTTTAAAACAAACAAAATTCAAAATTTGAAATAATCATCCATACCCCTCCGTCCAACTGAACCAAAAAGGTATTCTGCTTAACCTGGATGAAATCAGAATCTTTGGCGACGAGGAAGTTGACATATGAAGGAAGATCATATTGATGTTTGCGAAATGGAGTTGGGAAGTAAGTGTTGATGAGATCGTTAGAACCGGCGCACACAACAAATAAGCTCTCTGATATTATGCTATCAGCCTTTGCCTTGCCGGCTATAGCCTTAAGTTTCTCTTTGTATTCGCGAAAGAGTTTCAGCTGATCCTCCATTGATATCACTAACTGCATCATATCAGAATGTAAGAATGAAATAACATGGAGAAAAATTCACGCAAAAGAGAGAGAGAGAGAGAGAGAGAGAGAGAGAGAGAGAGAGAGAGAGATACCGCAGCCGTGGAGGTAATGGGATCATATCCAGTAGAACCAGAAGCGAAGCTCACTCCACTAAGGAGTTCTGCATCTCCTAAATTTTGACTGAGATACGCTGGCACTACTTTTATTCCCAGGTTTGAGGCTAACAAAAATATGAGAGAAATTGTTATCAAACTTAGAAAAAAAAAATTGAAAATAGCGAAGTAAATCCATCAATATTGATGGTATCATTCACTATGGTTCTCAATCCAAGTTCAAACGAGAAAAGTGTGATGGTCAATACTAATAATTCAACAGTTCTCTTATTATAATAAAATAAGTACAAAAATATGTTCGTTTAGAAATATAAAATGTTACAAATTTATGAAACGTAAATATTACTGTTCAATTTATGATAAATCAATCCTAATTTTGATCTCTCTTTCATTTAAACTTATGCCAAAATATAAAAAATAATTCAAATATATGACCAAGTGCAAGTAATAATAAACAAATTAATCTTGTAATAAAATCAGGATTTTAAATTAAACACCTATAATACATATAGTTATAATAGAATTCACCAATACAATTTTCACAGGCATAATTATATAAATTCTGTCTCAAATTTGATGGTGCCGAGAGCCACCTTTTCTGATCCCATTACTGAGCAAGGCAATGCATTGGCTCTTGTATATATTAGCTTGCAGTAACATTATGTTTAACATGCGAAAATAAAATATATTGTTGCTGGGAGTACGTACGTACCTAAGAAGTCACCAGGAATCTTGCCATTTGAAAATCTCCCAGTTGAAACATGGTCAATGAAATCCTTCCCGTATGGAGGAAAGTTGCACTTGAAGAAGGTCTCGATGTTATTGTTGTTTCCTGAATCAACTATGGAATCTCCGAACAAAATCACAGCTGGAACAAGAGGTTTCATGATTTGATTCACAGCTAAACCTAGAGTTAATGGAGTGCAGAGGCATAAGATGTAGAATACTACTAAAAGATGTAGTGTGGCTTCTGAAGTTCCAAGGGAAATTCTTCTTCTCATTGCTCTCTCTTTCTCTCTCTATATCTAATTTTTTCACTCTCTATCACTAACTTCCTTCACTTTCAGAATAGCAACTAGGCTGAGGCACTTAAATTTATAAGTGTGAGAGAGAACCAAAAGGACTCGAGGACAGGAGACATCCATCAGCCTAAAACCTCTTTAACTTAACCGTTATTTTGTTTAAACCCAAGGATTATTTTTTTCCCCAAAGAAGTGCTGTTGCATGAATTCAATAATTTCATGCAAAGCTTGCTTACGGTGAATTTTTACTTCCTATTGATTTATTATTTTTGTGTAATTTAATATCACATAATATTAATAAAAAATTAATTCTCATAATATTACATAGTATTGAAAGAAATAATATTTAGAATGTCATATATATATATATATTATTTTTCTCAAAATAAAATAAAAATATAAATCATTTCTAATAGCCCCTAAATATGTGTTTAAATGAATCAATTTGAAAATTTGGCACTATTTGAATATTTCATTTTTTTTTTGAATAATTTCATCAATTTGGAAAGTTAACAAATGTATTTTGATAACTTTTTTAATCATTAACATTATAAGAAATACATTTAATGTATATCTAATTTGGCTTGAGTTAGCATATGAAATTCAATTGAACATTAATTAATAGATATTTTATTTAATTCCCATTTATTGAAACTTTAAAATAGCCCAAATTAAATGGAAAGTCTTCAAAATAATCAAAATCACATAATCAAAACAAAAAAAAAAAAAAAATCTTGGAACTTTATTTCAAATGATGAAAATCTGGAGTAAGATCGAGCTTCAATGAGTTGAGAGTTTTTTAGTTTTTAATTGGCTTGAAATTTGGCATATTTGATGGGCGGTGTGGGTCGATAGCTGTGATTTTCTCCACTATCAGCCCACCTCCAATGCCTGCCTGTCAACTGCTTGCTATCTCCATCATTGATTAATTGTGATTAGGCACAACTTATGGGTTGTCGTCACCATCAATCTCACTGTTGTCAATCCCACCACTTATAATAACTACAATCATCATCCTGCATTATCTAGCTTTACAGAGGGAAATTTGGTTGTCTAAAAAAGAAATGCAATATATATAGATTGTAGTGTAAAGTAAATGTCATTATTTTGATTTTTTTTATAATTATTTGGTTGTATGCTAAGTAAATTAATACATGAATTTCTTTTTTTAATGTTTAGTTTGGTGTATGCAATGTAAATATAGTTTAGTATGAATACTTTGAAATTATCTAATTGTATGTAAAGTAATTGTAGAAATATTTCTTATGCTAATAGATTTACTAAATTTAAAAATCAAATATATATTACAAATTAAATAAATTATACATAAAAAGTTAGTGTTTGGTTAAAAAAAAACTTTGAGATACATTTATTTTGCTTACCATGGTGGTCAGATGTTTACATAATTCACCAAACCTAATGTTTCTTTCAAAATCACTTGTTATCATTATTCCAAGGCACTCTAATTTCACAATTGATAAATTCATTTAGTAACTTTACCAGATAAACTTCGAAAGTTTAATAAAACATTCACCAAAGTGCTTCTATAACACTGCATAGTAATTAAATACCATTAAAGTTGTAACAAGAAACCTAAGTATGTTAAATTGACAAGCAAAAAAATTTGAAAAAATGAACACCTTCAACTACAAAATAAGTAAGCAAAAGATGACGACTATATTAATAGATCATTCCCTGAGTCAAATCATTAGAAGAAATGTTATGCCCATCCTAATGACAATGTGGTGATTAAAAATGGATGGACACCACATAAATCTTAGAGGTACTTATTCAAGTGATTGAACACGACATCAAAGAATAATATATTAACCTAAGCAGTAGAAATATCACTCTATAATGGATTCAATTACTTAATAAGGACTCTAAGATTGATGGGTCTATGTGTAACAAAGATTTTTCTCCTGCCTTACATAGATGAATTAATGAAAGATATTTTTTAAATATATGTTGCAAGTTCCCTATTGGGATAAACTCGTAGTTAATTACATTCCAAAAGATATGAATCTCCTAAAAAAAATTCCAATTTAAAGTGGTCAATTATTGTCTTTATAGGTTTTAAAATTTAGATCAAATATTGATAATTTGAAAGTTAAATGACAGAGATCAAATAGAAATAGTTCTTTTTCAAATTCTAAAAAAAGAAAAGTAAAAGTGCTGCAAGATCAGGAAGCCTAGTAAGCACTTCAAATATTTTTAAAATTAAGATTTCTTTTAAGTTTTGAGTTAACATTCATTAGAATGGTATAACTTATATCCTAATAGCACAAGACTTTGAGAATTCTTAAGATGTGAGAATATATAGCTATAACAGGGAGAAACAGATAGCCTCAGACCCTAAAACTAAAGTGCTTCAACACAAGCTAGAAGCTCGACCTACTATCTCAACTTTTTTTGGCTTATTGCCTGTCTTTATTAGTTACCAACTAAAATCTCCTACATTTTAAATCTGAGTACCCAACCTTATGAAATGTAAGATAATTAAGCTATTATTAATTAGAAAAAAAATCTGAGAATCTAAACTCATTTTCTAAACTCTATAATCCTAACTAATATGAAAATGCTCATAACTAATGCAATAAAATTTAATTTATATATATATATATATATATATATATATATATATATATATATATATATATATATATATATATATATATATATATATATATATATATATATATATTAAACACCAAATTTATTTGACAAGGCTTGGCTATAGAGTATGCCTACATCCATGTCATTATAAAATAGTTATGAGCTAAAGTAAAATATAAGACATACTTCCTTAAGAAGGGATACCCCTTATGTGCAATAAGAGCAGGGACTATATATAACAAATAACACACAAGAAGAAACTTAGGAAAAAGTATATCATTCTAACATGCAATCCAAAGTAAACAAATCATCAAACAACCAAAATGATATAATAAAAAAAACATGTGCAGTCGGATTCTGCTATACACTTTGAAAAATAAAAAAATATTGGATAAACGAGCTTTGGCCTTATATAACTTGGCATATAACTAAGTAAATAGCTTATAGGGGTCTTCATAGCTTTGTCTTCATGGTATAAATACTCTAGGCTTCACTGGGTATCCCAAGTTTATACCTTCTAGTCACTACTCATACTAAACTTTGTGGATCTAAAGTCGTTCTAGTAAAAACTATATTTTAATAAAATTAAAATAAAATCTTAATTAAACCTATAAAATAGGGATTAACTAAAACAAACATATACATAAGCAGTTATATTTTATACAATAGAGCTTAGTGCCAATAATTATCAAGCCCACATATCATAAATGTTGTGCTCAAGAGCTTAAGCAAATAGCACATACAAGCAAACTTATTAATTTTAATTTTATTACAATGACCCCTTTTATTGAGCGCAATATCAAACAAAAAATATTATTAATTTAGTAAATATCACCCTAATATCCATCCCATGAGCATACAATCCTTAAATATAATCTAAAAAAGTGCACCATAAAACAAAAAAAATCAATATACATAAGAGCAAATTATAGGCCTAACCTAAGTCTATAAGCCATGACATATCAATCTAATTGTGTGTATAAAACCTAGTATGGTTACACAAATCTAGGCTTTAATACTTAAGTTGTAATTTGAAAAATAAAAAATAAAAATTGAAGTTCAATTGATTATTTTGGGTGGTTTTTATCCCTAATAAAGTCTAAAGTAAAATGAGTTTTATGGGTTTTGAGATAATTTAATCAATGATGATGAGTTTTAAATAATTTCTATATTAAAATTTATTTAAGTTCAAATAATCTTATAATTTAGTGAAATATACCTTAAAGTTAGGGAAATACCATACGTATCAATTTGATTTGATATAGCAATACGTAACTGAACGAAGTACAGAATTAATTAACAAATAAGAAAATATCAAATCAATGTCAAATTACCTTCTAAAATTATTTAAATATTTTATAGAGTTAAATGACTTCGAAAAATCATCATATAAAAATTTGGTATTGATTTGAATTGATTTAAATTATTTATTATTTATTATTTATTATTATATGACACAAGAAATATTTAAATTAAAATAAAGCTTATAAAATTATAAAATTTTACAGAGATGCTAGGAATGAAATCCTAACAATCTTATAAAAATTTCTTATCATTTAAAATTTAATTAAATATTTTATAATTTTTAGTAACTTATTTAATATTAAATTAAATAAAATATATAAATATTCAAAATAGGCAAATTTTATTTTTCATCTGTCCTGCTATTTATATAAGTTTAAAATAAAAAACTGGTAATTTTTCTATCTATATTTTATTTATTATAACTATTCTAGATTTAATGGCAATTAATGTAATTTTGAAATTAAAATAAATACATATTTATTTGAAATTAAATTTGATTGACTTAATTAACTCCAAACATTATGAAATTATTTTCTAAGGTTATGAGAGACCTAAAGATCAATCCATAAAAAATTAATTTTTTTTAAAATAATATAATAATTAATAATTAATTAACTAAATTTTGTTTAAATAGAGATAATATTAAAATAATTAGATAGATATGTAAAATTTTTTATTTTGATTAGGCCCAATTAAGGTGATTAGTGTAATTAAATATGCTATATAATTTTCTTATGGTTCTTAATTTTATATGTTTAGGGTATGATCTAAGGCTTGAAGATGTAATTTTATAATTTTAAATTGATTAATTAGATTATCTCTTGAATGAACCCTAATATCTAATAAATCACAAAACATAAGCCCAAATTTATTTGACAAAAATCATAAAGCTAAACAATCACATGCATAGCCCACCCTAGAAATTTCAAATCATTTGAGCCTATATTTTATGACTAATTATATTAAATAATATTTCAATAATTAGTCAATTACTCTCAAAATACTTAACACCAATTAAGAATTTTAATTCTATTGAATTCCTCTCTATTATGTGTGCACATAGAGGGGTTATTTGCATTTTTGAGTTTTGAATAATTAGCTAAGAATTTTCAAAATTTAGGTTCATTTAATTGATTATTTAAGATTTAATTAATCACAATTTTGGGATTTCTTAATTTGACCATAATCAAAAGTCTTAATTATTTTAACTAAATTTCTTATTTATTAAGAGACTGTGCTTAGAGCTAGTAATACATTTTACAAAATTTTATAATTTTTAAACTATTTATTACGTGATTTTTAATTATTTAAGTTCAAAAATTAACAACAATTATTTATACACGAAAATAGAACAAAATTTTTACTAGAGATGGAGGATAACATCATAAGCACTATAAAATTTTCTTGCTATTTGGGTTTATATTTTGAGGTGAATTTCACAAATATTATTTGTGAACAAAGCCTAATTACAGCTAAACTAGACAATAAATTTTGGGGCTTTTATATTTCATGTACTATCATTTATTTCTAGAGCATCTAGTTATATTTTTTAATTTTTATGATTTATTTTGAACTTTTTTTTTAAAGATTTGTTACATTTTAGGTATTATTTAAATTACAAAAAACCATTTTCTGTTAGGTGTGATCATTGACCTAAACACACTTTATGCAGTGCGTGCAGGTTAGATTGAGCCATATCACACGTGGACATCCACATGTAAATTGGTATTCCTAATAGGTTTGAATTGGCATGTTCGGGTCAATGGATTCGAATCCGCAACTTGGGCTGATGTAGTAATCAAAGGAGGAAATGCCCTGTCACATAGTCCCAAACTAAAGCTTAAATTCAGGAGAACTTTTAGTATACTTTATATGTGAACTCAGGTCAATGAATTTATGTTTCATGTGTTGCAATATATAGTAATTGATATATTTAATCATGTGTAAGTGTTGTAGTTGAAAATATGTGAATTTATGTATTTAATTTCATAGCTGTGGGTCTGGTGCCTGGGCACTGTACTTTGTAAGTTTTAGTATGCGGGAAAAAAGAAGCTAGTGCCTTGACATTGGGTTTATGATGCCTCGATGCTGGATTATGGCGTTGAGTTGTTGGCTCATGGTGCCACAACTCTATGAAATGAGAGTTTCAACTTTTTTTTATTAAAGTTTTTTTTATAGTTTTCTTTCCAAGGGACACATCCCTTAGTATTATACCTATTTAAACTCTATTTCTGACATAATGAAGAATTTTTTGCTTTTGTGTGTGTAATTTGAGTGAAAAAACTCTTCATTGAAGCTTGGTGGCCAGTCATCCGATGAATTCGGTGATCATTCGTTGCAGGTACACTTTGGTGACCAGAAAAACTTTAGACTCCTTCCACATTGTCAGTGGAAGAACATTGTAGCATCCCTTTCTTCACAACCACCGTGACATCCTACTCTCCATGATCAACCCTTCATCACGAACTTGCGATCTAATGGCCAAGAGTTCATCTACTTCCTCTTGTGTAAAGCTACAACCGTCCACCAAAATAATGATGATCTAAGAGATTCCGATAGCAAGATGATGAAAACACACATTCAAAAAGATTAATAAGGAAAAAAAGTAAGTTTGAACCTAACATACATGGTGTGCATTCACTTTACAAAACTCCAACACCTATTTAGCCAAACTAAGGGTGGAGAAAATACCTCATCAAAGTTAGGTTTGATGGCTCTCGCGTGTGAGGTAGCTTCATCTTGAAGAGACGGATCCCTATTAAGAAGCTTGAATTAATGAATCCTATGGTTGTGGACTAAGCTTTGTTTCCTCGTCGCTTTGAGCTCTATGCTAGACTGTTTAGAGACAATGGGGAAGTTTTCGTCTTTGCATGAGAAGGTTTGGGGATCGTGCTCAATAGGCTATTTGAGGAGGAGGGGATCTCAGTTTGGTGACTCATGTGTGGGGATGGGATGAGGCCAAGAGCTTCAAAATGAGCCTCTTGAATGCTTTAGGGAGAGATGGGAGGTGACAATGAGGCTTTAACCTCGTTCTATGGTGGGTAGCTTTGTGCAATTAGGCTACTTGATTTTAGATGGGGTGAGCTATGACCGAAGGGTTTAATGCCCAAGGAGGAGCTATTCATGCAAGTTGAGTACTAGCATCTTCAGTACTTAGTAGTAGATCGATATCATGGACAAATGAGGGCTTGTGTGTGATAGCAAATGTGAGTCATGCATTTGGCAAAAAAAGATAAAGTCAAATTTCCATATCTTTGAGGTCTTTACGCTAATCTTGGTTAATTGTCTTGTCTAACTTGAGAGATTTAACCTTTAAGTCCTTCTTGGATTAACATAATAAGGTTATTGGCGTTGGCTTAATTTGAGATTAGCTTGATTAAGCACTTTAATCCTTGTTCAAAGGGATTATTTGCCTTTAAACTTGTCCTTAAGCTGTTATAATTTTTCATTTGCATGAATGGTGACCTTTGCCCAATCATCAGGGTTAGGTTCTTAGTCAAGGTTGTTTAGGCGAGTCAAATATTGAGCCATTTGGATCCACATGATTTTAGTTCAACTTAATCCATTTGGGTTGAAGCCAAGTTAACTCCCTTGAATTGTTTTTTTAACTGCTTGGCTAAAGTTGATTTTATTCTATGCAACTATAATTATGCGTAATCACTATTTGGTTATTTCAATTAACTTCATATTTAATTGAATTGGCTATAATCTTAATTGAGTTTAGTTTGAGGTGATTTGATTTTGAATTATTTAGGTTGGTTTTTTATGTTGGGTTTGTTTTAAATCTATTGGTCAGTTGTTTAAGTTTGAGTTTGATTTATGAGGACTTTGATTATATCTATTTCAATGATTAATCATCTTAGTCAACTTTAGTTTTAATTAGTTATGGTTTAATCTTATGAAATCTTGAGTGGATTATTGTTGGTTTTGTTTTTTTAAACACTTGAATTAAATTCATTTTGAAATACCTCAAATTTGTTTTAATTATGAGTTGTCTTTAATTGATTTTGGCTTCTAATTCAATTTGGGTTTTAGTCTTAGTGGATTTTATTTGTCCTAGAATTTTATGTAGTTTGATTTGGTTTAGCCTAAGGATGACTTAAGTTAATTTAGGCATCAAGGGCTAAGTTAGGCCCACTAGTCTAGTAGGATTAATCAGGATATGATTCTATTGGTCTTGGTGTTGGGTTTAGTGTCCTCTCAATCAATAAGAGTGTCTTAAAGTTAAAAAAATACTATTAAATAAAGAATTCCTAAAACTAAGTGGTATTTTGTTGCGAATTTTGGGTGTAAAGTAAAGTAAAACAGGTTTTAACTTCTTTGTGTGTTTGTATGTTGCAAAGTAAAATTTTCAAGATAATGTATTTAGAATACATTTAGGTCATTTTGGTGTATTTGAATTCACTATTTTGAAAATTCAAATACACCGACCAAATAAAAGTTATACACCACTCACCGCACCACCATGCACCGCGCGCCGATCGTGCCGCACACGTCATGCTCACCTTAAGAATACTTTACATTACATTTATTTTACTAAAAAAAAACTCATGTATTTGTAGAGTTTTCAACCAAACAACCCTAAAGTAATCTAAATACAATGTCTTTTACATATATTTTTTCAGCAACCAAACAGCCCCTAAGAATGTGTGTTTATTAATCTCACTAAAAATGATGTCAACATCCAACTCTAACTTGCTTGATTGACATCCATTTCTGCAACTTCATTAGCCTTCAGCAAAGCCTCAAGCTAGCCTATATGATTCTCTCTCCTTATCTGATTTCAGCTTCTTAATCTCGTGAATTATATTAGCAGACTCATCACCCATGATTTTGTAATCCATGATATCATTTTTTCTCACTTAAATCTCTGCATGTAACAAATCCAGCTTTAAAATTATAAAAAAATTTATGTTTTTTGTTATTATTTTTGCCATCGATTATGCCATAGAGAAAACAATATATTTTAACAATTTCACTACTGATATCCAACTTAGAATAAATTAGAAGTTCAACAATAAAAGAACGCTGCTAATGGTAGATCATTAAACAAGAAAATATAGGTTAAGCTTGATCAAAGCAGGTACATCCATTCTTGCACGGATCAAACTGTTGAAATTCTCAAAGCAAATAATGGATTGAACATAACAGTGGGAAAAGATAAACTATGCTCTTAAAACCTTCTACAAAAAAAAAAACTTAATTTTTAATATTGCAGAACAAATTTAATAGTTTCATGGGAGGAATAGAAAATCCGAGGTATGGTCAGGAGCGGGCGCGGGTGAAGGGGAGTTGGATAAAAGAGGAAAAAGATTACCTAATGTCTCTATGGATCAATAGAGGCAGAGGAAGCAGTCACTCGAACACAGTGACTAGGGTTGTCAGAGGAAGCTGTCGCTCGATGACAACGACGAAGATGACTGTAGCAGCATTGGGTGAAGGGAAGCTCAAGTTGCACGAGGGATAGGATAGTAGGGAGGTGTTGTGAGTTTCGTCACTAGCGAGAAAGAGTTGCGTGAGACAGTTGAGGAACACAGGGAGAGATACGAACCAGTGATTTCTTTTTTGCTCGATTTGAGCGCAAGAGGAGTACACGGTGAAGTGCTGAGGAGCTGCAGTATTTAGAATAAAAGAAAATGTGTAGTCCAAATAGCTGCATCGAACCGATGAAATTTACTATCGCTTAAAATAGGGGCTTTTGAGTTTCACATCATAATCATGACGTAATGCCTTTAACATCATCGAGACCCGACCCGATCCGTTAAAATAATGGGAGTGCTTTGAACCATTTTGATTGCATGGATGCCGTTTGAATGCGCAGGAATAAATTAAACAAATGTGGAATATATAAATAGATTTAGGGCACTAAAATAAAATTTTTTTTGATGAACTAGAGAAGAGAAACATATATTTATCATTTCAATTGAAAAAAAAATGTGAAGATGAAGAACGGATTTGAAAGTGGTGATTTTATATGGATACCAATCTAGCGGATGGTGCCATAAATATGAATGCATCGGTAAATTTATAGAGTGTACAACCTTTTTTTAATTTTAAAGCAGTGTGAGATTTCCAATTATGGATATATATGGCATTCTAAGGTTTTGTGGGTTCTTTCTAGTGGGATTTTGATTGTTTTCTTTTTGTTACACTCTGTACACTCTAGAGTGTGCACTCTGTACACTTCAAAGTGTGCACCCTTTTTTATTTTAAATCAGTGTGAGACTTCTAAAAATACATGTAAATGGTATTATAAATTGTTTGGAGTTATTTTCAGGATGATTTGGGCTGTTGTCTATGTATTTTTCATGTGCACACCTTTTTTTTTTTAAATTAGTGTGGGACTTTCATACATGTAAATGGTATTATCAGGTGTTTGGAGTTATTTCTAGGATGATTTGGGTTTTTTTCTGTCTATTTTTCATGTGTACACTCTATACACTCCAAAGTGTACACCTTTTTTCTAATTTTAAATTACTATGGGACTTCCAGAAATGCATGTAAATGGTATTAGGTGTTTGGTGTTATTTCCAGGTTGATTTGTGCTATTGTCTATGTATTTTCCATGTGCACACCTGGTGGCACTACATAGTGGACACACTGTACCTCAGTGTACACCTCACACTCTGACTCCTTTTTTAAATCAATGTGGAAACTTTTAAAAATACATGTAAATGATATTATCGATGTTTGGAGTTATTTCCAAGATGATTTGGGCTATTTTATGTGTATTTTTCATGTGTACACTCTAGAGTGTACACCCTTTTATTTTAAATCTGGGGACTTTTAGAAATACATGGTATTCTCGGGTATTTGGAGTTATTAGATGATTTGGCTATTTTATGTATTTTAATGTACACAGTGTACATTTGCACAGTGTTGCATTCTAGAGTGTGTGACTTCCAAAAATATATAAATAGTATTATCGGTGTTTGAGTTATTTCGGATGATTTGGGTTGTATCTGTGTATTTTCATGTGTACACTCAGGTATTGTGGTATTTATTTTTGGAATGTGGACACCATGCAGATCTTAAGGTACTTATTGAAGTGATGTATGACATTAAGAATGATGCACTACCTTAAAAGATAGAAATCATCACCCTATAATGGACTAATCACTAAGAACTCTAGGCATGATGGGTCTTGATTATACAGAGATCTTTTCTACACTTTACATGGAAAATTAAAGTGGTTTATATTAAGCCGGTTCATTAAGTTCCTGGAGGCAAGCTCCCCATAGTTAATTACATCATAAGAAATGAGAATTTTAAGAATACTCTCAATTAAATGATTAGGGTCTCCAAGATTTCAAGGCTAAGACTATCAAAGGATTGGTTATTTTAGAAAAATAAATGGGATAGATCAAGGACAAGACTTATTTTTGGAATCAAAGGAGAAAATAAGAAATGCTCATGACTAGGAAGCCTGTAAGCATTCCATCTACCTATAATTGGGCTTTATTATTTGAAATTGAAAGATTTATTTTATTTGAGTTGAATTTTTTATTAGAATGCTAGGGCTTATAATCCATCAACACAAGGTTGTGAAAAAACCTAAGAGGTGAGGATTTATACTTGTAACCTAAAGAAAATAGCTACCTTAGATCTTAAATCTAGGGAGCTTTAGGAATAGCTAAAGCACGACCTAAATCTAAGCAAAAATGGGTATATGGTTTACCTCCACAAGAGAGTAAATCACACTTTATCACTTGGAGTGGCCCTAACTCCTACTGCTTTAAATTCATGTGAGTCATATAATTGCAAGATGGTTGGGGCTATTAATTTAAAGAGACTAAAGTCCTTAAAATTCACTAAGAGACTAGAGCATGAGTGGTATGAGCATATGACTTAATCTAAAATGCAAAATCTTTTCAATTTTATTTCATTTTACACATTCATTTATAAAGGAGATTTTATGCTAAATGCATGATGAAATAAGGTTATTGGCTAAATCAATGAGAAGGGGTGTTTTCCACCACAAGGGATGCCTGTCAAACATTCCCATATCATACAGGATGGAGATCTCATATTCAAAGAAGAAGGAATATGACATGCATGATTTGAGACATACAACATACAAATATGGGTTGCTAAATATTTAATTAGATTATTTAATGCTTTTTATGGTGAGGTTATGAGTTGTAGAAAATTTTAGTTATGAGTTATAGTTGGGTATAAAATTTATTTTTCCTAAGAGTCACATCCAGCCATACATTAAACATCAAACATATAAGAAACTAAAAAATTATGTCTAATGCTCAATTTTAAACATAACATCAATCAATTTTATAAAACTAGTGTAAAAGAATAAAAGGCTGTGCTCAGTACGCATACAACCTAAAAGAAAAGATGGTGTAGAAACTCTTATAAAACTAAAAAAATGAAATAATAATTACAATTTATAAATGATAAATGTTATGGGGATCTTCAAATCTTCAAGTCTTCATCTCCTTCATTTCTTCATATCTTTTTCCCCTTTGATTTGGTAGGCTTCAAGGCATCACATGACACCCGGGACCAAGCCTTTGCCAATGCTCATCCTAAACCCCCATAGCGCTAATCTTAATTCCTAATGCAAAAGTACATTAAAATTAGAAAAAGTAAATCTAACTATACTTACAAAATAAGTGTTAGTTAAACACACATACAATCCAAGTAGCTATATTTATAATTTGAACTTAGCACCCTGCACATGGGTAACCAAGCCCACCTGTCTTAACTTGGATTATGCTTAGGGGCTTAAGCAACCTGTAAAGAGAGCATTTATATTTATTTTTAAGCATTTAAGCATAATCCTGTAACATGATTATGATTAATCGCCTACCATCCTAGAAATATACACCCTAACATCCAGTCTAAAATAATACATCAAAACAAAATATACATCAATCCTCTAACATAAAGCTAGAAGTGGTGACTTAATCTAATGTGTGTGTATTAAGGCTTGTGTGGTATGTCTAACTAGGCATTAAGCTTAAGATCTTCTAATTGAAAGGATGTTTAATCATAGAGGTTGATTTCATTTAAAATAATTTAATTGATTTGAGAATTTTACTTAGTATTTTCTTTTGTTTCATATGGCCTACACTTTCATCTAAGTGTTATAAAGAAAGGGGATTGCCCCTTTCATCCCTATAAGCCACTTTCTAAAGCATGTTAATTTGATTTAATTCTCTTTAATGAGTGGCTTTTTAAATGATTTAATTAACCCTAAGTTTAGGTTCACCTTATATAATTCTATTCAATATGAAATACATCTTAAGATTAACTTGATTGAACTACTACCACATGACATATATTAAATTCCTTTTCATCACATAACATGCATGTGATTAAATCCTAAGTGTATCTATACATGCAACATATTTTACTTAAATGATGAATGTATGTGTACAAATTTGAAATTTTATATTTTTATTGATTAAATTTTTTTGTGTAAATTTAAAGCTTATCAAAATTATTATAAAAATACATAAGAACCATTATTAAACCAGAGTGAGTAATCAAATGACCTCCTTGGGGCTACTTAAAGTCTGTTCGGATGTCCTATACCCATTTGCATTCAAATATATGTGAATTTGCATACATGAACATATGAAAGAAAGCTCCAAATCACATGATTAAATAATTTAATCACTTGAATAATTATGGATGCATGCATTTTTAATATAAAAAGGGATTCTCATTCTTTAATCACATGTACACACACATGTATGAAAACATAAATAAGTACATGCCATTGTTAAACCAGGGAAGTGAGGTAATCAAATGACCTCCTTGGGGCTACTTAAAGTCCTATATTCTCAGGATGTCCAGACTATATACTTGTTTGTTTAAATACATATGAATGTATAAATAACTAAGAGAATGAAAATCATGCAAAACTTGTATTTTGTTTGATTGAATTATTTATGTATATGCATTAAAGCTCTATTTAAATTCTAATGTTAAAATACATAAGAATGAAATCAAATGGGTACATGCCATTGTTAAACTAGAAGTAAGGTAATCAAATGACCTCCTTTTAAAAACCTCATATTCCGGATGTCCGGATTATATACCCATTACCATTCAAACTTATGTAAATCAACATGTGAATAAAGAAAAGAGACATTACTTTATACACCTTAAACTATAAGAACATACATCTTTTATATATTTATAACTATCATTACTACACATGTCATCATTCATTTATAAGCTTTTGAAAAATATATTTGGATTAAATAGTGATAATAGCGACACATATTCTTATTTTAAATCAATACATGCAAGCTTGACATAAAGGAGACCATTTCATTTAATTGATTTTGACAAAGATGAATGCATGATTACAAGTGACATATAACATTTAATGATTGGAAAATAAGCAACATAAAACATGACTTCATTCAACCAAATTAATTCTAAGGACAATCATATCAAATACACTCATTTAAAATAATCTAAAGTTTTTTATTATTAAATTAGTTTTGGATGTTTGATTTGATTTAAAGAAGAGAGGAGATTCAATATTTGTTGTTCTAACCCATTCTCATATTGTTAATTAATTTGGTTAAATGAAAAGAAGTTGAGTTGATTTTATGAGTTAATTAGGTTTATGCATTAAGTACATTAATTAACCCTTTCCTACACTTTAGCATAATTATTCAGGTAATTATAAGCCAACATGATATGCACATACTTTGGAAAAAGCAATGATCCTATGAAAATAAAAGGGGCCTAATGCAATGGCTCAATCATTTGTTAGTTAAGCTAAAGTTTTAATTAAGTACTCTTATAACCCTCCCACACATGTAGGTTAGTTATAATTTTCTTCAAATTGTCTTAGATTATTGAACACCTAAGAGTCTACCCAAGACTTAAGTGATTAAGCTATAGAATGATTTGGATCTTAGTTTCATTGATTAAGTGATTAAATTAATTAATTAAGCCATAATTAACTTGATTAATTAAATGAACTTGAAGGAATAGATTAAGAAGGAGGTCTCAATCTTATACCTTGGGGTCATTCACTATTGCTTGTGATTAATCACTTAATTAAAGGATTCATTAATGCTCACGTGATTAATTAATCATTAATTAGATTGGGAGAGCAATTAAGGTTAATTAATTAATTTCCTAATTAACCAAGCATTAAATCTCAAGAAAATTAGGGGAGGCAGAGGTCATCCCCTTAGACCATCTCAAAAAGTTTGGGATTAATCCCATGGTTAATTAAGGAGTAATTAAGTTAATTAAATTTGTAATTAAACTATAATTAAGCATTAATTATTATTCAAAATTAATCAAAAATATTTTTATTAACTTCTCCTCTGAAATACTCTTAAAATGAGTATTTATTTGCATTTTTTAGATTTTTATATAATTTAATATGATTTTTTAAAGTTTCAGCTGATTTAAATAATTTTTATAAAGCCTATTACTTTATTTCATTAAAATAGACTATATGAACCTCAAAATTCAATATCTTTTAATCTACAAATTCTTTTGATTTGAAATTTTTATTGTAAGTGTATTTTAACTTCAGTTTCAATCTCTGAAAATTTCAACTCAATGTGATTTATATTTTTTAATTTAATTTGCACTAAAACTTAAATTAAGCTCAAAATATTCAATGAAACATGGAGATTTTAGGTTTGTTGGATTTCTTTCGGAAAGATGAATCCAATGAGTCCTTATTTTCAATTTTTTGTTAAGTATTTTATTTTCTATAAATTTTTTGAAATTTTAGGTGATTTAAATAATTTTTATAATCCAAAAGGGCAAATTTTCCAACACAGTCGCATGCGTGGCGTTGATGGGCCAACGTACTATGGCATCATATGATTGGCCTCAGTTCGTGGCATTGGTTATCACGGCGCATGTGATTGAGTGGCATGGTGTTGCATCAACAGACGAGCGAGAAAATGCGGGGGGAGGGCGTGGTTTCGATTGGACCGTCCAATCGCGGATTGAATGGTCCAGATTGAATCCACATGATATAAGGGCAGAATCGATGGGATCTAGCATGATATCTGGACCGTATGATCCCTAGCCACGGGATCGGATGGCTCCTACTTCTCGACCAGCGAAAGCGATGGGAATAGTGCAAACCGATGGGTTTTTTGTGATTTTTGCAAAATCTGAATGAAATCTCATCCGAATGGGCTCAATTTTGCGATTCACACCAAAAAACTTCTATTTTTGTATTGGGACTAAATACAATGAAAAATGCAAGGTTTTCTAAGGAAATTTTTAAAACCATGCAAGAATTGTCACAAATAAATGCTTCTAAGGCAGACTGCGGTTCTTGAAAATTACCTCACCGGGGATGATTTTTGGTGGTGATCTGAGTACTCTCCTGAATGCAAGAAGAAGCTTTAGAATGGATCTAGACCTTTGCCTCCCTTTGGAACGGTGTATCCACCAATGGTCATCGCTTCCTCACCAAAATCTGCCCAGTTTTGATGTTTTTTTGCTCAAAAGAAGTGGGAAATGGTTGTTGGTTTATTGGGGGGGAGCTCTAGAGGAGTGAATGAAGGCAAGAGCCAGCCTTTTGAGGCTTCTATTTTTTGTGTTTTTGGGATGGCTAAAATCACCTTTAATTATGATGGGGAGATGGTTGGGAGGTGATGGTGATTTGGGACTTTAGATTTAGCTCCAAAGCCTTCCTTTAGGGATGTGAAGTCAGTCTTCATTGAGTGCAAGTGATGGGAAGGATTGAATGAGGGGATTGTGTGAGATTATGTGGAATCCTATTTGGGGGAGGATCTACGAGGGATTTGATTGGGTTTGGGCTGATTTTGGCCTGATCCCAAGTGGGTTTGGGTTGGGTTTGATTAGCTCCCAAGATGCCATGGTTGGTTTCAAAGAATTTGGCTCAATTTGGGTCACATTGGGTCATGTTGAGTTAGGTTGACCAATTGGTCAAATTGGGTCAAATCAAGGCTTAGGTTAGATTTAAATGATGATTTAAAGTATTTTGGTATGATCAATTTGATTTAATTTGCTAGAATTGATTTTGGCTCATTTGGAATCAAATGGGTCAAATGGGTCAAGTTGACCAATTTGACCAAAATTATTAAATTGGCTTAGGTTATGGGTTGATTCATGTTTAATTGGCTAATTCAAAATGAATGTAGTCTCGGTTTGAATCAATTTGTATTTAATTTGGATTTAGCCTAAATTGACCCTTTAGGTCAATTTGGGCTAAGTGGGTCAATTAAGCTAGGTTGGGTCTTATTGATCAAATTGGAGCTTTGGCCAACTTCAACAATGGACTTGGAATGAGCTTGAGCCATTGGTTCTAATCAATTTGAGTTGGATCATGATTTGACCCAATTTGGTCCTTTAGGAAAATTTGGGTCAACTTGGGTCAAAGGGCCAATTGGGTTTGGTTTGGTTCAGGTGATGGTCAAGTCATGTTCAAACATTGATCATGGGTTGATGTGAATCAATTATTTCAACCAATTAGGTGTAGTGTGAGTTTTGGCTAGTTTTGGTTCATTTGGGCTAAGGAGTTGACTTCGTCAAATGACAAAGTTGACTTGGTTTGACCCAATTCATGATAATTGGTCATCCTAGGGTGATAAATGGTCATGGTATGAGGCTTGATGGGCTTGGTTCAATCCATTCTGGGTTGGATTAGAACTTGGCTCAAAAGGATCCTTTTGATCACTTTGGGTAAAGTGAGCATAAGTGGGTCAATTGGCTTGGTTTTGGCTTGATTTAAGTTTAGTTAAACTTATATATGAGCCTAGTATTGAAATATAAATTCAACTATAATCAATTTGGAGTTCAATGGATTTTAGTTCATTTGAAATTTTTAAGTCAAAAGGGCTAAGTTGGGCTTGACTTGGGTTGACTTGAATTTTGTTTGATGATTGTAGGTTTCATTTATATTTTAGATAGGTGATTGGAGGAATGATTGATTTAAGAGAAAATCCTTTAGTTTTGACTTGATTTGGATAGGATTTGGCCAAGCCCAAAGAATTGATTCAAAGGGCTTAGATTGAGTTTTAATTTAATTTTGGTTTTGGCTTTGGTCATTTGAATATAGATTACATTTATGTATGGGAAGATAATCAGAGAAACAATTGATTTATAAGAAAATCAATTGAGTTTGAAGTGATTTAAATTTTGGCTAAGCTCATGAAGGTAGGTTCAAAGCTTAAAAGGAATTTGATTTAGTTTGATTTAGTTTTGATGATTTGATATGATTTATTTATATTTGTGAAGATGATTAAATATATGGTGATTTATAAAAAATAAATCAACTTTGGATTAGTGGGTTAAGGTGGCCATGTTCATGGCACCAACTCAAATGGCATAAGAAGGATTTTGGGGTTTGAGTTTGATCATGGGATCATTTGGAGCTGGATTTTAATTGGAATTTGATTGTTTGATTGATTTGAATTGAGATCAAATATTTTAATTTAATAGAAGGAGTATAAAATCATAGCTTATTTTTTGAATTTGTGATTTTCAATTGATTTGGAATTAATGATTTAGAGTTTGACTTTGAATTTGAGGTTTGGTTTGATTTGAAGGTTGATTTAACAAGGTGCATGGATTGAGTTTAGCTATAGGATGGGTGATTTCCTTAAGTTCTAAGGCATAAACATGATTAGCCCCTCTAAGTCTCTAGGCTTAGGTTAAGTGTTCCCCTAATAATTAGAAGTATCTTATGGTTAAGTAGCTCTTAGTGTCTAGAAGAGTCCTAAGTCTAAGGAGAGGAGGTTGAGAGCTCACTCCAAAAATGAGGTCAACAAAGGAAGGTGTGGTGTACAGGCACACACTTTGATCTTGATGATGATCGACAACATCCAAAGATTGCAAACTAGAATGATTTATAATCAAGATAGATAGAATCATGATCTTAGTGCAATACAATGCTCTTTATGCCAGGGGCATAAGAGACCAGAACGAATCCGTTGGGGATCGAGTACATGAACCTTCCACTAGGGAGGTAGTTTCAAGGTATCCACTAGGGATATGGATTTGAGTTTGATTGTGAATACAATTAGTTTGGGTGTGCATCCATTGGGGACAAGAATCTGTAACCCACTGGGGATCAGGATCAAATTAATTTTAATTTGCTTTATTTTAATTGATGTGGAGGCATATCCGCTAGGGATATGGATTTGAATTCAGGAAGGATTATAAATATAAACCTTCCAATATGGAAGAAGGTTCGGGCTATCCGTTGGGGATAAGAGCTTTGTTGGATTTCTTATGACTCCATTGGGGAGGATGGTTTAATTGAGGGCATATCCATGGGGAATACACACAAGTTTTGTTTTAGATTTTGATTTGGGCTCCCTTGGGAGGAATTTGATTTCCATGAGAAGTTTATTTGATGAGGAGGTTGGTTTTGAATTTGATATGTTATGGACCCTATCGGTGTGCTGTGGACCTATTAAGATGGAGGCATGGAGGCCTTGGCCTGTCTTAGATTTACAAGTCCAAACGGGTAGACCACCTGCCATAGGGTAGGGCTATTCGACTTAAGGGTTGCCTTTTGGTGTGCAATGATTATGCTAGGAAGAAAGCATAGCAGACTTACATCTTTCAAAGCAGGAAAAAGCTGTAGGGGTGATATGTTGGATGCGCAATACATCGAACCCTACCTAAGGTGACTGAGGAGTGGTTGGATCTCAACTCAAGTAGTGATGATTAATTTGATTTGATTTAATTTAATTTGGTTTGTTATATTATGGATCTTGTTGGTGTGATGGACCCAAGGGGCTATATTGGGCTTATTTGATTTATAAATCCAAAAGTGGAGTTTACCAGCCACAAGGTAGGACTATCCCACCTAAGGGCCACCTTTCCGTGTGCAATGACTGTGCTAAGGAGAAAGCGTAGCAGACTTACATCTTTCAAAGCGGGGAATAACCATTGGGGTGACCTATTGATGGTGCAACAAATCAAAATAGACCTAAGACAACTACTGAGTGAATGCTGCTGGGGAATTATGTCAGCTATAGAGTAGTTAGGATTAATTTCATTTGATGAATCTCATGGTGCAATGGACCGAGAAAATGTCATATAGCCTAACTCGATTTAGATCCAAAGGTAGTCTCTTGGAGAAGGTAAGACTATCGACCTGGGGGCCTTTTCGCAATGGCTATATTAAGAACAAAGTGTAGACTTACATCTTCCAGTAGGGACATACCCAGGGTGACCCATTGATACAACAGTCCATGGGGCTACTTGTTGATGTTTAACGGTCGTGATGAAAAGAATGAGTAATAGACTTACATCTTCCAAAGAAAGAACGATCACCAGAGTGACTTGTTAGTGGCACAATAAGTCGAACCCACTGGGCTTCTTAGGGAGTGCCTTATCTCAATCAAAGGTGTCTGATTCCTATAAGGAGTTTTCGACACCCTAAAGATAGGATGCTTGCTTGGGAAAGGTGCCACTAGGGGCATTAATTCCTAATCCATAAGTGAAAATATATTTTATTTATTTATTATTGTAGAACCTGTTGGTGTGCGAGGGACCACACTGAGAAGAGGCTATGTTGGCCTTGACCAATCTCAATCTGGACTAAAGAATGGGTGCATGTGACAGAATCTAACCACAAGGGTGGTTACTAGGAAAGGGGAATTGTTCAATCCAAAAGTAACCCGGGTAGTGTCTAAATGGGGTTGTAAAGGACGTGAGCCAAGTAGAGTGCCCACAAGGGATGTGCCACTAGGGGTGTTATCTTAGACCCTATAAATAAGAAAGCCTATAGGTATTATGCAAGAAGAAAGCATAGCGACTTACATTATACTAAGAGTGGTGTATCCACTTGGGTGGGTTCTGCATAAATATCAATCAACATAAGTGCGCATCGGTGTGCTAATCATCTAGAAAGAAGGCGTAGCAGACATCTCCAAATAGGCGATTTCCGATAGTTTATCTTTGTGATGCTATCCCACTTATTGATGTGCAATGGCTGTACTTAGGAAGAAAGCATAGTAGACTCACATTTTCCAAAGTAGGGACCAATCGCTGGGGTGACCCATTAACGGCACAACAGATCAACCCGATGAAAGGGTGAATACTATGTAGGGAGTCATAAAGAAAGACCAGACCTAGACTTGAAGTAGTCAAGAGGAAAGGAGTCTTCGTGGGACTTACCCTAATCTTCTACTTGATTAAGTCAATTCATAAGGAAAGGTTCTGGCATACTCGTAAGTGTCTCTCCTCCAAACTTTTGAGGTCTTCTAACCATAATTTATCATTCTATTCTGTCATGATCTTGCTAATCATCCTGGGAGTTGGACTCTAATGGTAGAATCTGGATATACACTAAGAGAAATGAGTAGATTGAGTTGGAACTCTATAAGTGATGCGATAAGCCCACAAAGCTTCAACTAACTGCTCATGCCATTGTTGCTTGTTATCATCGAATGTCTTCTTGAGTATTTGAATGAGAGTTTTGTTGATCATTTCTGCTATATCATTCACTCATGGGTAATAGATGGTAGAGTATCTTCAATCTATATTGTGTCTTTGAGCGAAGTTGTTGATCTTAGTGCTCTTGAATGCAGTACCATTATCAGATATAATTTGTCGAGGCATCACAACCCTATATATGATATGATTCCTGAAAAACTGGAGCACATGCTAGGCTTTGACCTCCTTGAGAGGAATTGCCTCTACCCACTTGGAAAAGTAATCAATAGCAGTAAGGATGAATCGATGACCTTTGGAAGAAGGAGGATTGATCGGACCCACAATGTCAGTACCCCAACACTCGAATGGCTAAGAGGCCAATGTTGGATGCATAATGTTGGGTGGTTAGTGTAGGACCACTCCATGCACTTAACATTGGTGATAATGCTTGGCTACATTGGTGCAGTCGGTAATCATCGAAGGCAATAGTATCCCAATCTCTTGATCTTGGCCTTCATCTTCAGATCGGATTAGTGAGCTCCATAATCTTGAGTATACCTTGATCATGATCTTATGGGTTTCGTGCTAAACAACATAACCATATATGATCGAAGGACCACCGATATAAGATGCCATCGATGAGAGTGTAAAAAAGGGCTCTCTGCTTCATCTGATAGACTTGTGATTTCTCTTGAGGTAGTTTACCTTTGTTTAGATAATCAATGAAGGGTTGCCTCCAATTCAACTCCTCATCCTTTTTGGCAACGACAACCTCCCCTTCAAGAAAGTATCTCTCGATGAGTTCAACATCAATAAGGGATAAGACTTGTCTATTTTGGATCCTTATTGGTATGGACTCATCTTTCAGACATGCTAACTCCTTGGCAAGCTTCTCTAGTACATCTGTTACTGCATTCTCTCCTCAAGGGATCTTGTATATGGTAACCTCAAGGATTTGGGCCAACAGCTCCATGGTGTACTCGTGGTAGTGATGGAGCTTAGGCTTTAGAACCTTGTAGGACCCAACGATTTGGTTGATGACGAGCTGAGAATCCCCATAGATGTCAATGCTCTGGATGCATAGCGTAACTACTATCTCCAGACCGGAAATCAAAGCCTCATACTCGGCTTCATTGTTGGTATAAGGATTGGATAGATGGTATGAGAATCTCATCACATCACGATATGGAATTAGAAGCACTATTCCTATCCTTGCCTTCCTTGAGATAGTAGATCGTGGCTCTTCTCCCCTTTGAGAGGAAGCTACACCTCCAAAATACATCTCCCATCGATGAATGTTAGTGTACCCTAAGTTTATGATTTGTTCATCAGGAAGGTCATCACTAAGTGGGAAATCAACAGGAAGTAGGTGTGCTACTAAAAAATTTGCAAGTGCTTGTCCTTTTACTACATGGATGGGTATGAATGTAATATCAAACTATGAGAGAATCATGGACCAACGTGCCAATCATTCAGTTAACATCAGTTATGTCATGAGATACTATAGTGGATTGATTTTGGAGATCAAATTCACCTTATGAGAAAGCATGTAATAACGTAGCTTTTGGGATTTGGAGATTAAAGATAGGCAATGCTTCTCAATGGGTTTATAATTGGCTTCAGCTGGGATTAGATGATGACTGAGATAGTAGAGAGATTCCCTTTTCCTTCATCATTGGCTTGGGCCAACAAAGTTCCAAGGGAGTCATCTAATGCAGTAGTGTAGAGGTTGAGTAGCTTATCCGGGATATGGGCTGCTAGAACTAGTGGCGTCATCAGGTAGTGCTTGATGTCTTCAAAGGCATGCTGACACTTGTCATCCCACTTGAACTTGACATCCTTTTTGACAAGTGCTGAAAATGGCTGGCACCTTCTTGATAGATTGGATATGAAGAGGCTTATATATGATAACTGCTCTTAAAATGATCTAAGTTGAGTTAGACTTTTAGGGGGTGGCATTTCTAATATCGCTATGATCTTCTCCAGATCGATCTTGATTCGGTGTGGACAACAAACTGAACTTTTAAAACTCTAAATGCACACTTCAGGGGGTTCATTTTGAGGTTAAATTATTTTAACCGTTCGAAAACTACTCTCAAGCCAAAGGAGTGGTCTTCCTTTTCTTTACTTTTGACTACGATATCATTGACATAACACTCGATTTAATGATGAATGAGTTCATCGAAGATTGAAGTCATAGCTCACTGGTATGTAGCACTGATATTTCTAAAGCCGAAAGACATGACCTTATATCAATATATTCTGATCGGGGTTTGAAAGGCATCATTTTTCTCATCTTCAGTGGCCATCTTTATTTGGTTATATCCAGATGAGCTATCGATGAAGGAGAATACTGCATGAGATGAGGCAATGTCCACCATCAGCTCTAGTATTGGTAGTGAAAATTCATCTTTTAGACATGCCTTATTTAGATCCCTAAAAATGATGCATATGCGAATTTGACCATTCTTCTTCTTAACTGGGATGACACTGGCCAACCAGGTAGGATATTTTTCTTTTTTCATGAAGTCAGCATCAATCAATTTCTTGACTTTAGAAAATGCATTCAATGTATAATCACATGCCAGGTTTGCTTGACAAAGTTACTTGTATTGCTAGTTTGTGGATTACGTAGACAATCCAAGCATCTCTTATAACTCCATGTGGTAGTCTTAACTAAATCATTAGTTTTAGTTTGTTCAATGAAGTGCGTATGTTGGGGTGGATCTTTAGTCCCTAAGTTGATTTCTTTGAGTTCATCAATGGTTGATTTGATTTCTTCTTCAAACTCGGTGGTGCATCTTGCCTTCATCCTCAAATTTTTTTAAGCATACATCTTCATAAAAGTTAGTGTGATTTGAAAAGAACCTCAAATTCTAAATGATTGGTGATGATTTCATCATCATTGATTACCCATACCAAATCCTAGAGTTCTTGATTGAGAATTCATTTTTTTCCATAACCTTTTGAAGCCTTCGGACCATCATTTACATATGACTCATCCTCAAGTTCTACATCAACTTCTTGACTTGAGGATGATGCTCCCAGAAATAACCTTTGAGTCTTCACATCTATGAATGACTTAGAGGCTTCCTTAACTACGAAACCATCAACCTTTTATGAGAAAAAAGGGGATAGAGCTAAGGCTCCTAACTGATGCCTAACTGTTTCACATATAGACTTGTATACACTCATGCTTTGCTTTGGAGCGATCTTCATCTATCACTCAAGTGTCAATCTTCAGTCTGCTGGCGTGCTAACCATATCATCCTCTCCAGATTCTAAGTCTATATGGATAACAAGTGTACTCATGATAGAGATATCTCTCCCATTTGGTGGCCAATAGGATTGCCAACTAGCCTCTTCCTCTGCCTAGTGGAGGTCGGGTCATCCTACCTACTTGTTCGAATGGAGTAATGAATTATGGCTAGAATCTAATGTTGAGCTCCACTTCCTCCTCCAAGTCTATTTCTCGCTCCATTTTATTTTATTTTTCAGTTTCCTTTTGATGGTAGAGGTGGTGGTAGAGGCGGTGGATGTGGAGGCTACTAAGCTCTAGGTCTCTCAAATTGAACTCTAACTAGCTGCTTCCCCTTGTCAACTGACACCACTACAACGAGTTTCTTCTCAAAAGCTTTCTACGATTTAGGCTTGGATGATTGGTCTTGGAAAGTAACTGTTTGGCTTATCCTTGTAGACTAACCTCCTTGTTGATTATCTTCTCAAAGGTTTTGATAGTAAATCCCTTGAGCATGAAAGCAACTGGGCCATGAATATTCTTAAGAAGAATTTCTATGATATTCTCCTTAGGAAGCTACGGTTCATATTTCATACTCAAGTTTTTCCACCTGAGAATATAATCAATGAGGACTCACCGGGGTTATTTTGTGCTACAACAAAATCTACCCACAGTCGCCCTTTGATGAGCTCCAGAAAATCTCTTAATGAAGAGTTGCTCCAACTCAGCAAATATCTTTACCGAACCATTGGAAAATTTGACATACCAAACAAATGCAATCCCTGAAAGATTGATGGCAAATAAGCGATAGAGAAGTGCATCGCTACCATAACATTGTAACAACCAACTCGAAAATGTGTCATGTGCTGCCGAGGGTTCCTACTGCCATAAAATATCTTGAAAGAAGGTGGCACAAACCCTTTGGGGTACTGAACTATGTCAAATTCTTCTAGGTAGTGTCTACGCTTTGGAACATATGAGGTACCCTAGGCTTGTACCATCGCTTCTCTCACTTGTTGTTTCACCATTTGTTTAATGTCCTTCTCCTGCATGGAGGTACTATCTACGACCTTTCTATGCAGGATTCCACTATTCTGATCCATGAGAAATGCACTCTTGGGAGGATCTAAAACATGTAGGAGCTCAGGCTGATCAACCTCCCTAAACTGGGCTGTAAAATCGAGGCTTAGTTTTGTAGTGCAAGAACTACTGCTAATAAGTCTTCGATCATCCTTTCCATTCTACTAACTTGCTTATCCTTCTGCTTGAGCTGTTGGAGGAGGTGCTGGGTTGAATGAGCGGTGTCATTCTCTTCAACCACAATACCTTCCTAATTATGATGGTCTCTAAGAAGGGATCCTCGGGTATCGACCATATGTACTTCTGCTGAGTCTTCAAATAGATCATCTTCATCGGGGTCGAAGGCTACCCTACCCTCTTCATGATCTGAATGATCACTATTAAGAAGTTTTTTCTTTTCGATAAAGTTATCTTCTAGGATGTCATTTAAAGAATGGTCTCCTCACTGTTGGGTGGCATAAACTCGGCTATAGGCGTGAGGCGTGTTGTCTAACTATGCATGACATTGCCTGAATAGGTGCTCTCACTAGGAGGGTCTACCATAGGCTGTTGTCATCCCTCTTCTCTACTACTAGTGATTACAATGGTGGCATGACGATGAAACTTTTGGGTCACCACTCCCTCTTTGCATGGTTGAAGTGGGAAATGAATGGGGAGCTCAACCTAACCTCAGCTGATGGCACAAATGGAGTGGGATCCTTAGGTCATAGTCGAATCACCAATGGGGATCTCCTCTCCCCGGATGCAGACTTTTGGACCTTGAATAGAACTTTGGAAGGGGGAACTTGAATAGGTGATGGTGGATGAGGAGTGGAGTGATGTGATGATGGTGACACTGACTGCCTCTCTGCTGGAACTCTCCTTTGGTGACAGGTGGTGTCGGTCAAAACTGTACTATCAATATGATCGGCCCTAGTGGCTCGCTGATCAGGAAAATCAATAAGGGAAGAGGCCACCAATATCTAGTGTACCTCCATCTCTCTCTCCTACCTGCTTATGCTATAGCTCTGGCCTCAGTGGCTCTCTCCCTATGGATTTGACCACTAACACTATGGGGAATCACTGACCTCAGATCAAACAATGCACGGACTCTGAGCGTCCGTAGGCTCTACCAACCTGGTGAATAACTGTCCTGAGATCGCCATAGGGCTTCCTCTGCTCCCTAGCTGGTGCATCGTATTGGTGTGGTGGTGGAAGTAGTGTTGTGATCTTCCTAAAATCCTCCTCTCCATCTAAGCTGGAGAGTGGGTGGAATCTAGTACCACCCAAGAAAGGGGAAACCTCACATGAAGAGACCTCCTCGGCAATGTGGGAGGCAACATCAATCTCTTTGGATGCTCGCTCATGATGCCACTTGATCTTCCTATTTTTATTGTTGTAGTGTTGAGTATGGGTGAGCAGGGCGGAGTGAGAATTGAAACCTACCTCAAAGGTAGGGAAAACTATCTTAAGTGCTAAGATAGGTTTCATCTTTAAGGAGACCAAAGAAGAGCTACATGGGGATCTGATAGAGACAACAACAATAGACTAATGGCGGAAACCAGATGTTCTTTGGGCGACAGAAAGCGAAGTGATGCTATCATAGGGACTTCAGCCTTCCTCTTGTGGGGAAACTCAGTCGAGATGGAATGTCAAAATGGAGAAGTGACTTACGGCCACCACCTCCTCCCTAGGTGGTGAGGGCGGCCTCTCAGTGATCAGACTCCCTCAAAATTGTAGCCAAAGTAAATCAGATGGGTGGTGTTGAGGTGAGATTGGCGATCGAGATTAGATCTACAGAAGGGAAGGAGAAAACAAACTTCTTTGAGCCATTTGAGCGAAGGCTGAAAGAATTGACTGCGTTTGTGCATTTGTTAAAATATAACTAATATCATAAAATTGATTTTTGATATTAACTTAGAATTTTGAACCCACACTTAACAAATTTAAGTATGCAAAGTGGGGTTCATTGAATTTGAGAGATTTGAGAGAGTCTTTGCCATTGAATTTTAATTTTGATTTAGGAACTTTAATTCAATAAATTTGAGTATGTTGAGTGAGATTCAATCCATTTTGGAGAGACTTTGGAGATGAATTTGTTTTGTTTATCCTTTGTTTTGAAAATTTGATTTTAGAATCTCCACTTAGCAAATTTAGGTATGCTAAGTGAGATTCAAGTGTATGTTTGAAAATATTGGAACCATTTTTGTTTGTTTATGATGATGTATAACATGTATTTAATTTGTTTTGAAATTGGGATCCTTACTTAGTAAATTTAGGTATGCTATGTAAGGCCCAAATGTGTTTGATGTACTTTGATTTAATTTAAAAAATGAGATATTTACTTAACAAATTTAGTTATGTTAAGTAAGAATCAATTGTGTTTGAAGAGTTTATTTATTTTTTTATTTTTGAAAGATGGGAACTTCTATTTAACAAATGTGGTATGTTAAATATAGTTCAATTTATTTTCAAGTTTGAAAAATGGAACTCTCATTTGACAAATTTAGGTATGTCAAATAAAGTTCAAATGTGTTTGATTTGTTTGATGATTTTTTTTTTAAAAAAAAAAACTCTAATTAGCAAATGTGAGTATGTTAAGTAGAGTCCAATTTATTTTGATTTTGGAAAGAAGGAACTCTAATTTGACAAATTTGGGTATGTCAAAGAATTTAAATGTGTTTTAATTTTGTTTTGAAGAAAAGAGAATTCTCATTTGATAAATTTGGGTATGTCAAATGAAATTCAAATGTGTTTTAATTTTGTTTTAAAAAAGAGAATTCTCATTTGACAAAGTTAGTCAAATGAAATTCAATTATATTTATTGACTTTCAAAAATAGGGTTTTTGTGTGTGATATTGCTTTTGAAAAGGTAAACTCCAACTTAGCGCATGTGAATGTGCTAAATAGAATTTCAATTTCATTTGAAAATAGGATCTTCAACAAACCTAGGTATGTTGAAATAGATATAACTATTTTTAAAAATGAATGTGTCAAAATGAAATAAAAAATTATAAAGATTTTGCATTTTAGATTAAGTTATATGCTCATACCACTCATGCTCTAGTCTCTTAGGAGTGGGTTTAAGGACTTTATTCTCTTTTAAAATTAATAGCAGTTGAACCATCTTGCAATTTCACATGACTAGATCACATGGATTTAAAGTGTAGGAGGAGTTAGCTAGCAGTTGCTCCAAGTGATTGTAAGTCCAGAAGTTGGGTTGTTTACTCTCTCTTGTGGAGGTAAACCATATATGCATTTTTAGATTTAGGTCATGCTTTAGCTCTTCCTAAAGCTCCCTAGATTTAGAATCCGATGTAGCTATTTCCTTCAGGCTACAAGCATAAATCCTTACCTCTTAGGCTTTTCCACAACCTTGTGTTGATGGATTATAAGCCCTAATCTAATGAAAATTCAACTAAAAAAAATAAATCTATTCAATTTCAAACATATAAAGCCCAATTATAGGGTAGATTGAAATGCTTGCTAGGCTTCTTAGTATCATGAGCATTTCCTACTTTCTCCCTTTGGATTTCAAAAATAAGTCTTCTCCTTGATCTATCCCATTTGATTTTCTAAAATAGCTAATCCTTTGATAGTCTTAGCCTTGAAATCTTTGGAGGCCCTAATTGTCTACTTTAAATGAGTATTCTTAAGAAATTCTCATTCCTTAGGATGTAATTAACTATGGGGGCTTGCCTCCATAGGAAACTTAACAAACCTGGCTTAATATAAACCTTGCTTTATTTTTCCATGTACACTAGGGGAAAGATCTCTAGTATATTCAAGACCCATCATGCTTTAGGAGTCCTTATTAGGTAATTAGTTTCATTATAAGGTGATGATTTCTATCTTTCAAGGTAGTGCATCATTTATTAATGTCATACCTGATCACTTCAATAAGTACCCCCAAGATCTATGTGGTGTCCCACTTTCCAAAAATAAACACCACAGATTTTTTTTAGCAACTCCATTGGGGAGAGTTACTCTCTCCATCTCTTGTAGATAATTATTATCTCCAAGCATTGATAGTTGACTTATATTTTATATAAGCCTGAGACTATCCTTCTTTCCATTGGCACTTAGCTTATTTCATCATTAAGCAAAGTTAGCCAACATCATTTAGGTTTTAGGACCTCACTAAGTGTAGGTCTTAAAACCCCTATTGGGTCCCTCATTAGGTAAAAATAAATTAACTAAACTAAAGGAGATGACTAAAAATTTTAGAACCTCTTTACCATCCTCTTGGTGAGGTAAAGTTCATCCCATAATAAATCCTTTTCAAAAATATTATTTTCAAAAAGTAGTTTCCAAGTTAATTAAAAGTCACATGACAAATGATTTATAGAAAGTTTTCAAAAAAAAAAAGATTTAAAGATAACCAAACCCCATTTAATAATGTTTACAATTGTTACATGGAGGTTCTTTTCAAAATCAAAATCAAATAATTTCAAAATCCCTTTTTCAAAAGCACATTTTTGAAAATAGCTATCTCTATTTCAACATACCTAGGTTTGTTGAAGATCCTATTTTCAAATGAAATTGAAATTCCATTTAGAACATTCCACATGCGCTAAGTTGGAGTTTACCTTTTCAAAAGAAAAATCACACATGAAAATCCCATTTTTGAAAGTCAATAAATAAAATTGAATTCCATTTGACATAGCCAAATTTGTCAAATGAGATTCTCTTTTTCAAAACAAAATCAAAACACATTTGAATTTCATTTGACATACCCAAAATTTGTCAAATGAGAATTCCCTTTTTTCAAAACAAAATCAAAACACATTTAAATTTCATTTGACATACCCAAATTTGTCAAATGAGAGTTCCTTCTTTCCAAAATCAAAACAAATTGGACTCTACTTAACATACTCACATTTGCTAAGTAGAGTTCCTTTTTTTAAAATCACAACAAATCAAACACAATTGAACTCCAATTGACATACCCAAATTTGTCAAATGAGAGTTCGGCCACATAGCATACCTAAATTTGCTAAGTAAGGACCCCAATTTCAAAACAAATTAAATACATGTTACAGATCAGCACAAACAAACAAAAATGCTTCTAAATATTTTCAAACATACACTTGAGTCTCACTTAGCATACCTAAATTTGCTAAATGGAGATTAAAAAAAATCAAAAATTTAAAACAAAGGATAAACAAAAAAAATTGATTGAAACCAATGGGTCAAGTTCATTCAAAATCACTTGTTGAACTTGACCAAAGCCTCAATTGGACAACTAGACCTAACCTAGTCCAATTGACCTTGAACCCAATTTGACTTAAAGGGTCATGTTGAGCCAAATTCAAACTTAACTAAAATTGATTGGAAACAAAGATACCAATCCACTTCATATGAATAACCAAACTTAAAACTACCCATGACCTAGCTCAAATAGGTCAAATGGGTCAAATTGGTCAACTTGACCCATTTGACCTAAATGAAGTCATATGAACTAAATTCAAACCTAAACCAAATTTAATCAAACCAAAGCCACCAAAATATTTCAAATGGTCATATGAGCCAAAACTAAATATAATCCAAATTGAACCAAACCAAAGGCACCAAAACATTTCAAATGGTGATATGAACTTGACCCAACCCTTAGTTTGACCCAATTTGACCCAAGTTGAGCCATTTTGACCTAAATGGGTCAACATGAGCCAAACCATACCAAATGAACTCCAATTATAATGAAACTTCGCCAAACCTTTTTTCTCAACATAAACCTATTTTCTCAACATACCCAACATATCCAAATTAAAAAATCAACCAAATGACCATTTTACCCATAAGCCATAAAACAAATTTTGGTCAAATCTACTTAGAATTTAGTCAATTCCTCTTTATACCTACTTGATACTCTCCTAATAGGTCAAGTAAACCCTATGGAGTGTGGTGCACCCAACCCAATGGGTTTGGATCAGCCCAACTTGACCCAAGGCTAAAATGGAGCACGTGGCTTGAAATGGGCATATGAGGATCATGCATCCACTCAATTTGAGCACATGGGGAGATACCATTCCACTCCCTAGCCTAAAACAAACTCAAGGACACCTCTAATAGCTTAACAAACCCACTACCTAAGGTCAATTGGATCAAAATAGCTCCTCCCTTCTTGGCCGTCCGATTGCCATTGGGGGAGATATACTCTCCCTAATTCACTTCAATTCACCTCTATTGATTGAAGCATAGGAAGCTAGAGTGATTTTAGAGTGATCCTAAGCTCTCTAGAGGGAGTTTGATTTGGCCATTCTCGGTTTTCTCTTAAGCAAAAAACAGGGGAGCTCCAAGGATTTGCCAACTTTCTCCATACACCAAACCAAGTCAATTCCCTTTGCACACTCTCTTAGGGGACTAAGTCGAGTGCACCAAGCTCTCTTCCAAGTTCCAAAGGCAAGGGGAGTCTACTTCAATCAAAACTGAGCTCACTAGGAGGAGGAGTTGGTCCATAGAGCTATCCACTCAGCCTCAAGAGCTAAGACTTTCACCAAAGCTTCATTTCAACCACACAAAGCTTCTCCATGGGAATTGAGTGCCGGTGATCACCTTCAATGAGGTATGCCATTTTTCTAAGCTCAATTCCCATGTGTGTTGGTCCTTTGTGAAAGAAATGTTAATGGAATGAGATTTCAACCGTTAGATGTGCTTGTCATTAGGATTAGATGGTGTGTGCAAGATTTCATCCTAATCCGAGCTTAATCGAGCTCAGATCAAGGCTTAGAACATGGACGGTCTCCATGGATCACAAGCGTTGGTAGGGAATGATCTTTGGCCATCCATCCGTGCATTTTGGATGGATGGTCGAGATTAAACACATGCTTTAGATCTAATTTAATCCCTTCTAAATGGCAGCTTGAATCTCAGCCGTTCAATCCTTGATCGGACGGTTGAGACAAGCGTAATTACCACCGCCATGCGGTGCTGTTGATGATTAAGTAGCCACAGGCAGCGTGTTAAGCGTCGTGCTGCTTGCGTGTCACACTGTAGGAATTAGGGAATTAATTAAGGTTTATTTAATTCTAATTACTTGCCTAAACTTCTAAAATTCATATCTCTCTAAAGAAAAATAAAAAAAATTTGAGGTAAATTGCCACTAAAAGATAATTCAATCTAGAATATTCTAAAATTGGTTTTAGTGAATTTTGAATATCGTCTTTCTCTAATTTTGGGTTTTATTAAAATCTTAATTTGCTAATTACTCCTTAATTAATCCATTGATTAATCTCAAACTTCTTGAGTATATATTGGGGATGACTTCTGCCTCCCCTAATTTTCTTGGGATTTATTGGGCTTAATTAAGGAAATTGCTAATTCATTTCCTAATTACCCTCTTAATGTAATTAAGGTTAATTAAGGGTTTGATTAGTGGTTTAACACTTTGTTGAAGTTGATTAAGGTCTGTTTCAGTGAATAGGAGGTTTAGGGAATAATTTTTGGGGCATTTCCCCTAAGCTATTCCTTTAACCCCCTTTTCTTTTTTAATCCTCTCTTAATTAAGGGCTAATTTACTAATTACCCTCTTAATTAATTTCTTAAAATTCTAAAACTCTCCAAAACTTAATTAATCTACTTGGGGTAGATGCTTGGGTGTTCAAGAGCTTAAGTTCAATTAAGGAAATCAAAATTCAACTCATATGTGTGAGGGGTGTTTTGAAATTACTTAAGTATAACTTCTTAGTTTAATTTATCATTAATCATGAGCCAAATTGCATTAGACCCCTTTCTTCCTAGGTGCATTGGAAATTTAAATTCTTTTTGAGGTTTTATGTCATCTCATTGGCTCATAATTATTTGATTAACTATGCTAAGGTGGTATAGGTAAGGGGCAATTAACATGCTTAATTCATACCTTAACCTAATCAAAAATGTAAAATAAATATAATCATCTAAAAATTGAACAAAAATATCAAAAACATATGGGAATGGGTTAGGAACATCAAACTCACTTTATATTTTCAAAATTAAATCAAATTCAAAATCAAACAAAAATTATATTAAATAAACTTTGATTTACTTTAAGCTTTCTTATTTCATAAGATTGTATATAGGATTTAATTAAAGTGAATGTATTTACATGATTTCATTGCTTTAGTTCTTCCCCAACATGCTAAATATGTGTGTCATATGGTTTCATGCATCCATGCTTTTCAAAAATCAAATTTAAAATGAAAATATTTCTTTTATGTCAATTTGCATGTGTTGGCTAAAGTAAGAATATGAGTGGCTATTATCATTATTAAATTCAAATTATTTTTAAAATATATGAATCAATTATCAAAAATGAAAGTGTGTTACTTATATCTTATTTATAATTTTGCATGTGAGTAAAATATAAGGATGTGCTTAGTGTAGGTTTTCCTTCTCTTCTCTTTTAGTATAGTTTTGAATAGGATTTGGCAAGGTGTATGGTTCATTTGAAAAGAACCTAACACTTGCCTAATTCTATATCCTATACATTCTTATACTATCACTTAAGAAGAATACTTATGTTTTCACATATAAATTGCATAAACAAAAATAAATCAACCAACACAAACTTTTGCATTCTTTCTTTTCCATTCATTTCTTTTGTACATATACTTGTATTTAAGGAAAGTGGTATATTAGTAAACAACCCGGGTTGTGAGGCTTTAAGTAGCCCTAAGTGAGTCTTGTATCTTACACCCTTGATTAACAATGACATCATATTCACTTATGCCTTTCATACATTCATATGTGCATGTAAAAATTAGATAAGAAACCCCTTTTCTACTTATTGAAAATCATACATCATAAGCATTCAAATTTTCTTAAATGAACTACTTAGCATGCATGATAAAGTATGTTAAATACTCCCATTTAAATGTATAGATATGTTTAAGAATCATTCATATGCATGTTATACATGTTGGGAAAGAAATGAAGTGATGTATGTTTTATGAATTTAGTTCATTTTACTTAATCTTAAAATGCCTTTCTTTTGAATAGGTTTGTTTAGAGTTCATCTAAACTTAGGATTAATTAAAACACTTAATTAAAACATTCACTAAACTAAAATATGAATCCACTTTAGAAATTACTTAGGTTAGGGAAGGAAAAGAAGTCCTCTTCTCTTTCCCTCTTTATAACTTAGTAATTAATTATAGGATTCACTTGAATCAAAACATGAAATAAAATCAACCCAAAATAATTAAATCATTTAAATGAAACCCTCCTCTAAGTTGAACATTCTTCACACTTAGAAAATTCTAACTTAAAGCTAGCTAAGCATACCACACAAACCTTTAAAGCACACATTAGTTAAGTCACCACTTCTAGCTTTAGGTTAGGGCGGTGCATGGTTTGATGTTTACTTTTGTTTTGTGATATATGTTTTAGACTGGATGTTAGGATGTATGATCATTGAATGAATGGTAGGGAGATCTTAGTCTAACCATTATTTTCTATAGGGGATTGTGTTTAAGGGGCGCTGTAATAAATAAAAATATAAATGCTTTTCTGTGTAGATGCTTATACCCCTAAGCATAATCCAATAGGCCAGGTGGACTTAGTCACCCATATGTGGGGTGATAAGTCCAATATACATGCTTGAGATTTAGTAATTTGTTTAGCTAAACTTTGTTTTGCAGGTGTTAGCTAGATTTACTTTTTCTTTTCATGTAATTTTTGCAATTAAGATTTTGGAATGATTTTTATGGGGATTAGTATGAGCATTGGTCATAAGATCTCATCTTATGTACCATGTGAAGCCTTTGGAGTATCCACCTTCTAACCATCCAGAAGAAGGAACCAACGGAGAAAGAAGAAAAGAAGAAGAATGAAGAAATGAAGCTTGAAGACCCCCATAATAATGAGTTCCTTGCTTAACTGTATGTAATTTATTTGTAATCCAAGTTGTATAAGGGTAGAGCTCGACTACCCAATTTATTTTCAGGTTTGTGCGGTGGTACCCGACCACAATGACCTCTTATTCTTTTTTGATTAGCTTTATAAATTGATTGATGATTTGTTTAGCTTGTTCATTAAGTGTCATCCTTTTCTTAGTTTCTTCCTTGCTTTATGTATGGCTTGGATGTGGATTAGGCTCTTAGGAAAAATAATCTTCTACCAAATTTAATAATTCAAACTAAAAATAAAGAACTCATAATCTCACCTAAAGCTTAGGCTTAAAATCAAGATAAAAGAATTAGTAACCCTTAGGATGAATACTTCTTATAACATCATGCATGCATATTATTTTCACTCTTGTTGGAGGGCTTCCACCTTTGCCAGTGAAACTTGGCTTGACCTTTGAGAGCCATGGTGGAAACACACCTCCTCCCTTCTCGTTGATTTTGGCCAATAATCTTATTTCTCATGCATTAGACATATGAATCCTATTAGCCTGAGTCAAAATGATTATCCAAAAATAAAAATAAAATGAAATATGAATTGCATTAGATTTAGGTCATTTGTAACATACCCTTACATGATCTAGTCTCTTTAGGGAGTGAGTTTAAGGACTTAGTCCCTTTCTAAATATATAACAGCCTAGCAATCTTGCATAAAGCATATGACTTGCCTACATGAATTTAAAATCATAGGAGGAGTTAGTTGGAGGCCATCCCAGGTGGTTTTAAGTCCAAGCAGTCAGGTGGTTTGTCTTCCCTTGTGGAGGCAAACCAAATACCCATTTTTGCCTTAGATTTATGTTGTACTTTCGGCCCTCGCTAAAGCTCTCTAGATTTAGGTTCTGAGGTTGTTTCACCCCTTTGTGAGCCATAAGCTTAAATCATCACCTCTTAGGCATTTCCATAATCTTGTGTTGTGGAATCATAAGCCCTAAATTTCTATTAAAAAATTCAACTCAAACAAATTAAATCAATTTCAAAAAAAATGTAAAGCCTAACCATAAGATAGTTTGAGATGCTCGTTAGGTTTCCTGGGATCATGGGCATCTCCTACTCATCTTCCTTTGGCTTCGATAATAACTCTCTCTCTTTGATCAATCCCATTTGATCTTCCAAAATAAACTAATCGATTGATAATCCTACCTACTGAAATCTTTGGAGATAATGATCGTTTACCTTAATTGAGAGTATTCCTAAGGGATCTCATTCCTTAAGATGTAATTAACTATGGGGGCTTGCCCCTATATAGAACTTAATGAACTTGGTTTAAAATAAATCTTACTTTACTTTTTCATATAAAGTAGGGGAAGATTCTTTGGTACATATGCAGACCCATTGTCTTTAGGAGTCTTTGTTGAGGTGATTAAGTCCATTGTAGGGTGGTGACTTCTATCTTCTGAGATAGTACACCTCTCCTCAATGTCATACCCGATCACCCTTAATAAGAACATCTGTGGATCTACGTGGTGTCAAAATGCATAAAGAGAAAGAAGATGTGTATTTCCATCCTCATTTTATCCTGCATAAAGTGAAGATGGAAGTATATATCTTATTCTCCTCTAAAAGAAGATTGATAAAATTTTCACCACACCACTTTTCTCAGATACATACGAATGTACAAAAAGATCCATAAGAATAAGAAATCATGCAAGAAGTGTATGATTTACATATGTGATATGAAATTCTCCCTAAGTCTTAACATGGAGATGCATAAGAGTAGATTTAGGCAAATGTTGTGTTCTTTTCAAATAAACTATACACTTGTAAATCCTATGTGAATCTATGTAAGATAAGGGAAGAGAACTTCATATTGCATATCTTGTATTATCATCACATGCAAACATATAGATACTTATAATTAACATCACTTCATATTATTATAATTGATTTATGGGCTTTTGAAAATAGCTTTTGATTTGATAATGATAATAGCCACACCTATTTTAATTTAAGTCAACACATGCAATTTGACATGAAAGAAAACCATTTCAATTAGTTCATTTTAAAAGAAATGAATGCATGATTTCATATGGCAAGCAATATTTTGCATGATTGGAAAGAAATAAAAGAGGTTAAGCACATGATTTCATTCATCCCAATTAATCCTAAGGACAATCACATTAAATGAGGCTATTTAAAATAAACAAAAATTCTTTAAAGACATTTTAAACTTTGAGTTTGATTTAATTTATGAAGTATGAAAGAGGTTTCTAAGCCTAACCCAATTCCCTATGTGTGAATTAAATTGGTTTAATGAAGAATATTTGGGTTGAGTTTATGTTTTAATTAGGTTAAGGTATAAATTAAGTGAATTAATTAACCCTTACCTATATCATCTTAAGTTAATTAACTAATTAATAATAAGTCAATATTATATGCAACCATATGAAATGTAAATTTGCAATGCTCCTAAGAAATGAAAGGGGCTTAATACAATTGACTTATGATTAATAGTTAATTAAGCTTAAAGGATCTCACTTAATTACTTTAATGATTTTCTCACACATGTGAGCCAACCATAATTTTATCATCTCTCACTTTGGGTTATTGAATACCCAAAGAGCTACCCAAGGCTAATTAAGGGTTGCTTAAGTGTGGATGAATTAATTTTTAATTTTAATTTCATAAAGCTTTTGATTAATTGATTAAACACTTTGGTTATATTTTAATTTGAATGATGAAATTAACTTAGGGAAATGATCAAAGGCAAGGCCCCAATCCTAATCCCTAAATCTTTTTTAATATTCAATTAAATTTTGATTTCATTATCATAAATATTAATCACTTAATCAATTAATCATTATATTAACCATTAATTAATTTGATTTTTAAAGTAAAGTAAACTTAGGAAATGAATTAGGAAAAGTATCCCCAGTCACATCCCCTAAGTTATCTTACTGTTCAATAGAGGTAACTAGGTTTAAATGATTAATCAAGTTACTGTTCATTCATTAATTATGATTAATTAGATTAAGAGAGTGATTAGGGCTTAATCGAGTGATTTCCTTAATTAAGTAATTAATAAAATATTAAAAAGATAGGGGAGGTAGAGGTCATCCCCCTAAAAAAATTTGAGATTAATTGAGTGTTTAATTAAAGTGTACTTAAGCTAATCAGATTTTTGATTAAACCTTAATTAAGCCAAAATCATTATTCAAAATTACTTAATGATAATTTTTCTAGATTCCACTCTGAAATATCTTCAAAATGAGCCTAAGTTTGTATTTTTTTTTGGGTTTTTTACAATTAGTTATGATTTTGGGAAGTTTCAGGATTAAAAAACTAATTAATTAGCCTTAATTAAAGCCTTAATCCCGTTGGGTCACGTGGCGGTTGACGTGACACACTTTCCATGTGGCAATGGAATTGGCTATTTAAGTAGTCACATCTGTGCATTGACTCAGCCGATGGTGGATGTGCTTTCTCTGCAGACCATCCGATCTAAGATCGGATAGGCATGATTCGATCCACGGGTTATGGGAGAAAATAACAGGGATCTACCATGATCTAATCACAACCGTCCATTCTAATCATGCAGAATGGATGATGTATGATCTTCCATCTTTGCGAGCAATGAAAGATGTGCACCGTCCATCTTTCCTGTTTGATCCAAGCTCACCCGAGCTCGGATTGGGATCAAACAGATCCCACACCTTTGGAAGGATGGGGGATACACATCCAACGATCAAATTCACATGGGATTCAAATTTACTTCACAAAAGACCAAACCATTTTTACATACAAGACTTAGTTTGCAAAATTATCTCACTGGAACTAATGCCCAATGGTGGGTCGTCAGAGGTAGCTTCGCCTAGTTAAGGCGAGGCCTTGTTGAAGAAGTCCGGGCTTGATTGGTGTGGAATGCTCTGTGGACCAAGCTCCCTTTGGCATTCAGTCTTGATCAAACTCAGTCTTCCTATGGCTTGAAGCTTGGGAATTGATTCGTTTATGCTCGACTAGGTATGGTGATGGTGTGGCTAAGGGGAATTTGGGTTTGATTATGAAATGAGGGAGTATGGATCCAGATTGCCCTCCCATTGAAGAGAATGGAAAATTTGGATTTTGGAGTGCTCCGGAAGGCTTGGAATCACTTTATGAGGTTTCAAAAATGCTTCCTTGACTCAAATATTTTGAATGCCTTCGAAATCGTGCCCGAATTGAGGGGGTATGCCACTCAATTCACAGGGAAAGACGGATGGCAATGTGCACATTTTCTCGTCAATGTCTGCCATCAAATTGTCTCATCATCAAGTCGGGTGGGCCGGATGGGAGAAGTTAGGGGAGGGTGCCATTGATCTATTGTGCAAGGTTTGCAAAGCTTGGAACCAATGGGTGCTTGGTTTGGGTTGCAGGTGAGTCAACTCACCTCCCAAAGGTCCCTAACTGACCTAGAGTGAGTTAGGTGGACTAGGTGGGTCAAGTGAAGGTTCTATGGAGTGCTAAGGGGCTACCATGGGGATGGGAGAGTTAACTTGGCTTAGATCCATTAGTTTTAAAGTCTAAATCCCATGGTTTGATGGATAATCCCCTTAGTGGGGCTCACTTGGCTTTTGGGGATGTCTTAGGCTGACCTAGGGTGAGTTTAAGCTAAGTTAGATTAGCCCACAAGATTCCATAAGTTGGATTTGACTGGTTTGGTTTGGATTGGTCAAATGGGTTCCATTTGAGCTAGGTTGGGTTGGGTTGGGTTGACCAATTGGTTAAATTGAGTCAAACCAAGGCTTGGGTTAGGTTCATATGATGATTTGGGGGTGTTTTGGTCCAATTGGTTTGATCTAAGTTTGAATTTGACTCATTTAGATTCAAAAGGGTCAAATTGGTCAATTTGACCAATTTGACCAATTTGACCAACAATTTGACTAAATTGGGTTGGGTTAGGTGTTGAGTCAAGTTCAATTTGTTGATTGAAAATGATTGTAGGCTTTGTTTGATTTAACTTAGAATTAATTTGAATTTTGGCCATTTTTATGTCAATTTGTACTAGGTTGGGTCAAGTTGACCAATTGGTTAACTTGGGCTCAATCATTGCTTTGGTCAAATTCAATGAGTGATTTGGGATGAACTTGAGATATTGGTTGCAATTAATTTAGATTAAATCATGATTTGACCCATTTTGGCTTTTTAGGCTAATTTGGGTCAACTTAGGTCAAATGGCCAATTAGGCTTGGTTTAGCTCAAGCGAGGGTTTGGTCCTGTTCAAATATTGATTATGAGTGGGTTTGAGTTAACAGTTTCAATCAATTTGGCATATGTTGAATTTTGGCTAGTTTGGGTTTCATTTGGGCTAAATATTGACTTGGTCAAAGGCTATGTTTGACTTGGTTTGACCCAACTCATGGTGGTTGATCACCCTAGGATGGTTGTTGATTATGTTGTGAGGTTTAGATAGGCTTGGTTCAATTCAATTTGGGTTAGATTAGGTCTTGGCTCAAAAAGGTGTTTTAAGTCACTTTAGGTCAAGTGAGCCTAAATAGGTGGGTCAATTGGCTTGATCAAGGTTTGATTCAAATTTAGTTGAACTCACACATGAGCCTAGCATTGAAATATAAATCCAATTGCAATTGGTTTGCGAGTTTTGGTTCATATGACAATTTACTTGGGCTTGATTTGGGTTGACGTGGATATGGTTTGATAATGATTGTTCATGTTTATATTTGGTTCAATGATTGATGGAATGATTGAATCATGAAGAAATCCATGGGTTTTGAGTTGATTTAGATGTCATTTAGCCAAGTTCAAAAGTTTGGATAAAAGGGCTAAAATTATAAATTTGATTTGATTTGGATTTGATATTTGAATTTATATTTCATTTTATATGAATATAAATAAAAATATAAATGGATTATGAGAAAATCGAGTTTGAGTGATTTGGAAACAAATTTGACTACATTAAGGGATATAGGTCAAAAAAGGCTAACTTGGATTTTGAATTGGTTTAATTTATTTTTGATTTAGTTTGAACCTGAATTTCATTTATATTTGAGAATATAAATTAATGAATGAATGATTCAAAAATAAATTGACCAAGTTTGAGTTAGTTTGAAGTAGTTTTGACTAAACATATGAAGGTGGTTCATATGGCTTAGGAAGAGATTTTGGAATTTGGACTTAATCATGGGTTTCAATCATTTGGAGTTTGAAATTGATTTATGATTTGGAATTTGAATTGAGATTGAATTTGATAATTGAGAAAGTCCGTTGGATTGGGGTTGATTTGGATTTGGTTAAGGCTAAGTCCATAAGATAAAAATCAAAGGGCTTAGGAAGGGATTTGGAGTTTGAATTTAATGATGGATTTCAATCATTGGATAATTGGATTTGATTTTGGAATTTGAATTTAAATTTGAGGTATGGTTTGAAAGAAGGTAGCAAGGATTAGTGTTAGGCTATAGGGTAGGCAAGTCCTCCTAAATCCTTAAGGGACAACCTATTCTATTCTAATCTTCTAAGTCTAGGTTAAGTGTTCACTAATCACAAGTATCTTAAGACTAAAGACTCTTAGTGTCTAATAAAGTCTATGATGAAAAGTTGAGAGTTCACTCCAAAAGTGAGGTCAACAAAGGCCCAATAGATGGTGTGACAAGGCACACATATTAGTGTTGAAAGATGATCAACAACATCCAAAGGATTGTAAAAACTAATAGAATTAATCTACTCCTAAACCCAAGATGTAGAAGTAATCAAGATCTTAATGCAATGCAACCCACTCATGCTAAGGGCATAAGGGAAGAAGAAGGGATACACTAAGAGATCAAGCATGTGAACCTTCCACTAAAGAAGCTGGCTCAGGTTATCCACTAGGGCTAAGGGGTTTGGATTTGAATGCAAGATATGATTTGGGTCGAGTATGTGCTAGGGATTAGGATGTATAACCCACCAGGGATAGATGCATGAACCTTCCACTAGGGAAACATGTTCAAGTTATCCAATAGGGATAAGGAGTTGATGGGATTTCTTTTGAGGGTGCACTCACTAGGGAATGCTTTGAATTGGGTTTATTTGACTCCACTGAGGAGGTTGGGATGCTTGATGTCTTGCTAGGGAGAAGTTGGTTGATTGTTTGTTTAAGTTTAGATTTTGGGATGGACCCCGTCGGTTTGCGATTGATCGTAATGAGAAGAGGCTATGTCGGCCTAGGCCTATCTCAGATTTACCAATCCAAAGGCATAGTCCACCAGTCACATGGTAGAACTATCATACCTAAGGGGTTGCCTTTTGGTGTACCATGACTATACTTTACAGAGAAAGAGTAGCATACTTACATCTCTAAAAGCAAGGGAAAACCGTTGGGGTGATCAGTTGGATGCAACAAATTAGGCTAACTAAGGGTGACTACTGAATGAATACCGTTGGGGGACTTATATCAACTCAGAAGTAGCCTGGGCAATGCCATTTGATTGAATTGAATTTGTTTTAATTTGATGGATCCCCTCGGTATGCGATGGATCCACTAAGAAGGGGCTAATATCAACCTAGACTTGTCTTAGATTTATATATCCAAAGGGATAGTCTACCAGCCATGAGGTAGAACTAACTAACCCAGGGGGTGCCTTTCGGTGTGCAATGGTCATGTTAAGAAGAAAGAGCGGGGACTCGCATCCTCCTACACAAGGAACCACTGGGGTGATCGATTGCTTGTGCACCAAATCAAACCTGACTTAAGACTGCCCGTTGGTTTACGACGGTCGTGCTAGAAAGAATGCATAATATACTTATATCTTTCGAAGCAAAGATGTCTATCGGGGTGACTCATTGGTGGCATAACAAGTTAAAACTGAGCTAAGGCCGACTACTAAGAGAGTGATGACACAGAGACTTTTTTCAACTCAAAGTAGTCAGGCAATTCCTATCAGGAGTTTTACTGACACTACCCTAAAGATAGGATGCCTTCTTAGGAAAGGGGCTACTGGGGGCTTGAATTCCTAATCCACAAGTGAAAATATATTTTGTTTGTTTTATGTTATCATGGACCCTGTTGGTTTGTGAGGGACCATACTGAGAAGAAGCTCATATCAGCCTAGTCTTATCTGAGACTTACTGGACCAAGGGAGAATCTGCATATCTGCAAGACAAATTCTCCAACCACAGGGGTGGCTATTAGGAAAGGGGGACTGTCCAATCCAAATGTAACTCAGGTAGTGTCTAAATGGGGTCACTAAGGATGTGATCAAAATAGAGTGCCCACAGGGGAGGTGCCACTGGCGGCGTTGTCCAAAACCTTGTAAAAGGAAGCATGTAGGTATTCGGTGGCCAACTCAAGGAGAAAGCGCGGGGGCTCACATCTGCCAAGAGTGGTGTATCCACTAGGTGAGTCACCATCAGCATAGCGATAACCAACCAACCTTAGGTGTCTGTCAGTTTACAATGATCAACCTGAGAAGAAGACTAGTAGACTTACATCTTCCAAGACAAAAATGATCACCGGGATAGTCTGTCGTCCGCATGATAGATACTATTCAACCTAGGGTGACTACCAAGTGGGGAGTCCCATGTGAGGACTAAACCCAAGCTTGAAGTAGTCAGGAGGAAAGGAGCCATTGGGGTACTTACCCTAAGCCTCAAATATGCTCAACCTAGTTAGTACATGATGGCTAGTCCAAGAAAAAAGTGTGTAGGCTTACATCCTCTTAAACAAAGTCAACATGAGGTAGCTTACCGGCTGTGTAGTAAGGCCTACCGAACTAACAAGGAGCTCCTTAGTTTACAATGGTCAAGTAAGGAAGAAGGCGTTGGGACTCATATGGTGACCAGGGGTGACACACCAGCAGTAGCATATCGTCCGACCTAGGCGTGAGTGAGTGCCATAGGGGGCTTGTTTCCACATAAAGGTAGCCCAAGACAGAAGATATGTGTTTAGTTTGTGTTGTGGAAGAGGGAATAGGATGCCACTTGGGTTCTCTTACACTTAACCTAAACACACCATGACAGATTCACAAGTAAAGATACTTCTAACACATAAGAGATGGAATTTGATACAAAAGGAAAGCTTTATTGATGATTATTTTCAAACAAGATTTTATAGATAATATTTGTTTTAGTTGATTGGAAGCATTCTTATAATTATATTGATATCCTCCTGTGGCCTTCTCATGGCAAAGGGTCTTTAGTGAGTTCAAACTTACCTCATATTTTGACTATAATAATGGTCTCCTTAGAATTAAACAAGCTCTCCCACTTAAAAAGGAAGAAACTTGTTGTGAGCTTGAATCATTTTTCGGCACTTGATTTGGCACAGGAGGTGTCTCTCCTCAAATCTTGAGCTCTTCACATAACTTGGCATTTTGGAATCTTTTAACAACTATCTTTAATGATGGGGTTAGACTTCTAATGGTAGAATGGCTTTACCCATACACTAAGGAGAATGTGGTAGTTAGTTGAGTTTACATGTGATCAAGGCCCATGGGGCTTCACTCTCATGCCTCAAATTCTTGAGTGTCTTAATATTTAGATGAGAGTTTTGTTAAATGCCACTAGACCATTAATGTATATGGTATAATGTCTACAATCATGTGTGTCTCACATAAAGCTATTAATTTTAGTGCTTTTGAATGTAGTACCATTATCATATAATTTATCAGGTAGCATCTATATACAATGATTCCTAAAAACTAGAGCATATGTTGGCTTGACCTCTAAGTGGGATTGCCTCCGACACGGAAAAGTAGTCGGTGGTGGAATAGGTGACCCTTGGAAGAAGGAGGATATCTTAGTGCCCCAACACTCAAATGTCCATGAAATAAATATAGGGTGGTTGATATGACCACAACTGCATTTTTGGTATATCTATTACATCCATGCAGTCTATAATCATCGAGGGCTAATAGTATCTTAAAATATTGATCTTGGCTTTCATCTTGGTTAATACAAGCCGATGTACCTTGATCCGCATCTTATGCTTCATGTTTGGCTAAACAATGTAATCTATGATCGAAAGGATTATAGGATGCCATCCACGAGCATAGGAGGGCTCTCTGCTTCCTGCTAATGACTTCTCTTAAGGTAGTTTGCTTATGTTTGTAATCCATGAATGGTTGCCTCAATTTGACTCATCATCCTTTTTTGCAATGGCAACCTCCCTTCAAGAGAGTCTATATCACCCTTGGAGAATTGGTGATATTAAAATTTAAAATTAAATCTTAAATTTTAAGTTTTAGTAGAAAATTAAAATTTTATTTTATAATGCCAAAATAATTCTTAATGCGAAAAAATAAAAGTCCAATAAAGTAAGAGATACATAAACACATAATTTTTGATTGAAACCCAAAATGGTACGTCATGCCAAGCCACCCTGCCACAGGAATCCACTAAATAAAAATAGCTTACAAATTTTCTCTATAATGGGTGATGCAACCCTATATAATATGTACTCTCTACAGAGTTACAACCCCAAAATAAATTTTTACATGAAAGAAAAATATGAAATAATAAATTTTGATAAAATAAATTTCTCCAAATATATTCTAATTCAAAGAGATCTCACAACTTATAAAGATCACTTTACAACTTACTAATAATTTTGATAAAATGCTATAATAGATCTAGCATACACTCTAAAATTCAGATTAATTTATTTTTTAACCAAAATGAAGCTTTTTATTAATGAAACTAATCACAAAATAGTTAAATAAAATTAGTACATGATAGATTTAAGTAAACTTGTAAGTTTTTAATTAAAAAAATAGATCTAGCAAATATGAAAATAATTTTAGCATGATAAATTAATTTGAAATGCTAAAATATACTTCTAAAATAGATCTAAGAATAAATGATCTTTCAAAAAAGACTAATGAAGAAATATTTCAAGAAACTAAGAAATTTGTAGGAAGATAAAAAATTTCAACAAGTTGAAATAATCCTACAAACTATCACAAGAGTTTTTCACCAAAAAATGATTGAAAAACTTTGATGTGAAAACAGACTTTGATGTCCAAAGACTAATCCACCAAAAGTATAAATTTAAAAAGAATAAATAGATGGTGAAAATAGTATGAACAACTAAAAGGGATTAAGATCAAGAAAACAAACTCAAGTAATTTGAAAGCTTGCTTAGTTGAAGATGTTGAAGCTTCCAAACCAAGGATTTGATCTTGGAATATTTGGAAAACTCTTGAAAGGAAAATCTAGGAAATTTTCTCTTAGATTTGCTGGAGGGATTTTGAATTTGAATGAGGAATGCTTTCATGAAGAGAATGAGGGCTATTTATAGGCAAGAAGGTCATTTTGAATTATTTCAAAAAAAATATATTATTCTAACATCATTTTATCATATAATAATTTAATATTCAATAAAAATATAATTTATATTAAATAAATATTAAATTCAAGCGCCAAAATTCAATATTCACATGGGCAAGTCAAAAATAATCAAATATGGCTCTTAATATATTCAAAGCATGTAGCATGCATTTCATTAAAATCTAATGTTTGAAAAAAATCATAATAAATTCAATTTTAATCAAAGTGGGTCATGTATATCAAATTAAAGAAAATAATCCAAGGAATCCATTGGAGATGAAATCAAATATAAATTCCTTGATTATAAGATGACTTTATATAAAATTTCATATATTTTTGTTAATTTTTTGACATTTAAATATTATGATATAATTTATATATAATCATACATATGTTAGTTATCATATAACCTTCATAAATTAAATAGTTAATTATATTAAGTAAATAAAATAATTACACTTAATAGTCATAATTTATTATCATTTATTATTTTGACAATTCAAATGCTATGAATATATAATTGAATGTTAATTATATAAATTTATATAAATTAACCTCATTAAAATAATATGTTAAGTTGTGAAATTGATTCATGCCATGAACTCATATGAATTTCTAAGATAGTTATAAATGCATATAACCTAAAATATTGTATCTTGAGCTTCACATTATCCATTTTGATCTATCTTTCATTCTTCTATTTTTGTAATTTCCTCAAACATATTGTGAGATGTATTGGATTATTAGCAATTAATATATCTGAAACACATAAAACATACATTAGAACATCCAAGCATTCATTTATTATTATCAAAATTAATCGGATTGAACATGAGGCTCATTAAGCCAACAATCTCCCCCTTTTTAATGATGACAAACTAATGTTGGGTATTGATTTTGATGAAGGTGCAAATTGACCTTTCATCATAATTTTGGAAAAAAAATTTTTCTTCTAAAAAAATTTATGCATAAGAGATGAATAATGTTGCTCCCCTAAATGTATGCATAAAATAGACTTAATACTAACCAATACTCTTCTCCCCACAACATCAAAGTGAGAACAAACTACATATAATTTTAAATATTAGGATCTAACATTCCAAGCATGTGTCTTAAAGTATAGAAACAATCTTCTGGTAATATTTTTGTAAAAATATCTGCAATTTGTAAATCGGTACTATTGAAATTAATATTAACATCACATTTCAAAACATGATCCCTAATAAAATGATGTCTAATTTCTATATGCTTGGTTTTGAGTCTTTGGATAGGATTTTTGGTCAAACTAATAGCACTATTGTCACACTAAACTAGAATGATCTTGCTTAATACCAAAATCTTTTAATTATTGCTTTAACCACTTGAGCAACACAACTACAACTATGTACTACCTCAGTGGATAAAGCTATAATTTTATTTCCTGGATGATGAACACTGATGATCTAAAATTGATATGTGCGATGTGCTTTCTATCTACTTTGCATCCAAAATCACATCGAATAAGCAACCAAATCACATGATAAAGAATTTTTAGGATACCATAAACCTAACCTAGTAGTGCTATCAAATACCGAAGATATTAATGAGATTCTTTGTTGGTTGAAAATGAGCATAAACAACAACAAATATATCGTACTACGTAGCAAGGTATAAAAGTGAACCTATCATACTCTATAAAGTTTTTGATCAAATTTTCTTAATTCATCTAAATCCAATTTTGTAGATGGGCTCATAGAGTTTTACATGATTTAAATCTTTTCATGTCAAACCTCTCAAGCAATTCATTTGTGTAGTTTGACAGATGTGCCATTTTTTCTTATTCACTTGAAGACCTAAAAAAATTAAGTTCTCCCATCATACTCATTTCAAACTCTTTAGACATCAAAGATGAGAACTCATGGCATAAAGATTCATTTGTACTTCCAAATAATATATCATCTACATACACTTGTACCATAATCAAATCATCATCTATGCTCTTAAGAATAAGGTGGTATCTACTCTACCCTTTCTAAATCATGATCTATCAAAAGTTACTTAACTTATCATACCAAGCACGAGGCATGCTTTAAACCATATAAGACTTTCTTTAATTTATACACATGATTTGGACAATCAAGGCTCTCAAATTTAGGTGGTTGCTCTACAAATACGTCTTGGTTAATAAATCCATTCAAAAATGCACTCTTGACATCCATTTGAAAAAGTTTAAATTCCATAAAATAATAGCTTCTATTCTTTCTATGGGTGAAAAAGATTCTTCAAAATCTATACCTTCAACTTGTGTGTACCCTTATGCAGCTAACCTAGCTTTATTTCTAACAATACAACATGAATCATCTAACTTATTCCTAAAGACCCATTTTGTTCTAATTATATTTTGATCTTGGGGTCTTGGGACTAATTCCCAAACATCATTTCTTACAAATTGATTCAACTCTTCTTCCATAGCAATAATCCAAAATTATCATTTAATGCTTCTTCTAAATTTTAGGTTCAACCTCGATAAAATGCTTAATGATCTACAACCTCTACTTTGTCTTCTAGTCAAAACTCCTTTTGAAGGATCTCCTATAATTAGTTCTTCTGGTTGATTTTCATTATATTTCCATCTTTAGGCAATGAATCATTCACAATATCTTATAAAGATATTTTTTTTAAAATTATCAATCTCTTCATCAATCACTTCATTTCTAATGGGATCAATTAAATTTTCATAAAAAAAAACATGTATTGATTCTTCTACAATCATTTTCTCTTATTGAAAACTCTATAAGCTCTTAGAAAGAGAGTATCCTAAGAAAATACCATCATCGATTTGCAATCAAACTTCCTAAATGCTCTTTTCCATTATTCAAAATAAAGCATTTACATCCAAATACATGAACATGTTCAATCTTAGGCTTCTTTCCAAAAAAATAATTCATAGGTGTCTTCTTCAAAATTAAAAATAGATCCTATTCATCACATAACATTTAGTATTTATTACTTGCCCAAAATATTTTGGCAAATTATACTCATCAAGCATAGATATACTTAATTCAATTAAAATTCTATTTTTTTCACTCTACTACACCATTTTGTTGGAGAGTTCTAGGTACAAAAAAATTATGTCTGATCTCATGTTCATCACAATAATCCTCAGATAATTAGTTTTCAAATTCACCACCATGATCAGTTTGAACCCTATTAATCAAAAAACCTTATTCTCTTTGAATATATTTAGAAAACTTTCTAAACTCACCAAAAACATCTTCCTTGTAAGTTACAAACAAAATCCAAGTATATCTAGAGAAATCATCAACAATCACAAAACCATAATTGTTTCCACTTAAGCTAGTGGTGCTAATAAGACCAAATAAATCTATGTGCAATAATTCTAAAGGTCTAGAAGTAGGAACAATATTTTTACTTTTAAATGAGCTTCTAGAATGCTTACCATGAATACATGCATTAAAAACATAGTTTGAATGAAAATTTAATTTAGGCAATCTAACTACTAAATCAAGTTTAACAATTTTATTGAGTGTGTGCATGTTAATATGACATAGTCTCCTATGCCATAACAATATATCATCATGAGTGCTTTTAAAACAAAGTAAATTCAAATTCACTTCATGAAAGCTATCTAAATCAATGACATAAATATTTTTATATCTTTGTCCTACTAAAAAAAACATTTTCAATATTTTTTATAATGCAATATGATGCATGAAATACTACATTCAAACCTTTATCACATAATTGACTAATAGAAATTAAATTATGTTTTAATCCTTCTACTAGAGAAACTTTATCTAAAGTGATAGAATTCTTACAAATAGAACCAATTCCAATGATCTTTCCCTTTGCATTATCTCCATATGTAACAAATCCTCCATCACTTGATTCTAAAGTTATGAATTTATCTTTATCTCGTCATATGTCTTGAACATCCAATCCAAGTACCACATGCCTTCTTTGATTTTCTTTGAAGGCATTCCTACAAAAGAAACTCACATTGTTAACTTTTGGAACCCAAACATGTTTGGGTCCACATTCTAAATTTGAAGCAAGATATCTAGCATGTGGTTTGTGTAGTGCTTGTACCTTTTGGTACCCTTACATAAGATAATTGCTTAGTGTTTTGTAATTTAATGTGCATATCAAATGAAATATGCCCTTTTCTATCATAGTTGCACCAAACATTAGTGTTTGCATATGACTTAAATAATTATAAGGTATATGAGTGGGATGTGTATGATGCAAATAATTTTATTAAATATTTTCTTTATGAAGCATTATAATGAACTTGTGATTTCAAACATAATTCTAATCTTTCTTTTAATATATTCTCTCTTTCAAGTTTACATACAAGTAAGGAACAATTTAATAGAAGTATTTTTACTTTTAAAATTATCACATTCATTTTTTAAATCACAAAAATGCATATCTAAATTTTTATGTTCTTTTCTAAGGTTTTGTATTTTCTTTTTAATTTTTTATATTCTATAACTAAATCATTAAAAGCACCATCTAATTCATTATAAGATATATCATTACATACCTCTTGAGAATCTATGTCAAATTCTCCATTTGCCATAAGACATATGTTGACCTCTTCATCGATGAGCATGTACTTGATTCATTTGAATCTGGATTATTATAAAGCCTTCTTCTTCTTCTAATGGTACTTTTCTCCTTCATATTTTTCTTCTTTCCACATCAATCTCTTTTTCTTTGATTCAAAGTTGGACAATCACCTCTTATGTGTCCGGGCTTTTTTACAATAGTATGATCCCTTCACAAAAAAATTTTTGTTTGAAATTTATAGTTTTAGATTTTTATACCTTTGATTCTTCTTCTTAGCAAGTTTTCCTTTTGGATAGCATGACCACTTCATCACTATCACCATCGAGCTTGAGGTGTTATGCTCATCACTATCATTAACTTGTAATGCAATGGCTTTTCCTTTCTCCTTCTCCCCTTTTGTTTGAGTTATCCATCTTATCCCTTTGAGCAATAACTTTGTTCATGTGCTATCAAAGAACCCAAAAGATCAAGTGGATAAGTATATAAATGCTTAGCTTCACTAATAGTTGTTACTTTAGCTTCCCATTCTTTTGAAGACATCTAAGAATCTTATAGACTAAGTCTTGATTCTATATGTTTTCCAAGAGAATGCAATGTTAATTATTTTCATGAATCTAGTATACATATCGAAATAGATTGAAGGAGACATATGAAATAACTTATATTCATCAACAAGTATGTTTATGTGAGCATCTCTAACTTCACTAGTTCCTTCATAAGTTATAATGAGTTTATCCCATATTTCTTTTGATATACTTAACATAGAAATTTTCATGTAATCATCAAGTAATAAAACACAATGTAAAGTATTACAAGCCATAACATTTCATTCATCAAGTTCTCTTTCATTCATTCCTCTTTTTTCTACTTTAATGTCATTTACTTCTATTGTGAGTGTATGATATTGATGTGTAAATATATACCACATGTTAAAAATGTACTAATTCTATTTTTCCAATAATCAAATAGTACACTATCTAAAAGTGGAGGTTTATGAGTGGATTGTCCCCATGGTAGTGAACCCTTTGGGAAAACTTGTGCCATAGTGAAAAGATCTACTCTTGGATGGTAAGCCAATAAAAGAGCCTAAGCTCTTATATTTAAAAAAAATTAAATCTTAAATTTTAAGTTTAAGTACAAAATTAATTTTTGATTTAATAATGACAAGATACAATTCTTAATGCAGCAAAAATAAAAGTACATTAAAGTAAAGAGAGACAATAGGCACACAATTTTTACATGGTTCAAACTCAAAACTAACCTATGTCCACGCTAGCCACCCCTAGGAATCCACTAAATGCAAAAATAGCTTACAAATAGTATCTCTATGGGGAGGACAACCCTACAATAATATATACTCTCTACAAAGGCGAGTACAACCCCAATATAAATTTTACACGAAAGAAAAATACAAAATAATAAATTTTGATAAAATAAATTTCTCGCAAATATACCAAGCTATCTAATTCAAAAAATGATCTCACAACTTATAAATGATCACTTCATAACTTACTAATAATTTTGATAAAGAAACTTGATTTATAATAGATCTATCATATACTCTAAAATTTCAGGAATAATTTATTTTATTTTAACCAAAATGAAGCTTTTAATTAATAAAACTAATCACAAAATACTTAAATAAAATTAGTTTATGATAGATTTAAATAAACTAGTAAACTTTTAATTAAAAAGAGAGATCTCGCAAATATGAAAATAATTTCAGCACAATAAATTAATTTGAAATGCTAAAATATACTTCTTAAATAGATCTAAGAATAAATGATCTTTCAAATAAGACTAATGAAGAAATATTTCAAGAAACCAAAAGAAATTTGTAGGAAGATAAAAATTTCAACAAGTTGAAATAAATTCTACAAACTATCACAAGAGTTTTTCACAAAAAAAATGATTGAAGAAACTTTGATGTGAAAAACTTAAACTTTGATGTCCAAAGACTAATCCACCAAAAAGTATAAATTGAAAAGAATAAATAGATTGTGAAAATAGTATGAACAACTTAAAAAGGGATTAAGATTAAGGAAACAAACTCAGGTAATTTGAGAAAGCTTGCTTAGTTGAAGATGTTGAAGCTTCCAAACCAAGGATTTGATCTTGCAATATTTGGAGAACACTTGAAAAGGAAAATCAAGAAAATTTTCTCTTAGATTTGCTGGAGGGATTTTGAATTTGAATGAGGAATGCTTTCATGAAGAGAATAAGTGCTATTTATAGATAAGAAGGTCATTTTGAATTATTTCAAAAAGATATATTATTCTAACATCATTTTATCATATAATAATTTAATATGCAATAAAAATAAAATTTATATTAAATAAATATTAAATTCAAAATAGCCAAAATTTGGCTATTCACATGGGCAAGTCAAAAATAATCAAATATGGCTCTTAATATATTCAAAGCATATAGCATGCATTCATTATTAAAACTAGCTAATGTTTGAAAAGTCATAATAAATTCAATTTTAATCAAACATGGGTCATGTAACCTATCAAATTAAAGGAAAAAAAAAATCCAAGGAATCCGTTGGAGATGAAATCAGATATAAATTCCTTGATTATAAAATGACTTTGGCTAAAATACAAAATTTCATATATTTTTTGTTAATTTTGAAATGTGACATTTAAATTTTATGATATAATTTTATAATCATACATATGTTTGTTATCATATAACCTTCAAATTAAATTAAAATATTTAATTATAGTAAATAAAATAATTACACTTAATAGTCATAATTTATATCATTTATTATTTAAATAATTCAAATGTGTATGACATAAATATAAATGTTAATTAGATGAGATTTATATAAATTAACCTATTAAAATAATATGTTAAGTTGTTAGCAAAATTCAACTCATTTGAATTTCTAAGGTGTTATAAATGCATATAACCTAAAATATTGTATCTTGAGCTTCATTATCCATTTTGATCTATCTTTCATTTTTCTATTCTTGCAATTTCTACAAATATATTATGAGATGTATTGAATATGTAATTAGCAATTAATATATCTGAAACACATAAAATATATATTAGAACATCCAAGCATTTGTTTGTTATCATCAAAATTGATCGGATTGAACATGAGGCTCATTAAGCCAACAAATAAGGGATAAGACTTGTCTATTTTGGACCCTTATTGGAATGGACTCATCTTCTGGGCATGCCAACTCCTTGGCAAGCTTGGATGCATTCTTCTACATTATCTCAGTCTTATATATAGTGACCTCAATTTAGCCAATAACTCCATGGTATACTTGTGGTAATGGTGGAGCTTAGACTTTAGAACTTTGTAAGACCCAGTGATTTGGTTGATGATGAGAATCTCGGAAGATATGCTCTAGATGCATAAAATTAACCTTATTAAAATAATATGTTAAGTTATTAGAAAATTGATTCATGCTAATGAACTCATTTGAATTTTTAAGGTAGTTATAAATGCATATAACCTAAAATATTGTATCTTGAGCTTCACATTATCCATTTTGATCTATCTTTCATTTTTTCATGCTTTGAATTTCCTCAAACATATTGGAGATGTATTGGATATGTAATTAGCAATTAATATATCTGAAACACATAAAATATACATTAGAACATCCAAGCATTCATTTATTATCATCAAAATTGATTGGATTGAACATGAGGCTCATTAAGCCAACAAATAAGGGATAAGACTTGTCTATTTTGGACCCTTATTGGAATGGACTCATCTTCTGGTTATGCCAACTCCTTGGCGAGCTTGGTCAATGCATCTACTATAGCATTATCTCCTCGAGGAGTCTTGTAGATAGTGACCTCTAGGATTTGAGCCAATAACTTCATGGTATATTTGTGGTAATGGTGGAGCTTAGGCTTTAAAACTTTATAAGACCCAGTGATTTGGTTGATGATGAGCTGAGAATCTCCGAAGATGTCAATGCTCTAGATGCATAATGTAATGACTAACTATAGACCAATAATCAGAGCCTCATATTTAGCTTCATTGTTGGTATATGGGTTGCACAGATTATATGAGAATCTCATCACATCCGGTTAGTTAGAGAACTATTCCTACCTTCTTTGATAGATTGTGGTTCTTCTACTTTTGAGAGCAACACCATCAAAATACATCTCCCAATGGGTGAATTCTAGTGTCCCCAAAGTTCATGATTTGTTCATTAGAGGTCATCAAATTAAGAATCAGCATTGTCTAAGAAATCCACTAATGCTTATCCTTTCACATCACGGAGGGGTATGAATGTGATGTTAAACTGCCAAAATCATGGACCACCGTGCCAACCGTCCAGATAACATTGGCCGTGTCATGAGATATTATAGTGAATTGATTCTAGAGATCAGATTCACCTTGTAAGCAAAATCCAGCTTTTGGGATGCAATTGGTGCTAGCTTTTCAAGGTGGGTAGTTTTTTCCTCTAGGGATCGATGGAGATAGTAGAGAGCATTTTCTTTCTCTTCGTCATTGGTTTGAGCCAACAAAGTGCCAAGGGAGTCATCTATTATAGTGGTGTAGAGGACCAATGGCTTGCTCGGGATAGGGGCTATTAGAACTAGTGGGATCATCAGGTAGTACTTAATGTCTTCAAAAGTATGCACCATCCCTTGAACTTACATATTTTTGATAAGTCCTGAGAATGGCTGACATCTTCCTGATAAGTTAGATATGAAGCATCTTAGATACGCCAACCACCCTTGAAATGATCTGAGTTGAGTTAGACTTTTAGGGGATAAAATTTCTAAGATATCCTTGATCTTCTCTGGGTTAACCTCTATTCTCCAGTGTTGGACAAAAAACCGAATGAATTTTCTTGAAGCTACTCTGAATGCACACTTCAGGGGATTCATTTTGAGGTTAAATCATCTTAATCAAAACTCTCAAGTTAAAGAGATGGTCTTCTTTTCTTTGCTCTTGACTATCATCAACATTAACTTGATGATGAATGAGTTCATTGAATATTGAGTCATTGCCCAGTATGCGACATTTTTTGGGCAAAAGCATGACCTTATAATAATCAATTTTGATCTGGTTTAAAAGCGGTGTTTCTTTCATCCTATCTTGATTGGTTGTAGCTAGATGACCCATCCATAAGGAGAATACTACATGAGATGAGGCAATGTCCACCATTAATTTGGTATAGGAAGGAAATTATCCTTAGACATGCCTTATTTAGATCCATAAAATTGATGCATATGTGAATTTGGCCATTCTTTTCTTAACTAGATGACACAGCTAACTAGGTAGGATATTTTCTTTCTTAATAAAAGACGTGTCATTTCTTGATTTAGTGATCTACTACTCAATTTCTAATTACATGCATCTAGGAGCCTTCTTGATAGGGTTAGCATTAAGATCTATTGTTAGTTTGTGGACTGCAATGTTAGGAGATAAACTGAGCATTTCTTCATAACTCCATGTGAAGTAGTACTTAAACTCAGCTAATATCCTAACAATAGAGAACTGATGTACGTCAGGCGTGGATCTTCTTTTATTCTCAAGTTGATTTCTTTGAGTTCTTTAATGGTTGATCTGATTTCTTCTTCAAATTCTAACGGTGCCTCTTTGACTTCAAGCTCATTTGGGTCATCTAAAGTTTCTAAACATACCTCATCATAAGATTTAACATGATTTTGAGAAGAACCTGAGACCCAAATGAGTGGTGACTAAGCAATGGTTATTGTTGTCTGGACCCATGTCAATCCTAGTCACTTTAAGAATGTTTGCTTTGGTTGTCCCATAGTTTTTCAAAGTAATCTGACCCATGTTTAGAACAAGTATGTGAGATTAATCCTTTCTTTGCTAAGTTAATAATATAAAGCAAATACCAATCAAAAGGTAGTTGTATTAAATCTTTATATGAATCATCTTGTTACATCGCTTTAATGAGATACTCCCAACAAAATCTCTTGACTTGACATCATGGATGACATGGGGCCTCTTTAACTACCAAACCTTCAACTTTATGAAGAAAGTGAGGTTAGAGCTAAGTTCCCAACGCCACTGACTTCTACATAATGGCGATTTGGATATATTCATGCTTTTTCTTGGAGGCAGTCTTCATCCTTTATCAGTTCAGCCATCTTGAAAGGGACCCGAGATGGGTTGGTTGGCATGCTAATCACATGAGACTCATCCTCCAACCAGATCTAAGTATGTGGATAGTGGTACTCTTGTGACTGGAACATACTCCGGTCCACCAAGGAGGTCTTCCACCTCACATCTGGATCTACCTGCCTTTTCCTGGTGGAGGTCGAGTCATCCTACCCATGTGTTCATATGAAGGAACAAACTGTGAGCGGAATGTAACATCTAGCTCTAACTCTTCCTTGGTGTATGATTCGCATTCACTTGTATTTTTTTTCTTTTCCTTTTTTTTTCTTTTAATTTTTCAGTTTCTTTTCTTTTTCTTTTATTTATTTTTCTTTTGATTTTGAACTTTCACTAAGATCGTAAGAATAGACTTTTTGATTTGGAAGAAGATAGTAGGCTGCATCTTCATATATCTCAACCTCCCTAACTGAAAATGGCCTCAAGTCTCCTTTGACACAATACTCAATTCCACCTCTTCAAAATTTAAGGCACTGATGTAAAGAGGATGGAACCATGTTATTTTCACATAGCCAAGGTCTATAGAGCAAAGCAATAAAAAAGATATTCAATATTATAGAACTTGGCTTCTTCATCTATCTCTAGTAACACTATGGAGCCTAAAGCCTTCCTTGTTCATTGAATCCTCTCAACATCATCCGATCTCCTGAGTTGAGATATTGATCCTCAAGTAAGGGTTTTAAACTCATAATGTTCCGATGCACCTGATTAATTAACACCCGAGAGTTTGAATCGCCCATGTTCACGTGATATAAAGGGGATTGTGCTGTCCCCAAGAAGGTCTTTCATAGGTGAATGTAACTCCATGAGCTTCTCTTGAGTAACATGCCTCCTCTCTCAATAGTGGTGAGCTAAGCATATTTTTTGATAAAGAAGGGCTTTGTGACTCCTCATCTCTTGGATAAGACAAGGGCATCATATATGCTTAGTTTAGGCTTTTTTAGGTGAGGATATTATAATTCAACTCACTTGGTCCTCCATAAAGCATATCCATATGTGGAGCATCTTGTGGAGGGGCTTCTTGATTACTAAACTAACTTTATTTACCCTTATCCTAGGTGCTACCAGAGGTAGAACTTTTGCTTCTATGGTTGACTTGGTGACTTCATGAGATGGTTTAATGAAAGTTTTGCTCATCTTCATCTACTTCTCCTATAGGATCATTAGTCGATGACTCCAAATCAATCTTAATGGTGAACCAGTGATTTAGAATCCATTTTAAAATTAGAAAGAGTGGATCGAAATTATAATTATTAGTACTTGAGCTTTCAATATAAATCATCAAGATTGTCATAACTATAGAGGATGTAAGCGAATCAATCTTTTTCTTTATTGATTTCTTAGATTTAGATGAAGGTACAAAGTAGAAATCAAGTAAAGTAAGCGGAGTGAGATATTTGGCACCTCTCCAATCACTACTAGAAGAGAGTTGGAGGAACTATAGCTGCAACTATGGAAGGAATGTTTGAATAAGTTGGTGGTTGCGCTACTATGCTATCCCAGGAAAGTGGAGGCTATTGCCACTACTGTTGGGCTTCTACCTCCCTCAAGTTATCATTAGCAACTTGCAAACCTTCCTTAGAGTTGGAGGATTGTGCTGCTTCCAAGACATGATTTTCTTGAAGGTTCGGGAAAGGGAGATATCCCAACCTTCCTCTATCTTGAGAAGATCGCATGTATCCCCAAGGATTACCCTAATAGAACTAGAGGGTTGTTCTAGTAGGTATTCCTTAGGGATGACAATAGCACTTGACTTGTAGCTATGCTCAAGCTAGTTCTTAAAGGTAAAGCAATCTTCTAAGACATGACCTAGCATGTGGCGGTAGAGGCAATAGTTTGGATCATGACTCTTGCCCACATCTTCCGACCTCATAAGCTCTGGTAATTGAAAACCAGCTTTTTTAAGAGGTTCTTAAAGATCTTCCTGACTACCTCCATCTTGAATGAATAAGATTTATTCAATTTGTCGATAAGAGCATGTAAGTGATAGCTACTTGGTGGTGGATATGAATACTACTACTGATGCTGTGGATGAGGTGGTGGCGGCGGTGATCACTGTGGCAACTAAGGTGGATGGTATGACAGCTAAGGTGATGGAAAAGAAGGTGGTAGAGGAGGCTAGCGAGCTGAGGCCTATTTGGTGAATTTCGCTTTCCCCTTGTCAATTATATGACTACCCGGCTTTTCTCAAATGCCTTCTGCGGTATGGGCTTAGCTAACTAATCTTGGAAAGGTAACTATTTGACCTCCCATTATAGATTAGCCGCCTTGTTGATTAATTTCTAAAATGCTTTAATGGTAAACCCTTTAAGCATGAAGGCGACCAGGCCATGAATATTCTTGAGTAGAATTTCTGACATGCTACTAGCATTGGTTCATATTTCATACTTAAATTATGCCATCTAAGAATATAATCAAGAGACTCACCGTGTTGTTGAGCTACTGAGAGATCACCCACGCTTACCCTTTCCTGCTCCAACAAATCTCTTAATAAAGAGCTACTCAACTCAATAGTCTTCTTGAACCATTGGATAGTTCATACTAATCAAATGATGCTTGTCAAGCTACATCAAGAGGAATAAGAGTGCATCATACCACCAGTATTATAACATCGTCAAATGTGCTATGTGATGCGGGGGTTCCCACCAAAATTTTGAAGGATGGAGGCACAAAGCCCTTGGGTATTGGACACCATCAAATTCCCTCCAGTGGTCTACCTTTAGAATAGATGAGCCACCTCAGCTTGGCCAATTTATCCCCATATTGCTCCACCATGTGTTTGATATCTTTTCATGCATGGAGGTGCTATCCACCACCTTCTGTACCATTGTCTCCTCTATAGAAATACATCTAGGATGATTTAAAGTGTGTGCCAACTCTGCTATGTTAGCTATTATGGGAGAAGGTTGTGAAACTAGAGCTGAATTCTGTAATGCTAACACCATTGCATCAACTCTTCAATCTTCTTCCCCATTTGGTCAATTTGATCATCTTTCCACCTAAGCTGATGGAGGAGGTGTTGAGTTGACTGGACAGTGTCATCCTCTTCAACTACAATACCTTCATGACTATGCTGATCTCTTTGAAGAAAACTCCTAGTGTCGACCATGTGAACTACGGTAGAATCTTCAAGAAGATCATCTTCATCTAATCAAAACCTTTCTCCCTCATAATCGATCACTCCCTAAGTTCTTTCTTCTCACAAAGTACTATGTAAAATATCATCTAGAGCGGTCTAATGATCTTGGTACAAATACGCACCGATGAGGTTCTCGACAGAGATACACGCCTATCATTGAGTGCGGCTCTAGGAGGGTCATGTCTCACTTGAAGAGATGTATGCTTGATCATAGGTGGAGTGGTGTCACTAGGAGATCCACTACCATGGGGAAACTGTCCCCTTCCCCTCTACTACGTCGATGGTGGTGGTGGTGGTGGCAACCATATCGGTGTTACTCCTTCTTCACTAGACTGAGGTGAGGTGAGGAATCATCTCTCACCCGGGAGAGGAGATGGGTGGATCCATTGGCCATCGATCACCAAGGGGCTTTCTTCTGATCTATCTTTTGTGCCTTTGTAGGAGGGTGGATGGCGGGACACACCTGGTGATGGTGGGTGAGGTGGATCGGTGTGGTGGAGACAACAGCTCTACCTCTCTAGGTTTCCCATGATTGGTGGTACCTTCAACTATATGCTCGGTCATATCTTGGTGGCCCGATGACGGAAATCAACTAGGTGGAAGCAGGAAACCTCCATCATTCCCTGGTCCCTAACTAAGCTACTACTCAGGCTTTTGATGCTCTTTCAATGCCAATATGCTTAGTAACACTCCTGGGGATGATCGACCTCAAGTCAAATAATGTGCTAAACTTTGAACGTCAGTGTGTCCGGCCTACTTGGCGTAATACCGTCCGTAAATCGGCATAGGATTTCCTTCTGTCCCTTGCCAAAATCTCATGGTATGTGGGAGGTGGAGGCAATGCAGCTATCCTCGGGTAGACTTCCTCTCCATCTAATGTCAAGAGGGGGTGAAACTTGTTGCTAGTTATAAATGGAGAAACCTCATGAGGAGAACCCTTCTCTGTAATGTGGGATGTGTCATCTATCTCTCGTGCAGCATGCTCATGGTGCTGCTTGATCTTGCTTCTCTTATTGCATCATTGTGTGCGGCTGAGAAAGGTGGTGTGAGAGTTAGATCCTACCTCGAAGGTAGGGAGACTATCTCCAAAGTCAGGATAGCCTTCCCCAAGGACCAATGAGGGAGGTGCTAGCAACAATGGAGCAACGCGACGAGTTGGGTAGGTGGAACCCGTTCCTCTTTCAAGGAAGGATACTTAGTGTCAAAAGCGGGAATGGATGATGATTCCCACCTCATCCACCGATGGTGGTGAGGGCCCTCATGTGATGCGGCTCCCTCAAATCCTTGAAAAAACTAGATGAGTTAGTTAAGGAGGCTAGATCCAAGGCCAAATCCATCATGAACGAAAAAATGAAAATAAACTGAAACCATGTACAGGACTACCAGATGATCATGTTGTATGCATATATGTTGAATTATAACTTGTATCAAATTTTTATCTTGATATTTGTTCCAAAGTATAGAGTTTAGTTTTGAACCCACACTCAAATTCAAATATGTTAAGTGGGGTTCATTGGAGATTTGGATGTTTGGAGGAGAGTCTTTTGCCATTTGATTTTTATTTTTTAGAACCCATACTCAACCAATTTAGGTAGGTTGGGTGGGGTTCAAAAAGAGAGATTTCTTTTGGAGATTGTTTGCATTTATGTTTCTTATTTGAAAATATGGATAGTTTGAAAGAACCTCTATTTAGCAAATTTGGGTATACTAAGAAGAGGTTGTGATTGTGTGTTTGAAATATTTTTGCTTGTGAAGATTTGATTGTGTAATATTTTGATTTGAAAATGTGGCTTCTTACTTAACAAATTTGGTATGTTAAGTGGAGGCCACATATGTTTGATTTGTTCTTGAAGGTGAGACTTTCACTTAACAAATTTGGTAGGTTAAGTGAAAGTCAAATGTGATTGTGAGATAGATGCACTTTTCTTTGAAGATGGGAGTCCCACTTAACAAATTTGGTATGTTAAGTGAAAGCCCCAAATGTGTTTGAGATATGTTTGTTTTTCTTTGAAAATGAGACTCTCACTTAACAAATTTGATATGTTAAGTGAAAGCTCAAGTGTGGTTGATATGAAAAATTGGATCCTTACTTAATAAATTTGGTATGTTAAATAGGAATGAAATGTGTGTTGAAAAAAGAGCCTCACTTAACAAATTTGGTATGTTAAGTGAAAGTCTAAATGTGTTTGATATATATTTGAAAATGGGACTCCTACTTAACAATTTGGTGTGTTAAGTGGAAATCAAAGTATGATATGGCTTGAGAATGGGATTCTACTTAACAATATGGTGTGTTGAGTGAATCCAATATGACATGATTATGTGATTCTTACTTAACAAATTTGATGTGTTAAGTAGAACTAAATATATGATTTGAAAGTGAGACTCTTACTTAGCAAATTGGATATGCTAAGTGAAAGCCTAAGTTTATGTTTTGAAAATGAGACTCTCACTTAACAAATTGAATTAAAATTTTTTATGTTTTGGAAATGAGACCCTCACTTAACAAATTGAAATTATTAAGTGAAAGTCAAATTTATATTTTGAAAATGAGACCCCCACTTAACAAATTGAAATTATTATGTGAAAGTCAAATTTATGTTTTTAAAAATGATACCCCCATTTAACAAATTGAAATTGTTAAGTGAAGGTCAAATTCATGTTTTTGAAAATGAGACCCCCACTTAACAAATTGAAATTATTAAGTGAAAGTCAAATTCATGTTTTGAAAATGAGACCCCCACTTAACAATTTAAAATTATTAAGTGAAGGTCAAATTTATGTTTGATTTAAAAATAGATTTTCACTTAACAAGTTTGGATATGTTAAGTGGAAATCAAATATGGCATGGTTTGCTCTTCCAAAGAGGGAAGCTTCAATTCCAACATATGTGAAATATATTGAGTGGAGCTTCAATTTCATTTATGATTTCAAAGTAGAATCTTCATTCAACAAATTTGAGTATGTAGAATGAAGATGGCTAGTTTTGAAAAGAAGTACTTTGAAAAGTGTCATTTTGTGAAAGAATTTTTTTTTTAAAAAATTATATGATGAACCTTGCCTCACCAAGCTAGTGGTGAGGAGGTTATAAATTTTTATTATCTCCGCCTACATTGATAAAATCTATTCTCACCATTGGGAAGCCAATAGGGGTTTCAAGACCTGAGTGAGGTCCTAAAACCTAAAGGATGTTGGCTAACTTTGCTTGAAATAAGCTAAGTGCCAATAGAAGAAAAATAGTCTTAACTCACATAAAATGCAAGTCCACTATCGATGCTTGGAGACAACAATCCTACTAGAGATGGAGAGAGGAACCATCCCCAGATCATCATGGTGTTTATTTTTTGGTTTGTGTGTGTGTGTGTGTGTGTGTATATGAGGGACACCACGCAAATGAGGATGTACTTAGGTGATGATGACATTAAGGAATAGTGTACTATCTCGAGAGATAGAAGTCACTTCTATAATGGACCTAATCTAATAAGAACCCCTAAGGCATGATAGGTCTTCAAATACTAGAGATTTTTCTCCACTTTACTGAAAAGTAAAATGGTTTATTTAAATCGGGTTCATTAAGTTCCTATGGAAGCAAGCCTCCATAGTTAATTACATCTTAAGGGAAGTGAATCCCTTAAGAATACTCTTGATTAAAGTAGCGTTATTGTCTCCAAAGAATTCAAAGATAGACTATCAAAATGGTATTTAGAAAATTCAAGTGGGATAGATCAAATGATGAGAGTTATTATAAAAAACCAAAGGAGATGAGTAGGGTGTGCTCATGATACTAGGAAACCTAGAGAGCACTCCAATATATCCTATGGTTAGGCTTTATATATTTGAAATTGAGGAAGTTTATTTATTTGAGTTGAAATTTTATTAGAAATCTAGGACATTTAATTCCAAAATACAAGATTATAAAAATGCTTAAGAGGAGGATTTATGCTTGTTTCCTGCAAAGGAAAACAACAATCTTAAATCCTAAATCTAGGAAGCTTTGGCGGGGCCAAAGCTCAACCTAAATCTAAGGAGAAAAGAATATGATTTTAATCCATGAGAGGCAATTCAAGATGGACTTATTACCTCCGTGGCTAACTCCTCTTATGCTTTGAATCTATGTGGTCAAGTCATATGCTTTGCAAGATGGTTAGAAGAGAAACTAAGTCCTTAAACCCACTCCCTAAGAGACTAGAGCATGCGAGATATGGATAATGACTTAATCTAATGCAAATTTTTATCAAATTTTATTTAATTTGAGACTCTTAATTTTGACACAGGCTATAGGATTTTGTATGCCTAAATGCATGAGAAGTTGATTATGGGCCAAATCAAAGAGAAGAGGTGTTCTTCCATCATAGGCTCTTATAGGTTATATTCTATTCACTGGATGGAAGCCCTCTCTTCAAGAGTGAAAGATTGTTATGCATGATATTAAACATACAATCATCCAGCTAAGGGATTTCTAAATATTTTATTATCTTGATTTAATATTTAGGCTTTTATGTGAGGTGATGAGTTATTTTAAAAGTTTAGTTATGAGTTCTTAATCGTGTACAAAATATATTTTTATCCTAAGAGCCTAAAACATCAGCCACACACAATCACCAATCATAAAGAAACTATGAAAGATATGTTATATCTAATGCACAAAAACAAAATATCACAATTTTATAAAGCTATCACAAAAATAATAAGAGGGTTGATATAATCCATACAACCCAAAAGAAATATATGGGCTCTACCCATATACATCCCGATATAATGAAAGAATAATTACAATTCCAAATGATGAATGTTATGGGGGTATTCATTCTTCATTCTTCATTCTTCATTCTTCATTCTTTCTTCTTTCATTTCTTCATCTTGATTTGCTCCATTTCTTTCTTCCTTTTAGCTTGATTGGGATGTTGCTTGCTTCAAATGCATCACATGGTATACAAGACTTGGTCTTATAACCAATGCTTATCCTAATACCCCCATAATACTTATCCTAATCCTAATGCAAAATTACATTATAAAGAAGGAAGTAAATCTAGCTACACTGCAAAATAAATGTTAGCTAAACACAATATACAACCCAAGCAGTTATATGAATAATTTGGACTTAGCACCCCACACATGGGTAACCAAGCCCACCTGTCCTAACTTAGGCTATATTTAGGGGAATAAACAACCTGCACAACAAAAGCATTTATATTTTCATTACAACGGTCCCTTAAATATGACCCCTATAGAAAGCATGATTGGGCTAATATTAGCCTAACATTAGATTACACACATACACCATAACATTCAATCTAAAAATAATACATCATAAAAAAAGCATACATCAAACCATATACCATCCTAACATAAAGCTAGAAATAGTGACTTAGTCTAATGTGTGTGAATTAGAGCTTGCGTGGTATGAACTAGCTAGGCTTTAGAGTTATAATTTGCTAAGTATGAAGGATTTAATTTATAAAAGATTGATTTCTCTTTAAGTGATTTAGCTAATTTGAAGGTTTTACTTAGTGTTTTCTTTTGTTTCATATGACCTACACAAAACAACTAAGTGTTATAAAGAGAAGAAAGAGAGGAGTCTCTCTTTATCCCTACTTAAGTCATTTCTAAAACAAATTAATTAACCAATTTCCTTTAGAATGGACTTATTATGTTTTGATTAACCCTAAGTTTAGGTTCACCTAAATGAACCCTATTCAATAAGAAAGGCATCTTAAAATTAATTAAAATGGATTACTATCACATAACACACATTCATTCATTTCTTTCCATCATGTATATCATGCATATAAGTAAATCTTAAGCATACCTATACATGCAATTTATATTTTTAGCATACTTGAATGATGAATGCAAATAAGTGTATTTGGAATTTAAATATTTCATTTTTGATTGAATTATGAATGCCTTATTACATAGAAAAGAGGGATTTTCATCCATTAGCTGATACACATTCACATGTATAAAAGTTTTAAGTGAGTATGATTATTTTTTTACACTGGGCGTGGGTACAAGACCTACTTAGGGCTACTTAAAGCCTTGTAGCCCTGGGGTGTTCAGACTAATATACCACTTTTCTTAGTTACATGTACATGTATAAATAACTATAAGGATAAGAAAACCCATACAAAAGTTGTGTTTGATTTATTTTATTTATGATTCTTATTCATTGGCACATCATACATACATATGTATAAGAGTTTTAAGTGAGTGCCATTATTTCTACACCGGGGCATAAGGTACAAGACCTACTTAGGCTACTTAAAACCTCATACCCGGGGTGTCAGTTAATATACCACTTTTCTCAAATACATATGAATGTACAAAAAAAACATGAATAAGAATCATGCAAGAAGTCATATTTGATTTGATTATATGATTTACATATGTGATATGAAATTCTTCCTAAGTCTTAACATGGAGATGCATAGTAGATTTAGAAAATGTTGTGTTCTTTTCAAATGAACTATACACTTGTAAATCCTATGTGAATCCATGTTAAGATAAGGAAAGAGAACTTCATATTACATATCTGTATTATTATCACATGCAAAACTTATATACTTGTAATTAACATCACTTCATACTATTATAATTGATTTATGGGCTTTTAAAAATAGCTTTTGATTTAATAGTGATAATAACCACACCTGTTTTAATTTAAGTCAACACATGCAATTTGACATAAAAGAAAATCATTTCATTTAGTTAATTTTAAAATAAATGAATGCATGATTTCATATGGCAAGCAATATTTAGCATGATTGGAATGAAATAAAGGAATATAAGCACATGATTTTATTCATCCCAATTAATTTCTAAGGGCTATCACATTAAATGTGGCTATTTAAAATAAGCCAAAATTCTTTAAAGATATTTTTAACTTTGAGTTTGATTTGATTTAGGAAGTATGAAAGAGGTTTTAATAACCCAATTCTCCATGTGTGAATTATTTTAGTTTAATGAAGAATATTTAGGTTGATTTTATGTTTTAATTAGGTTAAGGTATGAATTAAGTGAATTAATTAACCCTTACTTATATCACCTTAAGTTAATTAACTAATTAATATTAAGCCAATATGATATGAAACCATATGAAAAGTAAATTTTCAATACTCCTAAGAAATGAAAGGGGCCTAATACAATTGGCTTATGATTAATAGTTATTTAAGCTTGAGGGATCTCACTTAATTACTTTTATGATTTTCTCACACATGTGAGCCAACCATAATTTTGTCATCTCTCACTTTGGGTTATTGAATACCCAAAGAGCTACCCAAGGTTAATTAAGGTTGTTTAGGTGTTGATGAATTAATTTTTAATTTTAATTTCATTAAGCCTTTAATTAATTGATTAAACATTTTGGTTATATTTAAATTTGAATGATGAAATTAACTTAGGGGAAAGGATCAAAGGTAAGGCCCCAATCCTAATCCATAATTCATTTTTAATATTCAATTAAATTTTGATTTCTTTATCTTGAAGATTACTCACTTAATAAATCAATTAATCATTCTATTAACCATTAATTAATTTGATTTTTAAAAGTAAAGAAAACTTAGGAAATGAATTAGGAAAAGTATCCCACTCACATCCCCTAAGTTATCTTGCTGTTCAACAAAGGTAACTAGGTTTAAATGATTAATCAATTTATTGATCATTCATTAATTATGATTAATTAGATTTAGAGAGTGATTATAGCTTAATCAAGTGATTTCTCTAATTAAGTAATCAATAAAACCCTAGAAAAAATAGGGAGGTAGGTCATCCCAAAACATCCACAAATTTGAGATTAATTGAGTGTTTAATTAAGGTGTACTAATAAATTTTTGATTAAACCTTAATTAAGCCAAAATCACTATTCAAAATTAATTAATGATAATTTTCCTAAATTCTACTCTGAAATATCTTTAAAATGAGCCTAAGTTTGTATTTTTTTTGGATTTTTCTATAATTAGTTATGATTTTAGAAAGTTTTAGGATTAAAAAACCAATTAATCAGCCCTAATTAAAGCTTAATCTCGTTGGGCCACATGGTATGATGCGATGCACTTTCCATGTGGCGAATGGGATTGACTATTTAAGTACTCACATCAATGTCAATTACCGGTGGATGCTTTCCGGATCATCGATCTAAGATGACCATGATTCAATCCGTGGGTTAAGGGAGAAAACATTGGGAATCTATCATGATCTAATCATAATCGTCCATTCTAATAACGTGAAACGGATGGTGTATGATCTTCCCTATTCACGAGCGGTGAAAGACTAGCACTACCAGTCTTTCCTCATTAGATCCAAGCTCACCCGAGCTTAGATTGGGATCAAGCTAATCCCACGCCTTCGAAAGGAGGGGGAATACACATCCAACGATCAAATTCACATGGGATTCAAATTTACTTCACAAAAGGCCAAACCATTTTTGCATACAAGGCTCGTTTTGCAAAATTACCTCACCGAGCTAATGTTATGGTCATCTGAGGTAGCTAAGGAACTAAAGAAGTTTAGGCTTGATTTGGTGTGAAATACTCTGGACCAAGTTCCTCCTTTGGTGTTCGATCTTGATCGAACTCACTCTTCCCATAACTTGGAAGCTTGGGAATTTATTCATTTATGCTTGATTAGGTATGGTGAAGGTGTGCTAAGAGAAATTTGGGTTTGATTACAAAATGAGGAAGTATGGATCGAGATTTCCTCCCCTCTTCTTGAATGGGAAAATGGATTTTGGAGCACCAAAGGCTTGGAATCACTCTCAAGGCTTTCAAAATGCTTCATCACTCAAAGCTCAATGCCTTCAAATCATGCTCAATTGAGGTATACCCCTCATTATAGGGAAGGATGGATGGCTATGTGCACACATTTTGTGCTGAATTGCCACTGTCCAACCAGACTTGTCTCCATCAAGTAAGGGTGGCACTCTAGGGATGGGAGAAGTGAGGGGAGGCTGCCATGGATCCATTGTATAAGGTTTTCAAAGCTTGGATCCAATAGGTGCTCAGTTTGGGTTGGAGGTGAGTCAACTCACCTCCCAAAGTTCCCTAGTCGACCTAGAGTGAGTTTGGTGGACTAGGTGGGTTAGGGAAAGGTTCTATGGAGTGCTAAGGGGCTGTCATGGGGATGAGAGAGTTGACTTGGATCCATTGGTTTTAAAGTTTAAATCCCATGGATGGATAATCCTTGATGGGGCACAGGCTTTTAGGTCTTAGGCAAGGAGTTTTATGCTGACCCACAAGATTCCATAAGTTGGATTTGAGTGGTTAGGCTTGGATTGGTCAAATGGGTTCCATTTGGGCTAGGATGGGTTGGTTGACTAATTGGTCTAATTGGGTCAAACCAAGGCTTGGGTAAGGTTCATATGATGATTTGGGATGTTTTGGTCCAATTTTTTGACTCATTTGGATTTGTCAAATTTTGACCATTTGACCAAAATTTGACCAATTTGATTAATTTGACCAATTTGACCAAATTGAAGGGGTTGAGTTAAGTTCAATTGGTTGATTGAAAATTATTGTAGGCTTTGGTTTGGTTTAATTTGGAATTAATTTGAATTTTGGCCATTTTGACCTTTAAGTCAATTTGGGCTAGGTTGGGTCAAGTTGACCAATTGGTCAACTTGGGCTCAATCATGGCTTTGGTCAAGTTCAATAAGTGATTTGAGATGAAACTTGATCCATTGGTTGCAATCAATTTAGATTAAATCATGATTTGACCTATTTTGGCTTTTTAGGCCAATTTGGGTCAACTTAGGTCAAATGGCCAATTAGGCTTGGTTTGGCTCAAGTGAGGGTTTGAACATGTTCAATCATTGATTATGAGTGGGTTTGAGTTAATGGTTTCAATCAATTTGGCATATGATGGATTTTGGCTAGCTTGGGTTTCATTTGAGCAAAATGTTGAGGTCAATGGTAGATTTGACTTGGTTTGACCCAATTCAAGGTGGTTGACCACCCTAAGATGATTGTTGGTTATGTTGTGAGGTTTAGATGGGATTGGTTCAATCTAATTTGGGTTGGATTAGGACTTGGCTCAAAAATCCTTTTAAGTCACTTTAGGTCAAGTGAGCCTAAATGGGTCAATTGGCTTGATCAAGGTTTGATTCAAATTTAGTTGAACTCACACATGAGCCTAGATTGAAATATGAATCCAATTGTAATTGGTTTGGAGCCAAATGAGTTTTGGTTCATATGATAATTTCAAGCCAAAGGGGTTAACTTGGGCTTGATTTGGGTTGACTTGGATCTGGTTTGATAATGGTGGTTTATGTTTATATTTGGATCAATGATTGAAGGAATGATTGAATCATGAAGAAATTAATGGGTTTTGAGTTGATTTAGATGTCATTTAGCCATGTTCAAAAGTTTGGCTAAAAGGGCTAAAATTGGGAATTTGATTTGATTTGGATTTGGTTTGGACCATTTGAATTTATATTTCATTTATATTTGTGAATATAAATGAAGATATAAACGGGTAATGAGAAAATCACTTGTTTGGAGTGATTTTGAAGCAAATTTGACCAAATTAAGGGATATAGGTCAAAAGAGGCTAACTTGGATTTTGAATTGGTTTAATTTATTTTTGATTTGGTTTGAAAAGTTTGAACCTAGATTTCATTTATATTTGTGAATATAAATGAATGAATGAATGAATGATTTATAAATAAATCAACCAAGTTTGAGTTAGTTTGAAGGAGTTTTGACTAAGCATATGAAGGTGGTTCATATGACTCAAGAAGAGATTTTGGAATTTGGACTTAATCATGGGTTTCAATCATTTAGTTTGGAATTGATTTATGATTTGAAATTTGATTTGAGATAGAATTTGATAATTGAGAAAGTCAGTTGGATTGGGATTGATTTGGATTTGGTTAAGGCTAAGTCCATAAGATAAAAATCAAAGGGCTTAAGAGTTTAAATTTAATGATGGATTTCAATCATTGGGTTTAGGCTATAGGGTAGGCAAGTCCTCCTAAATTTTTAAGGCATAACTTATTCCTATGGCTAACTCTTCTAAGTCTCTAGGTTCAGGTTAAGTGTTCACCTAATCAGTAGAAGTGTCTTAAGAATAAGCAACTCTCAATGTCTATAAGAGTCCTAGATCTATGATGTGGAAGTTGAGAGCTCACTCCAAAAGTGAGGTCAACAAGTAGGTAGTGTCGATGCATCGATGAACCTAGCCTCTGATGTGTTAAAGTGTTTGTGCTACCCACCGATAAAGTAGGAGACCATTCTTTAAATGACTTCATATAAGATTACTTTATCGAAAAGAAAAAAACTTCTTGACAGTGATCATTTAGATCAGGAAGAGGGTAGGGTAGCCTTCGACCATGATGAGGATGATCTATTTGAGGACTAAGTAGAAGTCCATATGGTCGATACCCGAGGATCCCTTTTTAGAGACCATCATAGTCAGGAATGTATTGTGGTTGAAGAGGATGAGAGTGCTCATTCAACCTAGCACCTCCTCCAACAGCTCAAATAGAAGGATGAGTATAGAATGGAAAGAGGATCAAAGACTTATTAGTAGCTATTCTTGCACTACAAACCAAGCCCCGATTTTATAGCTCAGTCCTATCGAAGCTGATTAGCTTGAGCTCCTACATGTTTTTGATCCTCCCAAGAGTGCATCTCCCATGGATCAGGATAGTGGAAGCTTGCATAGGAAGGTCATAGATAGTACCTCCATGCAAGAGAAGGACATCAAACAAATGGTGGAATAGTAAGTGAGAGAAGTGATGGTGCAATCCTGAGGTACCTCAAATGTTCCAAAGGGTAGACCCTACCTAGAGGAATTTGACACAATTTAGTACCCCAAAAAGTTTGTGCCACCTTCTTTCAAGATTTTTGATGGTAGTGGGAACCCTAATCAGCACATGGCACATTTTTGAGCTGGCTGTTGCAACATCAGTGGTAGCGATGCACTTCTCTTTTGCTTATTTGTCAATAACCATTCAGGGATTGCATTCAATCGGTATGTCAAACTATCCAATGGTTTAGTAAAGATATTTGTTGAGTTAGAGCAACTATTCATTAAGAGATTTACTGGAGCTCAACAAAGGGTGACTGTGGAGATCTTATTGTAGCACAATAAAACCCCAGTGAGTCCCTCATTGATTATATTCTTAGGTGGTGAAACCTAAGTATGAAATGTGAACCAGATGTTTGAACATCATGCCATAGAAATTCTTTTTAAGAATATTCATGGCCCAGTTGCTTTCATGCTCAAGGGATTTACCATCAAAACCTTTGAGAAGCTAATCAAGGCAAATAGTCTATAAGAAGAAACAAGCATCTTTCCAAGACCAGTTGTCCAAGCCTAAACTACAGAAATATTTTGAGAAGAAACCCATGGCAGTGGCATCAGTTGACATGGGGAAGCAGCCAATTAGAGTTCAGTTTGAGAGACCTAGAGCTCAGCATCCTCCACATCTACCGCCTCTACCACCACCTCAACAGCCTCCACATCCAAAAGTGAGGTCAATAATTGTACACCCTTTTTATTTTAAATTAGTGTGGGACTTCCAAAAATATATGTAAATGGTATTATCAGGTGTTTGGAGTTATTTTCAGGTTAATTTGAGTTATTTTTTGTATATTTTTTATGTGTATACTCTATACACTCTAGAGTGTACACCTTTTTTTAAATCAGTGTGGGACTTCCCAAAATATATGTAAATGATATTATCAGGTGTTTGGAGTTATTTCTAAGATGATTTGGGCTATTTTCTATGTATTTTTTATGTGTACACTCTAGAGTGTTCACCCTTTCTTTAATTTAAATCAGTGTGAGACTTCCAAAAATACATATAAATAGTATTATCAAGTTTTTGGAGTTATTTCCAGGATGATTTGGGCTATTTTTGTGTATTTTCCATGTGTACACTCTGTATACTCTAGAGTGTACAACCTTTTTTAAATCAGTGTGGGACTTCCCAAAATACATGTAAATGGTATTATCAGGTGTTTGGAGTTATTTCTAGGATTATTTGGGCTATTTTTTATGTATTTTCTTAGTGTACACTTTATACACTCTAGAGTGTACACCCATTTTTATTTTAAATCTATGTGAGACTTCTAGAAATACATGTAAATGGTATTATTAGGTGTTTGGAGTTATTTCCAAGATGATTTGGGCTATTTTCTATGTATTTTCTATGTGTACTCTATACACTCCGGAGTGTACACCATTTTTCTTATTTTAAATCGTGGGACTTCAAATTATGGATCTATATGTCATTCTATGCTATTTTGAGTTATTGCCAAGATGATTTGAGCTATTTTCTATGTATTTTTCATGTGTATACTCCATACACTCGAGAGTGTACACCATTTTTTATTTTAAAGAACTATTGGACTTCCAAATATAGGTCAAAATGGCATTATAAAGCACCCCATTTTATGTGTGTGTAGGTGAATGAGATTAAGCATCGGTACAATGATGAAGTTGTTATGTCCCATGAACCAATTGTAGGCAAACTCTTGGCACTACTGTACACAAAAAAAAGGCATATGAACTCTACCATGATTATGCACATTAAACTAGATTCAGTGTTTAGAAGGATCATTCCAGTTATTGGACAAACTCGAAGGATTTGAAATCAAAGGATTTTGTATATGCGAAAGCAGTTTAAAAAAGGTATTAATTCAGTGAAATTTTAAAAGTAAATACTAGGACTGGTTCTCCAATCATGTTTAGTTTTTTTATTAATTTAGATGGGAATTGGAAGGTTAAAAAATTTAGTATAGAAAGTCATAATCATTCTTTAGCAAAATAAAGTGACTAACATCTTCTAAGATCTCATAGAAGCATCGGCGAAGAGAAGGCGACTGTGCTAAAATTAATGACCAAGGCTAGAATTAGAGCACTGTTGCATTCAATTATCTTACAGAAGAAGTTGGCGGAGTGGAAAATGTTGGATTTACAAAAAGTGATGCTTTCAATTATATTCAAAAGAAAGAAAAGCTAAGATTACGAATGATGATACTAATGCATTAATGCAATTGTTCAAGGAAAGGCAATCAAAAGATGGAATGTTTGCATGGAATGCCCAAATTGATGAGTTGAATAGTTTGGTGAATTTTTTTTGTAGTAATGGCATGTCAAGGATAGACTACTATTTTAGGGATGTCATAATATTTAATACAAGTTATCGACTCAATAAATATAACCTAGTTTATGCGCCTTTTGTTGGAGTTAATCATCATTGGCAAAATATTTTATTTGGAGTAGCATTTCTATTTGAAGAAATAATTGAATCATTCACATGGATTTTCAAAACATTTCTCTAGATAATGAATGAAAAGCATTATATAATAATATTCACTGATCAAGATCAAGCAATGGCGAGAGCTATTGAAGTTGCATTACCTTACACTTGCCATAGGTTGTACCAATGACATAGTTCTAAGAAAGCACCTTCAAGTGCTTTACTTTAATAGTAATAAGATTGTACAAAGTCTCTTTCATACATGCATGAGTAAGTGTGACTCAAAGAAGAGTTTGAAGAAGCTTTGTCTAGGATGGTAGAAGAAAGAATTTGTAAGATCATGCTTGGCTAGCTGAGCTATATATAATTAGAATCAAGTGGTTAACCACATTTAGTAGAGACTCATTTAGCATGGGTATTTTATCAACGCAATGTAGTGAGCCCACAAATAATGTATGTCATGGAATCTCTAAACCAAGAAGTTCTATCATCGATTATTTTTTGGGATTGGAGACGGTTATCGAGACATGGAGATGAAATGAGTCTGACGATAATTTCAAGAGTAACTAGTTAGGGATTGTTCCAGTTGTTAGAACTAGTCCTATATTGAAGCAAGCTGCCATGTTCTACACAAGAAAGCTTTACACATTTTTTGAAGAAGAATTCTTGCATGGAGTGGGTGGATTAGCAACAAATGTCTCGGATGATGTTCTAATGGAATATTTGATAAGAAACTTAGAGAAAATAAACATTACCAAGACATAAACTGTTCATTTAGACAAGGCATGTTTGAATATGACATGTACTTGTAAAAAATATGAAATTATGAGATTACTCTATGCCCATTGAATTCAAGTCTTGAGTCTAGAAGATATTGTGAAGATTTTGGAGAAGTATCTTCTCATGCAATGGTCTTCTAGACTAAAGAAGGATATCTACTTTGACAGTGCTTACAAATACTTCAAATATTTACAAGGTAATGATGGAAATCCTCCTTCATTATTTTTCGGAACTACATTAGAAGATATTCATATCAAATAAGCACCAGAGCTCAAGGTAATACGGAAGCTGAGCATTATATGTTGGATTCTCTAAAGAAATTATGTAACGATGTCAATTCAATATAATGTGGAAATTCACCTCAAATGGAGCAGACAAAAAAGAAAAAGAAAACTAGCATAAGAGATTCTGACTATGAAAGCTTACTGAAGGACCTAAGAAAGATGCGACCGAAGGGTGTTTCCAATGCAAGATTGAAAGGATATTTGGAGATAAATAAGAAAGCGAAGAGTATCATTCTAATAGTTATTAAGAATATACTATGCAAATATTACTATTAAATTTTGACCCATTGTGCTCTCTCTGTTATAGAGAGGAATGAGCAGGTTGTAGCTATTGGAGAACAAAAAGATTCACCCATTGCGACACCCTTTTCTATAATGACAGAGTGCTTCTCAGAGGTAGGCAATGTATAATACTATATTTTTGCTTTTAGATTATAGCAGTTGATATGATGTTATTACATATCAAAGATTTTACTCCAGCTTAACAGTAAGTCAGTCAGATGAAGGATACACTAAGTTTATGATGGATATCATTAGAGGGGCACATTAAGATGCGTCAAATAGAGAGAAAAATATTTCTTATTTTCTACTTTTTATGTCTAATTGAAATCCAATTCTTTAATGTTCATATGAATGTCTAGTTTTTTCCGTTTAGTTTGACTGAAAGTATTTGACTCCATTATTGTTAATCTCACTTTTGGAGTGAGTTCTCAATCTTTGCATCATAGATCTAGGACTCTTATAGACACTAAGAGCTCCTTAGTCTTAAGACACTTTTAGTGATTAGGTGAACCAAGTGAATCTAATCAAATCAAAACTAAATTTGGTTAAGTGTTCACCTAATCACTAAAAGTGTTCACCTAATCACTAAGACATAGACTGTTTGACTGAAAGTATTTGTCAACAATTTGGTTAAGTGTTCACCTAATCATTGATTACAGTTGGATTTATATTTAAATCCTAGGCTCATATATAAATCCAACTAAATCTTAATCAAATCAAAACCAAGCCAATTGACCCATTTAGGTCCACTTGATCCAAAGTGACCTAAAGAAATCATATGAACCAAGTTTTAATCCAACCCAAATTAGATTGAACCAAGCCCATCCAAACCTCATGCCATGAACATTGCTCACCCTAGGATGATAATTGCCTTGAATTGGGTCAAACCAAGTCAACTTGGCCATTTAACCAAGTCAACCCTTAGCCCATATGAAACCCAAACTAGCCAAAACTCATCATACACCAAATTGATTGAAACTATTGATTCACACCAACTCATAATCAATGATTGAACATGAATTGACCCTCAATTGAGCCAAACCAAGCCCAATTGGTCATTTGACCCAAGTTGACCCAAAATAACCTAAAAGGCCAAAAATAGGTCAAATCATGATCTAACTCAAATTTATTGCAACCAATGGATCAAGTTCATTCCAAATTGATTATTGAACTTGACCAAAGCCATAATTAAGCCCAATTTGACTAATTGGTCAACCCAACCCAACTTAGCCCAAATTGACCTAAAGGGTCAAATTGGCTAAAATCTAAATTAAATCTAAATTGATTCAAACCAATGACTACAATTATTTTAAGTTAACCAATTGAACTTGAACCAGCACCCAACCCAAGCCAATTTAGACAATTTGGTCAAATTGGTCAACTTGACCCATTTAACCTATATAAATCCAAATGAGCCAAAATCAAACCTAGGCCAAATTGATTGAAACCACTTGAAGTAAAACTCTTCAAATTATCATTTGAACCTAACCAAGCCTTGGTTTGACCCAATTTGACCAATTGGTCAACCTAACCCAAGTCAAACCCAAATTAACACATTTGACTAAATTGAGCCAACAATTATAAAATCAACCCATGGGACTTTACAACCTGACCTAACCCAACCCAAATCCATCCTAGGTCAGCCCAAAATTAGTCCAAACCCAATTTGAGCAAAACCCAAAGCAAATCCCTATGTGGGATTTTGCCAAAATTGATAAAGTCCACTCTTCTCTCATCCTTGGCAGTCATCAAACCCAAATGAGGCATCACCTAAGCCACCTAGCCCACCCTAAGTGGGCTAGGCTTGCCATGGACTAAAGGGAGGTGACTTAACTCACCTCCCACCCAAATCGAGAAGCCATGGGCAAATGGAGAAGCCATCAGCCCAAATCAAACATTGAGCCACCTCCCATACATTCCTCCACTCAAACCGAGCCATGTGGACCTGATAAAGACAACTCCGGTGCTCTGACGATAGCTGGCCAACCAAAAAATGGGAGACAATCATGTCCGTCCACTCTACCAATTGACGGGTATACCCCCTCAATTCTCACGGGAATTCACATGATTCATTTTGTTTGAGCCTCCCAAGCATTTTTGAAACTCCTTAGCACTTCCTGGAGCTTTTCCAAACCTTCCCCACTTCTGATTTCCTCTTCCCATACGAAATCAAAATAGGGGAGCTCCCATCCGATTCTAACTTCTTCATTTCTCAACTAAAACTCAATCGCTCTTACACCCACCTTCCATGACGTTGTTGAAGCCACCCAAGTCATTTCCCAAGCTCCAAAGCCACCGGAGGATGGACTTCAACCAAACCCAAACATCCAAAGTTCGATCCTCGGCCTTCCGAGAAATCTGAGTGGAATCAATTCAATTGCTGCTCAACAGGGCTTCGTCTCAACTTGACGAAGCTTCCTCAAACATGTGAACCATCGGTCTTAGCTCCTGCGAGGTATTTTCATTAAAATTGAGCTTTAGCTTAAAATGGGTTGGAGCTTTTAAAGAAAAGTTGCATGTGAGCTGATCCTAGTCATTGGATCTTCGTGGATCTCTCGCGCAAATGTGTGGGGTTATTTTGGAGTGACTCTGAACTCGGGTAAGCTCAGATTGAGAGATCCATGGCCAATGGGCTCCGTCGTTCATCGCTCGTAGGAAATAAGATCACAGGTCATCCATTTCATGTGATTAGAATGGATGGCTCTGATCAGATCACACTAGATCCGTTGATTCGAGCAGTTATTAATCATGGGTTTAATCGACCGAGATTGAGAACGAGATCAATATTCTGCATGACTTAGCTGCGAATGTGACTACTTAAATAGCCAATCCCGCGATGTCACATGGAAAGCGTCGTGTCAGCGCACCATGTGGCGTCGACAGGATTAAAGCTTAATTAAGGTTATTTAATTAATTTTTATATGGCTGAAACTTTCATAATTCATAACTAATTGTAGAAAAATAAAAAAATACAAATAATGGCTCATTTTAAAGGTATTTTAGAGGGGAATCCATTAAATTTATCCTTAATTAATTTAAAATAGTAATTTAAGCTTAATTAAGGTTTAATTAAAAAGTTAATTATCTTAATTACTCCTTAATTAATTAACCAATTAACTTCAAATTTTTTGAGACTATTTTGGGGGATGATCTTTGCCTCCCCTATTTTTCTTGGAATTTATTAGTTAATTAACTGGGGAAATTGATTGGTTAAGTCTTAATAACCATATGAACAGTATTTTGCGTAATTAATTGGGTCATCTATCGTTGTTTAATAGTGAGGAGGCTTAGGGAAGTGGATTGGGGTTTTTATCCTAATCTTTTCTCTAAATTTCTTTCACTTTTTCAAGAAAAAATATTTAAAGATTAATGGATAAATTAATTACTTAAATAACTATGGACTTAATTAATTCATGGGTGGTCTTTAGGTGTTCAATAGCTTAAAGATATTTAATGAAATTATGATTTGTCCATTTGGGTGGGAAAATCATACAAGTAATTAAGTAAGTTTTTTAAGCTTAATTAATCATCAATTATGAGCCAATTATATTAGGCCCTTTCATTTCCTAGGACCATTGCTAATTTACTTTTCAATTCATTTGCATATTACATTGGCTCATAATTATTTGGATAATTATTTTAAGATAACATAGGTAAGGGTTAATTAATTGATTTAATTCATGCCTTAACCTAATTAATCCATAAAATCAACCAAACTACCTTTTCATTAAATCAAATTAACTTAAAAACCAGGGATGAGATTAGGATTAGCAAACCCTTCTTTCCCTCTTTCTCTCTTTCCTTAAATCAAATTGAACATCACATCAAAAATGATATTAAAAAGCTTTGGTTCTCTTTAAATAATTATATTTGATATGATTATCCTTAGGAATTAGTTTGGTTGAATGAAATCACATGCTTATATTTATGTATTCCTCTCCAATCATATTAAATGTTATATGTCATTTGATTCATGCATTCATCTTTTGCAAAATTAATTAAATCAAATGGTTTCATTTATGTCAAGTTTGCATGTGTTGATTAACCTATGAATTTGTGTGGTTATTATCATTATTAAATCAAAGTTATTTTTAAAAAGTTTATAAGTCAACTATAATATTTAGAGTGATAATAGTTGTAGATATCTATAAGCTTGCATGTGTCTATGGCTTAGAACATGTGACATGGAGTATCTCTTTTTTTAATCTATATGTATTTACATAAAAGTTTGAATTTTAACAAGTGTATAGACCATTTGAAAGGACACAACAGTTGTTTGAATTCATTACTTATGTTAGAATTTAGATAGAACTTTAGCTGACATGCATAAATAATTCAATTGAATAATACAAATTTTGCATGATTTTCCATTCTTGTAGTCACTTATACATTCATGTGTATTCAAGAATAGTGAGTATATCTAGTCTAGACATTCCAGGGACTCAAGGCTTTAAGTAGCCCCAAGGAGATCTTTACCTCATTCCCTGGTTAACAATGGTGAAGTACTTGCTTAAAACTTTTATACACTTGTATGTGCATTTAGCTAATGATTGAAAGTCTCCATTTCAACTTTACTCCATATACCTAAATAATTTAATTGAAAGAAATACAACTTTTGCATGATTTTCCATTCTTGTAGTCACTTGTACATTCATGTGTATTCAAGAATAGTGGGTATATCTAGTCTGGACATTTCGAGGATGCAAAGCTTTAAGTAGCCCCAAGGAGGTCTTTACCTCACTCCCCTAGTTAACAATAGAGAAGTACTTGCTTAAAACTTCCATACACTTGAATGTGCATTTAGCTAATGAGTGAAAAATCTCATTTTGTACAAAATACACTTATGCATCTTTCATTTAAAGTGTGCTAAAAGAAAAATTTTGTATGTGTAGTATACTTAGGATTTAATCATAGACATGCTATATATGATGGAAAGGAATGGTTGGACATGTGTCATGTGATAGTAATTTAATCAAATTAATCTTAAGATGCCTTTCATATTGAATATGATTATTTAAAGTGAACCTAAACTTAGGACTAATTTAAAATATGTAATAAGCCATTCACTAAAGAGAATTGGGTTAATTAATATGCATTAAAATGACTTAAGGTAGGGATGAAAGAGAGAATTTGGTTGATTTTCTTCTCTTTATAACACTTAGTTGCTAAGTATAAGTCAATTGAAACAAAAGAAAATATTAAGTAAAATTCTCAAATCAATTAAACCACTTAAAGTAAAATCAACTCCTTATAATTAAATCCCTTTCACACTTAGAAAATCATAACCTTAATGCTTAGTTGGGATATACTACACAATTCTTAATACACACACATTAGAACTAAGTCACCATTTTTATTTTATGTTAGATGCATGGTATGATATATGTTTGGTTTTATTTTTAGGTTAGGTATGTTTCGTAGACTGGATGTTAGACCGTGATTAGCCTAATCATGTTTTTTGTAGGGAATTATGTTTAAGGGGTGCTTAAAATTAAATATAAATGCTCTCTTTATAGGTTGCTTAATCTCTAAGTATAATCTAAATTAAGACAGGTGGGCTTGGTTACCCATGTGCAGGGTGCTAAGTCTAAATTATACATATAACTGCTTGGGTTGTATGGTGTGTTTAGCTAATACTTATTTTGCAAGTGTAGTTAGACTTAGTTATTTCATATTTTTAATATAATTTTGCATTAAAAATTAGTATTAGTGTTAGGGGATTAGGATGAATAGTGGCTAGATGGCTTTGACTTGGGAGGCCCTATAATGCCTTTGAAGCAAGAAAATAAAATCAAAGGAGACATGAAGAAAGATATAAAGAATAAAAAAGAATGAAGATAAGAAGAAACTCATAGCATTTATTCATTTATAATTATAATTATTCTTTAATGTTACTGGTTCTATAAGGATAGAGCTCACCTACCCATTTATTCTTTCGGGTTGTACTGGACTCGACCACACCGGTCTGTTATTCTTTTGCATTAGATTTATAAAATTAATTGATGTTATGTTTAAATTGCACAATATAAATGACATGCATTTTTATAATTTTTTTATGAATGGTGATTTAATGTGCAGCTTGGATACAATTAGGCTCTTAGGAAAAAATTAATTTTTCTACCCCAACTACAACTCATAACTAAATTTTTAAATAATTCATAACCTCATATAAAGCCTAGGCATTAAATCAATATAATTAAAAGATTTAGCAACCCCTTAACTGAATGTTGTATGTCTAATATCATGCATTTATATTGCTTCACTCTTGCTAAGAGAGGGTTTCCATTCTTGCATGATAGGGGAAGACTTGACCTTTGAGGGTCTCCTCTATGATGGAAAACACTTCTTTCCTACTGATTTAGCCCATAATCCACTTTCATCATGCATTTAGACATATGAAAATCTTATGGCCTTTGTCAAAATGAAGTGTCTAAAATTAAATAAAAATTGGAAAGATTTACATTTGTAGATTAAGTAATTATTCATACCACTCGTGCTCTAGTCTCTTAGGGAGTGGGTTTAAGGACTTTATCCTCTTTCTGAAATAATAACAACCCAACTATATTACAAAATTATATGACTTGCCTACATGGATTTAAAGCTTGGGAGGAGTTAGCTGGCTGCCACTCTAGGTGATTATAAGTCCAGTAGTTGGGTGGTCACCCTCTGTTGTGGAGGTAAACTATATACCCACTTTCGCTTAGACTTAGGTCATGTTTTAGCTCTTTCTAAAGCTCCATAGATTTAGGATCTAAGGTTGTTGTTTCCTTCGAGCTACAAGCATAAATCCTCACCTCATAGGCATTTCCATAATCTTATATTGTTGGATTATAAGCCCTATTAATCTAATAAAATTTCAACTCAAACACATAATTCTCTTTAATTTCAAATATATAAAGTCTAACCATAGGATATATTTGAGTGCTCACTAGGTTTCCTAGTATCATGAGAATTCTCTACTCATTTCCTTTGGCTTCCAAAAATAAGTCTTCTTCTTGATCTTTCCCATTTGATTTTCCAAACATAGCCAATTTATTGATAGTCTTACCCTTAAAATCTATGGAGACAACAATTGCCTACTTTAATCAAGAGTATTCTTAAGAAACTCACATTCCTTGGGATGTAATTAACTATAGGGACTTACCCCCATAGGGAACTTTATAACTCAGTTTAATATAAACCATACTTTATTCATCCATGTAAAGTAGGGGAAAAATTTCTAGTATATTCAAAGACCCATCATGCCTTAGGAGTCATTATTAGGTGATTAGGTCCATTGAAGGGTGATATCCCTATCTTTTGAGATAATATATCATATTTCAATGTCCTACCCGATCACTTCAATAAGTACCCCTCAGATCTGCATGGTGTCCCCTATATACAATCTAAAAATAAACACCATAATTGTATATAATTGTTCTTTAATGTTCATATTTCTTATTTCAATCCATAGTGTTCAAAGTGTTCAGAGTGTACACTATGAAAATCTAAAAGAATCAATCAATTCCTATTAAGATCCACCCCTTATAGTATATAATAATAGTTTGAACCATATCTAGATGCCCCATATCATTTAAGTTTGAGAAAAATGGATGTACACCCAAGAGTGTACAGAGTGTACACTCCACTCTAGAGTGTACACTCTAAAAAATTAAAAATTATGGTTCAGTTTCTGTTGAGAGCCACCCCCTATAGCATATAATAGCAATTTAAACCATAACTGGATGCCCCACATCATATATGTTCGAGAAAAAAAAAGCTATACACTCTAGAGTGTACACATTGTACACTCCAGAGTGTACACTCTGAAAAACCAAAAAAAAAAAAAATCAATTCCTGTTGAGAGCAACCCCCTATAGCACACAATAATAATTTGAACAATAATCGGATGCCCACATCATTTAAGTTTGAGAAAAAATAGTATACACTCTAGAGTGTACAGAGTGTACACTTTAGAGTATACTGAAAAAATAATCAATTCCTGTTGAGAGCCACCCCAGATAGCATACAATAGTTATTTGAACTATTAGTGAAAGCCCCGCATCATTTAAATTTGAGAAACAATGGGAATACACTCCATAGTGTACACTATAGAGTGCACATAATGCACACTCTGAAAAATTAAAAATATGATTCAATTCCTGTTGAAAGCCACCCCATATAGCATACAATCGTAATTTAAACCATGAGTGGAAGCCCCACATCATTTAAATTTGAAAAAAAGGGTGTACACTCTAAAAAATTGAAAAATATGGTTTAATTCTTGCTGAGAGCCACCCCTTATAGCTAATAATATCAATTTGAACCATTTTTGCATGCCCCACATCATTTAAGTTTGACAAAAATAGGTGTACACTATGGAGTGTACACTCTGAGTGTACACTCTTGAAAATTGAAAAAAAAATCAATTCATGTTGAGATCCACCCCTATAACATACAATAGCAATTTGAATCATATCTGCATGCCCCACATCATTTAAGTTTGAGAAAAATGGGTGTACACTCTGGGTGTCTGAGTGTACTCTAATTAGCAGGTACTCCATAGTGTACACAAAGACTAAAAATTATAGTTCAATTCCTATTGAGAGCCACCCTCTATAACACACAATAGTAATTTGAACCATAATAGGATGCCCCCCACATCATTTAATTTGAGAAAAATAGGTGTACAGAGTGTACACAGTGTAAACTCTAGAAGGAGGACTCTTAAGAACTGAAAAATATGGGCCAATTCCTGCTGAGAGCCACCCCTTATAGCATACAATAATAATTTGAACCATGAGTGGAAGCACCACATCATTTAAATTTGAGAAAAATGGGTGTACACTTTTAAGAACTGAAAAATATGGGTCAATTCCTACTAAGAGCCACCCTTATAGCATACAATAGCAATTTGAATCATATATGGATGCCCCATATCATTTAAGTTTGAGAAAAATGGGTGTACACTCTGGAGTGTTTAGTACACTGGAGTGTGTACACTCCAGTGTGTACACAGTGTACACTTCAGAGTTTACACTCTTAAAAATTGAAAAATATGATTCAATTCCTGTTGAGAGCCACCCCCTATAGCATACAATAATAATTTGAACTAGAACAGGATGCCCCACATCATTTAAGTTTGAGAAAAATGAGCGTACACTCTAAAAATTTGGAAAAACAATCAATTCCTTTTAAGAGCCACCCCTTATAGTGTACAATAGCAGTTTGAACTATATTTGGATGCCCCACATCATTTACGTTTGAGAAAAATAAGTATACACTCTGAAAATTTAGAAAGAATCAATCAATTCCTATTGAGAGCCACCCCTTATAACATACAATAGCAATTTGAACCATATATGGATGTCCCATATCATTTATGTTTGAGGAAAATGGGTGTACACTCTAGAGTGTACATAGTGTACACAGTGTACAACCTAGAGTGTACAGAGTGTATACCCCAGAGTGTACAATCCAGGGTGTACATAGTGTACACCCCATAGTGTACACTTTGGAGTGCATATAAACTGTACACCCCAAAGTGTACACAATGTACTAAGAGTGTACACTCTGAAAAATTGAAAACAAATAATCAAATCCTGTTGAGAGGCACCCTGTATAGCATAACACAATAATTTGGTCCACAACTAGTATCCCCACTTCATTTAAATTTGAAAAAATGGGTGTACACTCTAAAGTGTACATAGTGTACACCCCATAGTGTATAGACTGTACAACATAGATTGTACACCTTAATATACTGTGCACCCCAGGGTGTACACTTAAGAGTGTAAAAAATATACACCCCATAGTGTACACCCCAGAATGTGCACCCCAGAGTATACACAATGTACTGAGAGTGTACACTCTAGAAAATTGAAATAAAAGAATCAATTCCTATTGTCCAACTAACAAGCTGAAATAAAACAATAGCTTCCAAAACATAAACTTCTAGGAAGATATGTACAAGAAGGATAATCAATGAGATCATTTACAAATACATTTGTGTCTAAACATTTTAGTCATTTCATATTTAAACAAAAAGAGCATAAACAAACTCTACAACAACAACAACAACAATAAGCCTTTATCCCACTAAGTGGGGTCGGCAACATGAATCTTTCGTCTCTATTGTGTCATATTATGTGTCAAATTCTCATTTAATTCAAGTATACTAAGGTCATTTTTTATACATCTTAACCAAGTCTTTTTAGTTCTACCTCTACCTTTCTTAACATAAGGAAAAACTAATGCATCTACACTCCTAAGGGTCATCGACAATAGATGCTTTATGTGTGGCCAAACCATCTAAGGCGACTCTCTCTAATCTTATCTACCATTAGCTACTCCAACTTTTTTGAACATACTCATTTCACATTTTATCTCTAAAAGGAAACTCATCCACCTGAGCATCCTCATCTATGTAACACTTAGTCCTATGCTTCTCTTTTATTGGCAAACATTTTGCACCATAAGTCATTGCAGGTCTTACCACCATCTTATAAAATTTTCCCTTAAGTTTAAGTGGAACTTTTCTATCACACAACAGGTCAGATGCATTCCTACACTTCAGCCATCCAACTTGAATTCTACTAATAACATCTTTATCTATTTCATCATCATTTTGAACAATAGAGTCTAAATATTTGAATCACTCACTCTTATTAATGACTTGTTCACCTAATGTCACAACACGACCACTAGAACTTCCAACTAAAATTACACTCCATATATTCAATTTTAGATCTACTTAAATGAAAACCTTTAGACTCTAATGTTGACCTACATAATTCAAGTTTCTCTTGGACTCCCTCTCTAGTCTTATCAACAAGAAGAATGCTATCAGCAAAAAGTATACACCAAGGTACATCTTTTTGTAAATGCAGCATAAACAAACTCTACCCTGAAAAAATTCATCTTCTTAGGCCAATCTTGGTGATCAGACCAGTCCACTACAGGTTTGCTTACCACTGCCTCCATATATTTTCACACAAACATGCCATAGTCGACGTTGTTTGATTGGACTGGTATACATGTGATCACTTTGATTGGCCATTCTTCAGGGTTGGCCTCAAATCCTCACATGCATCACTAACAAGTAGTTTGATCTATATATGCACCAAAAGAAAGCCAATAAGTTCATCAAAAATTATGCATTTAGGAAAAACTAAGTAAGACAAGTATACTTACAATGTCAGGTACTATAGCCTTATGTATTGGGTTTGGCAGTGAATCATAAAGGAACCATTCCCATTTCTTAATGCCCCACTAGCAGTGTCCAATACTGATTATTGATGATTAGAATTAAGATTAAATCAGTCCTTGAAACACTCTCCATTGATGTGTTGGACAAACATTTTGCTCTCTTTTTCATAGCTAAATTTGAAATAACTCCGAAAAATTAAAAAGAAGAGTAAAATTAAATAGTTTTTAACTTGCTAAATTTATGAAGGCATTTTATAACCCAATAAACCTTGCTTAAACTCACCCAATGTAGACATAACATGTACAAGTATGAGACATATAACCCAGGATAAATCTTATTCTTCTCGACCAGTAAATATGCAAATGCATCAACATGTGCATCAGATAAATACTGATCTCCCAGTAACTCATCAATTTGTCCTCTGCTAATAATGATATTTTCAACCGAGAACATTATCACCACTTCATTTAAGTAGAATGGGCATGTGAGCAATCTGTACTAAATAACGATTTTAAATTTATGAAAGAATGTAATTATTGTCTCTAAATCGGGTGCAAGATGTCGTTAATTCTAGCATTTCCTTCAGTATAACATCTCTTAATGAGAACTCAATGGTCTTAGGCACCTCAGTTGGCTCCAGCATTTCATCTATTTTATAAGACAACAACCCATTATGATTTCAAGCAAAAGTAACCAAAATGAAGAATAACATATCCTTCAGCTCCTCAACCACTATAATAGTAGTAGATGATTGTTCCTCTACTACAGGAACTTCTTCAAACCATCACCTACAAAAAAAATTACTAAAATTAACATTATTATATTAAATTAGTGTAATGTATAGTAAACTACCTCATCTACTTATTTTGTAACTGGTGTGGTAGGAACAGCAGACTCTGCTGTACTCCACTTCTTCCTATACACTCATGTGAATAGGGACGACAAAGTTCTCCTCTTCCTCTCCTATCTCACCTTCACCCCGCGTGCAATGCTACCCATTGAAGACTGAGTAGTATGATCTTCTAATGTGGGGGCTGTGTACTCAATTAATTGCTCATCCTTCATTAGGGTAGTATTCGGAGGCACCTCCGGACGTGTGGGCTCAGTGGATACCCATGTTAGCCTCCTCAGTAGCTTCTCCTAGTTTTGGATTTCTCTGTTTAGCAATCCTTGCTTCAATAACAGCAAGCCTCTCATCAACATCATTAAATCTCTGACTCATTGTAGCTTCAAAATATCCCCCAGATCCTTGATTAATGATAGTGTCTTCTCCTTTTCAGTACTCTCTGGAGGGGTATTTCCTGAAGGTAGGCTAGATGCATATGAAGGAGGAGAATATCGATGAGATATGTATGGAGATCCACTAGCTTCACTCCTTGACTTTGGCTTGGACTCCTCTTTGTACCACTATGGGATGGCTACATGTGAAGGGGCATTGTCTTCAGGAGCCAGGTCTCATCCTCTGTTATCTCATGAAATGATTGGAAGACTTATGGTATAAAAATATGAAAGTTTGAAATTTTTTTATTAGGAATAGATAAATTTTGATGTAAATAAAGTAAGTAAAACAAGCATTATCTGATCTCCTTGCAAATCAATAATGGATATCTCATGAACTTTATCTTCGGTCGCTATAACATATAGGGCTTTGTAGGAAGAACTATAGGGCTGACCACTCTTGTGTACTTCGATATCCAAATCTGCATTAAAGTGCTAAAATTAGTAGCCTTCAATCCTAAACAAAATTAAATCAAATAATGAAATACATACCATCAAAAGAGTGACAAAGCCACTCATGTACCCCGTTGCTTTCTCTGTCAAATTTTTTGATATGATGACATCAAATTGTGAAACTAAAAAGCTCCAAATGGCTTCTAGCCAATTGTAATCAATAAACGTTTCTATATTCTCAGTGTAGGAGATCAACTCTGAAGTCACTCTATAATATACTCTAGAGTGTCTGAGTGTACATAAAAAAATATAAAAAATAGCCCAATTCCTCTTAGAAGAACTCAGAACACCTTAGAATGCTATATAGATCCATAGTGGGAAGTCTCACACTGCTCTAAAATAAAAAAAGAGGTGTACACTCCAGAGTAGACACATGGAAAACAGAAAAAAAAAGCCCAAATTCCACTGGAGAGAACTCACAACACCTAAAAATGCCATATAGAGCCATAATTGGAAGTCCCACATTATTGTATATTTTTTTTTAAAAAAAAAGGTGTACAGTCTAGAGTGTACAGAGTGTACACATGAAAAATACATAGAAAATAATTCAATTCCTCCTGAAAGAACTCACAAAACCTTAGAATACCATATAGATTCATAGTGAGAAGTCCCACACTGCTTTAAAATAAAAAAGGGTATACACTCAGTATATATAGTGTACACTTTAGAGTGTACACCTGGAAAATAGAAAGAAAATAGCCCAAATCTCATTGGAGAGAACTCACAACACCTAGAATTCCATATAGAGCCATAATTGAAGTCCCACATTATATACAATTTTAAAAAAAGGGTGTACACTCAAGAGTATACATAGTGTAGACATAAAAACACATGGAAAACAGCTCAATTCCTTCTAGAAGAAGTCACAACACCTTAGAATGCCATATAGATCCATAGTGGGAAGTCTCACACTGCTCTATAAAAAATGGGTGTACACTCCAGAGTGTATACTCTAGAGTGTACACCTGAAAAATAAAAAGAAAATAGCCCAAATCTCACTGGAGACAACTCACAACACCTTAGAATGCCATATAGAGCTATAATTGGAAGTCCCACATCTTGTATAATTTAAAAAAAAGATGTACACTTTAGAATGTACAGAGTGTACACATGGAAAACACATAGAAAATAGCCCAATTCTTTTTAGAAGAACTCACAACACCTTAGAATACCATATATATCCACACTAGAAAGTCTCACTACTCTAAAATAAAAAAGGGGTGTACACTCTGTAGTGTATAGAGTGTACACTCCAGAGTGTATACCTAGAAAATACACAAAAATAGCCCAAATCATCTTGGAAATAACTTCAAACATCTGATAATCACCATTTACATGTATTTCTGGAAGTCCAAACTGATTTAAAATAAGAAAAATGGTGTACACTGGAGTATATATAATGTACACATGAAAAATACATAGATAACAACCAAATTCCTCTTGGAAGCTCAATAATTTGGTGTATAAACATAAAATTATCCTAAACAATCTTGAGTATACTAAATGTACTGAGCTAAAGGCTCTAAACTTCAAAAGAGTGTAGAATAATACCTTATATAGTCGTATTTGACAGAGGAGAATAGATGCTAATAGTCGGATCAAATGTGGAAACCCTAAAATCCCTAAGTTTCAAGAATGACTGAAATAATACCTCATGGAGTCATTTGGATGGAGAAGATGAGGTAGTACCTTGAATTTTAATGTCCGAGAATTTGCACACCCTCAAGAATATCAATGTCATCGATGCACCTGGTGGGAGGGAGTCAATAATCTCTGCATGAATGAACACAGTAGAATGCAAAATACCTTAATTTCTCCTATTCCACGCATTCAAATGGCGTCCAGCCACAGTCGAAAATGGTGTGTCAAGCACTCCCATTGTTTTAACGGGTCGGGTCGAGTCCCACTGACATTAACGGTATTATATCCCGTGATTATGATGACGTGAAACTTAAAAGCCCCTATTTTAAGCTTTGACATGTGGCAAAATTTCATTGGCATTCGGATGCAGAGCTACATCCAAAGTCCACATATAATATTTTTCTCTTAGAATACATGATAAATATTAAGTTACTTTTATTTTACACCTACACAAATATGAAAAAAAGAAATACTTGTATTTCATTTATATTACACTCAAAACTCACCAAATCAAATAGCCCTTAAATACATTTTATTTTAAATCAACAATAAAAAATGATGTTCTCTATTTATTTTATACTCACTCAAATAACTATGAAATATTTTCATTGTATTACATTTTTAATAGCATGATTTTCTTATTTTGATTTTTTTTACATCATATTAAACGGCTATTAAATAGTTTAAAAAAAGGTGTGTATATCCACTAAAGTGAAGTGTAAGAATTACTTTATATGTTTTCAATTTATCGTACCATAATATAGAGTAAATAAGAAAACTAATTCATTTAAAATTTAAAGTGAATCGTATGAACTAGTTTACATATATGATCATCTTCCATTAATCATTCAGCTTGATTATATTATATTAACCTCCCTAATTATATTTTTATTTTTAAGTATCATCGTTTCTCAAATGAAAAATTAATGTATAATCTGATCATATATATAAATTAAACACACTCTTATTTTCACAGTATAAATTAACATTTCATGCTAGTTATTTAATTATATTTTCAAAATATAAGAAATAAGATAAATCTTGAATCCACACCAAAACAAAACAAAAAATTAAAAAAAAAAAAAAACAAAAAACAAAACGTTAGTTTATTACTTTCTGGAATAAAGATATAATTTGAATATATTAGCAAATTCTAGGATTTTCTTAGGAGTAATCTCTACTCTTTAATGCTTGAAAGCATGAAGATATGAATGAATTTGGCTTCTTCAAACCATGCAGCAGACTATTAATATTTTTAAGCCACAATTTTAATTAAATACTGACTGTGTATTACTTACATTCACATATGCACTACTCACTACTAATTGCAAAAAACTTTGTATCTCCGTCTCACAACTTAATACAAAAATGTGTTTTCTCACAACTTAATACAAAAATGATAAAACACAGACTGTCGAGCTTATCTCTTCAATCATACTTTCAACTTGTGGCTTTATCGATTTGGCGTACTGCAACTTTAATATCATTTCATTTTATTTGTCCATACGAAAATACAATTTGTTGATTATAAGCATTCCTTCCCATGAAAATACATTTTGAATATGATAAAAATTAGCTTTAAACATTTAGATTTACATTATACTTATTTAGATAAGATATTTGATGTACTTTTGGAGAATAATATCTACTATAGCCTTATAAGCATTTTCTGTTGGGTGAAAACTATCCCAAAATATATATTTAGTATCATCAGAGCATAGAGGTGAATTGCTATTGCATAGTACTGTAGCTTCAATCTCTCCTGTTCCACAGCATCCTATATCTGCGACTTCAAATCCTGCAACCATAAGCATTAGGGATATGTGAAATAATATTATGATGCTTAGATCTGACTACGCCAATATAAAATTGTAGGGATATGCGATATAATATATATTTTTAAAACGAAAGATGATTTTAAAAATATTTTTGTATTTATAAAGATATTTGTATTTAATTGTATACTATGTAGGTAAATCCCCCTAAAAAATAACTAAGAAAAGAACAATTAGGCAAAGAAAGCTCTTCTATAAAATTTTTAAGCTAATTGATGTCGGCTCCAAAAATTCGCCATCGATCTCTCGATTAAGAGAGTGATTAAGTGTCGGTGTAATTTTCAAAAGGCAGATGAAATAGTAGATAAGTCACTACCCAGAGATATCATCCCCATTTAGTGAGGACATTAGATCTGGTTCCGGGTTTTATATAGCACAAGCCATAGTTAATTATCCGATAGTAAGAGAGAACTTTCGATTAAAATTTGTCGTTAGATACATCATTGCGTATAGTAGCGTATGGAGTTTTGAATTTAAGATTATGAAGTTCATCATTTAACAAAAACCAAATGGTTGGGGAATGATGGCGTGCATCTAGATCCCATAATTAGTCATCCCATTGATTCTTATTCTACTTGAGGAGATATGACCCAACGACCAAGAATCCTTATCGACAACACAGTTACGTCTCAAGCTTGTAGACAGGGGGTGGTGTTTGTCAGATAGACTTAAGTCTATTTTAGGCGACAGCTATTTGCCCCATCAAGTATACCATGATTCACAACTCAAAGGCAGAGTCATTGAGCATACGCCGATGCTGATCGTAATATAATGGAGCTTATGCCAAACCATTATCGAGAGGACTCGTCGTAATTATCATCATGAAGCCTCTTGGCAAACGAATGAGAGGACAGTCCGCATTATTGGTAAGAGATTGAGAGAGTGAACATACTAGAACACTTGATTTGACATTGACTCCTTTATGAGCTAGAGTTTTCTTAATTTATCACCTCAGATAAACAATTGCAAAAGGTGGATAGATTGAGTTTTGTTTTAAGCTTTTAATGATTGAATTCCATTTAAGCAGTTTTAGATTGCTACTTAATTTGAATTAATTTGATTTAAAAAATTGATTGATTTGAATATATTTAAGAACTCCCATCAATCTTGTTTCTCTAACGAGATATCACATCAGATAGAATTAGCCTCTCGATATTTCACTAAGTTGAAATTTTATAATAAATTTTTAGGTTTTATTAACTGTCTAAGACTAAATCGGGAAAACACAACCAACATCCTCAAACACTTGAATTTAAGCATTCAACATAGTGATGGGGCACATGTGGGTGTTTATAGCTTAGATAATTTTACCTAATTAATAATTTCGTTGATTTTGAAAATCATAATTTAGAAAGAAATTTCTTAATTTTTGTATTGAAGGAAAACTCTTTCATTCGTGCAGCATTTAGTTTAGTGCCGCCCTCTCTCTGCTTGTATAAAGAATTGCAGATCTGGTGACGATTGATGAATTGAGTATAAAGATATCTTGTTAGTATCCAATTCATTCATTGAAAGCCTTAACAAGCTTTGAAGCACTTGGACAAGGCATATAATTACTTCAAAACATATGTAAGCACTCATTCTCTTGTTCAAGCTCTTACATGTATTTCATGATACCTAAATCAAGAAAATAATTGCCTTAGCATATGCACGAATATTTGTTTCTTTTAAAATGCTATGTGGATTTTAAAATATTTAGTTTGAAGCAAGAATATTTGCCTTGAAATATACAACACATTTTCATATTTTTATATATATATATATATATATATATATATATATATATATATATATATTATATGCAACTAGTTGAATGTGAACATATCTCATAATATTTGAAAGTGTCACATTGTTACATTTAAAAGCTTGCACAAATTTGAAACGAGTGAATGAAACCACAAATAGCTTCGAAACATGTGCAATCACGTTTCTTTGAAGTTCATTGCATTCTTGTTGTTGAACTTTCAACTTCATTATCAAATTTCTTTAAACTTCTTTTTTTTATTTGCTTTCAATTCATGTATCGTGATGACCTATTTGAGTTATCTTTAAAGAGCCATGTTTATATATATCAATGATTCTTGTTCTTAATGCTATTGAATTGAACATAATCTCATTTGAAATCGATATGGATTCCATCACTTGAAAGCTAACACTTTATGACTCGATGTATTTTACTTAACTTCTATTGCTCAAACACATGTATAACCTGTTTAAACATTCATCAATGTTATGAAATATGCTCATTGATAAGTTGTATGATTGTGTTTTAAGCAAATATCTCTTGTAATTCTTTTATGCTTTTGTAACTTCACATCTGTTATGCTCAAAATTTCGATTTAAGTCTTTTATTTAATTCCATTTAGACTCTTTGATTGTCTCCTTTTTTTCATTTTTAGTTTGTAAGTCTAGAAATTTGATGAACTTACTGACCTCCGATCATTACCCAGAGTGTCGAGTGTTTGGCTTTTCTCGATCGTAAATAAAGCGTGAGTGATGTCTTGAGACATCATGACGATTTTCATCTCGTCGCAATAGGTGTGACAAATATATAAAGAAAATATATATATATATATATATATATATATATATATATATATATATATATATATATATATATATATATATATCATATCTCTTCTTTTTTTAAAATAAAATTTGATAAACATTGGGGGAGCGGTCAATGGATGTTGGCACTCTGATGCCTACAATAGCATGGCGATGTCTTCTGTGCCAGGTAGATTTTTTTCATCTTGTCATTACTCAGAAGCAAAGGCTTAACTGTAAAGAAACACAAACATGTATATATCCACATTCACACATTGATCCGTGTTTTGACTCATTTCTATCGTTATGATGATGTGGCGAAATAGGGTTGGTATGCCGAATCCAAGAGAACCTAATGATGGTGTTCCTCTCCAGGTTAGAAGAGAAGGGTCGAAAAGGGAGACGAAAATGAAAAACCAGGGAGAAGAACATCGCTTGATGATATTCTTCTCCGGTTGTACAAGTGGAAGGATGTGAGGGGCGGCGAAACGAAAGAAGAACTCGTCTCATGACGGTGTTCTTCTCCGGTTGCGGCGAAATGAATTAGGAAATTCAGATTTGGCAAAAAGGAGGAAATTGGGAGAGTGGATTTTCGATTTTTGTGGAAAATGAGAGAAATAGGAGAGCCAAAATGAAATTGAAGGAAAGGAGGATGATTTTCGGCCAAGGGAATGTAGGAGAAATAATGGGAAATTCAGATTGGAAGGGTGAGAAAGAAAAAGAAATTGAGAAGAGAAAGAAAAAAAGGAGGAAGAAGAAGGAAAGCAATCCTACCTTTGCTCTTGTTTTGGGAGAGAAGAGGAAGAAGGGAAGGTTTCCTTGCAGTTTAGAGAAGGGAGAAGCGAAAAAACGAGGGAACCTCTGTTGCTTGCAGTTTGGAGCCTGCCAAGGAGACTAAACAGGGGGGGGGGGGGGGGGGGATCCAGGGAGGGCAGGAATGGCCGAGCCGTGCAGTTGCATGCGTGGAGGAGAGCCGAACCCTTGCCGTTCGATCGCATGAAGAGGGGGGACCGAGCCGTGGAGAAGTTTCGGCTTCTTGTGCGTGCAAAGGGAGACGGACGAGTGACTCTAGTATGAAGAGAGATCGGGTGAGTGAGGTCACGCGTGAAGAGAAAAAAAAAAAAACAGAACAGGTCATTTGAGTGGTAACTTGGAGACTTAGGTTAGGGTTAAATTGATTTTTAAATTATTTTTTTGATTTTAATGTGAATTTTAGTATCGATTAGATAATTAATATATATATATATATATATATATATATATATATATATATATATATATATATATATATATATATATATATATATAAGGTTAGTCAGATGTTGGAACTACGGCGTCTATTTTGTAATTGAAAGTGTTTGGTTAATGACATCAATGAGTAAATTTCACCAAATAAATGTCACCACTTTTCGATTTTTATACCAGGCTGTCCTGAGTCAAATGTCTTACTGATGATTTATGTTTGATTAATGACGATCAATTTCAGCGAAGATGGTTGGTTTGGCCGGCATCTCCTAACTTGATATGCGTGCAGTTGACGATAATTGATATCTATCAAATTATCTGCATTTATATTTTGACCAATTTCGCGTTACGAGGTGATGAAGTCGGATTCATCGATGGAGGTCATTTGAGTTGATTTTGGTGACGCTAAATTTTAATTTCGATTTCGCATACTTTTGATTTCGACATTTGCAGACTGAAAACGAGCTTTGAATAATCTCATTTGATAGTTTTGATGTTTTAACGCGCGATCAATTTCATGACGAGGAGGTCGTTTGACATCGCTTCGCATCCTTTCGATATACGCGTGACATTGATAATCGATTGACTTGATTGATGTTAGTTTGCAATTTTATATTGATCATTTTAGGCGTTAAAGACGAAGTCCGTTCATCGATCGGAGATAGTTTAAATTTTTTTACGTCCAGGTGTATTTTGGGTCTCAATTTGTCACCAAGTCGTCAATTAGACTTGTGGCTTGTCTTTATTTCTGACACATATGAGGAGGTCAACAATTGGAAATTAATTAATTTTAAGATTAAAATATAAGAGCTTTAAGCTGTGTAATCGCACTTTCCTTTTAGCAAGTTAGTAAAGTAAAAATGCATGAAGTGTGGTCACATTGTTTAAATAGAGCTTGTTGAAATTAATTTAAGTTTCACTTCTTGAAATTATGATTGGTTCGTGGGTGATTACTTGTGAATGTTATTGAACTTATCTTTAATCAACTAATTTAATGAGGATGCAGCTAAAAATCTTAATTGCATAGAGATATTAATTGATTGAATTAATGCCCTCATTTTAAATTATCCAGAGTTTTTTACAAAATATCTTGCCCCGAGGAGACAGAGAGGAAAACACCTTTGCGCTTCAGAGTAGCGCTACGATGCTAGGATCATGGTACCGAATAAAGAAATGACGGAGCGGTTCTGCCTCGACGTTGCATAGCAGCACCGCAATGGCCAAATCTATACAAAAAAGCCTGGAGGATAGCGATACCAGCACCTAAGAGTCAGGGTCATGGCACCGTAGCACTACGAGTCAGAATTTAGGCATTTTTTATGCAGTTTTTGTAACTTTTTTTCTCTCTTGTGTGTGAGAGTGAAGAGAGTATCCTAGACTGACTGAAGCATGAAAAACTCTAGATAAGTGTACTTTGTGCTATTCTCTTAGATTATTCTTTCATATTATATTTCTTTGTTGTGCGACTCCATAATTTTTTCACATTAAATTTGAGATTTTCTGTGTGATTATTTTTACTCTAGTTTTCATTTATTCTATATTTTCTCTTAAACACTAGAATTAGTTTTAAGCGCATAATGTGTAATCTTTCCCAAACATATATATTGACTGTGTATTACTTACATTCACATATGCACTACTCACTACTAATTGCAAAAAACTTAGTATCTCCGTCTCACAACTTAAACAAAAATGATAAAACACAGACTGCCGAGCTTATCTCTTCAATCATACTTTCAACTTGTGGCTTTATCGATTTGGTGTACTGCAATTTCAATATCATTTAATTTTATTCGTCCATACGAAAATACAATTTGTTGATTATAAGCATTCCTTCCCATGAAAATACATTTTGAATATGATAAACAATTAGCTTTAAACATTTAGATTTACATTATACTTATTTAGATAAGATATTTGATGTACTTTTGGAGAGTAATATCTACTATAGCCTTATAAGCATTTTCTGTTGGGTGAAAACTATCCCAAAATATATATTTAGTATCATCAGAGCATACAGGTGAATTGCTATTGCATAGTACTGTAGCTTCAATCTCTCCTGTTCCAAAGCATCCTATATCTGCGACTTCAAACCCAGCAACCTTAAGCATTAGGGATATGTGAAATAATATTATGATGCATAGATCTGACTACGAAAATATAAAATTGTAGGAATATATGTGATATAATATATATTTTTAAAACGAAAGATGATTTTAAAAATACTATTATATTTTATAAAGATACTCGTATTAAATTCGACAAATAGTATGAGTAAATAAACTGTTTTTGTGATCAACTAATATTGAAACAGGCTTATAACATTTGAACTAAGAATAATATATGACAAGAATGAGAGGACATACATGAAGAAGATGTATTAGAAATAAATTGATTCAGGCTCACAATTTGTACATAATACTTCTCCTGTATTTATTTAAAATTGAAATGAAATGCTTAAGTGTTGCTTAAAAAAAAAAAGGAAAAGAAAGGCCATTACACAAAGACACTCACATCTGGTATATCTAATAAAGGATATTTTAAAATTTTAATGGATTAAGATTAAAATATCATTTTTTTTTCACTTTTTCCATGGATTTCATCTCTTATTTTTTGAATGACAAGTTCGATAAGGGCAATCATGCTCTTATTATCATGTGACTTCAAGCTAACCATTTAAACCATGAGTCTCTTGCTTCTGTTTTAAATGTTGAAAATTTTTGCAGCAGTTTGGATATCAAATATTGCTGTTTTCCTATCTATAATTTTGGCATTCTCTTGAGTAATTGTTGGTAGAGCTGTACTGAACCTTTGCCATAGTGCGTTTGATAGACTTGAATAGTGGATTATAGAAAAATAATATCTAGAGTATTAATTCTTGAAATTATGATTGGTTCGTGGGTGATTAATTGTGAATGTTATTGAACTTATCTTTAATCAAACTAATTTAATGAGGATACAGCTAAAAATCTTAATTGCATAGAGATATTAATTGATTGAATTAATGCTCTCATTTTAAATTATCCAGAGTATTTTTACAAAATATCTTGCCCTGTGTTTGTCAAAAATTTGAATATAAATGAAAAATTAATTTTTAGAATTAATTTTAAGCAATTAAAATATTAAAATATCCCTAAAATAATATATGATAAAAAATATTAATTAGGTATAATATATATATATATTGCTATTTTGTGGAGCTTGATTTTATTTCTGGTGTATAGCACCTAGGAGCTAGGAGGTTAAGATATTGACTTGACGAGGAAAGATTGACATTGAATTTGAATTTGCAGAAGGCGGAGAGAGGACAACACCTCGTACTTGAGTAAGCGATGCTAGGATCAGGGTACCAAATAAAGAAATGATGGAGCGGCTATGCCTCGACACTGCAGAGTAGCACCGCGATGCCCAAACCCGTGTAGAAAAGTCAGGAGGTGTGGGCTCCAAAAATTCGCTACTGACCTCTCGAAATTTTTTTGATATTGAAGAGAGTGTGATTTGAGGTGTCGGTATAATTTTCAGAAGGCAATTAAAATATTAAATCAAATGGTTAGGAGAATGATGACGTGCCCGATCTTGATCCCATGGTTCCGTCATCCCTGCGTCGTGGTCCTACTTAGTGAGGAGAGTAATTCAACCTGACAGAATGATCCTCATCTGCAATACATGGGTTACGTCGTCCAATAATCCTTGTAGACCCAGGGTGGTGTTTGTCTAAGGAGACATGCTTAAGTCTACCGACATTCATTAGTTTCGAATGAGCCCCTCGGAACTCATTTTCTACTCTCTCCTTTCAGTCGCCCACAAAAAGCCTTGTGTCAATCCCGCAGTGTCGAAACCTTTCTCTTGAACCACGGGTCGTTCCATACCAGCAAGGGCAGACGCACTGGGCCGAAAGGTTTGATGCACGTTACTAGCTTTGCCGGAAACACTATGGACCCGCTCAATCTAGGAAGTTCAGAGGGTAGGAGTTGTTTGCCCTATCAATTATACCCTATGATTCACAACTCAAAGGGCATAACCATTGGAGAGCATACGGGTTGCAGTCGTGATCGTAATATAATTGAGTTGGACTGGCCAAACCACCCGATCAGAGGACTCTGGTTGTAACTGCTTCATTTGTGGAGCCTATTGGTCAAACCACGCAATCAGAGGACACGGGCCACGTCCTGACTGACAAGAGATTGATTGAGTGTGAACATAGCAGAACACTTGATTTGACATTGGCTCCTTTGTGAGCTAGAGTTTTTTTAGTTTCTCACCCCCGACAAATAATTGCGGAAGGTGGATAGATTGAGTTTGATTTAAGTTTTTAATGATAGAATTTTATTTAAACAGTTTTTTAAGATTGCTACTTAATTTGATTTGAGAATTTGATTAATTTGAATATGTTTAAAAGCTGTAGATCCTATCGACTCTTTTAGCTAACGTAAGATTAGATCATCGTCATTACGAGTAATCAGTTTTCATACATTTAACTGATTTGAAACTATTATTATAGGTTTTAGGTTTTGTTAACCAGGACCCAATCTTAAGACTAAACAGTGAAACAACCCGCGCAGCATCCTCAGACACTTGAATTTAGGCATTCAGCATAGTGTTGAGGCCCATGCGGGTGTATTTAAGAGTTTAGGTATTTTTTATTTTTTTGATTATGAAATTGATTTTGTATTTTCATTTAATTCTAGTTTTAGCCTGCACAGCTTTTTCAGATATTAAAATTCTCACTTGAAATTTCTAAGTCCAAGCACGTGCAGGTGTTTATAGCTTAGTTAATTTCATCTAATTAATGAAATCATTGATTTTGAAAATCCTAATTATAATGAAATTTCTTAATTTTCGGTCGAAGAAAGCCCTATGATTTTTGTAGATTTTGGTTTAATATCGCCTTTTGTCTGTTTGTACGAATGGTTGTAGATTCGGTGGCGAAGAAGACATTTTGAAGCTATAGGTTCAAAGGATAATTTAATTTGTTATTTTAAGAAAAATATTTACTCCTTGAAGTAATTCTCATTTCCCTTCTCTTTTTATTCTAACTCTCCCACATTCGTATAAGAGTTATTAAACCCAATTTGGATTCATCCTCAGATTTTAAGTTTATTACAAGTTTGTTATGAGTTTAGCATTAGTCCCCCCCAATTATAATTAAAGCATATTTAATTTTAAGGAATTTACAAGAAAAGAGAACTCATTTATTATCACAATTTAAGCCATAGAAAATTACAATTAGAGTTTGTGAGTTTGATATTAGCCTCCCCAAAGTTTGTGAGTTTAATATTAACTTTTCCCAAATTTCACTTAGATTTTAAATGAATGTTCTATTCTTTTCAAAATTTGCTTTAAAAGCTCCCCCATTTTCTTGTTTTGCTTTTAATTTAAAATTAGGTTTTTCTAGTGTTCTTAAGCCACCTCATTTCACTCTCCCATTTTTTCTAAGTCAAAAGATTTGACGTAATTTTGGCCCTCAAGATCATCTCTCAGATGGGGTACATTTGAGCTACTCCACTTGTGAAGTAGCTAGGTGTCTTGCAAGAATCGATTTTATCTCGTCTCCCGTTAAACGATGAGGCCTTCAGACCTGAAAGAAGACATAATGCAATATATATTCATTCCCCTCTTTCCCCCTCTTTTTTTCTAAGTCTAGAAATTAGAAATTTGTGATTCGCCTAATGCGAAGACATCTAAGTGTTGGCTTACTCGGTATGCCCTGTTGAACATAGCGAGCGGTGTCTTTGCGATATCACAACCTATTTTTCATCTCGTCAGACCCTGTTGAGCACAACGAGGTCTTCAAATCTGTAAAGAAACATAAGCATATATATATATATATATATATATATATATATATATATATATATATATATATATATATATATATATATATATATATATATATATATATATATATATATTCATATTTCAGATTCAATCACACGGATTTTTCACGTCGAAGGGAAAAGGAACGACGTTAATGTAATCGTAATGCGCGAAAATGACGCGAAAATCGAAAGAAGAATTCACCCGTTGATGATGTTCTTCCCTACACGGCGAAAATGACGATATGTAAGAATGCGACGTAGAAAGAAGAAAATTGTTAATGTTCTTCCCCCAATTACGGTGAGGTGAAAATGGAACGGCTAAAGTGTGATGCACGAAAACGAAAAAAGAATCATCTGCGACGTTCTTTCGGTTTGGTGAAGTAAAAATGAAATTTGGATGGATTGCGGGCTTGCCGGAAGGATTGCTCAGAATGGGCCGGATTTGTGGGCTGTAGGAAGGCATCAGGCTGTGGAATTGCTGGACGGGCTAGTGGGCTGTAAGAAGGAGGGCTGGGCCGTTTGCGTTTTACGGGCTGAACGGAAGGCAGGAAAAACGGGTTTGAAGGGCTGGCGGATGCGGGCCATGCGTAGAGGACCGGTAAGGATCGCGCTACGGCGGCGGGATGGCCGGTTTTGCGGAACGGCGGGTTTAGTTGCGGAGCGGTAGGAGGAACGGCGGCGGGGTTTTGCGGCAAACGGGGGCGCGCGCGGCGGTAGGAGGAACGACGGCGGGCTTTTGCTGCAGACGGGTCGGGACGGCGCGGTAGCGGTGGGCCCGTGGAGTGGCGGGCTAGCGGGTCGCGCGGGTCGGATCGCGGGCGGTGGCGGGCCGGGTTGCACGCGCGGCGGGCTGGTTCGCGGGACGCGCGGCGCGGTGCGCGCGCTGGCGGTAGGTTGGGCCGGTGACGCGGTTTTGTGGCAGCGGGAAGACGCGGTCTGCGGCCGAGGCGAGACGCGAGTTTCCGGCAGAGGAAAATTCAGCGGGGAGAAGAATTTACTTGTTTCTGACAGGAGAGAGGGCTGTCTGGGAGAGAGAAATGTGGGAGTGAATGAGAAAGGAGTAGGGGTGTGTTCGAGTCGATTTCGATCCGAGCCATAGTCAATCGGCAAAATCAGTAATCAAATCTCGGCCGAAAGTTCGAGTTCCGTCGAGGTCGACCGAACAGCTTCGATCCGCTCGATGAAACGAGCCGCCGAATCCATCTGAAATCCAAACTAAACGAATCAAGCAAGCCGTTCGCTCGAAAAAACGAGGGCCGTTCGTTCAGAATTAATCTCGTCGAATTAATCTGACGATCTGTTTTTGCTCGCGTGCCGGGCGAGCCATGAGCGCCTGCTCGCTGATCCGCTGAAATCATTCGCTCAAATAGAAATCAAGCCGTTGCTTCAAGCCGATCTCGATTCGAGCCCAAATTCGAGTCGACTTTCGAGCGAGCCACGATCTTCGAGCTAATTTCTCAGCCCTAGAAAGGCGTGAGTTAGAACCACTCATTTTTTTATTTTTTTGTAATTTTTTCAGAAAAATGAAAATACGAGGAGAACGGTTGGGCATGAGAGGGGTCGTTTAGGAATTTTTTTTTTTTAAATTTGAATTTATTAAATGATTTTAATGTGAATTTCAAACTGGTAAACACATAATCAATATATATATCAATGTAAGATAATTTTACGCGAATGAATGACGTTTAGCGATCGGATGTCGTTTTTTGGTAGAGGCCAAATTTAATTACCAACGCGCCGCTCGATCGCTTGATTTTCGCATTCGGCCCAAATTGAGTGCAGCCTCAATTGATAGATTTTTTACGTTTTAAAAGCCAATGACAATTTCAACGAGTCATTTGATGCGCGTTCCCTCGACATCGATATACATGCGGACATGCCGTGACGAGCACGATCATCAATTGAGTTGTCCAATATTTATATCTTGACCAATTTCGGACGCTCAACGTGATGGAAGTCCGTTCGTTGATCGGAGGTCATTTCTGATTTTGGCGTCTGCGTTTTGCTATCGCACTATCACTTCAAATCACTTGACATTTGCACATACTCTTCCGAATTGAGCGCAGACAGTCTCATTTGATAGATTTTGATGTTTTGAAGTTAACGGCATGATCAATTTTATGAACGGAGGTCTTTGATTATCGTCGTAGCTTTCCGACTCCGATATGCGTGTCGACATTGATAGCTCTAGCGCTTAATCGATTGATCGTTAGATTTTGCAATATTTATATTCTGATCAATTTCGACGTCCTGAACGCGACGGCGAAGTCCGTTCATTAATCGGAGGTCATTTCAACCATTGACGCCCGGCATTTTAAGCCTTAATTACGACGGTCAAATTCAATTGTTTGATTTGATTTACATATATGTGGAGACAACAGGATAGCGACACCATCACCTAAGAGCCAGGGTCATGGCACCACAGCGCTACGAGTTAGAAGACTTCGTATTTGAGCAATTTTTATGCAATTTTTGTAACTTTTTTTTTCTCTTGTGTGTAAGAGTGAAGAGAGTATCCTAGAGTGACTAAAGCGTAAAAAAACTCCGAATAAGTGTACTTTGTGCTATTCTTCTAGATTTTTTTTTCATAGTATATTTCTCTGTTGTGTGACTCCATGATTTTTTCACAGTCTCTAATTTTTTCACATTAAATTTGAGATTTTCTGTGTGATTTCTTTTACTTTAGTTTTCATTTGTTCTAAATATACTCTTAAACACTAGAATTAGTTTTCCGCATATACTTGTGATCTTTCCCAACATCTATATATTAAAAAAATAAATTTAATTCATTCATGATTATCAGAGTGTTAGAGGGTGGAGCATCCTATATTTAAAATTCACCCTTAAAATATGTTGATAAATAAAGTTAATATTAAATGACCGCTAATATAAAGAAAGAAAACATTGAATAGCATCATGTAAATACATGCAAAAATAATTGCATGGCACTCACTAAAACATAATGGAAATTAAGCAACGATTGATAAAATGAACTTCAAAATAATTAAAATATAATTAATTACCATATGCAGAGGGCCTTGGAATCATATCAAACAGTATCGTGTAGATATTGAGGTAGACGAGCTTTGTTTCTTAAATTTGCAGTCAGAATTTCGATTTCTGCACTAATCTTGGAATTGTAGAGCAAAGCCGCCTGATTGTGAGCTTCTACGCATTCTCTCATAATATCTCCTGCCGTAGTTATCTGTGAAGGTAAGCATCCTATTGGAGCGAGCCCAATAAATCCAATCCTACGTGCCCCAACATTGTATAATTTCGGCATATAAGGAGATCAGAGACTGGGAATTACTATATAAATCTATTAAATAAACTGTATAAAAAATTAATAAAATTGTTTATTATTGATTATTTTTGTTATTCATAGCTTACGGAGTGAGAAAATTACTAAATATGTCTAATAAACGCTTTATGAATTATATATACTACCATGTTTTCGGAAAAATGGTCTTATATATATATATATATATGTCACTAACAAGAAGAACCTAAAAAAAAAAAGGGGATTTACATACATGTCACGTAATTCTTATGCATTTATATATTTCACACCCAAATTTTAATATTTACCTTAATAACACCTAAATCGTTATTATTACAGCAAAAATACCACCCTTGTTACTTTTTTCAAGTGAAATGCACTTTTTCTCATGGAAAGTATAAATATTAAAGTTTGAATGTGAAATATGTAAATGCATAAAAATTGCGTGATATGTATGTAAATTTCCCAAAAAAAAATTGTAGACCAGGCTCATGTATATGATTCTGATTATACCTGGACGAAATCAGAAGCTTTGGCTACGAGGAAGCTGGCATAAGAAGGAAGATCGTAATGCAGTTTGCGAAAGGGTGTTGGGAAGTAGGTGTTGATGAGATCGTTAGTACCGGCGCACACAACAAATAAGTTTTCAGATATTATGCTATGGACATTTTTTTTAAATAAGTATCATTATAAATTTAATTAGAGAATTAAATATTATTAAAAAATTTTAGAAATAGGTATAATTGATAAGTCGACTAGTACGAGACGCATGAGGAAGTTAATCTGGTATAACAGCTTAATTAGTGGGCGATTAGCCTATAACATTCAGGTAGGCCCGAATCGATGATCTCAGTAGGATCTGCAAAGAAATTTTTTTTTAACATGCGATATTCTATTACATCAAGGATTGGCTTTAAGCTATTATGTTTTTGCTTTAGGTTTGGATGTTCCATTTGTGAGCGTTAAGCCCTTATCATCAATTATGGAGGTCAACCTTAGCATCTATAGGTTTTCATTTAAGTCGATCTAAAACTAAGTATATGGATGATTCATTACAAAAATGAATATAAGTTCTACAAGTCATTCCAAAAAGTGAGTACAAGTATTTATATAAATGGATGATCTAGAAACAAAAATAAAATAGATAAGAACAAATGTAGTACAGACACACAAATAGACTATCCAATAGCTAACGCCCGTGTCAGGTGGAATCGCATTCACTCCTGTGTGTGTATGGTGCACGCGATGGACGACGTACCGACGGCTACATTCCCAATCATAGTAGCTTCTAACCCAAGTGAACAATCATCATCACTGATATCCTGCTCATACTCACTACTTGAACCACTGCTCATAGTCTGATATTCATCATTGTCTGCAGCACTCTGAGGCACATACATTTCCTCTGAACGATAAATAACATCATCGCTGCCACAAAACTCATAAGTAGGACGACAAACTTTGATATTAAATATTACAAGTATAAACAAGAAAATGTTGACAAGGTATTACCTTGGAATCAATTCATCAAAGCTGTTATGTGTCGCCACAGGTACATGTCCGATGAAATCCTGTGTATGCGTTAGTGGTATATCTATTGTCCTTATTACGGGATCAGCTGATGTGGATGTAACATTAGCATCCTCCACTCCACATATAACACTAATATCTGACGGGAAGCTTCGTCCAATGTAACATCACATACCCACCAGATAACGCAACCAGATAACGATATGTAAGACTTACAGAGTGGCGATTTGAATTAATGTTCAATGACATCATAATTCGCTGTTTCAATTCCAGTAAGGTGTTGTGCCGCAGAACCTTAACTAGACGATTTCGACCTCTCACATAACTTGGAGTGAACTGCTCATCGATATTTAGTTCGCCTCCATAGAAAAGGATCAGTGAAACAAACTCTCTACTAATTCCTCAAATAATTGGAGAATAACCAATCATGTCAATAATTTCAAAATCTAAAAAAAATATTGCGCGTCCAAATTTATTTGTAGAACAAACTACATAAATCATAAGAAATTTAAATCAATCGACACGTTATACAAATGCCGCCATCTAATGTGACTACAAGTAACGGGACTCTAAGCTTATAGGCCAATTGCAACAACTCAAACCCAACTCATACCATTTAAAAATATGTCGTAGTCACTTAGAATGTATACTCGACATATTATCACCTAAAATTACAAATAAATTACTTGAATCGCAACGCTAACACAAACTTATAAATCAAAACAACCACAAAATTCTAACCATACACCTCTAAGCCCTAGAATACATAATCTACTAATTTATAAATGAGAAAAAATAGGGATTTACTGTGTGTTGACGAAAAACGACGGGAATGTGCACAAAAAATTGTAGAATCCATTGCAGGAAACTTCCCTAAACGTAATGGAGTGGGAATCATTGTCGAAAGCTAATGTTGGGTTCCAAGGGCTATTAAATGGAGAGGGAAGTCGTCAAATGCCATGGACGCGGTTGTCTGGAAAGAAAATGAGCTGGTTTTGGCTAGAAGGAGAAGATGGAACAATGTCGGTGGTTGGAGCAATGCCGACGGCTGCCGGGAAGCTTGAAGATGAAGATGAGCGTGTTCGGATGGGGCAAAATTGTGCGCAGCTCACGTGGAGGCATCGGAGGCACGACACAGAGCGGATCGAGGAAAAGAATAGGGACGATCGGTGTGGACTCCGAAAATTCGCCACCGACCTCTCGACAATTATTGAATTTGAAGAGAGTGTGATTTGAAGCATCAATGTAATTTTTAGAAGGCAGATAAGATAGTAGATAATACACTACCTTGAGATTTCATACTCATTTGGTGAGGACTTTAGATCTGGTTCGTGTTTTCTATAAAGAAGCCTATAGTTAATTACCCCTCCCAATAAGTGAGAGAGAACTTTCGACAAGGCTAGTCATTTGACGCTTAATGCGTAGCGTATAGTAGTAGCATGTAGAGTTTTAGAATTTGAGATATGAAATTCATTAATAGCTTATTAAACTTAATGATGATGATGCCCATTCTAGATCCCATGGTTCCATCATCACGCGTTCTACCCAACCCCAATGAGAATAATCCTCATCGAACACATGGGTTACAAAGAAATCCATGCACTGGGTGGTGTTTGTCAGACTTAAGTCAATGGCAAAGGGCTATTTGCTATCAAGTATACTATGATTCACAACTCAAAGGGTGAGCCATTGGAGCATACATACCGTGATCGAATATAATGGTGATAGATCGGCCAAACCACGATCGAGGACTTTGCTTCATTCAGGAGCTTATGCGCCAAGCCGAGAAAGAACAGACGCCTTACTAGATTGATTAAGAGTGAACATAGAACCTTTGATTTGACATTGGCTCCTTTGTGAAGTTTTCTTAATTTGTCACCCCATAAAACAAGCAAAGGATAGATTGAATTTTGATTTAAATTTTAATGATAGAATTCCATTTAAGTAGTTTACTTTTAATTTGATTTAAAATTTTGATTAATTTGAATAGGTTTAAGAGCTTTAAATCATGTCAACTTTGTTTAACTGCTAATAGAGGATTAGATATACTATCACCTAACAGAATCAGTTTCTCAAATATTTCACTAATTTGAAATTATTCATAATAGATTTTTAGGCTTTGTTAACCAGACTAAACCGAAGCAACCACTAAAGATCCTCGGACTTGAATTTAAGCATTCATTCTAGTTGTGACTGTATTTAGTGACTTTAGGTATTTTGGTGTTTGAATTATGAAATTGATTTCAGATTTTTCATTTTTTTATTTCAATTTAGCCTGCGCAGCCTTTTTAGACATTAAAATTTGCACTTGAAATCTCTATGTCCGAGCACATGCAGGAATTTATAGGTTAGCTAATTTCATTTAATTAATGAAATCATTGATTTTGAAAATCATAATTAGGATGAAATTCCTTAATTTTTGGTTGAAGGAAGCCCTATGATTTTTGTAGAATTAGATTTAGTATCACTTTCTGTCTGCTTGTACAAAGGCTTGCAGATCCGGTGACAAAGAAAGCTTTTTGAAGCTATAAGCTCAAAGGATAATTTAATTTGTTATTTTAAGAAAAAGATTTACTCATCGAAGTAATTCTCATTCCCCCCCCCCTTTTATTCGAACTTGTTTTTCCTCTATTTTATTCAAATTTATTTTCCCCCGTCTTTTATTCAAATTTGTTTTCCCCTTCTTTTATTCAAATTTGTTTTCCCCCTCTTTTATTCAAATTTGTTTTCCCTCTTTTATTCAAATTTATTCTCTCCCTCTCTTATTCAAATTTGTTTTCCCCCTCTTTTATTCAAATTTGTTTTCCCCCTCTCCTCTTTTTTTTAAACAATCCACCCATTACCTCTTTTAATTTCTATAAATAAGGCCAATAGGGAGCCTCCTATTCTATTACATTTATTTGAAAGGTTAGAGTTAGGATATTTGAAAGGGAGCGGTTAGAAACTTTAGTGGGCTTTCATTCGTGCTTCGATAAATTTTGTAAGTGCTTTTCACCCTTCTTTTTATTTTGTTTTTCTTTTATATCTATCGTATGTCATTTTACTTTTTCCCTTTTTTGTTTGATGCTTTTAGCTTAAAATTAGTTGCAAGTTTTCTTACTTAGTGTTCTTAAGTCAGCTCAACACTCTCCTATTTTTTTTTAAAGTCAAAAGATTTGATGAAATTTCGGCAGCCTCCCGGCGTCATCCCAATGTAGGGGACTGCTTCGGGAGTGTTTTGGCTTACTCAGTATGCCCTCTTGAGCATAGCGAGCAATGTATTGCGACACCACATTCGATTTTTAATCTCGTCGTGCCCTCTTGAGTACGACGAGGCCTTCAAACCTGAAAAAAAGATAAATGTAATATATATTTATTCCCCCATTCCCCTTTTTTTTCTAAGTCTAGAAATTAGACAAAATTTTAGCAACATTTCGTCTAGGGTGAGCAACATCTAACAGTGTTGTGGCTTTGCATACATGAGCGGCTTATCTTCGACACCACGACTATGTTGTCATCCCGTCGCGCCCTCTTGAGCACAACGAGGCCTTTAAACCTTCGAAGAAACACAAACATATATATATATATATATATCATATTCACAGATCTCACATGTTCTGATATATTTTTCGGCGCGCTGCAATGCTCAGAAAAGGAACGAGGTTAGGTTTGCGATTGGAAATGTAAGGTAAGGAGTGCGACGCCAAAAACCAAAGAAAAATTCACCTCTTGACGATGTTCTTCTGCTGATTTGTAGCGAAGCGAAGGTGGAAAGACTAAAGCGAGGGATGCGACACCGAAAATCGAAAGAAGAATTCACCTCTTGATGATATTCTTCCCCCGATTGTGGCGAAGCGAAGGTGGGAAGGCTAAAGCAAGTAATGCGATGCCGGAAATTGAAAGAAGAATTCACCTCTTGACAATGTTCTTCTCCCGATTGCGGTGAAGTGAAGAGTGGAAGGGTAACAGGGAGTGCGACATCGAGAAATCGAAAGAAGAATTCATCTCTTGACGATGTTCTTCCCCTGATTGCGGCTAAGCGAAAAGTGGAAGGGTAATGAGGAGTGCGACGTCAAAAATCGAAAGAAGAATTCACCACTTAACGATGTTCTCCCATGCGCGAAAGTGGAAGGTAACGAGTGCGATCTTGAAAATCAAAAGAATTCTCTTGCGATGTTCTTCTTCGATGCTGAAAACGGATGGCTAAAGTGAGGTGCGAAAAGAAGGAAGAATTGCCTTCGATGTTCTTCTCGGTTTCTGATGAAAGCAACAAAATTTGGATGGGTTCTTGAGCTGGGCGCATAGAACATGAAGTTGGTCAGTTGAAAATGAAACAGGCCAAGGAATGCAGAGAAATGGCGGGTGCAGGCCGTGCAGGAGGTGAGGGCCAGATTGGGATTTGCGGGAGACAGAGTGAATGGTGGATTGAGTTTGCAGGCTTAAGCAGACGACGGCAGCAACGGGAAGGTTTCCGACGAAAATAGAAAAATAGAGCAATTTTGCGGGAAGGAACGAACGGCGAAGGCTGGACGACGGGAGATAGCCAGTGGTGGATCGGTGCGTGTGCGGCATGTTTTACGGGAGACGCGAGATAGCGCAGGTCACTGGCAGCGGAGTGCAGGTCGGAAGGCAGGTCGGAGGTGCTCCTACGGGACGGGATGTGCGGAAGCAGTGTAGGCCGGGCAGCGGGGTCATGTTCCGATATTTTTTCGGCAGTCCCGCCGGCGTAATCCGGCAAAACTAGCACCCACAGGACCCACGCACGCTACTCCAACCCGCGCTCTGCGCCCATCCTACGGACCAAGCCTGCGTTGCCGCCTCCCATGGTCTGATCTGCCACATTGACCCAAAACTGCACCCGCACAGTGCCGCAAAGCTCGCCGCCGGTGTTCCGTAAATCACCGCTGACCCACATTCACGAACCACGGGCCCGCCGCACTCAGCCTGCCAGCCAGCTGACCCGCCGACCGATCCGCACCTGCTCAGGCGGCAATCCCATTCCGTCGTGACGCTCCCTGAAATCAACCTGAATTTTCCTCTCGATTGTCCCTTCTGCAGACCAGCCGCGGCCACGGAAATTGAGAGCCGGGAGAGGGAATTACCTTGCTTTTTTTTTTCTGAGAGGAGAGGGCTGCAGGAGATATGAGAGTGGAAGAGAATGAGAAGAGAGAGAATGGGGGGAGTGGTTGCTTTTTCAATTGTTTTTTCTTTTTATTTTTTTGGAGTTTTTTCAGGAAACTGAAAATAGGGGGTAACGATTAAGCATAGGCGTAATTTGGCAATTTTTAAATAAATTTAAATTTATTAAAGAATTTTAATGTGGATTTCGCATCGGTAAATACACATAGTCAATATATATATCAATCTAAAATAATTCTATTATTCCAAATGCAATGATGCAGTCCGTTTCACAATTGGAGCCATTTGGTTCGAGTCAACGTCAAATTGAGTAAATTTTAGCTCAAATTGCGCATCACCATTTTCGACCACTCGATTTTCGCACAGACCCATCCGAATTGAGTGTAAATAGTCTTGCTTGATAGATTTTGGCATTTTGAAGCCAATGGACTGATCAATTTCATGAATGGAGGTCATTTGGTCCTCATCGGTAGCTCCTGAGTTTGATATGCGTGCAGACGCGTTGATGACTTGAGCGCTTGATCGGTTGCTCATCAAGCCATTTGATATTTATATCCTAACCAATTTCGGCATTCTGAATGTGATGGCGAAGTATGTTCATCGATCGAGGTCATTTGGATTGATTTTTGGTGACATATAATGTATTTCAATCGATTTGCACTTCCGCCGATTAACATTTTGCAGCTCATCATGGGCGTAGATAATCTCATTTGATAGATTTCAATATTTCAAAGCTAACGACACATCAATTTTACAAACGGGGGTCATTTGACTTGCATCAGTGTCTCTTGACTTCGATATGTGTGTCGACACATTGATAGCTCGAGCGCTTAATCGATTGATCGTTAGATTTTGTAATATTTATGTTCTTATAAATTTCGACATTCTGAATGCAACGGTGAAGTCCGTTCATCGATCACAGGTCGTTTCGACCATTTTCGATGGAGCCCAGTGCATTTTGAACCATGATTTGTGCACTATCGCTTCCGAAGTCCGTCAAATTAGACTTGTAGGCTTGACTCGACTTATGGCATGTATGTGGAGGTCAACAAATGCCCCCCAACAAATGTGATTCGGGCATGAAGCGAGTCACGTTTGTTGAAAATTGGTTGACTTTTTGGTCTTCTTCTTTCTACTCCTCCCCGTCTTTCTTCTCTTTTTTTGTTGCGTCTTGAGAACTGGTAGACATACTTGATTACACTGTTATTTAAATTTCATATAACTTTTCTCTTATCGCTTGGCAGGAGAATGTTCAGCTGGAGGAGACCTGATGATCTGTCACCTGATGAGCCTAGTGAGGAGGCTGTCGAGATTGATAGACATGATGTGGAGATGATATGTCGAGATAGGATTGAGCGGACACGATATGTTACGAGGCGTGATTTTGCTTCTTCGCGCTCTTCTACTCCCAATTATACTTCAGATTCCTTTGCTTTTGAGGATCCTATCAACTGGGTAAATACCCTTAAGCTGAAGTATGGTGACTACAATCCTTTGGACAGTATAGTAGCCTAGGTTAGTTTCGGATATTGTGATGTCTTACACCTTGAGCCAATGAGACATCTAGACTCACGAGCCGCCTATTCTTTGGGCTCACTAGATCTGCTTTGGGATTCTTCTATTGGTAGGATTCCTACTCTTCCCCATGGATATGTCACATGGGCTAGGTATATTTTGCAAACTCACCGAGATACTTTACGGACAGCCGACATTTATGAGGCAATATATGTATCTTTATTTGACTTTGGGGGTATGCCCTCTTCTTGGGCTCGTGGAGTAGTGAAATTGTGAGATCCTAGTAGTAACACTTGCTTGATTGGCCCGGAGGAGTTGACGGTCACACTTTTGGACTTACAGGCTGTGTCAGGTCTTCCCATATTTATGACGCTACAAGGAGTGTGTTCCATCTAATGGAGAATTATTTCATAGACAACCTTCAGATGATTATGCTCGATGAGGTAGGCTAGCTATGCCTTCTATTTATATTTATCTCCTGTACCACTATCACCACACTTTCAAGGTGTCAGGCATTTTATCGATGTGCATTACTTGGTACATGGATTCAGAGCTTCTTGTAGGATTATGCTCTATCCTAGGAGACTGTAGCACTACATGACCCTTTCTGATTGGGTGTATCTGAAGATAGTTGCTTATCCGAAGAGACTGCGGAGCCTACTTTACCAGTAGGGGCAACTTCTCCAGCACTACCGGGATTGAGTGAAAATCTATTCTTAGCCAGTTTTATAGTGACATGGCTCTGCATTTTTGTTCTCCCCATTACAGAGGGCTTAGTTCACTCAGGCGCTTTATTACCAGCCAACAAGATCTCTCGAGGCGACTGAGTTTCTCTTGCCCCAACGGTATTGACCAGGCTTTATAGAATAGTTATTTCTGTGGCAGGTTCCCTAGAGCTGCGAGATGTGATTCTACCTTGGCAGTACTTATATGCTTGGGTCGACCTCCATGTACATGGTGCCTTTGCTTATTTTGAGTATCCAACATTCTTTTTAAAGTGAGGATATCCAACAGTCTTACAGTTATATTGAGCACCCTCTACTTTGGAGATGGAGAGGATTCACATGCTCTTCTTTGCTCCCCATTTGATCAGAGATTGATTTTTGTTGGTTCACCAGCCAGATATACTCGGCTTACTCTTTGACTCGCTAGGGATTGATCTTATTGACAATCTTGATGAGAATGGAAGATATTCCTTGCTTCATGGCTGTTGTACACTGAGAGTAGATGAATATCTTTTTAGTGTATGCTCAGGATGGTTATGTTATCGGTTTGGACAGTCAGTTGTTATATAGGGCTATCAGCTTGACCGGGTTGCATGATAGTTTGGTTTCTTCCAGTCGACTGCTCGTGATGGCAGGCCACTCATCCCTGGTGTAGTGGATTTTAGGAGGATTAGGACGATTCCACTTGAGGCACGTTACTTTACTACTTCAGCTATTTGGCTACATTTACCGAGGCTTGGTACTGGTGTTCATTTTTGGATAGCTTCTACTCATGGTCGCATAGGGATTAGTTATACTTCCTCACCTGGGTACGACTGTCTTTTGGCCCTTTCCTAGAGCATGGTTCCAGGAGATATGAACACAGGATGAGGTCCTTGGGTGTTCCTCAAGATTGGAGGATCCACTACCAGTTACCATTAGCAAGAGATTATAACGCTAGAGGTATACTAACTATTTTCCTCTCTTTTGATACTTTTGTCCTTTTTCAAAATATGCTTATTGCATCTGATACTCTAATATGATTTTAATAGATTCACCAGTTGGCGAGCAGGTTAAGGCTGAGGATACCACTTCTTGCGGTAGAGTTAGAGCTAAGGATTCTACTCCTAGCTATATTGATGTTTCTTCACTGGCTCGCAGACGTAGGTGTAGCCAACCCATGGAGCCTGTGCCAGTTTCAGTTGATTATTCCACGGGTCTGCCTACATGACCATTTATGACTTTCGATGAAGTGCCATAGGTGTCTGGCAACATTGGAGATGCTATTGAGGACTCTAGAGTTGGGCTGTTGTGTGTGTCGGCCTTTGATACTACCACTTCCGATTTTATTATGCCTTCTGTGGAGCCACCTTTCTCTACCGAGCCTGACTTTGCCCACTACCTTGGAGAGACTTCTGAGGTGAGAGACCTCGTTCCTAGCAAGGCTTCTGTTGAGCCAACACATAGCCTTTGAGTTTATCAGATAGTAAGGGTCCCCAAGGATTATATCGCTTATGATACTCCAGTTCAGTCAGATTCATCATACTCCGGCACTTTCTTCCTCTCTGTATTTATTTATTTTTATTAACTATACTTCTTTACATCTACTTTGTGCTGATTATTTTCATTTATTTCCCACAGTGCCTGATGTAGGTAATGAGTCTGAGATCTACCATCGTCATCCCTATAGGCCGAATCTACGTGATAGGAGTATGCGATTGAGGTTTGGTGTTTTTGAGGGACGTGATTTTTTGGATTGCCCTGGACTCACCAGAGTCGCTGGACAGCTACACGTCTTATGTGAACACTACTTTGGACCTTTTAGCACATACTGGCCTGGAGGAACAGGCTCTCAGATATCTGGAGACTCTTTGTAGAGACATAGAGTTCTCGATCTACCGGATGAGATCGCTCAGTATTGTTCATTCTAGCACTTTATTGACAGAGCTTCGGGAGCAGTTAGGCTTTGTAGGGAGGCGGCTGACCTAGCACATGATGAGTTTAAAGAGAGTGTCGAGGCTCTGATCATGTGAGTTGATAGATGCTTCTTCGAGTTAGGCAGTTATTTCTAGGCTCGAGCTACAAATTGGCGAGACGAGAAGAGCTCAGGCTATAGAGCAAGAGCAACAACGTTATCAACTATGTCACCATGCTATGGTAAAACCTGAGGCTACTTTGATTAGAGCTTTTATGCTGCGTAGAGGCTGAGTCTTTAGCGACTTATTAGCTTTAGGAGTTATAGTCTAGGCTCCCATGATGTATTTTACTTTTCTCTTTTTTTATCAGTCAATGTATTGTCTATCCTTTTTACTGTATTTAGTTGGCGTCAATATTCCTCTATTACTTTTACATTTTTGTACTTTTGTAGATTTGATGAGAAGATCAGCTTTGATTTGTGCTCTGGGCTTCCTTTGTAGGCTTTGTGCTTTGGGTTTGATTTGTGCTCTAGCTATGAAACTTGGATCATTTCAGCTTCGAACCATTTACTTTCTGCTTCAACAGTCTTGCTGAAGATCCATTTCTTTCATGTCATTATAGATTTGAGTTTCCTCTAACCCTTGTTTTATGCTTGGTTGTGTTTGATGGAGGAATTGATCTATTTATTTTGATGAATGATTCCACTAGGGAATTGATTTATCTGTGCTTGGTCGGATTTGAAATTTCTTATGTCCTAGCTTCGAGCTTGACAGACTTGATGAAGGATTGACCTGATTTGTCTTTATTGACTTGTCAGGAAATGTATGCAAGCTATGAACCCTGTGCTTGCTGCTTTGACAGATTCGTTGAAGGATACATACAAATGGCCCAACCTTCTGGCTTATATAAGGTCAATGTTGAGTTAATAGTCTAGCAACATGTGCTTTAACAGACTGAATAACCACAAAATTCCTTTAGTTTGGCCATCGGCTTTGTATGAACTATGGAATTGCTTCCTCTCCTGTGCTTTTTGCTTTGACGAACTTGATGAGGAGATAGGCTTTGATCTGTGCTTTGAGCTTGATCAGATCATTTGAGAATAGATTGAAATATCACATTGTAGGTAATCTAAAGATTGATTTGAGGCAGCCCTAAATTGAGTGTTTTCTCATATTGCCTTGATCTATCAATTAAGTAGAGAGATCTCTTGGATCCTGGTTACTTGTAATCACTAAGCTGGATCTGATTTAAGATTGAACAATTATAATAATTAGACTAACAAGCGGGGGCTCTTTCACTATGACCTTTTCTTGCAGCTTGTTGAGTGAGGAAAGCATCAATAACTTCGATCGTATTTGGGCTTGTTGAGTTTGACCTTTTGGACCTACTCGAGTCTTCTACTTAAGCTGTAGTGGATTAGTGGTTTTGTCATCAGACTGACAAACGGGGGCTCTTTCACTGTGGCCTTTTCTTGTGGCTTGTTGAGTGAGGAGAGCGTCAGCAACTCGGCCATTTGTGGGCTTATTGAGTTCAACCTTTAAGAACCCATCCGTGTCCTATACTTCAAAATGTAGATGTTTATATTTTTCCAACTTAATTGATTGAAGCTTCTAAAATTGAAAGTTCTTCTGACTTGATCTCCAAAATTTGGCAAGTCTGGAAGATAAATTTCTTAACATTTAGGGTTGCCATTTCATGTGTAAAAATAGGTTATGTTTGTTCCTGCACGACTCTGCAACTTAACAGTAATAATTATGGATATATCCAGGAATTTTACGTAAAGCTCGATGTCAACCTGAATAAGAATATATTTGAGGATCTCGTCTTATGGCACGATGTCAACTCAAATAAACTTGATATAAACTAAAAAAAGGCCCGCTATCTTGCGGGGGAATCCTAAAGTACATTTAGAAGAATTTTCAAGACAAATATATATAAATACATTAATATTTGAATTGATGTACTCTAAAAGAGATTTTGACATACAACATTGATTTCATCTGTATATAAATCTAAAAAAATGCCCCATAGAGAATTTTTGAAAAATTTTTTCATTTAGTATGTTTATTTAGGGATCACTGAAGCGCGATGTCAACCTAAATAGATATACTAAAAAAATGCCCCTATCTTGATTTCTATTACCTCGAATGTGGTCGTCAAGTATAGTATTTTTTTAAGTATTAACCATTAATTGGCAGCATTGGTCTTTCACCCTTTAGGTCAGTGAGTTGAAATGCCCCTCCTTGGTATACTTTTTCAATGACAAAAGAGCTTTCCCAATTAGGTTCAAATTTGCCACCAAATTTTTGATTAGGAATAATTGGTCTTCTTAGCACCAATACTAATTCTCCTTTTTCGAATATTCAGGGCCGCACCATATGGTCAAAAGCCCTGGACATCTTTGCTCGATAGACTTTCAGATTTTGATGAGCTTGCAATCTAACTTCATCAAGTGCATCGAGCTCCTCCATTCTGAGGCAGACATTTTGATCTTCAGTTAGATTGTATTCGATGGCTACTCGAAGTGAAGGCAACTCAACTTCAAGTGGAAGAACTACTTCAGTTCCAAATACCAATGAATAGGGAGTGGCTTTAGTTGGCATCTTGTAGGTAATTTGATATGCCCATAGTGCCTCTACTAGATTGGTATGCCATTCTCTTTTATTTTTAGTGAGAATCTTCTTGAGAAGCTTGACTAATGTCTTGTTGAAAGCCTCTGCCAAACCATTTTCTCTTGGATTATATATTGAAGAATCTCGCCAATCAATTTTGTGTCAATCGACAAATCTATAAATATTTCCACTTTTGAAAGATGTGTCATTATCAAAAATTATTCGGTGTGGCACTCCAAATCTATAGACTACATTATGCGTGAAGAAGTTAATCACTTGGTCAGCATTAACTTCTTTAAATGGGGTAGCCTTAGCCCACTTAGAGAAATAGTCAGTCGCTGCTAGGATGAAGTGATGTCCAGCTGATGACGATAGATCGATTGGTCCAATTATATTTGTACCCCAATATTCGAATGGCCAAGATGCTATTATTGGGTGTAATGGATTTGGAGGTTGATGGATGAGATCCCTATGTACTTGACACTCATGAAACTTCTTAGCGTGATTAATACAGTCTCTCACCATGGCCAATAATAACTCATCCTTTTGATCTTTACTGCTATCTTGGGACTTGACTAATGTGCACCACAAAGTCCTTCATGAACTTCAACTATGACTTTGCTAGCTTCATCTACACCTAGACATCATAGCCATATTTGTTCAAAGGATCTACGATATAAAGTGTTATTGATAAAAGCATAGCGTAGCATTCTTTTTTGATTTGAGCTGCCAGTGATTTATTACTTGACAATTTACCTTCTTTAAAGTAGTTGATGAAGGCTTGCCTCCAATCACGTGACACTTTTACAACAAAGGCTTTACACTGCTTTTCTGAGGTAATGTCATTCTTAGCTCTTCTTGGTACAACTTTCGGTTGATTTTGGGGAGTATGAGGAGAAATCTGAGTCACATCCTATTGTGTCGAATTTGGTAACCCCTCTACCTGCGGATTGATACTTTATTGGCTCTAAGACTCGTCAAGTAAATATGCCAATCATGACATAATCACCATTCATACTTGCCATTTCCTTAGCTAATTTTTCCAAGCAATCAACTTTCTATTCGGATCGAGACTCAGTAGTGTGATATTTGGTATCGCTTCATAAGCTCGAGAACTCCTTATGATAAGCTAACAAGCTTGTTAATTCTATAGATGCAAGTACTTGATTTATAATAAGGCGAGAATCACAAAAAAATGCAGTTTTAAATGCCTATGAAAATAGCTTCTTCCGACACGCCATTAATGCTTCATATTGACTTCATTATTAGTTCTTGGCTCGGTCAATCCATATGATCGTCTCATTATCCCTCCTTCTGGTGTTATGAAGACGATGTCAATTCCTGCTCTTGCTCTTGGAAAATTTAGATGTTGGACTTATTTGATCGATGAGGCTCCATCAAAGTACATTTCCCAAATTTGTGATTTTTCTCTTTCATGAATGAGCAGAATTTGCTTATCGGGCAAATCGTCATTAAGATAAGAGTCCGCCGGGATAGGATGTGCAGCTAGAAAATTTGCTAAGACTTGTCCCTTCACTGCTTTCTGCGAAACATATGTTATATTGAATTGTAAAAGCAATACTGCCCATCTTGCCAAGTGACCTATCAACGCTGATCTTGTCATCAAGTACTTTAACGGATCGATCCTTGAGATGAGAGTAATCTTGTGAGATAACATATAATGATGCTTTTGAATAAAGATTAGCTAAACGTGCTTCTCATCGAAGTACCTCATTTATGCTTCTATTAATCTTCGACTGATATAATAAAGAGCATTCTCTTTGCCTTCTTCATTATATTGTGCCAATAATGCCCCGAGAAACTCTTCTAATGCAGCTGTGTATAAAATTAGGGGCTTCCCAGGAATAGGCACTGCTAGGATTGGTGGATTTAATAAGTAGCTTTTAATGCTATTGAAGGCTTCTTGACACTCTTTGTCCCACTTGAATGGAGCGTCCTTCTTCATTAACCTTGCAAACAGTTGACAGTATCCTGACAAGTTTAATATGAATTGATGGATGAATGCAAGTTGTCCTTGTAAAGAACGGAGCTGATGCAAACTCTTGGTGGAGGCATCTCCACAATTCACTTGATTTTAGCATGATCAATTTAAATACATCTGTGACGTACCATGTACCCCAAGAATTTTCTAGAGGATACCCGAATGCACATTTTAAAGGATTCATCTTGAGATCATATTTTTTAATTCTCTCCAATACAATTCTCAAGTCTTCGAAGAGATTTTCATGATTTAAACTCTTCACCACCAGATCATCGACATAGCATTCCATCTTTTGATGAATCAACTCATCAAAAATGCATGTCATGGCTATTTGATATGTAGCTCTAGTATTTTTCAAGCCAAAAGGCATGACTGTGTAGCAATAGATGCCAATAGGTGTTCTGAATGATGTATATTTTTTATCCTCAGGTGCCATTTTAATTTGGCTGTATCCTGATAATCCGTCCATAAATGAGAACATGTTATAGTTGGAAGTGTTGTCCACCAATAGTTCTGATATTGGAAGCGGAAAGTCATCTTTTGGGAACTCCTTATTTAGGTCCCGGAAGTCAATGCAGAGATGAATTTGGCCGTTCTTTTTCTTAACTGGGACATGTTAGCTATCCAATCTGCATATTTCTCCTCTCGGATGAAGCTTCATTAGATTTTAGTTTACACACGTTCTTCAATCTCCAATCTCATTCGACTAGGAGCTTGTTTAATAGGCATCACATAATAGTTAGTTTATTAACTGCTACATCAGAGGATAAGCTTGGCATTTCAAAATATGTCCAGGAAAAGTAGTCCCTGAATTCACAAAGTAGCATTTTTAGCTCTTCAACTTTCTCATCAGGTAAAAGGGCACTGACGAGAGTTAGACAGGGATCATCCTCAGCTCCTAGGTTGACTTCTTTAAGTTTATCCATAGTACATATTTGTCCACCATCTTCAAGTTCTTCAGGTGTGGGCTTGGCTTCTACTTCTTCATTATTTTTAAGAAGAGTTTCATGGGAATCACCTTCTTCAACACTATGAGTCTCGATCTCGCCTTCTATTATATTATAACGGATTTATAGATGAACCCTTTAGACCTTTTAAACTTATCACTTTTTTGTGATGCTTGAGGACTTCTTTGGCTCCACATCTTGTTAAAGATTTGAGTCCTATGTTTAGTAGTTCTAATATGAACTCCAAGCTTATACATCATTCTTCACAACTTCTACGAATAGTATTTTAGCATTCTTGTTAGTATTATCTCATCAGAACTTTTATATTGAGCAAGCTGTTCAAAATCTAGAGGCTGAGACTCTTCAGATTTATAAAATAGAGTTCTTATTCTGCCACTCTCACTCAATGATAACATATAAAATGTTATCAATTCTTTAATATTATGAACCTCCAGTGGACTGATTTCTTTAAAGCACTGCTGAGGGATGGGTATAATATTTAGTGAGTCATCTGACTATGCCAAGTGAGCTATCCTCCTTTATGCAGCCATCTGAACTCTATTTCCATAGTAGATTCAAAATCATAGTCTGAATCAGAATCACTTATTTCATACTCTGCTTTTCTTGAGAGCTTATAACTTCCCTTGGGTTTGACAGGAATATCTTCTCCTTCTTCTTGTCACTTCCCAAATGAGAAACTGATTTTCTTAGTTTAGGTGCAAAATATAGTGTTTTAGGGAGAATCAGCTTTGCCTTCTTTCTTCCTCTTAGCTTCTGCTCTTTTACTTTATGAAATTGCTTTTTAGTTCTTGAAGTGGATGCTACCGCTTCAAGGGGATCTGTTGGCTTAGGCTCTTTGAGGATGAAGTACTTTACATCTTCATAAATCTTTGCTTCATTGATGGAGAATGGTTGTATGTTACCGAGAATTTTGAATTCTTCTCTATCTTTTAGATACTTCATACATTGATGCATAGTTGATGGTACCATGCCATACTCATGTAGCCACGGCCGGCCAAAGAGAGCTCTAAACGATGTATCGGCATCGATCACATGAAATTTGGCTTCTGTATATAAATCTCTGAACTTGGGCAGGAGAATAAAAGAACCCAGAGTTTTCTGCCCCTTTTCATTGAATTCATAAACCATCAGCATGTCTCTCCCAAGATGTTGGATATTTAGTGATAATCCTCTTAACACATTTAGACTCATAAGATTGATAGAAGAACTGGGATCAATCAATATTTAGTTGATAGAGATGCCATCACTTTCTGTAGTAACATAAAGAGGATGATTGTGATCCACTGTTCCCAATAGAAGGTCTTCCTCAGAAAATGTGATTACTAGGAGATCCTGAGTTTGCAATGCTTCAATCATGCATTTTTCAGCAAAGTAACTTCATAACTCTTTGTATCTTTGAAAGACTGTATCAAAGTCTCTTGGAGATCTTTTGACATCAAGAGAGCCTCGTACACACTCAGTTGTGCAGGGATCTTTCTTAGATGTGATAGAGTATTATAATCTATCTTTTCGTTTGATTTAAGCTTCATTCTAGGATTTCTGGGAACGATATCTTCGTTGACTTTAATTTATTTTCCTTTGTCTTTATTTGTATTTCCCTTCTTTGATGTAGGTGGTAAAATTTTACCACTTCTCAACTGAACTTGAATAACTTTTATCTTGCTTAGATTCTTCTGAAGAGGTAGTTTCTTCAAATTCCCTTCTTATCTTGGAAGATTGGCCAAAAGAGCTAGACTCATTTTTCAATGTCATACATTTCATACGTGATGATATGGATGAGCTTGACTTTTCTCCCTCGGGAAAATAAAGATCTTCATTTGAATTGTTATTGTCTTGTTGAGTCATTAAATAAAATTCAGACATTAGCTCCTTAGGCTCTTCTTGCTTTCTTGATAAGAATTTTGACAGGTTGGTCGAGTTTGTCTGACTACCCTTGTCATTTCAGAGTAATTGATGTTGAATAGTATCTAACATCACGCAAATGATTCAGCATGTCTGTACTAGACAAGATTCACCATTATCTTCTTCATCTGATTTAGCAATGCGAAGTTTAGGCATGAAGTCTGCAAGCCTAAATGGTTGTCTTACCGGTTGGTGATACTCCTCTAGATTGTTAATGATCTTTTGAGTTGTAGTTCTCTTATTGATCTTCTTTTTCTTAGCCAACTTCTTTGATTTATGAGACCTACATCTAGTAGACTTCTTCTCATCTGTGTGAGCCTTATATTGAAGCCCAAATACTTGGTTTAGGCATCTCTCTTAAGTCCAATATAGGTTCAAGTGCTGATTTTCACTTAACACTAGGGACGTCTTTTAACTGCTTCAACATTTTCACGCTCTTTTTAGAGACTACTGTTTGCCATTCTTCCTTGATGCTAATTTGTCTTTCTTTGATGATGACAGAGGACATAATCATCCTTATAGACTCTTTTGGGTGACTAGGTAGTGTGAATTCACCTCGTCGATACTTCCTTTCTAGCTAATCTTTGAAGACATAACAATCTTTAATAGGGTGACTGATCATCCGATGATAGGGATAGTAGTTTGGATTATTGACTTGATTAACTTCTTCAGGCCTTTTAATTTTTGGTAACTATAGACCGACTTTGACTACTTACCAAAATAATTTAGCCATACTGTCCCTTCTAAAGGAATATTCTTTATTCATCTTTTCTTTAAGAGATGGCCGCATTCGCTCATCATCTCTCGTGGCTTGTTTTGGATGCTCCCCACCACTTGGAAAAGTTCGGAGTTTGTCATTACCTTATAATACCAATTTTGGTTGTGGATTAGAATAAACAGGCTTTTTACCCATATCATCATTGTACATCGACTGCTTTCCTTTATCCACATTGTATATCACCCATTTTTTTCCATTTGAGCTATATGAAGTGGCGTGAGTTTCATTTCTTCTTGAGTCTAAAGGTTTGTTTCTCTTTGCTTTATCTGCATGGACTTCAGACTTAGGGAGATTTAACTTTTTGAATTTAGCCACCCTATCAAGCAAGTCCTGAAATGTTGCAATTGACAACATGCATAGAAATTATGCTATTTTATCATTCATATTGCCCATTAGCAATTGGATTGCATGTTATTCTTTCAACTGTTGCTCGCACTTCATGCATAGGTTGCGCTAACGACTTATGAATTTTGTCACTGACTCATCTTTCCTCCTTTTCAGCAAGGCAATGTCAGCGATTATGATTTTCTCAGTTGCATTGGTGAACCTCTTCACAAATATAGTCTCTAATTCAACAAATATTTTAACTAAATCATTCAACAAATCTATGTACCATTCAAAAGCAGCTGAAGTTAGGCTACTGACGAATTGACGGAAAAGTAGTGCATCATTCCCTCTTGTGTTACCACAAGTACCTTTAAATTGGGCTAGATGTTGCTTTGGATTACCAAGCCCACCGAAAGTATTAAATTTTGACACTGAGTAACCTTTCGGGTATGACACTTAGTCATATTCAACTGGGTAAGGACCCTCACCGACTTTTCAGCTTTGAGGCTATGACCCTTTATGTTTTCATTGATTATTATTTCTAGGAATTTGTTGCTCGTTAGGTATCTAGCTAGATTTTGAATTATCATTTGAGAGGTGTTTGGTTAATTTCATTCTGCTTGTGCATAGCGTGTAAGAGCTTGAGAATTATTGGTATCTTATATCATTGTTTTGGATATTTACCGTCTCCAACCACCATTTGATCATTTCTCTTCTCTCTTTGCTATTATGTATCAATCATCAATCTTTCTTCTTCTATTTATTTCTACTACTTGCTCATTTTCAAGGAAGAACTTGATTGTCCTCTCCTTGTATTCTTTGTATACGATGACATTGATTATAAAAGCGTGTACCAGGCTGATCATTTTCTGGTTCAACCATATAGACAGCTTCGACACCCATGATATCTTTCTCATTCTAATTTTCTCATTCTTCATCTTCAACAAAGATCGAAGATCCATCCTCTATTTGTTTCTGTGAAGACTCTTCTTCATAAGCAAATTCAGTTGATTCTGATTTGATCGATGGTCGAGTGGAGAGTTATCTATCTCTAACCATAGATGACTTCTATTTCCATAGAATCCTTTATTATTTTCTTCAAATTTTTGTCGACATTTTAGTGGATCTCTCGGTTCTGTGAAACAACCACTTCTATTAAAGGACCACGATCAATCAACCTTTCTCTTGTAGGGGTGGCGATCGATGAGAACCCCAGAGGATTCTTCATGGTGTCGACCATCATATCTTTCATCATGATATCCCTTCTTTTGGGTATCCACTTGATGAGTTGATTTTGAATGTATCGGATGTCACCTCTATTACTCAAAGTTTCATTATGGGGCCTTGGCCTTCATATTTTCTTATCCTTTCATCGGGACCTTTCAGCAGCAGATTCTTGGAAATGAGGTCCAAATGTCATGCTTCGATGCTCACCTTGAAGTGTCTTGGGCTTCTTGGCGATTACGAAGAGATGTCAACTTTCTTGGTGGAGCTTGATTTCCCCTCACAGCCTCAAATCTTCTTTTCATTAAGCCGCTGTCTTTGGCTACTTTGAGAACTTTATGTATCCTGGTTAACAGTGTTTCAGGTTGTCTCCTCTGTGATGGTGGAGCTTGACGTGGTTGGTTCTAGAAGGATTGATTTATTTCACTAGTAGAGCTATTCCTCTTTACCCACTTTAAGTTGTCAAAGTTGTTGTGGGTAGGAATACTCACTTTCGGCCACAATATTTCTTGTTCACTCGGTCGCTCAAAGGGGATCTATTGAGCCCTCAACTTAGTGTTTCTTCTTCTTCTCTATCTTCTGGTTAATTTGCTTTCTGATGAGGAAGCTTCATGATCATGCTTTTTGCAAAAGGTTGGTCGGCGGCGGTACCAGAGGAATTAAAGGCACGATTTTCCCTTGACGGTTCTTTTCATCACGGGAGCTTGATTGACCTAATCTTTGGCGAAGTTCTCTCGAGAACTCCTTGGCATTGGCTGTTGGCGGTTGGCTGAGTAAACTTGAGGCCTTCCGCCTGGTGATAAATGTATCGGGTGGGTACTTGAGTTGTAGCTATGATAGTGATACCAAATTGAATGGTAGCTGCATTATGATGGCGGCATTAGGTGATTTAAACTTTACTTAGTTGAGTGAGTGATTTGTAGATCCATTTTCTACGGAATGATTCATTATACATAGAGCTTTATATTGAATTTATTACACACTTAAATAACCATTTTATTGTTTTGAATTTTCAAAAATTTTATTGCTATTACTATTATATACTAGAGCAAAGATGGAAAGAGAATCATGTCCCCAATGAGTCACCAAATCATTGGGCTCAAAATTCAGATCTCGACAATTTGAAGAGAGTATTTGAAGCGGTGTAATTTTGAAGGCGAGATGATATAGTAGATAAGACACTACCGAGATTTCATCCTCATTTGGTGAGGACTAGATCTAGTTCGGGTTTCTTAGGCACAAGCCCCTATAGTTAATTACCCCTCCCAAGTGAGAGAACTTTGATTAAATTTAATTAGATCATTATCAGCGTATAGTAGATATAGAGTTTTAGAATTTGAGATATGAAATTCATCATTATAGCTAAACCGGATGGTTGGGAGAATGATGGCGTGATCTAGATCCCATGGTTCCATCATCCGCGTCCCAGTCCACTTAGTCAGTGAGGAGGTAGTAATGACGATAGAAGGATCCTCATCGGCAACACATGGGTTACATCGTCAAGAAATTCTTATAGACTTGGGTGTTTATCTGGAGACAAGCTTAAGTCTACTTTGAGGATATTTGCCATCAAGTATACCCTTCACAACTCAAAGGGCGAGCCATTGAGCATATGGTGGGTAGTGATCATAATATAATGGGCGGGGCCAAACCGTCGATGACTTCATGGTCATCGCTTTTGTGGAACATGCTGAGTGAGGACACATCCTTATGAGATTAATTGAGAATGAACATAACATACTTGATTTGACATTGGCTCCTTTTTTTAATTTTCTTGTTGTCTGACAAATAGTTGCGGAAGACAAATATATTGAATTTTGATTTAAGTTTTTAATGATAGAATTCTATTTAAGTAGTTTCAGATTGCTACTTAATTTGATTTGAAAATTTGATTAATTTTAATAGGTTTAAGAGCTTTAAATCCTATCAACTCTGTTTAGCTGCTAATAGAGGATTAGATATACTGTCACCTAACATAATCAGTTTCTCAAATATTTCACTAATTTGAAATTTTTTATAATAAATTTTTAGGTTTTGTTAACTCGGACCTAGTCCTCAGACTAAACTAGGAAGCAACCCGCGCAGCATCCTCAGACACTTGAATTTAAGCATTCAACATAGTGTCGGGGCACATGCGGATATTTAGTGATTTTAGGTATTTTGGTGTTTGAATTATGAAATTGATTTCAGATTTTCATTTTTTTTTTATTTCAATTTAGCCTGCGCAGCCTTTTTAGACATTAAAATTTGCACTTGAAATCTCTATGTCGAACTGCGAATTTATAGCTTAGTTAATTTCATCTAATTAATAAAATCATTGATTTTAAAAATCATAATTAGATGAAATTCTTAATTTTTGAAGGAAGCCCATGATTTTTTGTAGATTTTGTATCATCTTATGCACAAGGGTTGTTCGGTGAAGAAGATATTTTGGTATAGTTCAAAGATAATTTAATTTATTATTTTAAGTTACTAAAGTAATTCTCATTTTTCTCTTATTAACTTATTTTTCTATTTTATTCAAATTTGTTTTAATTTTATTCAAACTTTCTTTTATTCAAATTTATTTTCTCCCTCTTTTATTCAAATTTGTTTTCACCTCTCTTATTCAAATTTGTTTTCCCCTCTTTTATTCAAACTTGTTTTCCCCCTCTTTTATTCAAATTTATTTTCCTCCTCTTTTATTCAAATTTGTTTTCCCCCTCTTTTATTCAAATTTGTTTTCTCCCTCTTTTATTCAAATTTATTCTCCCCTCTTTTATTCAAATTTGTTTTCCCCCTCTTTTATTCAAATTTTTTTCCCTCTTCCCTTCTTTTTTTTTCAAACAATTCACCCACTACCTCTTCTAATTTCTATAAATAAGGCCAAGAGAAGTCTCCTATTCTATTCCATTTATTTGAAAGGTTAGAGTTAGGATATTTGAAAGGAGCATTAGAATTTGTGGGTTCAATCGCTTGATAAATTTTGTAAGTGCTTTTCACCTTTCTTTTTATTTTATTTTGCTTTTATATTTGTCGTATGTCATTTTACATTCCTCCCTTTTTTTTGTTTGACACTTTTGGTTTAAAATTAGCTGCAAGTTTCCTTACTTAGCGTTCTTAAGTCAGCTTATTTCACTCTCCCCCTTTTTTTTAAGTCAAAAGATTTGACAAAATTTGGACCTCCGTCATCCCATAGATCAGGGTATTTTGGCTTATTCGGTATGCCCTCTTAAGCATAGCGGGTGTCTTCGACACGGTGATTTTCATCTCATCATGCCTCTTGAGCACGGCGAGCCTTCTTTGAAGAAGATACAATAATATATATTTATTCCCCCATTCCCCTTTTTTTTGTAAGTCTAGAAATTGGACAAAATTTCGGCAGCATTTTGTCTAGGGGGAGCGACATCTAACAGGTGTTGGCTTACTTGGTACACCCTCTTGAGCATAGCGAGTGGTGTCTTACACCCGACTATTTTTTATCTCGTCGCGCCCTCTTGAGCACAACGAGATCTTCAAACCTACAAAGAAATACAAATATGTATATATATATATATATATATATATATATATATATATATATATATATTTTATTATTGAAATGCTTTCGGAAAAGGGAAAAGGAGATGTGGCGTAAACAAAGAAGAATTCACCTCTGATGATATTCTTTCCCTCGATTTTGGAGAAGGTGGGAAGGCTAAAGCGAGGATGCGATCATCGAAAGAATTACTCTTGACGATGTTCTTCCCGATTATGCAAAAGGTGGGAAGCGAAAGCATGGAATCGACGCCAAAAAATCAAGAATTTACTCTTGATGATGTTCTTCTCGATTTGAAAGCGAAGAGTGGAAGAAGGGGGGTGCGATGCCATCGAAAGAATAATTCCACGATGATGTTCTTCCCGATTTTGGCGAAAGTGAAAAGAAGTAGAAGGGTAAGAGGGAATGCTCAGAAAATTGAAGAAGAATTACTCTTGACGATGTTCTTCCCATTTTATGGGAAGCAAAAGCGGGGGCTAAAGTGAGGTGAAATCAATGAAGAATTCACCTCTTGATGATGTTCTTTCTGGCGTGGAAAACAAATGTGAAATTTTGATGGGGCTGTGGAGGATTACGGGCTATCTGTTATCAGATGAATGATGCGCCGAGGAGAGCGGATTAGCTTTTGGGTGACGAGTGAATGGAGGATTGGCTGGGCTTCAACGACAACGATAGAAGGAAGTCAAATAAAGCAGAGTTTTTGAAGGAGAAACGATGGCTGCGGGATGAGGAGATACCCAGATCATGGCGCGACGATGCGAGCGACATGGGTCACCAGGCGGAGTGGTCCAGGGCGACAGAATGCGGATGGGACTCATGGAAGCGGCAGTGCCATGGCGGGATGTGAGTGGCGAGTCGTCCGCGGAAAAGCTGATGAATCGAGAGAAAATTTAGCTCGGTTGGCGGAGCAGCCATGTGGTTTCAATGAGATTAGCGGGGTCTGGTAGGCAAAATGAGTGCGGCCCGGTGGTCTGAAGAGATCTGATTTATAACGACCGATTTGGCGACAAGTGTGATTTGGATGAGATCAACCAATGAGGAACTGGGTCCACGGGGTTTGGCTGAGGTGCCAGTCCCTGTGGTTTTATTATCATGACGGCCAAAAAAAAATGGAAGGAGGAAAACGAGTCGAGGAATTAATTTGGTTTTTGTTCAAGAGGTCTAGAGAGAGAGAGTAGAGAGAATGAGAGGAGAGATGGGGAGAGTGTTATTTTTTTTTCTTTTTATTTTTTATTTTTTCTGAAAACCGAAAAAATGGAACGCAAAGCATTTATAATTTATTTTAGATAAATTAAATATTAAAGGATTTTAATATATATATAATATAACATATATATATATATATATATATTTAATATATTTGTTGTTTACATGATGAAATCTGCAATTGGAGGCCATTTGGTTGAGTCGATCAAATTCAAAGCATTTCACCAAAATGCGCTATATTTTTTCAATAAGACTTGTCTGAATTGAGTGTAAATAGTCTTGCTTGATAGATTTCAGCATTTTGAAGCCAATGGAGTGATAAATTTCATGAACAGAGATCGTTTGATCCTCATCATGCCTCTTGACCATATACCGAAGGCTTTGATCTGCTTGCTCCCTCTGAGATATTTATATCACCAATATTGGCCTCACGGCTAAGGCGTCATCGATCGGTCATTTGGATTGATTTTGGCGACGCCCATGTATTTTAGCTGATTTGCCTATCACCGATTTTGACACTTTGAGTGCACAGCCTCATTTGATAGATTTTGACATTTTGAAGCTAACCACCCAATCAATATGGGTAGTTTACGCTTAATTCTGACTTTTGATATGCATGTCCACACACACGCTAATCGATTGTTCGTTAAATTTTGCAATATTTATATTCTGATCGATTTCAATGTTATGAACTCAACGATAAAGTCCGTTCATTGATCAGAGATCGTTTTGACCATTTTGGTGCATATTTTGAATCCGATTTGCGCCGCCAAGTCCATCGAATTAAACTGGGCTTGACTTCTTATGGCACGTGGAGGCAATCAAACCCGATTTCTTTAACCCACTAATTAGTTGGCTAATTTTGCTTGCCTAATAAGTGGGCAAGCTTCAGCTAAGCAGAACTTTCATGCCACAGGTTGTGGCTACCTAGTCGCTCACTTAGTGGGCAATATGACTATTTCTAATTTTTTTGTAATGATATTTAATTCTCTAATTAAATTTATAATGATACTTATTTTAAACAAATTTTCATTATGCTATCAGCTCTCTCCTTGCCGGCTACAGCCACAAGTTTCTCTTTGTATTCGTCAAATAATTTCAGCTGATCTTCCATCGATATCACCGACTACATCCATTTAGTTAATAAAATTAATTCGGAATTTAATCAGTTTATTAGTTTGCATGTCTTTTATCAAAACAGGATGAGAATGTAAGAATGCAAAAAGACGGAGCAAAATTCATGCAAAAAGATTGAGCAGTATAAGTGACGAGTCTTAAGAAGTTGAGTATATTATTTTTTTCTTAACTTGGATCTTTAAGAGTGAGAGAGGGGTGAAGAGAGAGATTGAGTGAGAAGGGGAGAGAGAGAGTCATACGATCTAATTTTTGGAATTGAGTCTGGTTGGGGAGAATGGTTTGTTCTGGTCATGTCCGACTTGAGTGAGGTTCGTGAGTTGACTCACCGAGTGGTAACGGCCGAGTTATAATTGGGGAAAGGGTTATTGCTTACCGCTGGATTACTTTTGAGCTTAAATGGATCTAAGATTGAGTTTAGCCATTCTTGAACCGCCGATTGTTTGGTTTCTTATTTGCCCTTGATTTGATCTTTGATCGTTCTGATTCTTATAGGAATTAGTGGATTACACGTCTTTTATGGCTGATTCTTGATTTGATCTGAGCCTTTGCTTGTGGTTTCATGTGGTCGCTTCTTGCTGGGATGAAACCTTGATGAAAATCTCGCTTTAAACCTTACTTGTTTGTTTCTTTCGACTTGAGTCAAGCACCAGGAGGAAATAGGGTTACTACTGGGATGAGGAGAAAACTAGGGTTCTCCGATGGAAGACGGTGGTTTCCGGTGAGGGAAGCCAGGAGAAGAAGCAGGAGGAAGAGACGAAGGGAAAGACCAAGAGATAAGTTTCTTTCTTAAAAATCTTGATTCTTTCTCTGCTTTGATCTCTATTTATCTCTGCTTTCCTATCTCGCTTGGATCTGCTATCTATGCAAGCTAACTACTTTCAAGTTGTTATTTTACATAACTGCTATCAAACTTTTTCACTTCTTTGGCTTGAGGTATGAGCAAAGAGTTATCTTACTATTACTAATCTTCTTGTTTTCTATCGCATCCGTTCTTTGCTTTATTTCGTGATGGGATTTACTTCCCGGCTGGCTCTGGATATGGCTTTGTTTTGGTTTCTTTACTCCTATTTCTGTTTGTTTCTTGTAGTTGATCCGCTCATTGGAGAGTTAATGTTGTTGTTTAATATTTGCATGGCTTCGTATTGTTATTCTTGTTATGCCCTCTGTATATTGATATTCTGAATCCTTGTGTATTTTGTCTTCCTTGACTTAGTCTGCATCATTGTAATTCTTATTGTTGTATGTTATGATTTGGCAATTTGAGAATTTGGGATCATATCATTACCCTCACCGACCTTGTCCTCAAGGTCAAATTCTGGAGATGCTTTCTGTATTTCTTTACTTGATACCCAAGAAGCATCTGTGGCTATAAATCCTTCCCCTTGTTTTAAGGTTTCTTTAATTTGTTGATCTCCCTGCATTGTTGTTCTTGTGATTGAAAAAAGCAAACAACTAATATCGCCCACCTTGAACCGGTAATTCTTGTTTAGTGTGGAATTTCTCACGTATTGTTTAAGTCTCGATTGAAGCTCTCTTTACGTTTATCCGCCTTTTTATGTTGTTTTTGAGCTTTAATTGATATAGGTCTCCCAATCTACCAAGATGATTCCTCATTTGTATGTTGTATTATATATCGCTCTGCTTGTCCCTCTACTGATGGAAGGATTGTGTGACTCTTATTACTATGGACTATCTTATTCTATGTAATCGCTATACACATAAAATCTAAGCTATGTGTGGTTATAACTATTTGGAATGTTTATACTTATACAACCTCTATGTCCTCGTCTTAGCTGGATTGAATGGTGAGAATAAGCTTGTTTCTAATACTTCTTCTGAATCCAATGTTTTCTAGTTGAGTATCTTTATACTCTTGGTCTTCATTGACCATCATGAATGCAAACAATTTGGCTTGACATATATGTCCTCTATGATATTTTTCATTACAGTTGAAGCATAAGCCTTTTCTTTTTCTGTCTTCTAATTGTGTTGTTGTTAAGGTTTGAATTGGAATTTGTGGTTTGTTCTTAATGTTGCTGGTATTATTTGACATGACTGGTGAAGGAATTAGTGGTGGTTGTAGTTTCATTGCTATATGGGAATTAAATTTTGAGGTTCTTGCTGCATAAACCTCATCCGCTAATCTCTCCATTAATTTTGCTAATTAGTGCTTGTTGTAAAGAGTTTCGCAATGCTCGACTTCTCTTTTATATGTCATGTTTCAGATTCAAAACAACTTTGTAGGAATTCAACTGACAGCTAATTCTTCAAATTTATTGTAGAAGTCTTGTACTATTGTATTGTAGTTTGGTTAATTCTCCTCTTAGATCTAGAGGGAAGGTCCAAACCTCGAGTGACGATCTTTAAATTGATGCCATTAATGCAATTGTTTATTTAAATGCATCTATTGATACCAACTTAGTATGCCATCCATATAAACAAGCTATGATAAATTTGATCTTTGTACAGTATTGAAAAACTCTGTCTTGAATAACCAGCCTCTTGGATTTTCACCATTAAATCTTGGCATGTCTACTTTAACTGGTCTAGTTTGTGTTTGTGTTCTGTTAGGATGATTAAATTTAACAGATTATGAATTACATACTTGGGATTGTTGCTGTTCTTGAGAAGATTTGTCCAGTTTATTCTCTATAGCTGACAGTCTTCTTGAAACTTTATTTAATATCAAAGAGATTGAGGTCATTTGCTCCTCTATTTTGTTTAGCCTCGTCACACATTCTTCTAATGTTTTTGATGTGTGTCTTGTTCCTTTTGCCATTTCTGTATGATGTAGTCAATGAGAGCACCAATGATGCGATCTAATTTCTGGAATTGAGTCTGGTTGGGGAGAATGGTTCTGCTCGGGTCAATTACTGCCGGGCTTGAGTGAGGTTCGTGAGTTGACTCATGTGGGATGAACTCCGAAGAATTGGGAAAGGGTTACGGGTGCTTTGGACTTGGATTAGCGAGCTTGCTGGATCTAATCACACGGATTGAGTTTCTCTTGAGCGATTCTTGAACCGCCGATTGTTTGGTTTATCTCGCCTTGATTTGATCAGCGCTTCGATTCTTATAGGAATTAGTGGATTACACGTCTTGGTTTGATTCTTGGATTTGATCTGAGCCTTTGCTTGTGGCTTGCGCGGCTGCTTCTTGGCCGTGGGATGAAACCTTGATGAAAACCTCGCTTTAAACCTTACTTGTTTGTTTCTTTTGACTGTTCGAGTCGTCGAAGCACTCTAGAGAGGAAATAGGGTTGCGGCTGAGATCGGAGGAGAAAATTAGGGTTCTCCGATGGAAGACGGTGGTTTCCGGTGAGGGAAGCTAGGGAGAAGAGTGAGCAGGAGAAAGAGACGAAGGGGAAGACTGAAGAGATAAGTTTCTTTCTTAAAAATCTTGATTCTTTCTCTGTTTGGCTTTTGATCTCTATTTATACTTTCTGTTTTCCTTTCTCAGGCTTGGATCTAAGCTATCTATGCAAGCCTAACTACTTTCTGTTACAAGTTGTTATTTTCTGTTACAATCTGTTATCAAACTTGCTTCAGTCTTCTTTGGCAGTTGAGGTATGAGCAAAGAGTTATCTTACTGTTACTAATCTTCTTATTTTCTTATTATCGAGCATCGTTCTTGGCGCTTATTTCGTGATGGGATTTACTTCCTACTGGATATGGCTTTGTTTTGGTTGCTTTACTCCTTTTGTTGTTTCTTGTAGTTGCTCGCTCTTGGAGAGTTAATATTTTGCATGGCTTCGTAGGTTATTCTTGTTATGCCCTCAGATATTGATATTCAATCTGGTCATTTGGTCTTCCTTCCTGTACTTAGTCTGTTATCATTGTAATTCTTATTGTTGTATGTTATGATTTGGCAATTTAAGAATTTGGGATCATATTAGAGAGAGTACCGCAACGACTGAGGTAATGGGATCATATCCAGTAGAACCAGAAGCGAAGCTCACTCCAGTAAGGAGTTCTTCATCACTTAATTTTTGGCTAAGATAAGCTGGTACTAGTTTCTTTACTCCCAGGTTTGAGGCTAAATTATATGCGAGCAAAAATATTATAAAACTTAGAAAAAAAAGAAGTGTAAAGCAGCTAAGTTATATGATAAGATCAGGAGCATTGACTATTTGTTATGTGTAGAGCATGAAACATTAATGTAGTTACTCCATTCACAATTTCATTAGATTACGCTATATTACATAGAAAAAATTGATGATACTATGCTAATCAAATTTGTATTATTTAAAATTTTTAAATTTAAAATATAATATATCAATTTTATATTTAAAAATATAGCATTTTTTATGAATGAAAAATGTATATTTTACTTTTAAAAACTAATAATTGATACTATTTTTGGCATTATATTTGAAATTTGAGAGTTATTTACTTATGAAAATTTTGATGTAAACGTATAAATATATAAGTGTTGCGTGCTAGAAAATCAGTTGCGGTAGAGTAAAAGTTTTCGTCTTAGCTTCGTTGTGAAATCCAACACACACACAGGTATTTAAAGAGTGAACAAGAAAACTGCAATTTTACGTGAAAACCTCGAAAAGAGGGAAAACCACGGCCTAGCCCAAGAAAAGCTTCCACTATGTATCCGTTTGAGTACAAGATCTTCCTCGGATTACAAATTGTATATGAGAAAGGAACAACTATGTGACAACGATCGTTAGAATGCTGCTAGTAGTATAGATGATGGTGAATCGAGCAATCACCGTAAAAATGGGAATAATCGCGAAATGCATGGAACAATCACTGGCAAAAACACAGAGAACAATCACTAGTAGAAATGTAGGGAACAATCACTGGTAGAAGTCATCATGATGGTGAGAGATTGATCATAAAGGATCAACGGCGCACGACGGTGGTTTGACCATCGAGTGGCGACAGTGTTTGGAGGATCTTTTGAGCTCTCTCCTCTCTTGCTTGGGCCCCTCATATGAGAAATGAGAGGCTATTTATAGAGGAGCGTCTCTGTAAATACATGCAAAATTAGAACCACTCCTCTCCATCGAACGGCTCATGATGAATCCCTTGATCATATGATGTATTTTGCGTATTTGAATGTCCAAATAAAGTCAAAATTATGAGATCTTAGGCTCATTAGATCCGGCTTATCGAGACGCTCGATTTGACTATAAACAATCTATATTTGAGAGCTATTTAGATATTTAACTAATATCCCAAAGTTTCTAATGATATTTTAAGTGCTTGATCTCTACGCTTTCAACTTGCTTTTAACATCAAGATTCGTGCTTCGACTAGTAGTATTTTAGGCATCATATCAATTGTCCCCTATTTTTGGATGACATTATCTCAATCATCCAAAAATATATATGCCAAGTACTTCAAAATAGCAAATTCTTCAATGAAATTTGAGGGTCTATTAACCACACAATTTGAGAGAACAGATCTTCATGGGAGCACAAAATTATGACTACGGAAGCAGATGCAGGGCCGCGGATGTGTGTAGGTATGCGTGGATGCGAAATTTTGGGGTTATGGACCCATGCAGACATTTACGGGCGCTTGCAGGCACAAGATTTTAGGTTGGATTACTTAACGCGCAAGGAATTGCATGCGAGCCGGTATCAAGAAAGGAGTCGCCTGCTGGCCCGGTTAGACCTGACTCGTGGAAAGGTCGGAGTGGTCGATAGCGCTGTCAATGAAAAATAGTTATGGCGCGCGAGGGACCGTAGAACGTCGTAGCGAACGCGGGTTGGTGCCAAGCAACGCGGGTCGAGCGGTCGGTTGGGTCGCAGAGAGGGCTTGAGGCACGCTTAGAATGAGGTAATGGTCGCTGGCTCATGATCAGGGTCGACGGGTCGCGGGCCGGAGTTCAGTCGCAGGAACGGCGAGCTGTCGCTGAACTGACAATCCGTCAGGGTCGAGAATGGCGGACGCCGCCATAGGCGGCGAACTGACACGCCGCTTATGCGGCGGTGGATGGTGCTGGGTCACGATGCCCACGCTTAAAAGTCCATTTTGGCCCATTTTTACCCATTTTTGCCTGTTTTGAGCGGTTGTGGATGATTTTGGGCAATTTTGGATGTTTTTTTTACCCTTTTTCCTGGGGGTCTATAAAACCCCAGGCTGGGAGAAGGCACCTTCTCTTCTTCTTGAGAGAAGGTCGTTGGAAGGCCCGCGGTACTACGTCGTTGGTTTTCCCTCGAAGAGGCCAACTAGCCTCCTGACCGTCCGGAGGCGATCAAGGCCCGCAGATTTACGTCGTTGTTCCGCCTCGAAAAGGCTCGCCTCGTTGAACCGTCTGGTTTGGAGGGGATCGCGCCGGTTCTTCATATTCGGTTTTCCCTCGAAGATGCATCAACCCTCATCGACCGTCCGGGTTTGGAGGAGATCGCGCACATGCGTCGTCTACGCTTTTCCTCGAAGAGCGTTAATCAGATTTGCCACCGGGCGAGGCGATCAAGGCCCGCGGTACATACGTCGTGTCTACAATTTTCCCTCGAAAGAGGCGTTAACTGTACTCGTCAGACCGTTCGGGTATGGAGGCAATCAAGGCCCACGATATATACGTCGTGTCTACAGTTTTCCCTCGAAAGAGGCGTCAACTATACTCATCGGACCATCCGGGTTTGGAGGCGATCAGCGACATGCGATAACCGGAGACGGCTAATGACGATGGTGGATAGTGGTCGGCGAGATGATCCGACGATGGTGGTGACCGCGGACCGACGAATAGAGGTGACCGCGGAGAGCATACGCGCACATGACCGACGACGGATCGGCCGACGGGTGGTCGCAACCGGTGATCGACGCTAGTCGCTGTGGATGACCGCGACGAATGGCGCGACCGACTAGTATTACCGACGGGGTAGTGCAGGGCAACCGGTGACGCAATCGACGTGGCGCCGCGTAATGGCGATGATCGGAGATGATGGTGGTGACCGCTAAGATTGGCGATGGTCGACGGTGATGACCGGCGACGTGAGCATGCGGACCGACTAATGGTTGGCGGCCGACGGTGGTCGGCAGACCGGCAACAGTCGACGGTGGCGATCGCGCCGTGATGGTGGGATGACCGCGATGAGGATTTTGACCTATCCGGGATGTTTGTTAGAGTGTTACCCACGACGCAACTGTGTGGAAGAGGAATTGAACTGCTGAGAATTTTGACCTATCCGAGGTTGTTTGTCGAGTCTTTGCTGGCGACGCTGTGGAAGAGGTGAATCCGAGAATTTTGACCTATCCGGGTTATTTGTTAGAGTCTTTATTCGTTGACGTTAACCTGTGTGGAAGAGATTGAATCAACTGGAGGATTTTGACCTATCCGGTTGTTTGTCAGGGTGTTATCCGATGACGTTAACCTGTATGGAAGAAGTCGAATTGAATCCGCTAAGGATTTTTGACATATCCGAGGTTGTTTGTCAGAGTTTTACCCGATGACGTTAACTTGTATGGAAGAGGTCGTAGGAAGTCTACCAAGGACCTTTTGACCTATCCTAGGTTGTTTGTCAGAGTCTTTGCTCAATGACGTTAACCTATGTGGAAGAGGTTGTAGGAAGTCCACCAAGGACCTTTTGGCCTATCCTAGGTTGTTTTTCAGAGTCTTTGCTTGATGACGTTAACCTGTGTGGAAGAGGTCGTAGGAAGTCCACCAAGGACCTTTTGACCCATCCTAGGTTGTTTGTCAGAGTCTTTGCTCGATGACGTTAACTGTATGGAAGAGGTCGTAGGAAGTCCACCAAGGACCTTTTGACCTGTCCTAGGTTGTTTGTCAGAGTCTTTGCTCGATGACGTTAACTTGTGTGGAAGAGGTTGAATTGAATCCGCTGAGGATTTTTGACCTATCCGAGGTTGTTTGTTAGGGTGTTACCCGATGACGTTAACATATGGAAGAGGTCAATTGAATCCGCTAAGGATTTTGACCTATCGAGGTTGTTTTTCGAGTTTTACCCATGACGCTAACTTGTATGGAAGAGGTCGTAGAAGTCCACCAAGGACCTTTTGACCTATCCTAGGTTGTTTGTCGAGTCTTTGCTCGACGCGTTAACCGTGGAAGAGGTAGGAAGTCCACCAAGGACCTTTTGACCTATCCTAGGTTGTTTGTCAGAGTCTTTGCTTGATGACGTTAACCTGTGTGGAAGAGGTCATAGGAAGTCCACCAAGGACCTTTTGACCCATCCTAGGTTGTTTGTCAAAGTCTTTGCTCGATGACGTTAACCTGTATGGAAGAAGTCCACCAAGAACCTTTTGACCTATCCTAGGTTGTTTGTCGAGTCTTTGCTCGATGACGTTAACTGTGGAAGAGGTCGAAAGTCCACCAAGGACCTTTTGACCTATCCTAGGTTGTTTGCCTTTGTCATGACGTTAACCTGTGTAGAAGAGGTCGTAGAAAGTCCACCAAGGACCTTTTGACCCATCCTAGGTTGTTTGTCAGAGTCTTTGCTCGATGACGCTAACCTGTATGGAAGAGGTCAAATTGAAACATTTGTTTGAGCTTATAGCCAATGTTTCTTCTTAACCTTGGTCTTGTTTTTCTATAAGTATAATTGAAAAATATCCTCCAACTTTAACTTGTTTCTTGGGATGATAATCGATTAGATGCTCACCATATTAACATGGGAAATCTTCTGAGATTAAGAATTGCCGCCAGTAATCAAGGAATTAAGTTTGATGAATCTTCATTCTTCGCCATGCCCTTAAAAGCTTGAAATGCTCCACCCCGGTGGTGGTTTTAATCTTGTTGAAAAACTTGGTCGCCATACAAGATGAAATAATGGGAATCAACTTCTCACAGACGGCGCCAAACTATTGCGTGCTAGAAAACCAATTGCGGTAAAGTAAAAGTTTTTGCTTTAGCTTCATTGTGAAATCTAGCACACACATATGTATTTAAAGAGTGAACAAGAAAATTCCAGAATTTTTACGTGGAAAACCTCGAAAAGAGGGAAAAACCACGGGGCCTAGCCCAGTAAAATACTTTCACTATGTATCTATTTTAGAGTACAAGATCTTCCCGATACCGGGATTACAGAATTGTATATGAGAAAGGAACAACAACTATGTGACAACGATTAGGTTGTAATAGTTGCTAGTAGTGATGATGAACTGTATGAGCAATCAGGAAATGGGAACAATTATCGCGTAAATGCATGTAACAATCACTAGCAGAAATGTAGGGAACAATCACTGGTAGAAATGCAGGGAACAATCACTGGTAGAAGTCATCATGATGGAGACCGACAGATTGACGACCGGCGACGGTGACATCAGCCGAGTGACGATTTGGAGGATCTTTGAGCTCTCCTCTCTCTCTTGCTTGGACCCCTCATGAGAAATGAGGGGCTATTTATAGATTTGAGGAGTGGCGTCTCTGTAAATACATGCAAAATCCGAACCACTCCTCTCCATCGGATGGCTCATGATGAATCCCTTGATCATATGATGTATTTTGCATATTTAAATGTTCAAATGAAGTCAAAATTATGAGATCTTAGGCTCGTTAGATCCGGCTCATCGAGACGCTCGATTTGACTATAAACACTCCATGTTTGACAGCTATTTAGGTATTTAACTAATATCCCAAAGTTTCCAATGATATTTTAAGTGCTTGATCTCGATCAGTTTCAACTTCGGGTCAGCTTGCTTTTAACATCAAGATTCGTGCTTCGACTAGTAGTATTTTAGGCGTCATATCAATAAGAAATATATCCTATATACTTAGCGTTGCAAATGAATTGAGCGTTCAACAAGCTACTCTTGATTCTGCTCGATTAGAGCTCGTTCATGTTCTTTTAATTAACTAATCGATTAAGCTTGAACACTTTTATAAATACTTGATTTTTAAATGAACAAGCTTGAACAACTTATTGTTTATTTCATTTATGTTCATGAATAGTATCATTTAAAGTTCACGAACAAGCTCAAGGAGCTTGATTACGGCTCTATTAAGGCTCGATTAATGCTTGTTCATAAACTCAACTTGTTGCTCGCGAATAAGCTCGATTAAAGCTCATTTATTTCATTAAATGAGCTTCTTGTTAACAGGCTCGATAAGCCCAATCTGAACCAAGCTTGCGAACAAGCTCGAGCCAAGCTCAAACAAAGTTTTTTTAAACGTGCTCGAGCTTGAACATCATCCTAAAAATTTGAATTGAGCTCCAGCTGAGCTCGAGCTAAATAATAATAAACGAGCTTAAATTGGAATAAGCTCATACTCGACTCAGCTTGTTTGTAACCCAATATATACCTAAATACCTCTCATTTTATTTATATAAAAAATTTAAAAATTTAAAAATATAATATTTAAATTTTGATCAGCATAATCTTTTTCAAACTTTGTTGCACCAGATAAAGTTGAAAATATAAGTTTAATTTTTTTTTTATATAAGATACAAATCTGATATATTTAAAATTAATAGTCAATGATTTATGCCAAGAACAAAATTATAACCGGCAGTTTTCCTTTTCATTCAACATTAAAATTTTCAGAGAATTTACATACATATCACATCATTCTTATATATTTATATATCTAATACTTAAATTTTAATTTTTACAAATATAACATCATAATTTTTAATATTACATCAAAAATATCATCAATATTTTTTTTAAAAAATGAAATAAATCTTTTTTAAGCATAAGAAAGTATTTTTTTTAAGTAAATATTTGATGGCCATCATCACTGACAACTATCGTTGACATCATCGTCAACATTATCGTCAACATCATCGTTAACATCGTCACAACATCGCCAACATTGTCTGCTACTGTTGTCCCTTTCATATATAATTGTAATCCGATCGGAAGATCTTGTACTCAAACAGATATATATAGTGGAAGCTTTTCTTGGCTAGCCGCGTGATTTTTCCCTCTTTTGAGGTTTTCCATGTAAAATCTGAGTTTTATTGTTCACTCTTCAAATACGTCTTGGATTTCAACGTTGAAAACTTTTACTCTACCGAATGGTTCGGCATGCAACATTAATAATTTTTAAATTATTTTATAAAAAATAAAGTCAAATACTTTTATTTGACTTTAATGCTATCAATTTCAAATATTTACAACAAAATATGTACATATAAATCATATTTTTTTTATTGTCGCTCTTCTGTTGAGAAGTTTCCTCGTGTTCTTTTTTTAAATTATTAACTTAATTCTGAGCCTCGCCTACAATCTATTTAAAAAGTAAATAAAAAAAATAGTAATAAATAGTCAGAGATAAATAGAAACCCAAAATGCAGGCTTTAATAAGTCTGAAGCATACGGTCGAACATTACTCAATTCCGGATGGAGGCATGCGTCTAGGATTTTCTCCAGAAATTTTTTCTCTTCTTGCCTTTCTCCTCTCCTCCGCCTCTACCCCTCGTTCTCCATCATCTCTCTCTCGTCCCCCTCTGACCTCTGGCCGGAGGTCAGTCCTCCTTTTTCTTGGAAGTTATGGCTTCCAGCGCAACACACTCTCTGTTTAACTCCTCCTTCCCTCCCCTTACAGCCTCCTCATCTCAAACCTCTATTCTCGGCCTCCCTACTCAAACCACAAATAGACCCAGTATTTGGAAGGATCTCCTCCTTACTCAAAATGAAAAGAGTAAGGCACTCCCCCTCTCATTCATCCCCTCTGACTCTCTGGAAGTCTCCTTTTCCAAGAAGAGCTCAACGAAGGGCAAAAAGAATGACATCTCTCTATGATCGGACATGCAATAGGGAAGCGCCCCTTTTATGGATCTCTGCTAGCTGCTATAAAAAAGAAATGGAAATTTAAAGGTAATCTGGAACTTCTAACTCTGGAAGGAGACTTTTTCTTCTACAAATTCACTTGCCAAAAGGACTATAATCAAGTATGGGATAACGATCCTTGTTTTCTAAATAGTCATCCCTTTGTCTTCCAAAAATGGGCTTGAAATTTTCAGCCTTCCAAAGAGTAAATCTCTGAGCTCCCAATCTGGATAAAAACTCCGAACTTCCCTCTCTATTGCTGGAATGAATCTGGTTTCTCCAAAGTGGCTAGCCGAATAGGTGTCTCCCTGGTAGTGGATAATCTTACAGCTTCTAAAGCCAGAATCACATTCACGCATATTTGTGTGCAGATAAACACTTCCTCCTCCCTTCCATACTCTATCCCTATCAATCTAAATGGAATGAAATTCAATCAGGACATTGTATACGACTGGAAGCCATTGGTTTTCTCCAAGTGCAAAACTTTTTCTCGTGATGATAATTCTTGCCCTTTTAATCCAGCACCCCGTGCCACCAATCGTGGTCGTAGTAGAAGCCGTGCTCCTCCCAGAGAGACTCGCCAAGGCATACCCACCGAATTAATGAATTTGTAGCTGAATGATTCTCCCCCTTAGGAGACAACTCCCATACTCTTTTTTGAAGTACCCAACCCACAGGAAGTATCTATGGAGGAACAAATCCAACCTCCCCCTTCCACTAAGGCTATCAATGACCTTAACCATCAACCTATTTTCTCCCCCTCTCTTGAAGACCCCCTTGATCTAGAAGAGGATCATTTCCCTTTCAATGGATCAAACTGACACTACTCTTACTGATACCAATGGAGGCCCCTTCATAATTGGGGTTACCACTCGTTCTGCCGCAGTCTCTCCAAGCAGCTTGAATCATCAAAAGGCCACTGATAAGATCCCAAAAACTCTTGGTAAAACTTCTCTAGAGGAGGACTCCTCTAAATCCTCTTCTAACCCCTCCCCCACCCCACACAAGGGAAATAAAAAGAAGGGCAAGAAGCCCTCCTCCTCCTCTTAATGATCCAGTCAATCATGGGGTGCTGGAATGTCCGTGGTCTTTCGACTAAAGGTAGGAAGCTTGATTGTTTAAAGATCATCAAGGATTTTCACCTAGACCTTTTATGGCTCCTGGAGATTAAGCTTCAGTCTGATTCCTCTCATCCTACCTCTTTCTTTCACAACTTCTCTATGTTTCACACTGAATCTAGTTTCTCTAATTTCGACTGCTCCTCTAGTGGTCGCATTTGGATAAAATGGAGCTTAGAAAGGGTGACATTTGATTCTATTGTCAAGAATCACCAACTTATCCATGGATGTGTTTCGGCTCCTAGTATACACCCCTTTCTCTTAACATGTATCTATGCTGACAATGATGCTCAAGCAAGGGTCTCCTTGTGGAATTCTCTTAGAGAAATTGTGAGCTCTATTAGTAATCCATAGATCCTTATGGGAGATTTCAACTGTACCCTTTCTAGCAAAGACAAAGTGGGAGGCAACTTGGTCTTCTTAAACAATTCCTTAGACTTGAAGAATTATATCAATGACTATGAGCTCTTGGAACTTCTTAACTCTAGGCTATTCTTCACCTGGTCCAATCAACAGATAAATAATCCTATCCTCTCTAAACCTGACCGGGTTCTCTGCAATTCTAGTTGGCTTGATCTATACCCTTCCTCCTACTAAAAAGCCCTTCCTCCCCTCTCCTCAGACCACTCCCCTCTTGTAGCCTTTCTTCAGTTTCCCCTTATACCCTCACATCGCTTCCTTTTCAAAAACTATTGGATTTCTACTTCTGGATTTTAGGATACTATTAAGGATGCTTGGGGGAGATATGTTCAAGGGGACCCTCTTTATGTTCTCTCTAGAAAACTTAAGCAAGTCAAGATGGCTCTTAAAGGGAGGAAATGAGAACCTATCCCTCTAAAGCAACAAATCGACTTCATAAAAAAAGATCAAGAGAAGATCATGGAAAGGCTTGATAAAGATCCCAACAACCCCTTATTATTTCTTGATGCTAAGGATATCAAATCTAGATACATGGATCTAACTCTTAAGGAGAGTATATGGGTTAAGCAGCGGGCTAAAGCACACTAGCTCACTCACTCTGATGATGACCTCAAGTTTCTATACTGCTCTATTAAAGCAAAAAAAAAAAAATGCTAATCTTATTAGAGAAATCCAATCTGAAAATGTGCTTGTCATTGATCATAACTCTATAGTTAAGGAATTCTGTAAGTATTACTCTGCTTTGTTCAATAGTTGTAAAGCCCTAATCCTTCCTCTTCGTGATCTCCTAAATGATGATTTTAACTCAATGTTCTTCACTGCAACTTGGGATACAATTGAGAAATTAATCCTAAATGCTGCACAACAATTCTTCAAATCCCAGAAGCTTCCAAACCGGTTCAAGCATACCCTTCTAACCCTTATTCCTAAGGTTAAGCATTCTAATTTGATTGTTGACTACCGCCCTATCTCCCTTTGTAACACATTCTGTAAGATCATAGCTAAGGACTTAGCAGGAAAAATCAAGAAATTTCTTCATTATCTCATCAACTAGGCTCAATCTGCGTTCATCAAAGGTAGAGACATTGTAGATAATTTATCTATGGCCTATGAGATATGCAATGAGTTTTCTTCTCCTAAGAATCATGGTTATTTTCTAGCTAAATTTGATTTAAGAAAGACATTTGATATGGTCAATAGGCACTCTCTCATTCATAGAATCCTTGCCAAAGGTTTCCCTCATAGGTTCACTAAATGGGTGAAGGCTTGTGTCCTTGATGTTCCCTTCTCTATTGTGTTGAATGGTAGTATTAAAGGTCTCTTCTCCTCTACAAATGATCTGAGATAGGGCTATCCTCTCTCCCTCTTCCTTTTCACTGTAGTTATGGACACCTTCTCTTGTCTAATTGATAGGGAAGTGAGCCTTCTTCTTTACAACCCGTTCTCCTCCGTTGGTTGCAACATTTCCCATTTACTTTTTGCAGATGATCTTTTGGCAATGGAGGAAGCAAATCAATCAACACTTGAATCTCTTAAGCCCAATCTCAAGTCTTTAGAGTCCTATCTAGGGCTAGAGGTCAATAAAGAGAAATCATCTATTTGTTTCTCTAAAAATTGCAAGTTAGTGGATGACCATATTAATATTCTTGATATAAAACAGGGATCATTTCCTCTTAAATACCATGGTTTACCCTTGGTTGTTGGTCATATCAAGATGGATTATTTCAACCCTCTCTTTGACAAACTTCAGGCTTGGCTTGTTGGCTGGAAATATAAGTTCGTCTCACTTGGAGGAAGATTCCAACTGATCAGAGTCCCTGTGAATAACTATATATCCTACTGGTTTCGTGCCATAGCTATACCTAAAGGTATAATCAAGCATATTTGCTCCTTTGCTGCTAATTTCTTCTATCATTCGGGGGAAGCTAAGAAGTTACACACCATCTCTTAGGCTCACACCACCCTGCCTAATGACAAAGGGGGAATTGGACTTCTCTCGGCCTTTTCCCTTAATCTGATAAGCAAGCTTAAAATTCTTTGGAATTCCCTCAAGGGGGAATCTCTCTTTCCTAAATGGTGTAATCTAAATATGGCACGGTTTGGAATCCTATCATTTATAGAGCCTCTCCTCTTTGGAAAGAAATTAAGTCTACAACCATTATATTTAAAGACAAATTCATTTATCAAGTGGAGAGTGGAAGTGAATTCTCCCTTCTCCATGATCCCTGGTGTGGTGGTACTTCTCTATCTGATACCCTTGGGTCAAAAGGGTACCTTTTATTGGGGCTTCTTGTTAATGCTATGCTAAGTTCTATTATTCAAAATGGGCATTTAAATTTACCTCTTGGTTTTACTGCTGCTTACCCTAGATACTCTAACAGGATCCTCACCATCTCAATTATGGGTAGAGAGGATAGTATTGTTTGGTACACTCAGAAGTCTCCCTCAAATAAGGATTTCAAGCTGGTGGTTTTTGAGTCTCACTCCAATGTGAACTAGCAAAGAAATTTGGTTCAAGGGTCATACAACTAACTATGCACTCTATTGCTGGTTGGCCTATTTGAGTGGTCTCAAAACTTCTGATATTCTTGCTAAGAGGGGTCTTGGGTCCCCATTTGCCTGCTGTTTCTGCCATACTCACCCTGAAACTTACTCCCATTTGTTCTTTGAGTGCCCTTTTTCTATGAAATTGATCAGATCTCTGATCCCAAATAACCACTTCTTCTTAATGCTGTCCTCCCTACAACAAATTCTTAGCAATGTGGATGAATTCATAAACAAAGTTACTACTAGACTTCACTATTTGATTACAGCTGCTATAGTTTATTCTATATGGAGCGAAAGGAACAACCATCTATTCTCCTCTTCTTCTTCTCCCTCATCTTCTCTTGTCTCTCAGATTCAAGTGAGGGTAGCTGCTAAACTGAATAGGTGGAAGATCAAGGATTCCTGGCCTAGTCATGTTCTTGACTTGATAAAACAATGGAGCAGTTTCAAGCCTCCTTAGCCTCCTCCCCTTCCCTCTCTCTCTAATGTCGTTTCTTTTCTCTTCGTTGCTGTGCTCTTTGTTCTCTCGGTGGACAATGATGACCAATTGGTTGACTGACTGCTCCTTATGATTGGTGGATTCCTGCTTGGATGACCTTCCCGACAACCTGAGCTATTTTTTGTGGTATCTTCTCCTCCTCCCCACCGGATGGCTGTGACGGTAACCGCAGGTCTTCCTCCTCCCCATCGGCTCTAGTCCCATATGATTTTTGGCTTGCTGGGCATTCCAATTTTTGGTGGTCTGAGTCCCCTTCGATTTTACAGCTTATATCTATTCACAAGTTTTATTTCTATTTTTTCATTTGATTGGTGTGTTATCTACTGATCGTTAGCATTTTGCTGTTGTTTAGCCCTTCTTCTTTGGAATGAAAATTGGGCAATGCCCTCAAATTTTTCCAAAAAAAAAAAAGTCCAAAACATAAGATAGATATAACTTTTCAACGACTTATTTGCTCTCATTAATACTTTCATCAAAGCCGAATTCCAGAATCATTTCAAATTTTTGATTTAATATTAATTTAAATTGTATTTGTTTGAATAAAAAATTATCAATTATAAATATGTATTTAATTCAAAATTATCAACCGCAATTCATAAAATATTATAATAAATGACCAAACAAACTTCAAATTTTTAAAAATTTATAGTAAAATTATATGTTTCTCGTGAAGCTTCCAATGGAATATAAAATATATGACTACAAGTTTTAAATATAATTAAATTGCACAATTCAAGGATGAACAATAAAGAAAAGCTAGTTCTAGCTATTGGCAAAAGGAGGGAAAAAAAAGGTTCTAGCTATTGGCAACTTAAATTTTATTTTTAAATAATGAAAGCTATTTAATTATTAAAAAAATTATAAAATTTTCTTTTTATTCTAATATTAATATCTTATGTTACTTTCTATTTTATTGATATAATTACTTGTGTGCTACAAAAAAATTAAGACAAATAGATTCAAACATTATTATCTTTATAATTTTCTTTTGTTGCATATAATGCACAATTTTAACATTAAAGTGCTGTTTGGTGAAATTTTAAAATAAAATAAGTATTGCGTGAGGAAGATTCGGGTCAGTAGAGTAGGACAATTCGATGTTTTAATATTGTACAAAAGTTTAACATATATCAAAAGAGTTTGAGAGGCCTCAAGATTTTTACGTAGAAAACTAAAAAAAGGAAAAACCATGGGGCTTAGTCCACTTAAAAATAATTTCACTATATCAGCTTCTATTATAATTATTATTATTTCTCCAAAGTTGGAGAATGATAGCTTACAAGAATAAGTTTTATGACAAGCTTCATTGGATTAGTGACGAAGGCCTTGCTTAAGGTGGTAGTTTGATGATCCGACGAAAACTATTAAAAGATTATCAGTATAGTGCAATGAACGCGATGGCATCGACGGCGATTCGACAACCGCCGAAAGCAGGTACGTGTGGATGACCGTATACCAGGGTGATCAATGGTGGTCGATGACCGGCCGACGCTCACGTGACGGCGTGATCGCGGACCGGCTCGGGTGAGGACCGCTGACGGTCGAGTGGCTGGAGTGGCTACGGCGGACCGAGTGATTGATGGCTGGCATGACCTGAGTGGTGGACTACCGCAGGCATTGACGACGGCATCCGGATCGTCCGTCACATGATTGGCGGTGGTGACCGGCAAATGGCAAGTGGTCCATGATTTGATTCGTATTCGCTCTGATTACATGTTTTGAGATTTTTCGAGTCTAAGAGCTCTTCATCTCTTTAGCTTCGGGTCCCCCTCATTTGAAAAATGAGGGATTATTTATAGATTATGAGTGATATTTCTGTAAATACAGACAATTCAAAACCACTTCATCGGACGACTCAAAATGATTTTTTCGATCATCTGATGTATTTTAAGTATTTGAATGCTCAAATGAAGTAAGAACTAAGAGATTTTAGGCTTGTTAGATCCCGCTCGTTAAGATGTTCGATTTGATTATAAATACTTCATATTTAGGAGCTATTTAGAGATTCGACTAATATCCTAAAATTTTTAATTATATTTTAAGTGTTTTATGTGGGATAGTCTCGACTCAAGATCAGATTTCTTTTGATATCAAGATTTATACTCCAATTAATAGAGTTTTCAGTGACATATCAATAAATGAAATAATTAAATTAACTCAATAACAATAATAATTAAAATTTTAATTTTTATAACTCTACAATACATAAAATATCATGCAAAATTCTTGGCTCCGTCGTCCTTAGCATGGAATACCACCACGTGAACACACACTTAAAAGGTCAATTTTGTGCAGGTTGTACGTTTTAAAACTTCGAAAAAGGTTTTTATTGCTGGGTGCAATATTATTTGCCTTCGTCGCCATACTCCACGTGGGCGTTTGCTAGCCATGTGCTAGCACACTAACAATCAAATTATATAAAAGAAGAGAAATTAAATTAAATGAAATTATTATTTAAATCTAGGCATAAATATATATATATATATATATATATATATATATATATATATATATATATATATATATATATATTCAAATATCAAATATTGTGAATTAGATACGTAAATGCAGAAGAATTGTGTGATATTATGCATGGAAATTTCAGAATTTTTTCTCGGTTAAGGAATATAAGGTCATATTCAATCCTGAAAGCCAAGCCTATCACAAAAGAAATTAATTCTAACTGGTCTATTTATATTTAAATTATGATTTCTGATTAAGGAAAGTTATTAGTGAAAGTCATGCAGTTTATCTGCATTAGTCCATTGCATCAATATTGGTTAACTATAATTAAATCTGTTTAAATCATATTCTTTTATTTTTCTCACGTTATATAGGCATATAATATGTAGTTTTAAAGATCATTATAGTTATCCACCGTCACATAAAGTTAAAGGCTTGCACGAGGATCGCAATTAGAGCCTTAGAGGATAGAAACTATAGAAGAGTGGCATTTAATATTGTTCATTTCAGACTTCCATGTTTTGCTTCGTACCACAGATATAGAGTACTTACTGCATATTACCGGTCTGATGATTGAATTTACAGTAAGTTAATCATACAATCTACTAGTGAAACTAATATTGTTTATTTGAGATTTCAACTTTTGTTTTGACGTACAAAAGTTTATCATTTTTCCTTACTGTAATTAATTCTACTGCATATATTAAAGGTTTTGCGTCAATAATGTTAAATGATGATAAATTCTCTAACCGAGAAATAGTAATTTACACACTTTCGGATACAAAATCAAGAATGCTACAGATGTCGCCCAGCAATAAATGACTGCGATATAGTCGCTTCAATTTATTGCTTATCGAGGGTCAACGTGGACTCCGAAAATTCACCCTCGGCCTCTCGATGAAATCAGAGTTTAGAATTAGTGCCGAACGAAATTTTTAGAAAGTAAATTATTATTTGTAGTGGATAAATAAGGCACTACTAAGAGATTTCACCATCATTTAGGGGCTGTTTGGTTGTCTGCATTTTGAATGCATTGTAAACCAAATATAGGGATTTTAACTTTTTTGGTGTTTGGTTTGAAGTAAAGTAAATTTCTAATGTAATGTAATGTATTCAAATACATTACAAAGGCCATTTTTGTTGTATTTGGAATTCACCGATTTGGAATTTCAAATGACCGCCAATGTAAAGTGATCGTCGTTGGTCACCGCGACCGTCGCCATTGCGCCGCCGCTGGCCGCCGCCCGCCATGCCGCGTGGCCGTCATTGCCGGCCGCCGGCCACTCGCCGCCCACCCATCGGCCGCCGGCCACCCACCGGCCACGCCAGCCGGCCGCAATTCTTGCCGTTCGCTACTGTCGGTTCGGCATCAAAACTTTCAAAATACTTTACATTACATTTTTTCAATCAAACAGAATAAATCAAAGTCATGAATTTGTAAAACTCTCAACCAAATAACTATAAAGTAATTATTTTACACTGAATTCTTTTTACACTGCATTCCTTTTACACTACATTCCAAATGTAGGCAACCAAATAGCCCCTTAGTGAGGATTTTAGATATGGTTCCAGGTTTCCTATAGGCGTAAGAACCTATAGTTAATTACCTCTCTCTAATCAGTGAGAGAGAACTTTCGATTAAGGCTAGTCGTTAGATCGGTAATTGCTTAGTGTATAGCAACAAGAATTCAGATTTAAAATTTAATGAAATTCATCATCTTTTTTAAATGCTTGAAGCATATGGTTGGGGAATGATGACGCGCCCGATCAAGATCCCATGGTTCCACCATCCCGGGATGTCATGATCCCTGGTCTACTTAGTCAGAGGAGGTAGTCGACCCAACCTGATCGAAGGATTCTTGTCAGCAGCCATGAGTTGTATCGTTCGAGGAGATCTTGTAGACTAAGGTTGATATTTGTCTGAGAGGATAATTTCAAGCCCACCATAACTAATAAATGAGCTTCTTGTCCTATTAAGTATATCCTATGATCCACAACTCAAAGGGGGTAGAAAATCATTGGAAAATATACGGGCTACAGCTGTGATCGTAATTTAATGGAGTCTACTAACCAAACCACCCGGTAAGAGGGCTTTGGTCATAACCGCTTCATATGTGGAGCCTATTGGTCAAACCACACGGACAGAGGACATGGGCCACGTCCTTACTGGTGTAGAAAGTTTTGAGAATGAATATAATAGTATACAAAATATGGCATTAGCTCTTTTGCGAGCTTAGGTTAACATTAAATTTGTCACCTCTAACAAATAATTAAGGAAGGCGGATAGATGAATTTATTATTATTATTTTTTTATGATGAATTTTCACTTAATCAATTTTCTTGTTTTGAAATTTTCTTGAATATTTGATAGTTGATAGAAATTTTACTTAGGATTGAAGATTTTAGAAAATTTTGATAATAGTAAACCCCTCCGGTTGATATTCTCAATCAACACACCCTTCATCGGGGTAGACCTTGTCAACTCTACTCTGTGCTCGTAGAGGATCGGGTCAACAATTTTGAGATCTCATTATATCATATTAAATCTTGTCAACTCAACCCCTATAAGAAGAGGACTGTATCTATGGATTGAAACCTCTAATTGTATTTTAAGAATTTTGAAATTAAATTTCCAAATTTCTAAACATGAAATAGTCATATCAAAACTATTAAATACTTTATGAAAGTAGTAAGAGTAGTCTAAATGTGATCAACTTGAAGGTGTCATTTTATTTTATTTTTTATATGCAACCTTACTAAGATTAATCACTTAATTTTCTATCGAAAAGAATCAGTCTTATCAACTCCAGTCCCTTTAGGGAGGAGGATTTGATTGCTCAAAATAGGACTTAACTTTGTGTTTACTTGTTAGCATACATACATAAGTATATATTTAGAATATTAAATTTTAAAATATGTTCAAACTTTTACAATACTTATCTTCTTTTCATAATATTTGCATAATTCATAGTGTAAGATATTTAAGTCAATCTGGTTTTAACTCGCACAGCATCCTCAGACGCCTGAATTTAAACATTCAACACTGTGTTGGAGCCATGCGGGTATTTAATAATTTAGATAATTTTATTTCTAAATTATGAGATTAATTTTATATTTTTATTTAATCCCAACTTAACCTGTGCAGCTTTTTCAGATATTAAAATTTACACTCTAAATCCCTATATCCAAGCACATGTAGGCATTTTTAGCTTAGATAATTTCATCTAATTAATGAAATCATTGATTTTGAAAATCATAATTAGAATAAAAATTTTCTATTTTTTTATTGAAGGAAGCTTTATAATTCGTGTAGAATTTAATTTAGTATCACCTCCTGCCTACTTGTACAAAGAATTACAGATCTAGTACCGATTTACTTTAAATTTTTAAATGGTGTCTTCTGTCTTCTTGCACTTGAGTATTGCAGGTTCGATGGAAAATTACTTAAAATTTTTAAATGGTGCCTTCTGCCTGCTTAAGCTTGAGTATTGCGGGTTCGGTGGCAACTGATTTAGGTTGTAATTCAAAACATCGTAGTTCGCACTTAACATGCTTATTGAATTTTCTAATTCTCAAATATCATTTGGCTTGTAGTCATTAATGAGCTTTAGTTATGCTTGCCAATAGGTTGCTCGTCTTTAGTGAAAATCTCTTTTGAAATTCATTTAATTTTTGCTTTAATTTTAAAAATAACATTAAACAAATCTCATAGGCATCAATTTTATGTTCAATTGAAGCCTTCTTTAGTTCATTTCAAATTAGACATTCCGATATATGGATTAAATAAGAAGGCTTGCTCTTTGTGAATCTCATTCTAGAGCTTGATTTGAGCTCTATCTCATTTGAAAATTAGCCTTATAGCTTCATGCAACCTTTCTATAAGTATGACATAAATTCAAATTCATGTTGCATTTGGCTTATTCTCTTTCAACCATTTTAATACATGATATAATATAAGCCTAAAATTTCAATTAATTCTTCTTAGCCAACAAACCATTATATTTTGCAATAGCATGTAAATGAATTATTTAGTTTTGTGTTGCTCAATTACTATCATATTTCAATCTCATGTTTAGCATATTTATATTTTTATCCACAATCATTCTCACTTAACTCATTCTTATTTAATATTAATATTCATTGAGTTCATTTAAATTCAATCTTTATGAATTATTATTTTTTTAGGACTTCATATTTTAAATTTAATATTAAATTAATTTTTAATTTAAGTCCCAAAAATATGATGAAATTTTAGCAGCATTTCGGCAATATTCTGGCATTGTTGCCGCATGAGGGGCTGCATCAGAACTGCTTTGGCTTACCTGGTATGCCCTATTGAGCGTAGCGGGCGGTGTCTTACGATGCCACAGTCGAGCCTTCGTACCCACTAAGCCCTATTGAGCATTAGTAGAATCTTTGATCACCTGCACAAAAGCAAATGCAAGTTTGCAAACACATATTCAAGCCATTCTTTAGTGTTACTCAAGACTCCAATGATTCTAAACAAGATTTCACTTCTGTGATCTATTTTCTGCAGAACGAATGACATTGTGATGATTGTAGGTCGTAGGATGTTGAGTTAACAACAAGTAAAATTATCAGGATGGGGAGTTTTTCGATGGTACGGCTAGGATAATGTAGGAGTTGCATGCCAAATAGAAAGTTGGATTGTGTAAGCTTGTGTGATTCGGCTTGTGCAAGCTAAAGAATGTGAGCTCGGGTGGAAGAATAGATTGCTGCAAGAGCCAAATGTGGTGTTGAGGGAGAGGAAGATAGCACTCATCTCTTGTTACAGCTTTGTTAGGCAAGACAAGGAAGATGGGATTTCAGTTAGGTTTTGTACAGCATGCGGCTGTGCTCCATAAAGAGAGTAGACGACACTATGTAGATAGAAAGAGATTGCTCATAAAGGTATGTGGACCAGGGTGAAGTATTGTGCGGCTTCTTCTATAAATGAAGGAGAAGCAAGAGCCTAAGAGAAGGATTAGGAAGAAGTGTTGAGAGTCTTCTTGAGTTTTATGGTATAGTAGGGAGAGAATGGCTGAACTGCTATGTAGAATGCTTGAATGGGAGGAGCTTACTACCGAGAGAAGGGATAATTGAGGCTTGCACTAGTAAAAGAGCTAAGATTTTGGAATTCCTCAGGAAAATGGGAATGAGAGCTCCAGTGAGATTTTCTCGGCCTTGAGTGGAGACAGGAAATGTGAGTTGAAGGAGATCCTCCTATGGAGAAAGAGAGGGGATCCTTTTATGAAGGAGAGACTAGAGCAGCCAAAGAAATGTGTGAACACCCAGGAGATGAGGCAGATTCCTCTGCCAAGAATGGGATTATCGCTAGCTGTAATGAGAGAGAGAATATTATGTGCGGTGTGGAGAAGAGCTCGTCGGCTGTAGGTTTAGGATGCTGGCTTGAGCGATTGTGGATTCTGGCTTTGAGAGGAATGACACGCAGAAGAGGTTTTGAGACCGAGAAACTTGCGGCTTGAGGGAGACGTATTGAGGAGGTAGCAAGCGAGGAAATCAGGAGATCAGAGTGGCTTGGAGGAACGGATGCTTGTAGCTTGAGGGAGATAGATGCTTGCGACTTGAGGGAGACAGAGAAGATATTGTGGATTTGGAGAGGAATCGAGGCGAATGGAGAGACTGCAGCTTGCTGTTCGGTTGAGAGGAAATCCAAATGAGAGAGCTAGGGTCGTCTTCCAATCGAATACCAAGGGTTAGGTATAAGCATACACTTATATAGGTCTCCCTTTTTGTGAATTTTAAATAATTAAATTAATCCTAATTGAACTTTTCATGGCAACATTATTATATGATTAATATATATATGTTAATTTTATGTTATTCTAATGTTTCGAATGCAATGACAGTGTCCATTTCATGATCAGAGACTATTCCGTTTAATTCGACGTCAAATCGAGTCAATTTTGGTTCAAAAATGCGCGACATCGCTTCCGATCGCTCGATATTCGCGTAGACTCATCCAAATCGAGCGCGAACAATCTTGTTTAATAGGTTTTAACATTTTGACGCAAAAGGTGAGATCAATTTTATGAATGGATGTCATTTGGGCAACATCATAGCCTTCTAACTCTGATATGCATGTTGGTGCATTGATGGCTTGACCTCTTGATTAGTCAACTTTCAGATTCTATCGGACATATATTTCAATCAATTTTGACATTTTGAATGCGATAACGAAGTCCGTTCATCGATCGGAGGTCATTTCGACTAGTTTTGGTGATGTCCAGTGCATTTCAGCTTTGATTTACGCACCGTTGCGTCCGATGCCTGTCAAATTTGTTCCATAAATCTAATCTGACTCTTGGATCATATGTGGAGGTCAACAAATGCTACCCTAACAAATGTGATTCGCGCATGGAATGAGTCATGTTTGTTTTAAACTAGTTGACCCTTTGAGTTGGCCATGGATATTAAATCACTTCAACTTCAGTTTCAATAGCTTATGAAGCTTTGAAGGAATTTGTCATTAGTATGATGTGTTGTGTTTGAAAGAGCCAAATGATAGGATTGATCGATTTGTCCTGATTGACTTGTCAGATGGATAAGAGCTTCTTCCATCATCTATTCTCTGCTTCAATGAGTTTGCTGAAGATCTCTTCCTTTTGTGTATTTATAGCTTTGGATTTCCTCCGACCCTAGCTTCATGCTTGACTGGGTTGGATGGAGGAATTAGTTTGTTTGCTTTGAGATATGAAATTCCTTCTATCCTAGTTTTGAGCTTGATGAACTTGATGAAGGATTGACCTGATTTGTTTATATTGACTTGTTAGGAAGTGTACGTATGTCTTTAGTCCTATGCTTGCTGCTTTGACGGACTCGTTGAAGGGTGCATACAGATGACATAGTCTTTCAGCCTATATTAGGTATATAATGTTGAGTTATCAATCCAACAATGAGTGCTCTAAAGGATTGAATAACCACAAAGTCCCTCTAGTTCGACCATTGGCATTATATGAACTATGGAATTGCTTCCTCGGTCCCATGCTTTTTTCTTTGGTGGACTTGGTGAGGATTGATATATGCTTTATGCTTGATCAGATCATTTGAAAAGAGATTGAAATATCACCTTGTAGGTAATATAGAGATCGATTTGAGGCAGCTCTAAATTGAGAGTTATCTCCTCAAATTATCTTGGTCCATTGATCAAGTAGAAAGCCCTCTTGGATTCTAGTTGCTTGTAATTACTAAGCTGAATTTGGCTTGAGATTGAACAGGTGTCAACATTGTACTGATGAACAGAGGCTCTTTCACTACGACCTTTTCATGCCATTTGTTGAGTTCATCCTTTTTTTTTGACCTACTCAAATCCTAGACTTGAGCTGTAAAGTGATTAATATTTCTTCAACTCAGTTGACTAAAGCATTCATAACTAGAAATGCTTCCCAATTTATTTTTAGATTTTGATGAATTTGAGAGATAAGACTGTGACTTTTGAAGCTATCTTGAGTATATCTTGCTTAGGGCTGAATTGTGCCTTTTGCTCATACACTTTTTTTACAATTTTAGTGATAAAAACTTTGAAGATTCATTTGGGGATCTTGGTTTTAAGCACAATATCAACCCAAATAGATTGGGGATCTTGGCATTAAACACATTGTCAACCCAACTATAAAATAAGGGTCCCCCCTGTCTAGTGAGGGAATTTTTATGATGCTTTAGAACTGCTGTATTTATTCCCTTAGAAATTGTTTTTTTAAAAGAAAATATATTTATTTAGGGATCTCAACGTAAAGTATGATATCAACCTAAATAAATATAAAAATGCCCCATGTATTGTAGTGGAATTTTTATGATATTTTAGAACTGATGTATTTTATAATCAAATGGGCATCATATGTATTTACTTAGGGATCTCGGCATGAAGCATGATGTCAATCTAAATAAATATATATAAAAAAATGCCCCTGTCTTGTAGGGGGATTCTCAAAGCAATTATCATGTATAACACCCCATTTTGTTTTTAAGTTTAGGCCATTGATTGCTAGTACTAATTATTTACTGTTTAGATTAATAACTCTATAGACTCTTAATAGGTTTTATTGGTGGCATAAGAGTTTTTCAAATAATATTTGAGTTTTTTTTTTCAATCAATTCTTTAATATAGAGTGGTTGATGATGAAAAGCTATGGTCAATCATCATGTTCTTTTAAGGTTGAAGCTCCTTGATTTATATTCTTCAAGAATGGTTTACAATCTTCTATTTGACTTCAAGAAATAGATTTTAATGAAAATGAGTAACAACTGGAGTTGTATCTTATCAGTTTTTTTATTGTTGTCCTTTCTTTTAGTTAGGTCATGGATAGCCAGTAAAGAGATCCCTTAAAGAACTCTCTAAGATATCGACCATCTTGAGATTCACCAATAGAGATCTCCTTCTTTTGAGGCTAGTTTTGATGGATTTTTTCAATGATGGATCTTATTAATGATGAATCTTTGAGAGTGTAAGCCAGATGTCACATCATTTTCTTTTTCTTGATAGCTTCTGGTTTATAAGGCTTCAACCTTTGTGTTTACTTTCCTTTTCACTAAAACTTTTCGATGGTGGATTCATGATCATAAGTTTCAAGTGCCACACCTCGATATTCAATTTGTAAATATTGCTTAGATTGACACCATTTTCATGATAGATTGTGACTTCTAAATCATCACTTCATTATCCTCTAGCTTTATAAATTGGTATGTAACTAACTGTTTGGGCAACTATTGATGAGCTCTCTGTTAAATGTTACACCTTCCGCCTGCCCATTGAATGACTTTCCTCTCAAATAAAGAGGTGTTGACCTCACTTTTAGGGTGAGTTCTCAACTTTCTCATCATAGATCTAAGATTCGTGTAGACAGTAAGAGCTCCTTAGTCTTAAGACACTTCTAGTGATTAGGTGAACACTTAACCTAAGCCTAGAGACTTAGAAGGGTTAGCCATAGGAATAGGTTATGCCTTAGGGACTTAGGGAGACTTGCCTGCCTTATAGCCTAAACTCAATCCATGCTTTCATTCTCGAACCAAACCTCAAATTTATATCAAAATCCAAACCAAAATTTTAAGACTCATAATCATCCCCATGATCAAATTCAAGCTCAAAATTCTCCATAGAACCTTATGATTGAATTCAAAACCCTTTCTAAGCCCTTTCATTTCAGCTTATGGACTTAGCCTTAACCAAGTTCAAATCAATTCCAATTCATTTGATTTTTTTAAAGAGCAACTCAATCCCTCAATCATTTTTCAAATTCTAATTCAAATCCAACTTCAAATAATCCAATCCCAAAATCAAATTTAAGTTCCAAATTCCTTCCAAAGCCATATGACCCATTCTCATAAACTTAGCCAAAAATCCACTTAAGTTATCCTAAACTTGATTGATCTCTTTGCAAATCAATTATTTCTTCATTTATATTCATAAATATAAATGAAACCCATCTTCAAATGACCAAAAATAAATCAAACTAAATTGATTTCCTTCTTAGCCCTTTTGACCTACATCCATAAGCTTGGAGAAATTTTCTTCCAAATCACTCCAAACTCAAGTGATTTTCTCATGATTCATTTATATCTTTATTTATACCCCCAAATATAAATGAAATGTAAATTCAAATTGCCAAAACGAAATCCAAAATTAAAACAAAATCCAATTTATACCCTTTAAGCCAATTTCTTGGACTTAACCAAAATCCACCTAAACCAAGCTAAAACTAAAGAATTTTCTCTTGAATCAATCATTCCTTCAATCATCTATTCAAATATAAATGAACCTACAATTATCAAACCAAGCTCATGTCAACCAAAGTCAAGCCCAAGTTAGCCCTTTTAGCTTGGAAACTTTAAATGAGCCAAAATCCATTAGACTGCAAATTGATTACAATTGGATTAATATTTCAATCGTAGGCTCATATATAAGTTCAACTAAATTTGAATCAAGTCAAAACCAAACCAATTGACCCATTGAGGTCCACTTGACCCAAAGTGGCCTAAAGGACATTTTGAGCCAAGTTCTAATCCAACACAAATTGGATTGAACCAAGCCCATCTAAGCCTCATATCATGATCAACAATCACCCTAGGATCATCAATTGCTTTGAATTGGGTCAAACCAAGTCAACTTGGTCCTTTGACCAAGTCAACCTTAGCCCAAATGAAACCCAAACTAGCCAAAACCTACCATACACTAAATTGATTGAAACCATTGATTCACACCAACCCATGATCAATGATTGAACATGACTTGACTCTCAATTGAGCCAAACCAAGTCCAATTGGCCATTTGACCCAAGTTGACCTAAATTGGCTTAAGGCTAAAATGGGTCAAATCATAATATAACCCAAATTGAATGCAACTAATGGCTCGAGTTCTTTCCAAATTGATTATTGAACTTGACCAAAGGCATAATTGAGCCCAATTTGATCAATTGGTTAACTTGACCCAAACTAGCCCAAATTGACCTAAAGGGTTAATTTGGCCAAAATTTAAATTAAATCCAAATTGATTCAAGCCAAAACCTATAATCATTTTAAACTAACCAAGTGAACATGAACCAACACCCAACCCAAGCAAATTTGGCCAATTTGATCAACTTAGCCCATTTGACCTATATGAATCCAAATGAGCCAAAATCAAACCCAGGCCAAATTGATTGAAACCACTTGAACTAAAACTCTTCAAATTATCAATTGAACCTAACCCAAGCCTTGGTCTGATTGAATTTAACCAATTAGTCAACTAAACACAACATGACCCAATATGAACCCATTTGACCAAATGAAGCCAAAACCCATGAAATCAACCCATTACCCATTGAAGGCTGACTAAACCCAACCCTAACCCATCTTGGGTCAACCTAAAATCAGGCCATTTGGAGCCAAGTCCAATGCAAATCCTCCATGGATCCTCTCCCCCATTAAGATTTTTGCCAAAAATGGTAAAGTCCACTCTTCATTTCTCTTTGGCAGCCCTCATTCTTCCAAATGAGGGATCCCTAAGCCTCCTAGCCCACTCTAAAAGGTGCTAGAACTTACCATGGATCAAAGGGAGGTGGGTTAACTCACCTCCCATGCAAACCGAAAACCAAAGGATCCAAATAAAGGTAATTTTCCCAAATCAAGCTTGGAGCCTCTTGCCATGGCTTCTCTCAATCCATACGAGCCACGTGGACTTGAGTGCGACCACTCCGGCGCTTTGATGGCGGCTGTTGACCCCACTTTTAGAGTGAGATCTCAACTTCATTATCATAGATCTAGGATTCTCATAGACATTAAGAGTTCCTTAGTCTTAAGACACTTCTAGTGATTAGGTGAACACTTAAACTAACCCTAGAGACTTAGAAGAGTTAGCCATAGGGATAGGTTGTGCCTTAGGTATTTAAGAAGACTTGCCTACCCTATAGCACAAACCAAATCCTTGCTTCCTTCTTCCAAATCAAATCTCAAATATCAAATTCAAATTCTAAAATCAAATCCAACTATCAAATAATTCAATCCCATGATCAAATCCAAACTTAACCAAGTATCCTACTTAAGCCCTTTCGACTTACCTCCATGAGCTTGGTCAAAATTACTTCTAAATCACTCCAAACTCAAGTGGTTTTCTCATGAATCATTTATCTCTTCATTTGATTCCTAAATATAAATGAAATATAAATTCAAATGATCAAAACTAAATCTAAAAATAAACCAAAATCTAATTTATACCCTTTGAACCAATTCCTTGATGTTGGTCAAATCCTATACAAATCAACTCAAAACTCATGGATTTTTTCATGAGTCAATCAATCCTTCAGTCATCTATCCAAATATAAATAAAATTCTATAAATATCAAACCAAATCCAAGTCAAATTGAGCCAACTTTTTTATTTGAGAAATATTCAAATGAGCCAAAACCCATTTGAACCTAAACCAATTGCACTTGATTTTATATGTCAATCTCAAATCCATATATAAACTCAACTAAGTCAAACTCAACTAAAAACTCAAGCCAACTAAGCCCAATTGGCTCACTTGACCCAAAGTGGCCAATTTCACCTACATGAGCCAAAATCCAATTCAATTCAAATCAAAGTGAATTAAGCTAATCCAAACTTCATGTCATGATTGTTGAACATCCTAGGTTAATCAATTATCATGAATTGGGTCAAACCAAGTCAACCTAGCCCGTTGACCAAGCTAATCCTTTAACCCATATGAATCCAAACTAGCCAAATTACAACCTAAACCAAATTGATTGCAACCAATGGCTCATGTTCATTGCAAATTGATTATTGAACTTGACCAAAGCCTCAATTGAGCACAATTTGACTATTTGGTCAACTTAACCCAACTTAGCCCAATTTGACCTAAAGGATCAAATCAACCTAAAACCCAATCAAATCCAAATTAAACTTAACCAAAGCTTATAATATATTATAAATGATCAATCAAATCCAAACTAAGCCATGATTCAAGCCAATTTAGTAAATTTGGTCAAATTGGTCAACTTAACCCAAATTGACATAAATGATCAAATTGGCCAAAATCCAAATTAAGCCAAATTGATTGAAACCAATTGAACCAATATGCTCCAAATATTCATCTAAACTTGACCCAACCCTTGGTTTGACCCAATTTGATCAATTGGTCAGCCTAACCTGTTTTGACCCAATTTGACCAAAATGAGTCAAATTGACCCAAATTAAACCAAATGAACTCCAATTGATGTGAAATTTGGTTCAACTCACTTTTAACTCATTTCAAATCTACTCAAATTAAATTTAATGTCAAATGACTACTTCATCCTTAGGTCAAGGGCATCCCATGAGAAAAGATACTCACTTAAATGATCATTTCTCTTCCTTGGCCATTAGACACTCATCCATTGGTCTACATAGGTACCAAGGACACTGATTATTTGACCCAAGAGGTGGTTGAGGCAGCCATGACTCATGGAGAGGTGAATTCACCTCACCTCTCCCATTGGAACATTTTGCATGAAGGACTCCCACCTCACTTTGCTAGGACACCCATTTGTCCTTCATGAGAGCCACTTTTCATGCCTTAGCCAACCAAAATGGGCCACCTAGGACAATTCTCTTCCATTCCAAACCAAGCTAAATGACAATATTTTGGAGCCAAAAATCAAACAAAAAGAGAGATTTTCGGCCACTTTTGAAACCAAGGCATTAGAGACTAAAGAACTCCTGCTCCCACTCTCTTTTCCATCACTTAGAGCTCCCAAACCAACCAATAATCATTCTCACCTGATTTTGGGGTGAAAAACACAAAAAATAAGTGAATTTCGATAAGAAAGTAACGACGATTAGAGAAGATGTCATTTTGAAGTAAGGCATGAGGTCTAGGCTCATTCAAGGCTTCTTCCGCCACTCAAAAGCGTGCTCAGATCATCACTGCTATCGAAAATCATCCCAGTGAGGTAATCTTCAAAAGCTCATAGTCGGCTTTAGGATTTCTTACTTTTTGTGATGATTTTCTTACAATTTTAGAAATTTCCCTTAGATAAATCTCATATTTTTTATTTTATTTGATCTCACTACAAAATAGATTTTTTCTGGCGACAATCGACATGAAAACGAGCCCAATCGGACCTCATTTTGCATTTTTTTACATTTTTTTGTCAGTTTTGCCGGTTGGAGAACAACAACCATATGATCCCACGTTCAAGGGATTGGATGGCTCAGATCATGTCAGACCCTCATCTTTTCAACCCTCATATTACGTGATCCACCATCGGATCGGATCGGATCGGGCGTCGATCCGTCGTGACGCCGATCATCGCGATCACTATTCTTAACATTTTCTGGCGGCATGCTTGCGGCACATGCCACAATTGCATCGATGCGCCGCGTTTGCCACGCGTGGCTATGCTAATGGCGTCGTCGGCGCGTTATGCGTGGCCGCGCGTGCTAATTGGGTTAAATGGGAAAATTTAGATTTTCTGATTTTAAAAATTATTTAAATCACATGAAACTTTAAAAATTGATAGAAAATAAATACTTAATGAAAAATTATAAATAAGGGCTAGTTAGATTCATCTTTTCGAGATGAATTCAATAAACCGAAAATCCCCAAATTTGCTTGATAGTTTCAACTTAATTTAAGTTTTGGTAAAATATAAATTTTAATAATTAAACTAAAATTACACTTTAGATTAAGTTAAAATTTTAAGAGATTGAAATTGAAGCTAAAATCTACATACCATAAAAATTTCAAATCAAAATCACTTCTAGATTGAAAGATAATGAATTTTCAAGTTCAAATGATTTATTTTAATAAAATAAAATATCAAACTTAATGAAAATTATCTTAATCAATTGAAACTTTGAAAAATCATAACTAATTGTAGAAAAATAAAAATATATATAAATAAATACTAATTTTAAAGGTATTTTAGAGGATCTTAACTTAAAATTAATTTAAATTAATTTTAAATAGTAATTTAGGTTTAACTAAAAACTTAAATTAGCTTAATTACTCCCTAATTATCCAAGTAATTAATTTTAAACTTTCTGAGGTTGATTAAGGGATGACCTCTGCATCCCATAATTTTCTTGGGATTTATTGCTTGGTTAATTAGGGAAATTGGTTATCTTAGCATTAGTTATTTTTTTAATTAATTAGGTGATTAATTAACATGTTAAATAGTAAGTAAATCCTTAATTAAGTTTATTAATCATTGTGGAATAGTGAATGTGCATGGGGAATGAGATTGAGACATCTTTCCCACTCTTTTCTTTAAGTTCATTTCACTTGACTTGAAATCAATTAATTTGGATTAATTAATGGTTTAATTCATTAATTAAATGACTTAATTAATTAAATTGAATTCATAATAATTTCAAAATTTGTCTAATTAAGTTTCTTGGGTAGCTCTTTGGGTGTTCAATAACCTAAAGAGAGAGTTAAGAAAACTATGATTAGCTCACATATGTGAGAAAACCATATGAGTAATTAAGTGAGCTCCTTAAGTAATTAATTAAGAATTATGAGCTAGTTACATTAGGCCCCTTTTATTTCATAGGTGCATTGCTATTTACTTTTCTATGTGGTTGCATATCATATTAGCTCATACTTGTTTAATTAATTACCTTAAGGTGACATAGGCAAGGGTTAATTAATTGATTTAATCCATGCTTAACTTAATTAAATTATAAAATCAACTTAATGACTTCTTCATTAAACCAAATTAACTTACACATGGGAAATGGGACTAGAATCAACAAACCTCTTTTCATTTCCTAAATCAAATCAAACTCAAAACTGAAAATGTCATTTAAGAACTTTGGTTTATTTTTTAAGTAGCCTTATTTAATATGATTATCCTTAGGAATTAATTGGAATGAATGAGATCATGTGCTTATGTTCCTTTATTTCTTTCCAATCATGTTAAATGTTGCCTGACATATGTAATCATGCATTCATTTTTTAAAGATTAAATAAATGAAATGGTTTCTTTTATTTCAAATTGCATGTGGTGATTTAAATTAAAAATATGCGTGGCTATTATTACTATTAAATCAAAAGTTATTTTTAAAAGCCCATAAATCAATTATAATAGATGGAATGATGTTAATTACAAGTATCTATAAGTTTGCATGTGTTGATAATATAAGATATACAATATGAAGCTCTCTTTCCTTATCTTATATGGATTTGCATGGGATTTATTAATGTATAGTTCATTTAAAAAGAACACAATATTTGTCTAAATCTACTCTTATAAATCTCCATGCTAAGACTTAGGAAGAATTTCATATCACATATGTAAATCATATAATCAAATAAAAGATTACTTCTTGCATGACTTCTCATTCTTTTGATTCTTTTTATACATTCACATATATCTGAGAAAAGTGGTATGTTAATCTGGACACCCTGGGGCTGCGAGGCTTTAAGTAGCCCTAAGTAGGTCTTGTACCTTTTGCCCATGGTGTAGAATAATGGCATCGTACTCACTTAAAACTATTATACAAATATATGTATGATGTGACCAAAGAATAAGAATCATAATCAAATAAATCAAATACAACTTTTCATGGGTCTTCCTATCCTTATAGTTGTTTATACATATATATGTATTTGAGAAAAGTGATATATTAGTATAGACACCCCGATGAGGCTTTAATTAGCCCTAAGTAGGTCTTGTACCTTAAGCCTCTGGTGCAGAATAATGACACCATACTCACTTGAAACTTTTATACCATGTGAATGTGCACTTAGCTAATGGATGAAAAATCCATCTTTTCTTAAAAAGACATGCATTCATAATTTAATCAAATGAAATATTTAAATTCCAAACACACTTCTTTACATTCATCATTTAAGTGTGTTAATATATACATTGTATGTATAGGTATGCTTAGGATTTAATCATATGCATGATATACTTGATAGAAAGAATTGAATAAACATATGTTATGTGATAGTAACTCATTTTAATTAATCTTAAGATGTTTTTCTTACTGAATAAGATTATTTATAGTGAACCTAAACTTAGGATTGATTAAAACATATAATAATCCATTCACTAAAGAAAATTAATTAATTAAGTTGCTTTAGAAGTGAAGGTAGGGATAAAAGGGAGATTTCCTCTCTTTCTTCTCTTTATAACACTTACTTGTTAAGTGTAGACCATATGAAACAAAAGAAAATACTAAGTAAAATTTTCAAATCAATTAAATCACTTAAAGAGAAATCAACCCTTTATAATTTAAATCCCTCACACTTAGCAAATTATAACTCTAAAGCCTAGTTAGGACATACCACATAAACTTTAATTCACACACATTAGACTAAGTCATCATTTCTAGCTTTATATTAGGGCGGTGTATGGTTTGATGTTATTGTTTTGTGATGTATTATTGTAGACTGGATATTAAGGTGTATGTTTGTAGTCTAGAAGTTAGGCTGATATTAGCCTAATTATATAGGGGTTGTGCTTAAGGAGTAGCTAAATATAAAATATAAATACTTTTGTTGTGCAGGTTGCTTATCCCCTAAGCATAATCCAAGTTAGGACAGGTGGGCTTGGTTACCCATGTGTGGGGTGCTAAGTCTAAATTATTCATATAACTGCTTAGGTTGTATGGTGTGTTTTGCTAATATTTATTTTGCAAGTGTAGATTTACTTCCATTCTTTTAATGTAATTTTGCATTGGGATTAAGATGAGTGTTATGGGGGTTTAGGATGAGCATTGGTTATAAGACCAAGTCTTATGTACCATGTGATGCCTTTGGAGCAAGTATATCTAAATCAAGCCAAAAGAAAGAAAGAAATGGATCAAATCAAATGAAGAAATGGATGATGAAGGATTGAAGAAAGAAGAATGAAGAATGAAAACCCCCATAATATTCATCATTTGTAATTGTAATTATTCTATTGTAATCCAGTTTGTATAAGGGTAGAGCTCGGCTGCCCACATTTCCTTTCGAGATATATAGCGGTACCCGACCGCATCGACCTTTTATTCTTTTGCGATAACTTTGTAAAATTATTTGATATTTTATTTAGCTTATGCATTAGAAAAAGTATGCCTTTTCATAGTTTATTTATGATTGGTTATTATTGTATGGCCTGGATGCAATTAGGCTCCTAGGATAAAAATTAATTTTTCTACCAAAATTTACAACTCACAACTAAACCTCTAAAATAACTCTAATCTCATATAAAAGCCTAGGGATTAAATCAAGATAATAAAATATTTTGTAAATAAAATATTTAGCAATCCTTTAGCTAGATATTGTATGTTTAATATCATGCATAAATATCTTATTTCACTCTTATTAAGAGAGGGCCTCCATCTTTTCCATATAGTAAGGGCTTAACCTTTGAGAGCCTATGATGGAAGGACACATCTTTCCCTTTTGTTTTAGCCTATAATCAACTTCTCATGCATTTAGGCATACAAAATCCCATAGCATGTGCCAAAATAAAGAGTCCCAAACTAAATGAAATTTGATAAAAATTTATATTAGATTTAAGTCATTACTCATACCCCTCATGCTCTAGTCTCTTTGGGAGTGGGTTTAAGGACTTGGTTTTTTTTCTATATAATAACAACCTAGCTATTTTGTAAAAGCATATGGCTTGCCTACATGGATTTAAAAAGTATGAGGAGTTAGCTGGTTGCCACTCTAGGTAGTAATAAGTTGAGCAGTCGGGTAGTTTATTCTCTCTTGTGGAGGTAAATCATATACTCACTTTCGCCTTAGATTTATGTCGTGCTTTGGCTCTCACCAAAGGTCCCTAGATTTATGATCTGAGGTTGCTGTTTCCTGTGGGCTACAAGTATAAATCCTCACCTCTTAGGCATTTCCACAATCTTGTATTGTGAAATTATAAGTCCTAGATTTCTAATAAAATTTTAAATCAAATAAATAAATCTCCTTAATTTTAAATTTATAAAGCCCAACCATAAGATAGATTGGAGTGCTCATTAGGTTTCCTAGTATCATGAGCACTCCCTACTCATCTCTTTAGTTTCGATAATAACTCTTCCCTTTTGATCCATCCCACTTGATCTTCTAAAACACAACCAATTTATATTGAGGCTCAACACAACCTTTTTTTAACTATCTCTCAAATAACTTGGGAACCTATTAATTCTTTCATTTGAAGACTCAAATTCTCATAATTATTCTTCATGAGATGTGACACTTATAGATTCACACCACTTGCCATCTCTTAATGAACTTGAAAGCGCTAATACCACTTTGATAAAAAATATATTTGTGGAGAATATTAGAGGAGAATGATAAATTTATGTGGAGGAAAAGAAAGATGGAACTTATATTAAGATTTTTTTTTGTTTTTCAACTTCAAAATGAGAAGACCAAAGACCTTTTCATACATATACAAAGATCATTCTAAAATTTTTTCATACACTAACATAATCTAGAGAATTTTACAATAATTATTATACAAACCTTTCTAGATTCATAGTAAATTAAAAAAAACATAAATAAATGCATTCTTATATTTTTCTCCAATAATTTTTACTATAGAATATTCTAATCTAAGTAATAATTTTGATTAAAATTTTCAAATAGTATCTTGATGGGAGTGTAACACTACCATTGCCGATCCCAAGTCCTGATGTAAAAAGTGGAGGGTTGCGATAGGTAGTTGACAACCAGCGATAGGTAGTCGACAGCTAGCGTAAAACTTGTTGGAATAATCATGACACAAATCCTTTAAAATATTGTGTTAATGCAAGGGCATCCCCTAAAAGTAATGCACCCTATGCCCTGAATACAGTGAAAGTGTGCAATGGCCGCTGCATCAATGCCTCAATGTAGTGTTAAATAAGCGAGAGTTCCCACAATATGGACGGATGCGGCCAAATAAATTAGTCCATGAAACTAGAATTAGGTTAGGAACTTGGAATATATGTACTCTTACAAGTAAATTAATGGAATTAATAGATATTATGGTTCATAGGAAGATAAATATTTTATGTGTTCAAGAAACTAAATTTGTTAGGGAGAAAGCCAAGGAGATTGATAGTTTAGGTTTTAAACTTTGGTATTCAAGTAGAAGTCGAATTAGAAATGGCGGAGGTGTGATTATAGATTAAAGTTTGAAGTATAATGTTATAAATATTAATAGATGTGGAGATAGAATTATAGCTTTAAAGATTATTATTAATACTAAGATTATCAAATAAGTGTTTATGCTCCTCAAGTAGGTTTGGATGTAGGTTCTAAAATTTTTTTTTTGAATGAATTAGAGGGATTAATACAAAAGATACCTCTTGAAGAAAAGTATTTATTGGAGAAAATTTAAATAGACATGTTGGTAAAGTGCTAGAAGATTTTAAAAGTATTCATGGTGGTTATAGATTTGGAGTGACTAATAAAGAAGGTAGGACTATATTAGATTTTTCTTTAGCCTATGATTTTGTAGTTGCTAATACTTTATTTAAGAAAAGAGATGAACATATTATTACTTATAAAAATGGATCTAGTAAAACACAGATTGATTATTTTTAGATAAGAAAAATAGATCGTTTAGATTGTAAATATTGTAAAGTCATTCCAAGTGAAAGTTTAAATATCCAACATCGATTATTAGTCTTAGGTTTTAAGATGAAAAATTGAAAGATGAAAACTAAATCAAATTATTGTCCTAGGATTAGATATGGGTACTTAAAGAACACAACAACAACAACAACAACAACAAGCCTTAATCCCACTAGGTGGGGTCGGCTACATGAATCCTTCATCTCCATTGTATCCTATTACGCATCAAATTCTCATTTAAATCAAGTATACTAAGATCATTTTTTATACATCTTAACCAAGTCTTTTTAGGTCTACCTCTACCTTTCTTAATATAAGGCAAATCTAATGCATCTACTCTCCTAATCGTCATGGACGGTGACGCTTTATGTGGCCAAACCATCTAAGCTATTTATTCTTGTTTCAGAGCTACTCCAACTTTTTCTGAATATACTCATTTTGCATTCTATCTCTAAGAGTAAAGCCACTCATCCAAGCATCCTCATCTCGTAATGCTAACTTAGCCTTATGCTTCTTATAAACATTGCACCATAAGTCATTGTCTTACCACCATCTTATAAAATTTTTCTTAAGTTTAAGTGGAACTTTCTATCACATAATAGGCTGATTCTCACACCATCCAACTTGAATTCTACTAATAACATCTCCATCATTTCACCATCATTTTGAACAATAGAGCCTAACATTCAAACACTCACTCTTATTAAGGACTTGTTCACCTAATGTGACAACATCATTAAAACTTCTACAACTAAAATTACACTATATATTCAATTTTAGATCTACTTAAACAAAACCTTTAGACTCTAGAGTTGACCTCCATAAGTTTCGGACTCCCTCTCAACAAGAAGAATGTCATTAGCAAAATGCAGACACCAAGGTACATTTTCTTGTAAATGCCTAGCAAGAACATCTATAACTAAAGCATAAAAGATAATGGCTTAAAGTGATCCTTGATGTAATCTGAAATAGAAAATATTTTGTCAATCCTCCTTGTGTTTGGACACAAGTAATAGTATACATATCTTAATGACTTGAATATAACCAATATTAACTCATTTATGTTCTAGAACTCTCTAAAGAACATCTCTTGAAACTTTATCATAAGTTTTCTAAATCAATAAATAACATATGTAGATACTTACTTTCTCTATATTTCTCCATCCCTTAACAAATGTATAACATCCATAGTATCTACGGCATGAAACACAGAGAAACTGATCACATCGTAACTTATGCTCAATTACTCTCTCCCATAATTTTAATGTATGGCACATTAACTTAATTCCTCTATAATTTGCACACTCTTGTGCATCACCTTTATTGAGCATAGGAGAGAGTAATTGAGCATAGGTTACAATGTGATACAAAAGTTTCTCACAATTAGTTTGGTTTCATGCCAAGTAGATCTACTATGGATGCTAAACATTTGTTAAGAGGTTTGATGGAGAAGTATAGAGAAAGCAAGGAGGATCTACATATGATATTTATTGAATTAGAGAAAGGTTATGATAAAGTTTCAAGAAATGTTCTTTGGAGAGTTCTAGAAAAGAAAGGAGTTAATATTGGTTATATTCAAGTCATTAAAGATATGTATACTAGAGCTCTTACTTGTGTCAAAACACAAGGAGGATTGACAAAATATTTTCCTATTTCAGTTGGATTACATCAAGGATCATCTTCATGCCTTTATCTTTTTTGCTTTAGTTATGGATGTTCTTACTAGGCATTTACAAGAAGATGTACCTTGGTGTATACTTGGTGCATGCTTTTTGCTGATGACATTCTTCTTGTTGATAAGACTAGAGAGCGAGTCCAAGAGAAACTTGAATTATGGAGGTTAACCTTAGAGTCTAAAGGTTTTCGTTTAAGTAGATCTAAAACTAGATATATGGAGTTTAATTTTAGTTGTAGAAGTTATAGTGATAGTGTTGTGATATTAGGTGAATTAGTCATTAAAAGACATTCATATTTAGGCCTATTGTTCAAAATGATGGTGAAATTGATGGAGATGTTATTAAGAATTCAAGTTGGATGGTTGAAGTGGAGGAATGCATCTGGCCTGTTGTGTGATAGAAAAGTAACTTAAGGAAAAATTTTATAAGATAGTGGTAAGACCTACAATGATTTATGGTGCAGAATATTGGCCAATAAAAGAGAAGCACGAACTAAGTTAAGTGTTGCAGAGATGAGGATGCTCAGGTGGATGAGTGGCTTTACTCTTAGAGATAAAATGTGAAATGAGCTTGTTCGGGAAAAAGTTGGAGTAGCTCTAGTGGCAGATAAGATTAGAGAGAGTCGCCTTAGATATACATAAAAAGACATGATTAAGATGCATAAAAAATGACCTTAGTAAACTTGAATTAATTGAAACTTTTACACATAATATGACACAATGGAGACGAATGATTTATTTAGCCGACCCCACTTAGTGGGATAAAGGCTTGTTGTTGTTGATCTTGATGGGAGTGTGGAGATACCACCATGATTGGTGGAGATATCATTGTAGTTGTGGAGAGGAAGTGCTTGTTGGTTATAATACAGACGCTCTCATATTAATAGGGGATTCACAGCTTTATTAATTTGCAATACTGCAAATTATTTTATTATTTTAAGCATAAAAATTTTTTTATTTTATTTTATTCATCCATATGAAAATACAATTTATTGATTATAAGCATGCCCTTCATATTAGATAATACAGTTTGAATATGATAAACAAAGAGCTCTAAACAGAAGATAGATTTAGATAAGATATTTGATGTACTTTTGGAGAATTTTATCTGTTAGAACCTTATAAGCTTCTTCTGTTGGGTGAAAACTATCCCAAAAAATATATTTAGTATCATCAGAGCATATAGGGTCTTGCTATTGCATAGTACTGAAGCTTCAAACTCTCCTGTTCCACAGCATCCTTTATCAGAGACTTCAAATCCTGCATCCATAAGCTTTAGAGTTCAATAAATCAACCTTTTAGTTTTTTTTTTTTGATATGCTATTTAAAATATATTTTATATTTTAGGATGGCATGCTCATATTAAATAGTTTTTTTTTAATGTTCATATTAGATATGAGTAAATAAACTATGACTGCTGACAAATGATATAAAAACTTATTAGATATATAAATATATATAAAATATGTGATATGTATGTAAATGCCTCCAAAATTTATAATAACTCATTTTCCCTTCCTCTCAACATATATAATATCTGCCTGTAGTTGATTTTTTTTTCTCTAATGGTAAACCTTAACAAAATTTATGTTTTTGCCTGATCATTGATGTAAAAGTAATAATGATGATGAATTTATATTAAAAAAAAGTAAATTAATGCAAAATTAGATACCATAAGCAGAGGGCCTCTGATTGGAGAAAATATTATATGCGGAGTCTTGATACATCAAGATTCCAATGAAAATGAGACACGTGATATTAAATAATTTTTTATATTAACTTTTATTTAAATTAAAGAAGCTGAACAGAGATGGCGGAATATAATTGAAGTCCTGATAAAAAACTACATCAGGACTCTGCATATAATATTTTCTCCTCTGAATGACATCAAGAAATATATAGTGCATATCGCAGTAGACGAGCTTCGAATTTTTGAAATTTGTAGCCAGGCTTTTAATCTCTGTAATAATCTTAGAATTATACAGCAAAGCTGCTTGATTGTAGGATTCTACACATTCTCTTGTAATATCTTCCGCAATAGTTCTTTGTGAAGGCAAGCATCCCAATGGAGAGAGCCCATAACATGCAATCCTTCGTGCACCCATCATATTTAATTCCTGCAATGAGTAAATTTATAATAATTAAGTGTTTAATACTATAAATTTGAGGAACCTTGTGTTGTATATGGTTAATGCATTGCAAAGTTTAAAGTAAATATTTTATGCTTTAAAATTTTATATTATTTTGCTTTGCTTAATGCTTAAATGTTGTGTGCGCCGGTACTAACGATCTCATCAACACCTACTTCCCTTCCCAACACCCTTTCGCAAACTGCATTAAGATCTTCCTTCTTATGCCAGCTTCCTCGTCGCCAAAGCTTCTGATTTCGTCCAGGTATACCAGAATCATATACATGAGCCTGGTCTACAATATATATATATATATATATATATATATATGACTTTAAAAGGCCATTTTTCCGAAAACATGGTAGTATATATAATTCATAAAGCGTTTATTAGACATATTTAGTAATTTTTTTCACTCCGTAAGCTATGAATAACAAAAGTAATCAATAATAAACAATTTTATTAAATTTTTATGCAGTTTATTTAATAGATTTATATGGTAGTTCTCAGTCTCTGATCTCCTTATATGCATAAATTATACAAAGTTGGGGCTCGTAGGATTGGATTTATTGGGCTCCCTCCAATAGGATGCTTGCCTTCACAAATAACTATGACAGGCGATATTAAGAGAGAATGCGTAGAAGCTCACAATCAGGCGGCTTTGCTCTACAATTCCATGATTAGTGCAGAAATCGAAAGTCTGACTGCAAATTTAAAAGAAACAAAGCTCGTTTTCCTCAATATCTATCCGATATTGTTTGATATGATTCAAAGGCCCTCTGCATATGGTAATTAATTATATTTTAATTATTTTGAAGTTCATTTCATCAATCGTTGCTTAATTTACATTCTGTTTTAGTGAGTGTTATGCAATTATTTTTGCATGTATTTACATGTTACTATTCAATTTTTTCCTTCTTTAAATTAGCGCTTATTCAATATTAACTTTATCTATCAACAAATTTTAGGGGTGAGTTTTAAATACAGAATGCTCCACCCACCAACCCTAAACTATATATATACATATGTTGGGAGAGATCACAGAATACAGAAAACTAGTTTGAGTCATTGAGTGTTTAAGAGTATATACAAAATAAATGAAAAGCAAATTAGAAGAAATCACACAGAAGGTATCAGATTTAACGTGAAAAAACTTCGAGAACGGAAAAAAAAAATCATGAAGTCACACAACAAAAAATATACTATAAATAAAAAATCTAGGAGAATAGCACATATTACATTTATTTAGAGTCTCTCCACACTTCAATCACTTTAGGGCACTCTCTTTACTCTCACACACAAGTGAGGAATAGAAAAGTTATATAAATTGCATAAAAATTTGCCTAAATAATAAGTCTTCTGAATTATAGTGGTACGGTGCCGTGATCTTAACTCTTAGGTGCTAGCGCCGTGATCCTCCAAACTTTTCTGCAAGGGTTGGGGCATCGCGACACTGCTCTATAGCATTGAGGCGCTTGTCTCTCCATTATTTCTTTATTTGGTGCCCTGATACTAGCCCCGTAGCGCTACTCTAAAGTGCAAAGACGCTATTCTCTCTGTCTCCCTAGTGCAAATTCAATGTTGAGGCATTGCCTCTTCTGTTCCTAAAGTCAATATCTTAACCTCTTAGCACCTGGGCACTACACACAAGAAATAAAATCAGCTCCACAAAATAGTAATATATATAACTTAATATTTTTTTTGTATTACATTCAATTTGATGATAAATGAAATTATTGTCATTTATTAGGGTTATTATGACAAAACTAATTTTAATTTTACAAATGTTAAATTATCCCTAATTAATATTTTTTATCATATAGTATTTTTGAGATATTTTAATATTTTAATTGCTTAAAATTAATTGTGAAAAATTATTTTTCATCTATATTCAAATTTTTGACAAAAATAGGGCAAGATATTTTGTGAAAATACTCTGGATATTTAAATCGAGAGCATTAATGTCTCTATGCAATTAAGATTTTTAGCTCTATCCTCATTAAATTAGTTTGATTAAAGATAAGTTCAATAACATTAACAATTAATCACCCACGAACCAATCATAAATTCAAGAAGTGAAACTTAAATTAATTTCAGCACGCTCTATTGAAACAATGTGACCACAAGTCATGCATTTCTACTTACTAGCTTGCTAATGGGAAAGTGCGATTACACAGCTTAAAGCTCTTGTATTTTAATTTTACAATTAATTAATTTCCAGTTAGCTTAAAAATTTTATAGTAGAGCTTTCTTTGACCTAATTGTACTTTTTTTAAGGTTATTTTTTAAGAGGATTTACGCACATAGCACACAATTCTTATATATATTTATATATCTAATACCTAAATTTTAATATTTATATTTACAGAATCTAATTCTTTAATATTACTTAAAAAATAGCACATTTATTCATTCTTTAAAGTTAAATGCACATTTTCAAAAAAATATTATTATATCAATATCCTTTTTAATATTTCTACCAGATTTGATATTATTTTTCTATCATCCACTTTTCAAGTTATCAAACGCACTATGGGCTTTCAATTTAAAAAAAAATACTCAGAATGCAAACTGAAGATGAAAAATATATATTTGATATCATCCAACAGAAAATGCTATAACAAAATATTTAAAAAATCAAATATTTATTAAATGGTTAAGAAATCACATGTTTAAAAATTGTTTATCGTTTCAAAATATATGTTTTAAAAATAAAAAAAAATTTTATATTTCTTATCCATTAAAAATAAAATGCATATCCAAATATACACAATTGAAGATATTGAAGAGATAATGTGTCTGTGATTTTTTCTTTTTTTTAGTTTTCAGCAAAAATACATTTCATAGTAGAATTAAAAATACATCAGTATTTATCTAAATTGTGTAAAATATTAATGTTCTAATGTTTAAGAATCAATTATTCATATTTCATCTTTCAAGCATAAGTTATCAACAAATTATTTCTCATATATTCAAATATATCTTTATTTCAAATAATAAATAAGTTTTTTGTCTGTTTTTTTTTTTTTTTGTGTGGACAGATATCTTATTTCTTATATTTTGAAAATATAATTAAATCAGCATAAATTATTTATATAAAATATTATAATATTATATATATGATCATTGTAATTTATTATACATTAAAGATAATACATAAAAATATATATTGGATTATATAATTATCAGAAATATTAATAAGATGATCTTATGTAAACTTGTTTTTTTTAAATTTTATAATTAGTTTTCTTATTTTCTTTATGGGATAAATAAAACTATAAAGTATTCTTATACTTCACTTTAATGAATATATATATCACATATTTTTAAATTTTAAGAAAGTTTAATATGATGTAAAAAAAATAAAATAAGATGCTTATTAAAAAAATGTAATACAATAAAAATATTTCATAGTTATTTGATATATAAAATAAATATAGAACATCATTTTTTATTGTTGATTTAAAATAAAATGTATTTAAGGGCTATTTGATTTGGTGAATTTTGAGTGTAAAATAGAAGTAACTTAATATTTATCATGTATTCTAAGAGAAAATATTATGTGAAATATGATGTTATGAAATTTCCACATGTCAAAGCTTAAAATAGGGGCTTTTGAGTTTCATCATTAAGAAGATATAATGTTAACGTCTTGGGACCCAAGATTTGTTAAAACAATAGTGCTTTTACCGTTTTATGCCATTTTGAATGCGTGGATAATAAGGTATTTTGCATTCTTTGTATTCATTCATAGATTATTATCCTACCATTGTGCATTTATGAACATCCGATATTCTTCAAGGGGTGTGCAAATTCTCGGACATTAAAATTCGAGGTACTACTTCATCTTTTCCGTCCAAATGACTCCATGAGGAATTATTTCAGTCATTCTTAAAATTTAGAGATTTTAGGGTTTTCATAATTGATCCGACTATTAGCATCTATGCTCGTCCGTCGAATACGACAATATAAGATATTATTCTACACTATTTTGAAGTTTAGAGCCTTTAGCTCAGTATATTAGTATACTCAAGATTGTTTATGGTAATTTTATGTTTATACACCAAGTTATTGAGCTTCCAAGAGGAATTGGACTGTTATTTATGCATTTTTCATGTGCACACTCTATACACTCCAGAGTGTACATCGGTTTTCTTACTTAAATCAGTCTTGGGCTTCCAGAAATACATGTAAATGGTATTATCAAGTGTTTGAAGTTATTTCTAGGATGATTTGGGCTATATTTTGTGTATTTTCTTGATGTACACTCTGTACACTCTGGAGTGTACACTCTATACACTTGTGGTGAAAAATTGTATACATATCTCTGCCTTCATCTATCCCCTCCTCTTTTTAAGGAAAAGAGGATAAATGAAAACATAAATATATAAAAAAATACGCTTTGTTGGGATGCCACGGAGATCCGTAGATGTTCTTATTAGGGTGATCGGGTACGACATTGAGGAGAGGTGTACTATCTCAAAAGATAGAAGTAACCACCCTACAATGGACTTAATCACCTCAATAAGGACTCCTGAGGACTATGGGTCTTTGAAATGTACAAGAGATTCTTCTCTTACTTTACATAGAAAAGTAAAACATGGTTTATTTTAAACCGGGTTCGTTAAGTTCCCTACAGGGCAAGCTCCCATAGTTAATTACATCCTAAGAAATATGATTTCTTAGGAATACTCTCGATTAAGGTAAATGATCGTTATCTCTAAAGATTTCAAAAAGGCAGAACTATCAATCGATTAGTTTTTTTTAGAAAGTCAAGTGGGATCGATCAAGAGGAGGGAGTTCTTATCGAAGCCAAATGAAAATAAGTAGAGGATGCTTAAGATACCAGGAAGTCTAGTAAGCATCCCAAACTACCCTATGGTTGGGCTTTATATTTTTGAAATTGAATTAATTTTTTTGAGTTGAATTTTTATTAGAATGTTAGGACTTACAATTCCATGTTACAAGGTCATGAAAATGCCTAAGAGGTGAGGATTTATGCTCATAGCCTGCAAAGGGAAATAGCAACCTCTGAACCTAAATCTAGGGAGTTTTAGCGAGGGCCAAAAGCACAACCTAAATCTAAGGTAAAATTGGGTATTTATTTTACCTCCATAAGAGGATAAATCACCTGACTATTGGACTTACAACCGCTTGGGGTTGGCCACCAACTAACTCCTCTTACGATTTTAAAACATGTAGGCAAGTCAAATGCCTTCGCAAGATAGCTAAGTTTATGTTTAATTAGAAAGATACTAAGTCCTTAAACACACTCCCTAAAGAGACTAGATCATGTAGGGCATGAGTTAATGGCTTAATATAATGCAAATTTTGTTACATATTTATTTTCATTTTTACAATCAATTTGACAGAGGCTTTAGGATTCATATGCATAATGCATGAAAAATTAGATTTTGGGCCAAAATCAGCAAGATAAGGAGGTGTGTTTCTACCATGGCTCTCAAAGATGAAGCCAAGTTCTTTAGCAAAGGTGAAAGCCCTCTAATCAAGAGTGAAATAATATATCTTTTATGCATGATGTGAGAAAAGTAATACAACATCCAAATAAGGGATTGCTAATTCTTTTATCTTGATTTATAACCTAAGCTTTAGGTGAGGTTATGAGTTATTTAATTTTTAGTTTGAATTGATTAGTTGGATAGAAAAATTATTTTTCTAAGAGCCTACTTGTCATCCAGGCCATACATCAAAGTAAGGAATAAACTAGGAAAAAGATGCCATCTTAATGCATAAGATAAACAAACATCAATCATTTATAAAGCTAGCGCAAAAGAATAAAAGGCCATTTATGGTCGGGCTCCACCGCACAAACCCGAAAATAAATTGAGTAGCTGAGCTCTACCCTTATACAACCCGAATTATAAATGAATTAAATACAATCAAGCAAGAAATTCATGTTATGGGGGTCATCATTCTTCATTTCTTCTTTCTTCTTCTTTCTTTATTCTTTCTTCTTTTGGTCACTTCTTTTGGATGGTTGGAATGTGGTTTCTCCGAAGGCTTTACATGGTACATAAGACATAGTATTATAACCAATGTTCATCCTAATCCCCCATAAGAAGCATTGCAAAATCCTAATTGCAAAATTACATGAAAATGAGAAAAAAAATCTAACTAAAACCTGCAAAATAGAGATTAGCCAAACAAATCATACAATCTCAAGCATGTATATATATATATATATATATATATATATTAGCACCCCACACATGGGTAACCAAGTACACCTGGCCTATTTTGGATTATGCTTAGGGGTATAAGCACCTGCACAATAAAAGTAGTTATATTTTTATTACAATGCCCCTTAAGCATAATCCTCAACATACGATAATGGTTAGACTAAGATCGCCCCACCATTCAGTCTACACACATACACCCTAATATCCAGACTAAAAATAATACATTATAAAATAAAAGCAAAATATCAAATCACACCACCCTAACTTAAAGCTAGAAGTGGTGACTTAGCTTAATGTGTATGCTATTTAAGGTTTGTGTGGTATGCTTAGCTAGGCTTTAAGGTTGAAGTTTTCTAAGTATGAAAATGTTCAACTTAGAAGGGTTGTTTCATTTAAGTGATTTAGTTGCTTTGGGTTGATTTTATTTTGTGATTTAATTTGGTTTAAATGAATCCTACAATTAACTACTAAGTTGTAAAGAGAGAAAAAGAGAAGAGAACTTCTCTTTTTTTCCTACCTTAATTAATTTTTAAGGTAGATTCACATTTGATTTTTTTTGTTTAGTGAATGATTTATTATGTGTTTTAATTAATCCTAAGTTTAAATTTTCCCTAAACAAACCTATTCAAAAAAGAAAAGCCTTTTAAGATTAAGTAAAGTGAAATACTATCACAAAATACACATCACTTTATTTCTTTCCCAACAAGTAACATGCATATGGATGAATCCTAAGCATATCTATACATGTAAATGGAAATATTTAGCACACTTTAATGATGAATGCTAAGAGAATTTGTTTATGAAATTTGAATGTTTTTATGATGTATGATTTTGTTAAGTAGAAAAAGAGAGATTTCTTTTATCCATTTTTCATATGCACACATACATATATGAAAGGCATAAGTGAGTACTGCGCCATTGTTAGCACCAGGGGTGTAAGATATAAGACCTACTTAGGGATATTTAAATCTTCACAACTCCGGGATTGTCCAAACTAATATAACACTTTCCTTAAATACATATAAATGTATAAAAGAAATGAATGGAAAAAGAAAGATGCAAAAATTTATGTTTGTTTGTTTGATTTGTTTATGCAATTTATATGTGTAAGTGTGGATGTCCTTCTTAACTAATGGCATAGGAATGTATTTAAGCAAGTGTTGTGTGCTTTTGAAATGAACTATACTTTTTGCCAAATCCTACTCAAAATTATTCTAAAAGAAAAAAAGAAGGAAAGCCACACTATGCATATCTTTATAATTTTGCTCACATGCAAGCTTATAAATAATTATAAGTAGCATACCTTTCGATTTTGATATTTGATTTATAAGTTTTGAAAAAATAATTTTGAATATGGTAGTCATGATAGCCATTCATATTCTTACTTTAGCCAAATCATGCAATTTGACATAAAGGAAACATTTCATTTTTTTTATTTGATTTTCAAAGAGGCATGAATGCATGATTTTCATATGGCATACACATTTATTATATTAGGAAATAAATAAAGTGATGAAAGTATGTAAATTCATTCACCCTAATTAATTTCTAAAGAGAATCCTTTGGAATAAGATTATTTAAAGTAAATCAAATTTAGTTTAAGAAAGTTTAATTTTATTTTGAGTTTGATTTGAATTTAAGAAATGTGAGGAGGTTTGCTGGTCCTAACCCATTTTCCACATGTGTATGTTGTTTCAGTTTAATTTTAGAATAATTAGATGATTTTTTATATTTTATTTAGGTTAAGGTGTGAATTAAGTGCAATAATTACCCCTTACCTACACCACTTTAACATTTTTAATAAAATAATTATGAGCCAATGTATGCCATAAAATCACAAGGAATTTAAATCAGCAATGCATCCTAGGAAAGAAAAGTACCTAATGCAATTGGCTCACAATTAATGATTAATTAAGTTAAAGGGTTTAATTTATGTACTTTCATAATCCTTCCCACACATGTGGATTGGATTTTAATTTTCTTAAGTTACATAGGTTATTAAACACCTAAGCACCTACCCAAAAAAATGATTAAGTTTAGATTGATTTGATTTTAAGATGTTGATTAATTAAGCCATTTAATTAAGTGATTAAACTTATTAATTTGCACCTTAATTAGATTTTTATCCAAATGAAATGAACTTAGAAAAAAAAGATATGAGAAAGAACCCTAATCTCATTCCCTAAGTCCACTCACTATTATAAGGTGATTATCAAACTTAATTAATGGATTTATCACTATTTAAAAGGTTAATTAATCATTTAATTGATTAAGAGGGTAATTAAGAATGAACCAAACAATTATCCTAATTAAACCACTAATAAATCTGAAAAACATTAGGGGGATAGAAGTCATCCCACTAAATGCACATGAGAAGTTTGGAATTAATCAATGAGATAATTAAAGAGTAGTTAACATAATTAAATTCCCAATAAAATCCAAATTTAGACAATACCATTGTTCAAAATCAATTGAAATTAATTTTATATTATTCCTCTTTGAATTGTCTTCATAATTCTTTTTATTTTATTTCTACATTTAGTTATGTTATTTTGAAGTTTCCATGATTATCCATTAATTAAATAGCCTAATTGAATGACTAATCCCATTAGTACCATGTCGAGGCTGACGCGACGCGTGCTTTCCACGTGGTACAACGAGATTGGTCACTTAAGTTGTCACATCGGAGTGCTGCATTAGTGGCAGTGCTACGTGCTTTCTCCCCATCTGTCCGATCAAGAATCGGACGGTTGAGATCGAGCCCGCAGTATTTAAGGGGTGAATCAGAGGATCCTATGTGGCTTGATCATGGCCATCCATCCAAAATGTGAATGGATGACCCATGATCCATCCCTGAGCTCGCTTATGGAAGATGCCACCGTCCATCTTTCATGGAAAGATCCGAGCTCGATTGAGCTCAGATGGTGTTCAAACTCAACCCACACCATCATCATGCAAGGAAGAATACATCCAACAGACAATTTTACTTGAGATGAAAATTTCTTTCATGAAAGACCACACAATCCATATTCTAGGCTCGATTTTTATCCATACCTTACTGGAGGCTATCACTAGCGCTCGAATTAGTTGAGGTAGCTTTGTCTAGTGGAGATGAAGCTCTGTTGAAAGTTTCAAGCCTTCGGATTGAGTAGATTTCTCTACAGGCCAAGCTCTTCTTCAAATGAGTTTAGCCTTGGTCTAGCTCCCCTCTCCCATGCCTTGAGAACTTGGATTAAGCTTTAGGAAAGCTCGATTGAGTCCTCTGAAGAAGCTTGCAAGAGGAATTGAGCTAATTTTATGTATTGAGTAAGTTGGAAAAGCGGTGGAACTCCCTTATTTTTGGTTTGAAGAAACCAAGAAATGGGAAATTGCAGATGGCTCTAGGAAGCTTGGGGAGACTTACAAATGCTTGCTCTGAGTTCCTTACTCTTAATCGAGTATGTGAGAGTTTAATTGAAGTGGAATGTGGGGGAGTATTTCTCCCCCAAGGTGAATCAGACGGCCTTGAGGTGCTTTTCCATTTTGATCAAATTCACCTTATTCAATGGTTTTGTTAGGCTGTTTAGAGTGTCATGACGTTCAATTTTGGGTGTGGAGCCATTTGGTCCACTAAGAGGATGCCAAGTGTCCATGAAATGGAATTGATCAAATTCCAAGTGGTTTTGATTTTAGGTTACCATATGGCCTAGGGGTAAAATGAGCATTTTGCTTAGATTTCAATTTGAATATGTTTGGTATGATTGAAAAATGGGCTGGGCCAAGTTTAAATAAATTTAGAGTTGATTTGATATGATTTGGCTCATGTTGACCAATATAGGTCAAAATGGGTCAACTTGGGGCCAAGTTGACCAATTGGTCAAATTGGGTCAAACCAAGGGTTGGGTCAAGTTCATATGACCATTTGAAATATTTTGGCATCATTGGTTTAGTTCAATTTGATTCATTTGATTTCATTTAGGTCAAATGGGTCAAGTTGACCAATTTGACCCATTTGACCTATTTGAGTTAGGTCATGGGTTGGTTTAGGCTTCATTGGTCATATGAATTGTATTGGTATCTTTATTTTCAATCAATTTTGATTTAATTTAATTTTGGCTTAATTTGACCTTTTAGGTCAAGTTGGGTTCATGGTCAATTGGGCTAGGTTGGGTCTAACTGGCTAATTGAGGTTTTGGTCAAGTTCAACAACTAATTTGGAATGAACTTGACCCATTAGTTTCAATCAATTTGGCTTAGATCAAGTTTTGACATATTTTGACTTTCTAGTTCAAGTTGGGTCAAGTGGCCAATTAGGCTAGGTTAGGCTCAAATGATGACTTGGTCAAGTTCAAACATTAATCGTGAATGAGTTTTGATCACAGGTTTTAATCAATTTGGCCTATGGTGGATTTTGGCTAATTTAGGTTTCATTTTGGCTAAGTGTTGACTTGGTCAACCCTTAAGTTTGACTTGGTTTGATCCAATTCGAGTGATTGATCATCTTATGATTATTGTTGCTCACAATGGGAGGCTTAGTTGGACTTAGTTCAATCCAATTTGGGTAGGATTAGAATTTGGCTCAAAAGAGGAACTTTAGGTCACTTTGGGTCAACTTAGCCTAAGTGGGTCAATCAATTGACTTAATCAAGGCTTGAAAAAAATTTTATTGAACTCACATATGGATTTATGATTGAAATATAAATCCATTTGCAAGTGGTTTGAAGTCAAATGGGTTTTGATTCACTTGATAATTTCAAATTCAAAGGGTGAACATGAGTTTGACTTGGGTTTGATTTTTGAATTTAGTTTTGGTCTGATGATTGAAGTTTATTCTTATATTTAGCTTCATGATTGAAGGATTGATTGAATCATGAAGAAAAAAAAATCAAGAGTTTGGGTTGATTTGAATTTGATTTGGCTAAGTTCAAGAATTTGACTTGAAAGGCTCAGGTAGAATTTTAATTGAATTTAAGTTTGAGTTTTGAATTGATTTTTGGATTGATGATTGAAGTTTGTGCTTATATTTAGATTCATGATTGAAGGGTTGATCGAATCATGAAGAAAAATCAAGGGTTTAGCTTGATTTGAATTTGATTTGAATTTGATTTGGCTAAGTTCAACAATTTGACTTGAAAAGCTTAGGTTGAATTTTAATTGAATTTGAGTTTGAATTTTGAATTGATTTTTTGATATTTGAATTTATATTTCATTTATATTTGTGAATATAAATGAGAATATAAATGGGTCATGAGAAAATTTCTTGAATAAGAGTTGATTTGGATTTGATTTAGGCTCAGTCCATAAGATAGGATCAAAGTGACCTAGGAAGGATTTTTGAGCTTGGAATTTCAATCATAAGCTTCAATCATTTGGAATTGATGAGTTTGGAGAAAATAAATCAAGTTGGAATTGATTTGAGTTTTGGAGAAAATCAATCAAGTTGGAATTGATTTGAGTTTTTTTGAGAAGATCAATCAAGTTGAAATTGATTTGAGTTTTGGAGAAAATCAATCAAGTTAGAATTAATTTGAGTTTTGATGTTGAAAATCAATCAAGTTGGAATTGATTTGAGTTTTGGAGAAAATCAATCAAGTTGGAATTGATTTGAATTTTGATGTTGATTTGATTTGGAGTTTGAATTTTGGATTTGGTTTGATTGATTTGAATTTATATTTCATTTATATATGTGAATATAAATGAGAATATAAATGGGTTGTGAGAAAATTTCTTGAATTTGAATTTGGATTTGATCCCTAAGTCCATGAGAGGGAATCAAAGGACTTAGAAAATATTTTGGAGTTTGGAATCCAATCATGGGCTTTAACCATAGGTTTCAATTATTTGGAATTGATTCATGATTTGAGAAAATTCATTGAATTGGTTCAAGGTTTGAGGTAGAGTTGGAGTTGATATGAGTTTGGAGTTTTGACTTGGAAGAAGGAAGTGAAGATTGGTTCAAGCTAAGGGATAGGAAAATTTTCTTAACACCCCTAAGACATGACCTATTCCTATGACTAACTCTTCTAAGTCTCTAAGGCTAGGTTGAGTGTCCACCTAATCACTAGATGTGTCTTAAGACTAAGGAACTCTTAAAGTCTATGAGAAGTTTTATGCCTAAGATGGAGGAGTTGAGAGCTCATCCTAAAAATGATGTCAACAACACTATAGAGTGTACACCCCTTTTTTATTTTAGAGTAGTGAGACTTCTTACTATTGATATATATGACATTCTAATGTGTTGTGAGTTCTTCTAAGAGGAATTCAACTATTTTCTATGTGTTTTCCATGTGTACACTCTATACACTCTAGAGTACACACCTTTTTTTTAAATTGTATACCAGTGTGAGACTTCCAATTATGGCTCTATATGGCATTCTAAGGTGTTATGAGTTCTCTCTAGTGAGATTTGGGCTATTTTCTTTTTTGTTTTCCAGGTGTACACTCTGTACACTCCAGAGTGTACACTCTGGAGTGTACACCCCTTTTTTTATTTTAGAGTAGTACGAGACTTCCCACTATGAATATATATGGCATTCTAAGGTGTTGTGAGTTCTTTTAGGAGAAATTGGGATATTTTCTGTGTTTTTCATGTCTACACTCTGCATACACTAAAGTGTACACCCTTTTTTTAAATTGTACAATAGTGTGGGACTTCCAATTATGGCTTTATATAGCATTCTTAGGTGTTGTGAGTTCTCTCCAGTGAGATTTGGACTATTTTCTTTCTTTTTTTTTAGTTGTACACTCTAGAGTGTATACCCTTTTTTTTTTTGAGTAGTGTGGGACTTCTCACTATGAATCTATATGGCATTCTAAGGTGTTGTGAGTTCTTTTAGGAGGAATTGGGTTATTTTCTATGTGTTTTTCATGTTTATACTCTAGAGTGTACACCTTTTTTTAAAAAAAATTATACATCAATGTGGGACTTCCAATTATGGCTCTATATGGCATTCTTAGGTGTTGTGAGTTCTCTCTAGTGAGATTTGGGCTATTTTCTTTCTATTTTTCAGGCGTATACTCTATACACTTTGGAGTTTACACCCTTTTTTTATTTTAGAGCAATGTGAGACTTCCCACTATGGATCTATATAGCATTCTAAGGTGTTGTTAGTTCTTCCAGAGGAATTGGGCTATTTTCTATGCATTTTTCACGTGTACATTCTGTACACTCTAGAGTATACACCTTTTTTTAAATTGTACAGTAGTGTGAGACTTCCAATTATGGCTCTACATGAAATTCTAAAGTGTTGTGAGTTCTCTCCAGTGGGAATTGAACTATTTTCTTTCTGTTATACTCTGTAGACTCCAGAGTGTACACTTTGTGTACACTCCAGAGTGTACACTCTATATACTCCAGAGTGTACACTCTAGACTCCAGAGTGTACACTCTGTACACTCGAGAGTGTACATCCCTTTTTTTATTTTAGAGCAGTGTAAGACTTTTTACTATGGATCTATATGACTTCTGAAGGTGTTGTGAGTACTTCCAAGAGAAAATAGGCTATTTTCTAGGTGTTTTCTATATGTACACTTTGTACACTCCAAAGTGCACACCCTTTTTTTTTAAATTGTACAGTAGTGTGAGACTTCCAATTATGGTTCTATATGACATTCTTAAGTGTTGTGAGTTCTCTCCAGTGAGATTTGGGCTATTTTCTTTCTGTTCTCCAGGTAAACAATCTGTATACTCTAGAGTGTACACCATTTTTCTTTTAGAGAAGTGTGAGACTTCATACTATGAATCTATATAGCATTCTAAGGTGTTGTGAGTACTTCCAAGAGGAATTGAGCTATTTTTTATGTGTTTTCCATGTGTACTCTTTATACACTCTAGAGTATACACCATTTTTTAAAATTGTATAACAGTGTGGGACTTCCAATTATGGCTCTGTATGGAATTCTATGGTGTTGTGAGTTCTCTCTGGTGGGATTTGGGTTATTTTCTTTCTGTTCTCCAAGTGTACACTCTAGAGTGTACACCTCTTTTTTAGAGCATTGTGGGACTTCCCACTATGGATCTATATGTCATTCTAAGGTGTTATGGGTTTTCTAGGAGGAATTGGGCTATTTTCTATGTATTTTTCAAATTACACTCTATACACTCTATAGTGTACACCCTTTTTTAGATTGTATAGCAGTGTGGGACTTCCAATTATGGCTCTATATGGCATTCTAAGGTGTTGTGAGTTCTCTTCAGTAGGATTTAGGTTGTTTTCTTTATGTTATCGAGGTGTACACTCTATACACTTTGGAGTGTACACCTCTTTTTTTTTAGAATAGTGTGAGACTTTTCACTATGGATCTATATAGCATTGTAAGGTGTTATGAGTTCTTCCAAGAGGAATTGGGTTATTTTCTATGTGTTTTCCTTATGTACACTCTATACACTCCAGGGTGTACACCCTTTCTCAAAATTATACAACAATGTGGGACTTCCAATTATAGCTCTATATGACATTCTAAGGTGTTGTGAGTTCTCTCTAGTGGGAATTGGGCTATTTTCTTTCTGTTTTCTAGGTGTACACTCTGTACACTCTGGAGTTTACACCCCTTTTTTTATTTTAGAGCAATGTGGGACTTCACACTATGGATCTATATGACATTCTAAGGTGTTGTGAGTTCTTCTAGGAAGAATTGGACTATTTTCTATGTGTTTTTCATGTGTACACCATTTTTTTAAATTATATATCAGTGTGAGACTTCCAATTATGGCACTATATGACATTCTAAGGTGTTGTGAGTTCTCTCTAATAGGATTTGGGTTATTTTCTTTTTGCTCTCTCGGTGTACACTCTGTACACTCTAGAGTGTACACTCTGTACACTCCAGGGCTGGAGTGTACACCCCATTTTTTATTTTAGAGCAGTATGAAATTTCTAACTATGGATCTATTTGACATTCTAATCTATTATGATTTCTTTCAGGATGATTTGGGTTAGTTTCTGTGTATTTTCTAGGTGTACACTCCAGAGTGTACAATCTTTTCTTAAATTTTTTTTGGACTTTCAATTATAAATGTATATGGAATTATAATCTATTTTGAGTTCTTTCTATGAGACTTTAGGCTATTTTTTAGGTATACACTCTTGAGTGTACACTCTATACACTCTAGAGTGTACAACATTTTCTTTTAATTATATAGCAATATTAGACTTCCATGGATTTTAATGGCATTCTAAGCTGTATTTAGTTCTTCCAAGAGAATTTGGACTATTTTCTTTCTATTTTGTAGGTGTGCACTTTATACAATCTAGAGTGTACACTCCAGATGTTCACCTTTTTTTTTTAAATTTTAAAGTGTGAGAATTCCAACTATGGATGTACATGGTAGTTTCCCAAGACTACAATCAAGCTGTAATGTTTTGATTAGTTCACTTTTCATTTGAAGCTAAAAATGCCTATGAAGCGGATAACTTTCAGATGCAGACCATCCACATTCAGAGCATTGTGTGATTCCATATCAGATGACTTCACTGAGGAAATTATTGAGATTTATTTTAAGTAGGCTTCACATTCATCAATTCATTAGACTGCCTACCATCCAACAAGATTCAACTACTATCACTTCACTCCTGTCCAACTGGAACATTGAAAAGCAGACCATATATATAGGGGGCCACTACCTTTCTTTCACAGCCAATGAAGTTTCTTTAATAATTAGGATGCCCAATAGAGGGGAGAAGGTGACATGATAAGAAATCCCCATTGTGTAAATATAATTCAATAGATTTTAAAAATTGAATTGAGGAGGTCAATTGTCCGTTGAGCGCATCACAGTTTGTGCGATATATATAATTTTTTCTTTCAAATTTGTTATATATATATATATCATAATTATAGAGTGGCTTTAGAGCTGATCTCCTACGCTGAGAATATAGAAAAGTTTACTGATTACAACTGGCTAGAAGCCATATAGAGCTTTTTAGTTTCAAAATTTGATGTCATCACATCAAATTTTTTGACACAAAAAGCGTCGGGGTATATGAGTGGCTTTGTCACTCTTATGATGGTATGTGTTTCATTATTTGATTTAATTTTTGTTTAGGATTGAATGCTTCCAATTCTAACACTTTAATGCAGATTTGACTATCGGAGCACACAAGAGTGGTTAGCCTTATAGTTCCTACTGCAAAGCCTTGTATGTTATAGTGGCTGAAATTAAAGTTCACAGAGATATCTATTACTAATTTGCAAAGAGATCAGGTAATGCTAGTTTTATTTACTTTATTTACATCAAAATTTATCTATTCCTAATAAAAAATCTCAAACTTTCATATTTCTATACAACAGGTCTTCCAATCATTTCATGAGATAACAGAGGATGAGACTTAGCTCTTGGAGACAATGCCCCTTCACCCGTAGCCATCCCGCAGTGGTACAAAGAGGAGTCCAGGCTGAAGTCCAAGGAGTGAAGCCCCGAGTGGATCTCCATCCTTGATATTCTCCTCCTTCATATGCATCCAGCCTGCCTTCTACAACTACCCGTCTAGAGAGTCCTGAAAAGGAGAAGACACTATCATTAATCAAGGCTCTTGGCGATAGATTGTCATATTTTGAAGCTACAGTGAGTCAGAGATTTAATGACATTGATATGAGGCTTGTTGCTATTGAAGCAAGGATTGCTGGACAGAGAAGCCCAAAATTAGGAGAAGCTATCGAGGAGGCTAACACTGGGGTAGCCACCGAGCCCATGTCTGGAGGTGCCTCCGGATACTACCCTAATGAAGGATGAGCAATTAATTGAATACAGCACATTAAAAGATCATACTGGTCAGTATTTATTGAGTAGCATTGCACACTGGGTAAAGGTGAGATAGGCAAGGAAGAGGAGAACTATGTCATTCTTGTACACATGGGTGTACAGGATGAAGCATAGCACAACAGAGCTTGCTTTTCCTGCAACTCTAGTTGCAAAAAAAGTAGAGGAGGTAGTTTACTGTACATTGCACTAATTTAATATAATAAAATTAATTTTAGTAAATTCTTTTTGGTAGGCGAAGGTTGAAGAAGTTTCTGTAGTAGAGAAACAATCATCTACTGCTATTATAGCGGTTGAGGATCTGAAGTATATGGTATTATTTATTTTGGTTACTTTTGTTTGAAATCATAATGGATTATTGTCTTATAAAATATATGAAATGCTGCAGCCAACTGAGGCACTAGAGACCGTTGAGTTCTCATCAAGAGATGTTATACCGAAGGCAATGCTATAATAAATCAACTCATCTTACACTCGATTTAGGGATAAGTATTGCATTCTGTCATATATTTAAAATTATTATTTAGTACAGATTGCTCACATGCCTATTCTACTCAAATGAAGGGGTGATAATGTTCTCTTGGTTGAAAATATCATAATTAGCAGAGGATAAATTGATGAGTTACTGACAGATCAGTAATTATTCGATGCACATGTTGATGCATTTGCATATTTATTGACCGAGAAAAATAAGATCTATCCTGGGTTATATGTCACATACTTGTACATATTATGTCCACATTGGGTGAGTCTAAGCAAGGTTTATTGGGTTATAAAATGCCTTCATAAATTTAGCAAGTTAAAAACTATTTAATTTTACTCTTCTTTTTTAATTTTCCAGAGTTATTCCAAATTTGGATATGAAAAAGAGAGCAAAATGTTTGTCCAACACATAAATAGAGAGAGTGTTTCAAGGGATGATTTAATCTTAATTCCAATCATCAACAATCAGCATTGAATACTGCTAGTGGGGCACCATAAGAAAGGGGAATGGTTTCTTTATGATTCACTGCCAATCCCAATACATAAGGCTATAGTACCTGACATTGTAGGTCTTTTCACCAAGATTGGCCTAAGAAGATGAATTTTTTTAGGGAGGAGTTTGCTTATGCTCTTTTTGTTTAAATATGAAATGACTGAAATATTTGTATATATGAAATGTTTAGACACAAATGTATTTGTAAGTGATCTCTTTGATTATCCTTCCTGTACATATCTTCCTAGAAGTTCATGTAATTTGGAAGCTACTATTTTGTTTCTGCTTATCAGTTGGATAATAGGAATTGATTTTTTTATTTTAGTTTTCCAGAGTGTACACTCTCAGTATACTATGTACACTCTGGCGTGTACACTCTGTACACTCTGGAGTGTACACTATGGGGTGTACATTCTGTACACTCTTGAGTATACACCCTGGGGTGCATAGCATACTGAGGTGTTTACTCTATGCTGTACAGTCTGTACACTCTGGGGTATACACTATGTACACTATATACACTCTAGAGTGTACACCCATTTTTGTCAGATTTAAATGATGTGGGGATACTAGTTGTGGATCCAAATATTGTGTTATGCTATACGGGGTGACTCTCAGCAGGATTTGATTATTTATTTTCAATTTTTCAGAGTGTACACTCTTAGTACACTGTGTACACTATAGGGTGCACAGTCTATACACTTTAAAGTATACACTATGGGGTGTACACTCTGTACACCCTGAATTGTACACTATGGGGTGTACATTGTGTACACTATGAGGTGTACACTATGGGGTCTACATGTACACTCTGGGTTGTACACTGTGTACACTCTGGACTATACACTCTGTACACTCTAGAGTGTACACCCATTTTTCTCAAACTTAAATGATATGGGGCATCCATATATTATTAAAATTGCTATTATATATTATAAGGGGTAGCTCTCAATAGGAATTGATTGATTCTTTCCAAATTTTCAGAGTGTATACTTTAGAGTGTACAGAGTATACACCTATTTTTCCCAAACTTAAATGATGTGGGGCATCCAAATATGGTTCAAACTGCTATTATATGCTATAAGAGGTGGCTCTCAAAAGGAATTGATTGATTCTTTCAGATTTTCAGAACTTTGTACACTCCAGAGTGTACACCCATTTTTCTTAAACTTAAATGTTGTGGAATCCTGTTATAGTTCAAATTATTATTATATATTATAGGGGGTGGCTTTCAATAGGAATTGAATCATATTTTTCAATGTTTAAGAGTGTACACTCTGAAGTGTACACTATGTGCACACTGGAGTGTACACCAATTTTTCTCAAACTTAAATGATATGGGGCATCCATATATGGTTCAAATTACTATTGTATGCTATAAGGTTTGGCTCTCAATAGGAATTGACCCATATTTTTCAGTTCTTAAGAGTGTACACTCTAGAGTGTACACTCATTTTTCTCAAATTTAAATGATGTAGGGCTTCCAGTCATGGTTCAAATTGCTATTGTATGCTATAAGGGGTGGCTCTCAACAAGAATTGTCCCATATTTTTCAATTCTTAAGAGTCCTCCTATTGTAGTTTACACTGTGTACACTCTGCACACTCCAGAGTGTACACCTATTTTTCCTCAAATTTAATGATGTGGAGAATCTTGTTATGGTTCAAATTGCTAATGTATGCTATAGGGTGTGGCTCTCAATAGGAATTGAACCATATTTTTTAGTTTTTAAGAGTGTTATGGAGTGTACACTATGTACACACTAGAGTGTATACTCTATATACTCCAGAGTGTACAATCATTTTTCTCAAACTTAAATGATGTGGGGAATGCATATATGATTCAAATTGCTATTGTATGTTATAGGGGGTGGCTCTCAATAGGAATTGATTATTTTTTCAATTTTCAGAGTGTACACTCTATACCCTCTATAGTGTCCACCTATTTTTGTCAAACTTAAATGATGTGGGGCACACAAAAATGGTTCAAATTACTATTATAAGCTATAAGGGGTGCCTCTCAGATGGAATTGAACCATACTTTTTAGTTTTTTAGAGTGTACACCCATTTTTTCAAATTTAAATGATGTGGGGCTTTCACTCATGGTTCAAATTACTATTGTATGCTATCTAGGGTGGCTTTTGAATGAGAATTGAATCATATTTTCAATTTTTCAGAGTGTGCACTCTAGAGTGTACACTATGGAGTGTACTCTGATTTTTCTTAAATTTAAATGATGTGGGGCTTGCACTCATGGTTCAGCTATTGTATGCTTTATGGGGTGGCTCTCAACAGGAATTAATTATTTTTTTAGTTTTTCATAGTGTATAATCTAGAGTGTATACTCTGTACACTCCAGAGTGTACACTCTATACACTCTAGAGTGTACACTCATTTTTCTCAAGCTTAAATGATGTGGGCATCCTGTTATGGTTGAAATTACTATTATATGCTATAAGGGGGTGGCTCTTAATAGGAATTGATTATTTTTTTTTTTTCAGAGTGTTCACTTTAGAGTGTACAATGTGTACACTTTAGAGTGTATACCCTTTTTTTCTCAAACTTAAATGATGTGGGGACATCTAGTTATGATTTAAATTGCTATTATATGCTATTGGGGGTGGCTCTCAATAGAAATTGAACCATATTTTTCAATTTTTTTGAGTGTACACTCTAGAGTGTACATCCATTTTCTCAAACTTAAATGATGTGGGGGCATCCAGATATGGTTCAAACTGCTATTGTATGCTATAAGGGGTGGCTCTCAATAGGAATTGATTGATTCTTTTTAGATTTTCATAGTGTACACTCTGAACACCTTGAACACTATGTATTAAAATAAGAAATATGAACATTAAAGAATAATTATATATAATTATGGTGTTTATTTTTAGATTGTATATGGGGGACATCATGTAGATATGAGGGGGTACTTATTGAAATGATTGGGTACAACATTGAGGTATGATATACTATCTCACAAGATAGGGATATCACCATTTAATAGACCTAATCACCTAATGAGGACTCCTAAGCCATGATGTGTCTTTGAATATACTAGAGATTTTTTTCCTACTTTACATGGATGAATAAAGTAAGGTTTATATTAAATCGAGTTATAAAGTTTTCTATAGGGGTAAGCCCCTATAGTTAATTATATCCCAAGGAAGGTTAGTTCCTTAAGAACACTCTCGATTAAAGTAAGCAATTATTGTCTCCAAAGATCTCAAGGGTAAGACTCAATAAATTGGTTATGTTTGGAAAATATAATGGGAAAGATCAAAGAGAAGACATTTTTTTGGGAGCCAAAGAAAATGAGAAGGGAATGCTCATGATACTAGGAAATATAGTAAGCACTCCAATATATCCTATGGTTGGGCTTTATATATTTGAAATTGAAGAGAATTATGTGTTTGAGTTAAAATTTTATTAGATTACTAGGGCTTATAATCCAACAATATAAGATTGTAGAAATACCTATAAGGTGAGAATTTATGTCTATAGCCTGAAAGAAATAGCAACCTCAGATCCTAAATTTATGGAGCTTTAGCAAGAGCTAAAATATGAACTAAGTCTAACTGAAAGTGGGTATATAGGTTACCTCCACAAGAGAGGGTGAACCACCCAACTATTGGACTTCTAACCACCTGGAGTGGCAGCCAACTATCTCCTCCTACGCTTTAAATCTATGTAGGTAAGTCATGTGATTTTATAAGAAAGTTGGGTTGTTATTATTTTAGAAAGAGGCTAAAGTCCTTAAATCCACTCCTTAAGAGACTAGAGCATGAGTGGTATGAATAATGACTTAATCTACAAATACAAATCTTTTCAATTTTTATTTGATTTTGGACACTTCATTTTGACAAAGGCCATAACATTTTCATATGTCTAAATGCATGATAAAAGTGGATTATGGGCTAAAATAGTGGAAAAGAAGTGTTTTCAATCATAGAGGAGACCCTCAAAGGTCAAGTCTTCCCCTATCATGCATGGATGGAAACCCTTTCTTAGTAAGAGTGAAGCAATATGAATTCATGATATTAGACATACAATATTTAGCTAAGGGGTTGCTAAATCTTTTAATTATTTTTGATTTAATGGCTAGGCTTTAGATGAGGTTATGAATTATTTAAAACTTTAGTTATGAGTTGTGATTGGGATAAAAAAATTAACTTTTTCCTAAGAGCTTAATCATATCTAAGAAACACATTAAATCACCATTCATAAAGAAACTATGAAAAGGCATGCCATTTATATTGCATAATTTAAACATAACATCAATCAATTTTATAAATCTAACGTAAAAGAATAACAGGCCGGTGCGATCAGGTGCCGCTGTATAACTCGAAAAGAGGAAATGGATAGTCGAGCTCTATCCTTATACAACTAGGAACATGAAAGAATAATTACAATTATAAATGAATAAATGCTATTGGGGTCTTCTTATCTTCATTCTTCTTTCTTCTTTATATTTTTCTTCTTATCTCCTTTGATTTGATTTGTTTGTTTCAAAGGCATCACAGGGCTTCTGAAGACAAATTCTTCTAGCCACTGCTCATCCTTATCCCTCATAATATTAATCCTAATTTCTAATGCAAAATTACATTAAAAATAAGAAAAAGTAAATCTAACTACACCTATGAAATAAGTGTTAGCTAAACACACCATACAACCTAAGCAGTTATATGTATAATTTAGACTTAGCACCCCGCATATGGGTAACCAAGCCCACCTGTTTTAATTTGGATTATACTTAGAGGTTAAGCAACCAGTAAAGAGAGCATTTATATTTAGTTTTAAGCACCCCTTAAGCATAATCGCCTACAAAAAATTTGATTAGGCTAATCACGGCCTAACATCTAGTCTACGAAAAATACACCCTAACACCCAGTCTAAAATAATACATCATAAAACCAAACATATATCATACCATGCACCGTCTTAAAATGAAGCTAAAAATGGTGACTTAGTTCTAATGTGTGTGTATTAAGGCTTGTGTAGTATATCCTAACTAAACATTAACATTATGATTTTCTAAGTGTGAAAGGGATTTAATTATAAGGAGTTGATTTCACTTTAAGTCATTTAATTGATTTGGGAATTTTACTTAATATTTTCTTTTATTTCAATTGACTTACACTTAGCAACTAAGTGTTATAAAGAGAAGATAAAGAGATGATTACTCTCTTTCATCCCTACCTTAAGTCATTTCTAATGCATATTAATTAACCCAATTCTCTTTAGTGAATGACTTATTACAAAATTTAAATTAGTCCTAAGTTTATGTTCACTTTAAATAACCATATTCAATATGAAAGGCATCTTAAGATTAATTTGATTGAATTACTATTACATGGCACATGTCCAATCATTCCTTTCTATCATATATAACATGCCTATGATTAAATCCTAAGTATACCTACACATACAAAATGTTTCTTTTAGCACACTTTAAATGAAAGATGCATAAGTATATTTTGTAGAAAATGAGATTTTCACTCATTAGCTAAATGCACATTCAAGTGTATGAAAGTTTTAAGCAAGTACTTCGTCATTGTTAACCAAGAGAGTGAGGTAAAGACCTCCTTGGGGCTACTTAAAGCCTTGCATCCCCAGAATGTCTAGACTAGATATACCCACTATTCTTGAATACACATGAATGTACAAGTGACTACAAGAATGAAAAATCATGAAAAAGTTATATTTCTTTCAATCGAATTATTTAGGTATATGGAGTAAAGTTGAAAAGGAGACTTTCATTGATGAGCTAAATGCACATAGAAGTGTATAAAAGTTTTAAGAAAGTACTTCACCATTGTTAACTAGGGGAATGAGATAAAGATCTCCTTAGGGCTACTTAACGCATTGCATCCCCAAAATTTTTAGACTAGATAAGCTCACTATTCCTAACTACACATCAATGTATAAGTGACTACAAGAATGGAAAATCATGCAAAAAATATATTATTTTCAATTGAATTATTTATGCATGTTAGCTAAAGTTTTATCAAAATTCTAACCTAGGTAATGAATTCAAATAAATGTTGCATTCTTTTCAAATGGGCTATACACTTGTTAACATTCAAACTTTATGTAAATCTATATAGATTAAAAAAGAGAACTCCATATCACATGTTCTACGCCATAGACACATGCAAGCTTATAGATATCTATAACTATTATCACTCTAAATATTATAGTTGACTTATAAACTTTTTGAAAATAACTTTGATTTAATAATGATAATAACCACACATATTCATAGGTTAATCAACACATGTAAGCTTGATATAAATGAAACCATTTGATTTAATTAATTTTGTAAAAGATGAATGCATGAATCAAATGACATATAACATTTAATATGAATGGAGAGAAATGCATAAACATAAGCATGTGATTTCTTTCAACCAAACTAATTCCTAAGGACAATCATATCAAATACAATTATTTAAAGCAAACCAAAGCTTTTTAATATCATTTTTGATGTGATGTTCAATTTGATTTAAGGAAAGAGAGAAAGAGGGAAAGAGGGGTTTGCTAATCCTAATCTCTTCCCATGTTTGTAAGTTAATTTGATTTAATGAAAAGATAGTTTGGTTGATTTTATGGATTAATTAGGTTAAGGAATGAATTAAATCAATTAATTAACCCTTACCTATTTTACCTTAAAATAATTATCCAGATAATTATGAGCCAATGTAATATGCAAATGAATTGAAAAGTAAATTAGCAATGGTCCTAGGAAATGAAAGGCCCTAATGCAATTGGCTCATAATTAATGATTAATTAAGCTTAAGGAACTTACTTAATTACTTTTATGATTTTCTCACATAGATGGATAAATTAGAATTTCATTAAATCTCTTTAGGCTATTGAACACCTAAAGAACACCCATGAATTAATTAGGTCCATATGCATTTCAAAATTTGATTAAAGTAATTAAGTTATTCATTCATCCATTAATCCTTAATTAAATTTTCTTGAAAAAGTGAAAGATATTTTGAGAAAAGATTAGGATAGAAATCGCAATCCACTTCCTAAGCCTCCTCACTATTAAACAGTGATAGATGACCCAGTTAATTAGGCAAAATATTGTTCATATGATTAATTATTACTTAATTATTTTGAGAAGGTAATTAGGGCTTAATCAATCAATTTTCATAATTAATTAACTAATAAATCCCAAGAAAAGTAGGGGAGGCAAAGGTCATCCCCTAAATAGTCTAAAAAAAGTTGAAGTTAATTGGTTAATTAATTACGGAGTAATTAAGATAATTAAATTTTTAATTAAACCTTAATTAAGCCCAAATTACTATTTAAATTTAATTAATGATAAATTTAATGGATTTCCCTATGAAATACCTTTAAAATGAGCCATTATTTATATTATTTGATTTTTCTACAATTAGTTCTGAATTTTGGATGTTTCAGCCATAAAAAAACTAATTAAATAACCTTAATTAAGCCTTAATCCTATCGGCGCCACATGGTGTGTTGACACTGTGCGCTTTCCACGTTACATCACGAGATTGGCTATTTAAGTAGTCACTTCCATGATTGAGTCAGCTGGCGGCGGGATGCGATATTGATCTATCGTCCGATCTCAGATCAGACAGCGCAGATTAACCCATGATTAATAACAACTTGAATCAACGGATCTAGTGTGATATGATCAGAGCCGTCCAATCCAATCATGTGAAATGGATGACCTGTGATCTCTCTTTCTATGAGTGATGAATGAAGGAGCCTGTACGCCATGGATCACTCGATCTGAGCTCACCCGAGTTCAGATTCATTCCAAAATAACCCCACACAATCACGTGAGGGATCCACAAAGATCCAATGGCTATGATCAGCTCACATGTAACTTTTCTTCAAAAAGCTCCACCCCATTTTGAGCTAAAGTTCAGCTTTAATGGAAATACCTCATTAGAGCTAAGATCAGTGGTTCGCATGCTTGAGGAAGCTTCATCTAGTTGATACAAAGCCTTGTTGAGCTGTAATTAGATTAATTCCACTCCGATTGCTCGGAAGGCCAAAGATCGAGCTTTGAATGTTTGGCTTTGGTCGAAGTCCATCCTCCGGTGGCTTTGGAGCTTAGAAAATGACTTGGGTGGCTTTGACGATGTGCGTGGAAGGTGTGTGCAATAGCAATTGAGTTTTGGTTGAGAAATGAGAAAGTTGGAATCGGATTGCCCTATTTTAGTTTTGTATGGGAAGAGGAAATCTGAAGTGGGGAAGGTTTCAAAAATGCTTAGGAGGCTCAAACGAAATGAATCATGTGAATTCCCATGAGAATTGAGGGGGTATACTCCTCAACTGGCTGAGGTGGATGGACCAGATTGCCTCCCATTTTTTGGTTGACCAGCTATCATTAGAGCATCTGAGTTGTCCCTATCAAGTCCACATGGCATAGTTTGAGTGGAGGAATGCATGGGAAGTGGCTCAAGGTTTTATTTAGGCTGATGGCTTCTCCTTTTGTCCATGGGTTCTCGATTTGGGAGGGAGGTGAGTTAAGTCACCTTCCTTTGGTCCATGGCAAGCCTAGCCCACTATAGTGGGCTAGGTGGCTTAGGTGATGCCCCATTTGGGTGTTTGATGGCTGCTAAGGATGAGAGGAGAGTGGACTTTGCCAATTTTAGCAAAATCCCATATGGGGAGGCATATCCAAGGGGGGTTTTCTTTGGGTTTGGCTCCAATTGGGTTCGGGCTAATTTTGGGCTGACCTAGGAAGGATTTGGGTTGGGTTAGGTCAGGTTGCAAAGTCCCATGGGTTGGTTTTATAGGTTTTGGCTCAATTTGGTCAAATAGGTTAATTTAGGTTTGACTTGGGTTAGGTTGACCAATTGGTTAACTTGGGTCAAACCAAGGCTTGGGTTAGGTTCAAATGATGATTTGAAGAGTTTTAGTTCAAGTGGTTTCAATCAATTTGGCCTAGGTTTGATTTTGGCTCATTTGGATTCATATAGGTCAAACTGAGACGTTGACCTCATTTTTAGGATGAGCTTTCAACCCCTCCATCTTAGACATAGGACTTCTCTTAGACTTTAAGAGATCCTTAGTCTTAAGACACATCTAGTGATTAGGTGGACATTAAACCTAGCCCTAGAGTTTTTGAAGAGTTAGCCATAGAAATAAGTCATGCCTAGGGGGTGTTAAGGAAATTTACCTACCCTATAGGTTGAACCACATTCCTCACTTCCATCCTAGAAGTCAAACTCCAAATCAAATCAACATCAAACCTAAATAAATTCCAACTTAATAGATTCTCTGCAAACTCAAATCAATTCCAAATGATTGAAATCCATGATCAATTCCAAATGATTGAAGCTTATGATTGAAATTCCAAGTTCAAAAAATTTCCCAAGTCCTTTGATTCCCTCTTAAGGACTTAGCCTAAATCAAGTTCAAATTACTTCAAATCCTTGAAATTTTCTCATGACCCATTTATATTCTCATTTATATTCACATATATAAATGAAATATAAATTCAAATAAATGAAACTAAATTGAAAAATCAAACCAAAGTCAACACTTAGCCAAAATGAAAACTAAACTAGCCAAAATCCATCATAGGAAAAATTGATTGAAACCATTGATCAAAGTTCATTCATGATCAATGTTTGAACTTGACAAAGCCAACATTTGAGCATAACCTAGCCCAATTGGCCACTTGACCTAAGTTGACCCAACTTGACCTACAAAGTCAAAATGTGTCAAAACTTGATCTAAGCCAAATTGATTGAAACCAATGAGTCAAGTTCATTCCAAAATGATTGTTGAACTTTACTAAAGCCTCAATTGGCCAACTAGACCTAACCTAGCCCAATTGACCATGAACCCAACTTGACCTAAAAGGTCAAATTGAGCCAAAGTCAAATATAAATCAAATTGATTGGAAACAAAGATACCAATCCATTTCATATGACCAACAAAACATGAACCAACCCATGACCTAACCCAAATAGGTCAAATGGGTCAATTTGGTCAACTTGACCCATTTGACCTAAATGAACTCAATTGAACCAAAATAAAATATAAATCAAATTGAATCAAACCAAAGCCACCAAAATATTTAAAATGGTCATATGAATTTGAACCAACCCTTAGTTTGACCTAATTTGACCAATTAGTCAGCTTGAGCCAAGTTCACTCATTTTGACCTAAATGGGTCAACATGAGCCAAATCCCATCAAACCAATCCCAAATTCAATGAAACTTGGCCTAACCTATTTTTCAAACATACCAAACATATTAAAATTGAAACATAAGCTAAATGACCATTTTACCCTTAGGCCATAGGGTAAATTTTGGTAAAAACTACTTAGAATTTGGTCAATTCCTTTTCATGAACACTTGGCATCCTCTTAGTGGACCAAATGGTCACTAATGAACCTAGTGCACATGACCCATTGGGTTTGAGACAGCCCAACCCAAACCCAAAATAGACCACCTCCTTTGAAAATGGCCACATGGAATCCTCCCTCCACCTTGTTTGAGCACATGGTCACCTCACCCACTCCTCCTCTAGCCAAAATTGAATGCCATGCCACTCTAAATAGCTCAAAAAACCCATTGAATAGGGTTAATTGGATGAAAATGGGAAGCTCCTTCATGCCCATCCAATCCTTCAAGGGGGAGATATACTCCCCCTAATTCAATTCAATCTACACACTCTCACACTCGATTAAACTTAGGGAAGCTAGAGGAGCCATTACCAAGTGATCCCAAGCTTCCTAGTGTGAAATTGATTTATCATTTTCTTGATTTTCATAGATTGAAAATATGGGAGCTCCACTTGAAATCCAACTTAGCCAGTACTTCATACCAAGCCAATTCCTACCTCAAGCTTCATTAGAGGATCAAATCAAACTTTTCTAGACCTTTTCCCAAGTTCCTAAGGCAAGGGAGGTGCTATCTTGATCAAGACCGAGCCTACTTGAAGGGGAGCTTGGCCTCTAGAAAGATCCTTCCAATCTCAAGACCTCAAACTCTGAACAAAGCTTCGTCTCTACTAGACGAAGCTTCACCAAGGGAATTGAGCATCAACGATCACCTCTGTCAAGGTATGCCGTTAAACTGAGCTAAATTTAGATGTGGTTTGGTACTTTATGAAGTAAAGTATCGCCCCATAAGATTCTAGCCATTAGATGTGATCTCCTTTGCATGTTGGTGGTATGGGTTGAGTTTCAATCCAATCCGAGCTCAAATCTTCTCCTAGAAGATGGACAGTGTCCATTTCTCATAGAGAAGAACAAGGAAGGATCATGGGTCATCCATTCGTGCATTTTGGATGGTCGTCCATGATCAAAGACATGTAGATCCCATGGATTTCCCCCATAGAATCGTGGTTTTAACTTCATCCGTTTGAACCTTGATCGGAAGGTGAGGAGAAAGCGCGTAGCACCGCCACTGATGTAGTGCTACAATGTGATAACTTAAATATCAAATCCCATTGTGCCACGTGAAAAGCGCATGCCACATTAGTAGTCCTCGTGGTGCTGACGGGATTAAACATTTAATTAGGCTATTAAATCGCCTAATTAATCATGCAAACTTCCTAAATTTATATCTAAGCCTAAATTTTGTTGAAAAATATGAAATAAATTGCATTGGATAGATAATCAAACATAGAATATTCTAAAAATGAGTTCAATGGATTTTGAAAAGTACTTTTCTTTGGATTTGGGTTTTATAAGGAATGTTATTTTGCTAATTACACTCCAATTACTCCATTGATTAATCCCAAACATCTTGTGTATAATTAGTGGGATGACTCCTACCATCCCTAATTTTCTTGGGATTTATTAGTGGTTTAATTAGAGGAATTGCTAATTCATTCTTTAATCACTCCCTTAATATAATTAAGCTTAATTAAGAGTATAATTAGTTGTCTAACCCTCTGATTGAGTCAATTAAGTTTTTCTTAAGCGAATATGAGGTTTAGGAAATAATTTTGGGAAACTTTTGTCAAGATATTTCTTAAACCCCCTTTCTTCCTTAATCCAATCTTAATTAAAGGTTAATTCACTAATTACCCCCTTAATTAAATAAAATTCTAAAAATTTCTAGAACTCAATTAATCTATCTTGGGTAGATGCTTAGGTGTTCAAGAATCTAAGTATAATTAAGGAAATCAAAATTCAACTCACATGTGTGAGAGGTGTTATGAAATTACTTAAAGTAAACCCCTTAGATTAATTAATCCTTAATCATGAGCTAATTGCATTAGGTACCTTTCTTTCCTAGGTGCATTGCTGAATTAAATTCCTTGTGTGATTTTATGTCATATCATTGGCTCATAATTATTTGATTAACTATGCTAAGGTGGTGTAAGTAAGGGATAATTAACACACTTAATTCATACCTTAATCTAAGCGACATATAAAAATCATCTAATAATTCTAAGAACAAACTAAATCAACAAACATATGTGGGAATGGGCTAGGAGCAGCAAACTTATGTCATATTTCTCAAATTAAATCAAACTCAAAATAAAAATCAAACCTTCCTTAAAAATAACTTGATTTGCTTTAAGCTTTCTTATTTCATAAGATTGTCTTTAAAAATTAATTAGGGTGAATATGTTTACATGCTTTAATCACTTTAGTTCTTTCCTAGCATGTTAAATGTGTATGTCATATGAATTTCATGCATTCATGCTTTTCAAAAGTCAATTGAAAATAAAAATATTTTCTTTATGCCAAATTGCATGTTTTAGCTAAAGTAAAAGTATGAATAGCTATTATCACTACTAAATCCAAAACTATTTCAAAATTTATAAATCAAATACATAAAACTGAAGTGATGAAAGTCAAATTAAATCAAACTCATCTCATATGTGGGAATGGGCTAGGAGCAGCAAGCTCATCTCATATTTCTCAAATTAAATCAAACTCAAAAAAAATCAAACCTTCCTTAAAAATAACTTGATTTGCTTTAAGCTTTCTTATTTCATAAGATTGTCTTTAGAAATTAATTAGGGTGAATATGTTTACATGCTTTCATTACTTTAGTTCTTTCCTAGCATGCTAAATGTGTATGTCATATGAATTTCATGCATTCATGCTTTTCAAAAGTCAAATTGAAAATAAAAATGTTTCTTTATGCCAAATTGCATGTTTTAGCTAAAGTAAAAATATGAATGGCTATTATCACCACTAAATCCAAAACTATTTCAAAATCTATAAATCAAATACATAAAACTAAAAGTGTGCTACTTATAATTATTTATAAGTTTACATCTGGATGTAAATATGAAGATGTGCATAGTGTGGCTTTCCTTTTCTCTTCTTTTAGCATAATTTTGGATAGGATTTGAAAAAGTATATAATTTATTTGAAAAGAAAAAAACACTTGCCTAAACTCATTTCTACCTATTACCATGCTATTACCTAAGAAGGACATCCACACTTGTACATATAAATTGTATAAACAAAATAAACAAACAAATATAAACTTTTTGCATCTTTCTTTTTCCATTCATTTTTTATACATGTGTTTGTATTTAAGGAAAGTGGTATATTAGTCTGGACAACCTCAGGGTTGTGAGGCTTTAAGTAGCCCTAAGTAGGTCTTGTACCTTACACCCCTGGTGCTAACAATGATGCCATACTCACATATGCCTTTTATACATATACATGTGCATGTGAATAATGGATAAAAGAAATCCTCTTTTCTATTTAATGAAAATCATGCATCATAAAGTATTCTAATTTTCTTAAATAACATATCTTGGCATTCATTATAGAGTGTGCAAAATATTTCCATTTGTATATAAAGATATGCTTAGGATTCATTCAAATGTATGTTATACATGTTGGGAAAGAAAATAAAGTGACGTGTGTTTTGTGATATTAGTTCACTTTATTTAATCTTAAAATATCATTCTTTTTGAATAGGTTTGTTTAGGAAAAATCTAAACTTTGGATTAAATAACACACATAAAAAAATTCACTAAACAAAATTAAATATGAATCCACTTTAGAAATTACCTAAGGTAGGGAAGGAAAGAGGAGTTCTCTCCTTTTTTTCCCTCTCTTTATAACTTAGTAATTAATTGTAGGTTCATTCAAACTTAAGCAAATCACCAAATAAAAATCATCAAAATCAACTAAACAACTTAAATGAAACCATCCTCTATGTTGAACATCATCACACTTAAAAAATCTAAGCCTTAAAGCCATGGTTAAGCATACCACACAAACCTTTTAAAGCACACACATTAGGTTAAGTCTCCACTTCTAGCTTAGGTTAGGGTGGTGCATGGCTTGATGTTTTCTTTTATTTTGTGATGTATTATTTCTAGTCAGGATGTTGGGTGTATGTGCATAGAATGAATGGTAGGATGATTTAGTCTAATCATTATTTTATGCAGGGGATTGTGCTTAAGGGGCACTGTAATAAAAATATAAATTCTTTTGTTGTGCAAGTGTTTATACCCCTAAGCATAATTCAATAGGCCATGTGGACTTTGTTACCCATGTATGGAGTGCTAAGTCTAATATACATGCTTGTGATTTGTATGATTTGTTTAGCTAATCTCTATTTTGTAGGTGTTAGTTAAATTTACATTTTCTTTTCATGTAATTTTTACAATTAGGATTTTAGAATGAATGTTATGGGGGATTAGGATGAGCAATGGTCATAAGATTACATCTTATGTACCATGTGAAGCCTTTGGAGTAACCACTTTCCAACCTTCCAAAAGAAGGAACCAAAAAAAGAAAGATGAAAGAAGAAAGAAGAAAGAAGAAAGAAGAAAGAAGAAATGAAGACCCTCCATAACATGAATTTCCTTACTTGATTGTAAATTAATTCATTTCTAATCCGGGTTGTATAAGGGCAGAGCTCTGCTACCCAATTTGTTTTTGGGTTTGTGCGGTGGTACCCAACCAGAAATGGCCTTTTATTCTTTTGTGTTAGATTTATAAAATGTTTGATATTTTGTTTAGCTTGTGCATTAAGATTAAATGTTTTCTTAGTTTCTTCCTTGCATGATGTATTGCCTAGATGACGATTAGGCTCTTAGGGAAAAATAAATCTTCTACCAAATTAAACAACTCAAAATTAAATATAAATAACTCATAACCTCATTTAAAGCCTAAGTTAGAATCAAGATAAAAGAATTAGCAACCCCTTAGCAGAATGAGTATTTTTTTTCTAACATCATGCATAAAAGCATATTGTCTTACTCTTGATTGGAGGGCTTCCACCTTTGCCAGAGAATTTAGATTGACCTTTGAGAGCCATGGTGGAAACACACCTCGCCCCTTTTCATTGATTTTGGCCCATAATCTTACTTCTCATGCATTAGGCATATGAATCCTATAAGCCTGAGTCAAACGATTATCCAAAAATGAAAGTAAAATGTAATATATTTTGCATTAGATCTAGGTCATTTTTCATACCCTTACATGATCTAGTCTCTTACGCAGTGAGATTAAGGACTTAGTCTCTTTCTAAAATAAATAATAGTCTAGCTATCTTGTATAAAAATATGACTTGCCTACATGAATTTAAAACCATAGGAGGAGTTAGTTAGCAGCCACCCCTAGGCGATTATAAGTCCAAGCAATCGAGTGGTTTGTCCTCTCTTGTGAAGTAAACCAAATACCCATTTTTGCCCTAGATTTAGGTTGTGCTTTTCGCCCTTGCTAAAGCTCCCTAGATTTAGGTTCTGAGGTTTCTTCTCCCTTCTATGGGCCATAAGCATAAATCCTCACCTCTTAGGCATTTCCATAACGTTGTATTGTGAAAATATAAGCTCTAAAATTCTAATAAAAAATTTAACTCAAATAAATGAATCAACTTCAAAAATGTAAAGCCCAATCATAGATAGCTTGGGATGTTTACTAGGCTTCTTGGTATCCTAAACATCCCCTACTCATCTTCATTTGGCTACGATAATAACTCTTTCTCTCTTTGATCAATCCCATTTGATCTTCCAAAATAAACTAATCGATTGATAGTCTTTTCTATTCAAATCTTTGGAGAAAATGATCATTTACCTTAATCGAGAGTATTCCTAAGGAACCCCCTTCGTTAGGATGTAATTAACTATGGGGGCTTGCCCCTGTAGGGACTTAACAAATCCAGTTTAAAATAAACCCTACTTTACTTTTTCATGTAAAATAGGGGAGGAATCTCTGGTACGTATGCAGACCCATTGTCCTTAGGAGTCATTATTGAGGTGATTAGGTCCATTGTAGGGTGGTGAATTCTATCTTTCAAGATAGTACACCTCTTCTCAATGTCATACCCGATCACCCTCAATAAGAACATCTGTAGATCTACGCGATGTCCAAAAATGCATAAAAAAGTATATTTCTATCTTCATTTTATTTCGAATAGATTGAAGATAGAAGTATACATTCTTTAGAAATTTCTAATATAAAATTTCATCACATATTTTTCTGGTGACTCTGCCGGGGAATGGTTCCTCTCTCCATCTTTGATAAATGATCGTTGTCTCCAAGTATCGATAGTGGGTTTGTACTTTTGTATGAATCCAAGACTATCTTTCTTTCTGTTAGCATTTAGCTTATTTCATCCTTAAGTTAAGCTAGCCAACATCTTTAGGTTTTAGGACCTCACCCCATCTTGGTCTTAAAACCCCCATTGGATTCCCCAATTGGTGAAAATAAAAGTTTAATAAAAAAGAATTAATTAAAGAATTTCTCCATACCATTTCCATGTTAAGGAAAGGTTCATTCTAAAATAATAAAGAAAAAATAAATCCTTCATAAAAATCTTGCTTTTCAAAAGCACTTTTCAAAAATGCACATAATAAAATATTATGCACAATGTTCCTAAATTACCTTCATTTAACAATCTTCATGATTGTTATATATATAGGATCATTTTTACAAAAATAAAATTTCAACAATCACATTTTTTTTCTATAAAAAGCACAAATGAGCTTCTTCACTCAATTCATTTTGGTGAAGGCCTCATTTTCAAAAATAAAATTTTAACAATCATATTTTCAAAAGCATAAAATTTGAAGATGGGCCTTTCCATTCAATACATCCAAATGTGTTGAATGGATATTACATCTTTAAGCAGAAGCACAACTTTGAAATTCCACTCAGTACATTCCATATGTGTTAGGTTGGAGCTTTCATATTTTTAAAAAGTACATATGAAACCTCTCCATTCAATATACCCACATTTATTGAATGGAGGTTTCATTTTCAAACAAAATCAAAAATAAACTTTCAAAAAGCACATATGAATATCTCCATTTAATATACCCAAATTTATTGAATGGAATTTCATTTCCAAATAAAGTAACATTATTTTGAAATGCCACTTAACATATTCTATATATGATTAAGTTGGGATTTCCTCTTTCAAAAAGAAATAATCACACACAAAATATACACCTTTGGAAAATGAAACATAATTGATTTCCATCTTACATATCCAAATTTGTTAAATGGAAATCTCTCTTTTCAAAAATCAACAAAAATAATTTTTTTTTTCAAAAACACATTTGGAACTTCAATTTAGCATACCCCATTTGCTAAAGTGAAGTCTCCCCTTTTCAAAATCCAAAACAAAAATTTGAAACACACTTTTTAGAATTTCATTTAGCATACTCAAATTTGCTAGGTGAAATTTCTATTTCACAATATTTTCAAAAAACACTTTTGAAACCTTATTCTTTAGCATACCATATTTGCTAAAGTGAAGTCTCTATTTTCTATCAAAATCAAATCAAAATCAAAAGAAACACATTAGGATTCCCATAGCATACTTAGATTTGCTAAGGATCCTACTTTCCAAAATCAAATCAAAATAAAAAAGAAACACATTAGGATTTTCTTAGCACACTCAAATTTGCTAAGAACCCTATTTTCAAAAATTTCAAAAACAAAACACACCCTGATTTCCTCATTTAGCATACCCAAATTTGCTAAATGAAAATTTCATTTTCAAATCACAAAATGATCCACAAAGCAAAGAAAACAAAGAAACAAAAAAAAATTATTTTCAAACATCTCACTTAGCATACCCAAATTTGCTAAGTGAATAAATTCTGAAAATCTCAAATCCAAAACAAAAACAAATTGACCCTTCACTTTAACATGCCCAAATTTGTCAAGTAAAGGATCCTCAAAATCAAAATTAAAACTCAAATGTGAACCTATGGAAGCATCCCTCCAAATAAAAATATTTGAACCCATTTTCAACATATCCAAATTTAATGAAAGTGGATTCTCTATCCAAAAAATTCCTCTTTCCAATCAAATCTCGAAATCTATTCCAAATCATTTGAGCTCAACTCAATAATTTCAAATTGTTGAGTATGGATTCAAATTCAAAATCAAAATTCAAAGTCATCAAAAATCTGATTCAAGTTTATTTTCAACATTGCAGACTCTCATTTAGCGACAGTTTCAGTTTCAGTATTAGTTCAATTTTTTGTTGACAGAAATGGATGCATAGAAATATGTTTTCACCTTTCCTGATGGGATGGACTTGACCCTGGATCAGGCCAGCCTTCCCCATTCTGATTATTCCCACATCATTCATTTTGGATGAGGTTTTGAGGATTACTGTGAGGGCACTCCCTCATGTTAGGAGAGCACAATGGCCGCGAAGCGGACATTAAGATATATACAGGACTCTAATATTCCTCACTAAAGAGGAAGGAAGTGGTAGTTCCTAATGCGACATGTGCATGTCTGTGGTGGCCGTGACGGTTGTTTCTCGTGTGTCCCTAGTGAGGGCTAGCACCCACTCATTAGTACATTCCAAGGGGAAGGCTCCCTTGATCCCAGGGATAGTATCCCTGACATTTGAGGTCAGGTTTAGCTCTTACTCTGCCCGCCCCACTAAGACTCAGAGGAGGAACAAATATCACATGATAAAATGGTACCATAGACGCATCGCTAGGGAGATGGAGGCAGCTACTTGGCCAGTTGTTGAGGAGTTGCCCACTTTGACCTCCTTGTTGGTTATAGTGAACCCATTCCATCCTCTCTTTGGGTTTGATAGAGAGGATGTGAGGAGGATCCCTACTTCACCTCCACCAGCGGTTCGATTACAGCCCCTAGTCAGTTAGTGTAGGAGGTCATATGCTGGCCTCTGTTCAATTCTATGCTAAGTTGGCAGAGCCTGTGGATGATTTGAGTCCGAGGCTTAATTTGACTTAAGATATGTTATCCCCTGAAGCGTGGGGAACCATCTTCGACAGGAGAGGGCTAGGGAGGCCCATACTATAGCTCATATCACTAGTCGAGAGAGGTAGAGGTTTGGTCAGCTATCAATGGCATTTGCACTCATTGATTTTCCTGATCGACATGCTACCCATGTCGATCACACAGATAACATTCTACTTACAGGGACTACTCATCATAGGAGGAGAGCTCCTATTCTGAGAGAGTTAGTGGTGTCTTCACCCACCGCTCTACTCCCTATCCATCATTGCCCGTTCATGTTTCAACATCTCCAGTTTTACTGAAGGCCATGAAGGCAACATCTTGGGAGAAGAGGACCCCGTTGGTGATCCATCTATGGCCAAGGGATCTCATTCCAGCTACACCACCTACTACTCCTACTCGACCTTCTGTCCCAGTTGTGGTGTAGAAGGAATGAAAACCATAAAATATAGTGGTCATCCCTTCACCATCACCACTGCAGTATGATCTAGAGATAGTTACAGTAGTTATAGAGGGAGAAGATGGGAACCCAGATGCATTTATGATGATAAAACCTCCTAGGAGTATCACCCCACACAAAGTTAGTGACAGTTAGGAGTGTATATCTTCTAGCGAGTATAGCCCTCACAGAGTTGATTCTCCAGCAGCAGGGGAGGTTCGGTGCCTCACATCTCATGATGTTGATCCCACCACCAATCAATCGAAATATTTTGTGCCAATTTTGATAGATCATTATCTTGATGACATAGTAGCTCATTATTTCATGAAGAAGAAGGAGATCCTAGGATATGATTTGTCTGATGAGAAGAAGATCAACTTTGATCCTAACAAAGATGATTTATTGGGAGACTTAGTAGGGGTTTGCATGGTAGATACCATGGGATCTCTCCTCAGAGAGTATCAGGCTATGGAAGGTGTTGAGGACGAGCAAGAAGACATAGCCCACTTGGTCCAACACCTCTTAGCATAAATAAAGTAGAAGGACAAAAAGATAGATAGGATGGAGAAGAGGCTCGAGGATTGTTAGCAGGTTGTACTTACAGCAACAGCAGTTCATCCTACCTGGCGAGACTATTCAACTAGAGTTGGTGCATGTCTTAGACCTAACCAAGACTTTGCCTCCAGCAGAGCAAGATAGCACCAGCATGTATAGGAAGGTAGTGGATAGTACCTCCATATATAAAAAAAGATATTAAGTCCATGGTTGAGCAGAAGGTGAAGGAAGCATTGGCTCAAGCCCGAGGAGGATCATCAGTTCCAAAGGGTAGACCCTACATGGAAGAGTTTGATGCAATCCAATATCATAAGGATTTCGTGCCACCTTCCTTCAAGAGTTTTGATGGAAGTGAAAACCCAAGGTAGCATATTGCCCATTTCAGAGCTAGTTATTACAACGCTGGTGGCAGTGATGCTTTACTTTTCTGTCTCTTTGTTAGTAGCCTAGCTGGGATAGATTTTGATTGGTATGATGAACTTCTCAATAGTTCAGTAAAGGCTTTTGCTAAGTTGGAGCAACTCTTTATCAAGAGGTTTGTTGGAACTCAGCAAAGGGTCACTGTTGGCGATCTTATTGTAGCACTATGCTAAAATTTTATGATTTAAAATTTTTAAAAAGAAAAGGAAGCAGTGTTCCATCTTTACTCTATGCAGAATAAAATAAATATAGAAATATACTTTCTTCTTTTTATGCATTTTTGACACCACGTAGATTTACAGATATTCTTATTGAGGGTAATTCGATACGACATTAAGGAGAGGTGTACTATCTTGAAAGATAGAAATCACTATCCTACAATGAACCTAATCACCTTAATAAGGACTCCTAAGGATAATGGGTCTGCATGTGTATAAAAGATTCTTCCCCTACTTTACATGGAAAAGTAGAGTAGGGTTTCTTTTAAACTGGGTTCATTAAGTTCTCTATAGGGGCAAGTCCTCATTGTTAATTACATCATAAGGAATGAGATCCCTTAGGAATTCTCTCGATTAAGGTAAATGATCATTGTCTCCAAAGATTTCAATAGGTAGGACTATCAATCGATTAATTTATTTTGGAAGATCAAATGGAATTGATCAAAGAGAGAGAGAGAGAGAGAGAGAGTTATTATCAAAGCCAAAGGAAAATATGTAGGAGATGCTCATGATGCTAGGAAACCTAGCGAATATCTCAAACTATCCTATGGTTGGGCTTTACATTTTTGAAATTGAATTATTCATTTGAGTTGACTTTTATTAGAAGTTTATGGCTTATAATTCCATAATACAAGGTTATGGAAATGCCTAAGAGGTGAGAATTTATGCTTATGGCTCATAGAAGGGAGAAGCAACATCATAACCTAAATCTAGGGAGCTTTGGCAAGGGCCAAAAGTATAGCCTAAATTTAAGGTGAAAATGGGTATTTGGTTTGCCTCCACAAGAGAAGATAAACCAGCTGATTGCTTGGACTTACAATCATATGGGGGTGGCCACCAACTAACTCCTCCTATGATTTTAAATTCATGTAGGCAAGTTATATGCTTTATGCAAGATAGCTAGGCTGTTATTTATTTAAAAAGAGATTAAGTACTTAAACTCACTCCCTAAAGAGACTAGATCATGTAAGAGTATGCTTCAATTGACCTAAATCTAATGAAAATCATATTACATGTTATTTTCATTTTTGGAAAATCATTTGACTGAGGCTTATAAGATTCATATGCCTAATGCATGAGATGTAAGATTATTGACCAAAATCAGTGAGAAGGGGGAGGTGTGTTTCCACCATGGCTTTTAAAGGTCAAGCCAAGTTTCTCTAGCAAAGGTGGAAGTCCTCCAATCAAGAGTGAAAATAATATGCATTTGTGCATGATGTTATAAAAGAAAGACTCATCTAGTTAAGGTGTTGCTAATTCTTTTATCTTGAATTTTTAATTTAGGCTTTAAATGAGGTTATGAATTATTTATTTTTAATTTTAAGTTAAATAATTTGGTAGAAGATTTATTTTTACTATGAGCTTAATCATCAACCATGCCATACATTAAAGCAAGGAAGAAACTAGAAAAATATGCCATCTTAGTGCACAAGCTAAACAAAATATCAAACAATTTATAATGCTAACACAAAAAGAATAAAAGGCCATTTGTGGTACTAACTAAAATAATTTGGTAGTGAGCTCTATACATCCGGATTATAAATGAATTAATTTACAATTAAGCAAGGAAATTCATGCTATGGGATTCTTCTTTCTTCTTTTCTTCTTTCTTCTTTGGTTCGCTCTTTTGGATGGTTGGAATGTGGATGCTCCCAAGGCTTCACATGGTGCATAAGATGAGATCTTATGACTAATGCTCATCCTAATCCCCAATAACATTCATTCCAAAATCCTAATTATAAAATTTATATGAAAAAGAAAAAGTAGATCTAACTAAAACCTGTAAAATAGAGATTAACTAAATAAATCATATAAATCCCAAGAATGTATATTGGACTTAGAACCCCACACATGGGTAACCAAGTCCACCTAGCCTATTGGATTATGCTTAGGGGTATGAGCACCTGTACAACAAAAGCATTTATATTTTTATTACAACGCCCCTTAAGTACAATCCCATGAAAATAATGATTAGACTAAATCAGACCATTCATTCTTTTCGCATTATCTAGACTAAAATAAAATATCATAAAATAAAAGCAAACATCAAGCCATGCACCGTCTAAAGCTAGAAGTGGTGACTTAACTTAATGTGTGTGCTTTAGAAGGTTTGTGTGGTATGCTTTGCTATGGCTTTAAGGTTTAGATTTTTTAAGTATGAAGATGTTCAACTAAGATGGGTGGTTTCATTTAAGTGTTTAGTTGATTTGGGTTGATTTTATTTGATGCTTTGTTTAGGTTTGAGTGAATCCTACAATTAATTACTAAGTTTTAAAGAGAGGAAAAAGAGAAGAGTACTTCTCTTTCCTTCCCTACCTTAAGTAATTTCTAAAGTGGATTCATATTTAGTTTTACTTAATGAATATTTTATTATGTGCTTTAATTAATCCTAAGTTTAGATCAATTCTAAACAAACCTATTAAGAAAGAAAGACATTTTAAGATTAAGTAAAGTGAACTAAATTCACAAAACACACATCACTTCTTTTCTTTCCCAACATGTATAACATGCATATGGATGTATTCTAAATCTATCTATACATACAAATGAGAATTTTTTGGCACACTTTATGATGAATGCTAAGTGAGTTACTTAAGAAAGTTTGAATGCTTTATGATGTATGATTTTCATTAAGTAGAAAAGGGGTTTTCTTGTCCACTTTTTCACATGCACACATATATGTTTGAAATGCATAAGTGAGTATGATGCCATTGTTAACCAGGGGTGTAAGGTAGATATACTTAGGGCTACTTAAAGCCTCGCAACCCCGGGGTTGTCCAGACTAATATATCACATTCCTTAAATACAAGTATATATACAAAAGAAATGAAAGGAAAGAAAGATGCAAAAGTTTGTGCTTATGTTTGGACTTGGTTATGAAATTTATATATGTAAGTGCAAGGATCTTTCTTAAGTCATAACATGGAAGAGGATAAGAATAAATTTAAGCAAGTGTTATGTTCCTTTAAAAGAACTATACACTTTGCAAATCTTATTCAAATCCATATTAAGAGGAAAGAAAGGAAGCAAACATAAAACACATTTTTATATTCACATGAAAGCTTATAAATAAACTATAAGTAGCACACTTTCTATTTTGGATATTTGATTTATAGATTTTGAAAATATTTTTGAATTTAATAGTGATAATAGCCATTCATATTTTACTTTAGCCAAAACATGCAATTTGACATAAAGAAAGCATTTCATTTTTGAATTTGATTTTTTTGAAAAAAGCATGAATGTATGAAATTCATATGACATACACATTTAGCATGTTAGGAAAGAACTAAAGTGATGAAAGCATGTAAACACCTCCACCATAATTAATTCTTAAAGATAATTTTATGAAATAAGAAAGCTTAAAGTAAATCAAAATATTTTTAAAGAAGGTTTGATTTTATTTTGAGTTTGATTTAATTTAAGAAATATGAGGTGAGTTTGCTGTTCTTAATGTATTCTCACATATGTAGGTTATTTTAGTTTAATTTTTAGGTGATTAGATAATTTTTATATGTTATTTAGGTTAAGGTATGAAGCATGTTAATTACCCCTTACCTATACCACCTTAGCATAGTTAATGAAATAATCATGAGCCAATGAGATGGCAAAAACCACATAAGAAATTTAAATTAACAATGCACCTTGTAAGAAAAGGGTCTAATGCATTTGGCTCATGATTAATGGTTAATTAAACTAAAGAGTTTTAACTTAAGTAATTTCATAATCTTCCTCACACATGTGAGTTGAGTTTTGATTTCCTTAATGTACTTAGGCTCTTGAACACCTAAGCATCTACCCAAGATAGATTAATTGAGATCTGAAAAGTTTTATAATTTTATGAAATTAATTAAGGAGATAATTAGTGAATTAACCCTTAATTAAGGATGGATTAAGGAAGAAAAGGGGGTTTAGGGGGTATCTTAAGGAAAGTATCCCAAAATTATTCCCTAAACCTTATATTCACTTAATCAAAACTTAATTGACTCAATCAGAGGGTTAAACCACTAATTACGCCCTTAATTAAGTTTAATTACATTAAGGAAGTGATTAATGAATGAATTAGAAATTCCCCTAATTAAGCCACCAATAAATCTCAAGGAAATTAGGAGAGGGAGGAGTCATCCCACTAATTAAGCACAAGAAGTTTGGGATTAATCAATAGAGTAATTAAAGGGTAATTAAGAAAGTAATATTCCTAATAAAACCCAAATTTAGAGAAAAATACTATTCAAAATCCTTTGAAATTAATTTTAGAATTTTCTATATTCAATTATCTATCTAATGCAAATTATTTCATATTTTTTTGGTTTTCTAGGCTTAGATATGAATTTTAGAAATTTCCATAATTAATTAGAATATTTATATAGCCTAATTAGGTATTTAATCTCGTCGGCGCCACACGGGCCACTGATGTGGCATGCACTTTCCACGTGGAGCGACAGGATTGGGCACTTAAGTTGTCACATCATAAGCGGGCGATACTACCCTTCGCTTAGGATCAGAAGGTTGAGATTAAAGCTGCCGATCAAAAGGGTAAATTCACGAGTGCTATGTGTTTTAATCTTGGTCCATCTAAAATGTACTGATAGATGGCTAGAGATTCATCCCTGTAATTCCCTACGAGAGAGGAGATCCGTCCATCTTCAAGGACATGTTTTGAGCTCGATTGAGCTCGGATTGGATCCAAACTCAACCCACACCATCAACATGCAACCTAGATCACATCTAATGGCTAAAATCCCATGGGATTAAACTTTCTATCATGAAGCTCCACACTATGGCTAGATTAAGCTCAAAAAAAATGGTTTACCTCATCGGAGGTGATCACCAGCGCTCGATTCACTTGGAGAAGCTTCGTCTAGTTGAGACAAAGCTTTGCTGAAGTTTAGAGGCTTTGAGATGGGGGTAGATCTTCTTACGGTCCAACTCCACTTGCACTTGAGCTCAGCTTTGATCTAGGGCACTCCTCCCTTACTTCAAGAGCTTGTATGAAGCTTTTGGCAAGCTCGATTAAGCTCCCTGAGAGTGCTTGCAAAGGGAATTAGGCTAATATTGAGTGTGGGCTGAGTTTAATTTTTAGTGGAGCTCCCCTATTTTCAAACTATGAAATCGAGAAATAGAAACTTTTGAAATCACTTGAGAGGGCTTGGGGAGGCCGAGGAATTACTTCTCTGACTTCCTTAGGTTCAATCGAGTTTGATACTAATGGATTCAATTCAAATTAGGGTGAATATATCTCCTCCTTTGGCAATCAGACAGTCGAGCAATGCTTTGCCATTTTGATCCAATTGAACATGATGAGTGGGTTGTTTGAGCTATTAGAGGTGTCTTTGAATTCAGTTTGGCTAGAGGAGTGGAATGGTGAGTCTCCCATGTGCTTAAATCAAGTGGAGGAGGAATTTCATGTGGCCACTTTTAAGCACATGGTCAGTTTTGGGTTTGGGTTGGGTTTGGCTGATCCAAACCCATTGGGTCATGTGCACTAGGTCCATTAGTGACCATTTGGTCCACTAAGAGAATGTCAAGTGTCCATGAAATGGAATTGGCCAAATTCTGAGTAGTTTTGATTTTGGGTTACCCTATGGCTTTGGGGTCATTTGACCTTGATTTCAATTTGGGCATACTTGGCATGATGAGAAAATAGGTTTGGTCAAGTTTCATTGAATTTGGAATTTCTCATGTTGACCCATATAGGTCAAAATGAGTCAACTTGGGTCAAGTTGACCAATTGGTCAAATTAGGTCAAGTTCATATGACCATTTGAAATGTTTTGGTGGTTTTGGTTTGATTCAATTTCGTTTAGGTTAGAATTTGGTTCATTTGATTCATTTAGGTCAAATGGGTCAAGTTGACCAAGTTGGCCAATTTGACCTATTTGGGTTAGGTCATGGGTTGGTTCATGGTTTAGTTGGTCATATGAAATGGAATAATATCTTTATTTCCAATCAATTTTGGTTAAGTTTGAATTTGGTTCAATTTGACCCTTTAGGTCAAGTTGGGTTCAAGGTCAATTGGGGTAGGTTAGGTCTAGTTGGCCAATTGAGGCTTTGGTCAAGTTCAACAATCATTTTGAAATGAACTTGACCCATTGGTTTTAATTAATTTGGCTTAGATCAAGTTTTGACACATTTTGACCTTCTAGGTCAAGTTGGGTCAAGTTGGGTCAAGTGGCCAATTGGGCTAGGTTAGGCTCAAATGTTGACTTGGCCAAGTTCAAACATTGGTCATGAATGAACTTAGATCATTGATTTCAATCAATTTGGCCTATGGTGGATTTTGGCTATGTTGGGTTTCATTTTGGCTAAGTGTTGACTTAGGTTTGACTTTGGTTTGACCCAATTTGAGTGATTGATCATCTCATGATGATTGCTGATCACGATGAGAGGCTTAGTTGGGCTTAGTTCAATCCAATTTGGTTAGGATTAGAATTTGGCCCATAAGGGTACTTTAGGTCACTTCGGGGTCAAGTGAGCCTAAGTGGGTCAAATGGCTTAGTCAAAGCTAGATTTGAGTTTAATTGAACTTACATATGGATTTATGATTGAAATATAAATCCATTTGCAAGTGCTTTGAAGTCAAATGGGTTTTGACTCATTTGATAATTTCAAGTTCAAGGGGTGAACATGAAATGGATTTTGGCTTGATTTTTGAATTGAGTTTTGATTTGATGATTGAAGTTTATGTTTATATTTAGATTCATGATTGAAGGATTGATGGAATCATGAAGAAAAATCAAGAGTTTGGCTTGATTTGAAGTTGATTTACCTAAGCTCAAAAATTTGACTTGAAAGGCTTAGGTTGGATTTTGATTGAATTTGAGTTTGATTTTTGGATTTAGTTTGAGTGATTTGAATTTATATTTCATTTATATATGTGAATATAAATGAGAATATAAATGAGTTATTAGAAAATTTCATGAATTTGAACTGACTTGAACATGATTTAGGTTTAACCCCTAAGAGGGAAATAAAGGACTTAGGAAAGATTTTGAACTTGGAATTGAATTTTAGATTTAGTTTGATTGATTTGAATTTATATTTCATTTATATATGTGAATATAAATGAGAATATAAATTAGTTGTGAGAAAATTTCATGAATTTTAATTGATTTGAAGATGATTTAGGCTAAGTCCTTAAGAGGGAAATAAAGGACTTAAGAAAGATTTTGAACTTGGAATTGAATTTTGGATTTCAATCATAAGTTTCAATCATGGGTTTCAATCATGTGGCATTGATTTGAGTTTGGAGAAAATCAATTAAGCTGGAATTGATTTAGGTTTGATGTTGATTTGATTTGGAGTTTGACTTGAAGGAAGGAAGTGAGGAATCAAGCTGTAGGGCAGACAAATTTTCATAACACCCCTAAGGCATGACTTATTCCTATGGCTAACTCTTCTAAGTCTCTATGATTAGGTTGAGTGTCCACCTAGTCACTAGATGTGTCTTAAGACTAAGGAACCCTTAAAATCTAAGAGAAGTCCTATGTCTAAGATGGAGGGGTTGAGAGCTCATCCTAAAAATGAGGTCAACAAGCACAACAATACCAGTGAGTGTGCCTGTTGGCATAACCCAGTATAAAATATATTATTGTTTGAACATTATGCCATTGAGATTCTTCTAAAGAATATCCATGGCCCGGTCGCCTTCATTCTTAAGGGCTTCACCCTCAAAACATTTGAGAAATTAATCAACAAGATGACTAACTTGCAAGGAGAAGCCAAACAGTTACTTTCTCCAAATGTACCAACAAAGTTAAAGCCGTAGAAGGTATACGAGAAGAAGCCTGGGGTAGTGATAGCATTGGATAAGGGGAAATAGCCGGCCAGAGAGAAGTTTGAGAGACCTCATGCTCAGTAGCTGATGCTTTGACCTCCTCACCACCAGGAAGTCTTGGGCGCCACGACCTCCCCTACACCACCTCCTCCTTCATCATCGGTGGCATACATACCAGAGGTAGCTATGGTCCACCTACTATTTTGGATAAACTTACTAAGCCTTATTCATTTAAGAGGGAGATAATCAGAAAGATCTTTAAGAATTTCTTAAAGAAGCCTGATTTTCAACTACTCGAGCCTAGGAGACCAGAGGAAGTTGGTAAAAGCCATGATCCTAACTTTTTCCCCTACCACCGTATGCTAGGTCATGTTTTGGAGGATTGCTTCACCATTAAGGGCGCTTGAACACAGCTTCAATACCGGTGCTATAGTTATCCAGAAGGAATACGTTGTGGAATAACTATCTAGTTCCATTAGGGTAATCCTTGGGGATACTTGTGATCCTTGCAAAACCAAAAAAGGTTGGGATATCTCCTTATCCAAAACCTTTAAAAAGATTATTTAGAAGATCAAGAAACTTTCCTTGCAGGTGCTTGAGTCAGCTTAAACCTCCAATATCAAGGAAGGTTTAAAAGTTGTCAGAGCCAACTAAGGGAAAGGGGGAACTCAATAGCAGCAACATGTGCCAACCCGGGATAGCCCAGCAGCATAACCACCGATCGAGTCCAGCATCTAGTCCACCGTTGCAGTTACCACATCAATGACTACCCCTACTTTAGCTAGTTCTTCTTCTTCTAGTATACATCTTATATCAACAGATGAGGGCATCAAATCTCTCACCCCTCTTACTTTACTTGATTTCTACTTTGTACCTCTTATCAAATCCAAAAAATTGAAGAATAAAGATAGCTTGAATTACATATGTGTCACTTCTAATGGGTTGTCTAAATCTATTCCTAATAACTCTTCAAATTTAAACAACAACTATAATAATTTGGACCTTCCTCTTTCTAATTCAGAGTTGGATTTTCCTACTCTGAATACTACGGGTTCACCTCTTGAGATAGACTTGGAATCATCTGATTTTGAGGGTCCTATAGGATAAGCTGTAGGTGAGCCTGATGTGTAGGTAGAACCCACCATTACCCTGCCACAAGAGATCACCGAAGTCAACCTCTATAGTGGCAAGGTTCTACCTCCTAGGGCAGTACCTCAAGATAGAGGGAAACAAGTCATTGGTTCAGAGGATCGAGAAGCCCCTCCACAGGATGCTCCACCCTTGGATATTGTTGTGGAAGATTAACCCAAGGTGGACTACAATGTCCTCTCTCATCTAAGAAGGTTGCCATCTAAGCTAAGCATATATGATTGCCTTATCTTATACAAAGAGATGAGGGAATCATTAATCAAAGCTCTCCTTGATCCTGAGATATGCTTAGCTCAGCTGACCGCTATTGGTGAGGAGACACATTATTCCAGAGAAACCCAGGGGATCATTTTCATAGATGAAAACCTTCTTTTGGGGGACATGGAGCACAACCATCCCCTCTACATTATAGTTAAAATGGGCAGATTTAGACTTGCCAGAGTTCTCGTTGATCCAGGTGCATCAGTGAACATTATGAGTCTAAAGACCCATACCTATTTTAGGATTGACATCTCCATAGTCTGAGGAGATCGAATAATGTTGAGAGGATTCAATGAACAAGGTGAGCGGGCTTTAGGCTCCATAGTGTTACCTTTAGAGATAGGTGACTGGAAGATTGAAGCCAAGTTTTATATCATTGATTCAAATACTTTATTTATTTCTTTGCCCGGTAGGCCCTGGATACATCAGAATAAGATAATTCCATCCTCCCTCTATCAGTGCATGAAATTCAGGAAGGATGGGATTGAGTACTATGTCAAAGGAGATGAAAAACTATTTTTAGTTAGAGAGGTTGAGATATATGAGGATGTGACCTACGATCTTCTTCAAAATACCCTTTCTTATGAACTTCGACAAAACTCAAATTCAAAAGAAAAAGAAAAACCAAAAGAAAAAGAAAAGATAAGTGAAGATCCAAGTGAACAAGAGGAAATTTGAAGAAGAAATAAAGCCGCATATCACATTCCACCCACAGTTCGTCCCTTTATATGGACATGTGGGTAGGATGACTTAACCTCGACCTGGCAGAGGCAGAGGCATAAATAGAGGCAGTTCTAGAGGTGAAAGACCCCTTGGTTGGCCATCACCACAAGGATTATGTTCCAGTTCATAAGAGTACCCCTACTATTCACATAGACTTGGAATCTAATTCAGAGGATGAGTCTAATGTGATTAGCATACTAGCCAACCCCTCTCAGCAGGTTTCATTAGAGGTGACACTCAAGCCGGACAGCGATGAAGACCAGGCCTCTAGATAAAGTAAAGTATTCGAATTAAATGCATGTAAAACTATTAGGGAACAGTTGGGAACCTTAGCTCTAACCTCACTTTCACCCCAAAAAGTTGAAGGTTTGGTAGTTAAGGAAGCCCCTAAGTCTTCCAGTGATATGAAGTCGAAGAGATTCTTTTTAGGATCATCCTCTGTAAGTCTTGAAGTTAATGTAGAACTTGAGGAGAATTCATACAAAAAATTAATGGAATTACCATTTGACTTTTACTCGCCTTGTATTCATAATCTTATATTTTGAGAAATTGTGGAATAATACAGGCAAGGAAGCGTAATTAAGAGTAGGACTAGGATTCGGTACAGCGGGTCCAGTCGATGATGATGATTACTACTTCATTGTTACCAATCATTCGGAGTCTGATAGGTTCTTTTCACACAAAACCAACTCTTATGAAGATGTGTGTTTAGAAATCTCAGATGAACTATATGATCTCCAATTCAAAGATGCACCTCTAAAATTTGAAGAGAAGATCCATTCAACAATTAACAAGCTTAAAGAAATCAACCTCGGGATAGAAGAAAATCCACGCCCGACGTACATCAATTCATTGCTGAATGAAGAAGAAACCAATGACTTAGTTAGGCTATTGACTGAGTTTAAGGACTGCTTTCAATGGATTTATGAAGAGATGCCCAGATTATCTCCTTACATAGTAGTCCATAAGCTAGCAATAGATCCTAGCGTTAACCCTATCAAGCAAGCTCCTAGACGCATGCGATTAGAAATTAAACAATAAGTCATTTATGAAGTCAAGAAACTGATCGATGTTGGTTTCATTAGGAAAAAAATTCTCTAACTGGTTAGCCAGTGTCATCCCAGTTAAGAAGAAGAACGTCCAAATTCACATATGTATTGATTTCAGGGACTTAAATAAGACATGTCCTTAGGATGAGTTTTCTCTTCCTATATTAGAATTAATGGTGGACATTGTCTCATCTCATGCAGTTTTCTTTTTCATGGATGAGTCATCTGGTTATAACCAAATCAAGATGTCTTCTGAAGAAGAATGAAACATTGCTTTCCAAACCTTGATTGAAATTTCTTTTATTATAGTGTCATGCCTTTCGGCCTTAAAAATGCTGGTGCTACATACCAACGGGCCATGACTCAGATCTTCAATGAACTCATCCATCATCAGGTTGACTACTACGTTGATGATCTAGTAGTCAAGAGTAGAGAAAAGGAAAACCATCTCTTTGACTTAAGAGTAGCTTTTGAATGGTTAAGATAATATAACCTCAAAAATGAATTTCTTGAAGTGTGCATTCAGAGTAGATTCAAGGAAATTCCTTGGGTTTGTTGTCCGACACTAGGGAATAGAAATAGATCTTGAAAAGATTAAATATATCTTAAAAATTCTACCTCCTAAGAGTTTAACTCAACTAAGATCTTTCCAAGGATGGCTGGCATATCTAAGATGCTTTATTTATAATCTATTGGGGAGATGCAAGCCATTCTCAGCACTTATCAAAAAAGATGCCAAGTTCAAGTGGGATGACAAGTGCCAGCATGCTTTTGAAGACATCAAGCAGTATTTGGTGAAGCCACCGGTTCTAGCAGCCCCTATCCCGAGCAAGCCACTCATCATCTACATTGTTGCATTAGAAAACTCTCTCGATGCTTTATTATCACAAGCAAACAACGAAGGGAAGGAGAGTCCTCTCTACTACCTTAGCTGTCATCTGATTCTTACTAAAGCAAACTATCCACCTATCGAGAAACATTGCTTAGCTTTGATTTTGCCTCCCAAAAGCTATGGCACTATATGCTTTTTCATAAGGTGAACTTGATCTCCAAAACCAATCCACTAGTATCTCATGACAAGGAAAATGCTATTCGAACATTTAGCATGATGGTCCATGATTCTCTTGCAGTTTGATATCACATTCATACCCCTCTGTGCGGTAAAAGGACAAGCACTGGAGGATTTCTTAGCAACAAACTCACTTCCTACTTATTCTTGACTTAGTGATGATCTCCCTGATGAACAAATCATGAACTTAGGGGAGGTTGACAACAGCCGATAGAATTTGTATTTTGATTGTGTAGCTTCTTTTCATAAAAGAGAAGAACCACGATCTAGTCTTTCAGGAGAGGCAGGAGTAGGAATAGTTCTCCTAACTCCAAACCATGATGTGATGAGATTCTCATACTATCTTTCCAATCCCTGCACCAACAAAGTTGAGTATGATTGATTACTAGTGCAGGTTAGCCATCACGGTTAGTGTCAAGAGCATCAACATCTTTGGGGATCCTCGGTTGGTCATCAACATTGTGGTCTACTTCTCAAACCCAAGCTTCATCATTACCATGAGTATACCATGAAGTTGTTGGCCCAAATTTTTGAAGTCACCATCTACAAGGTTCCCCGAGTAAAGAATGCTTGGCTTTAAACTTGCTAAAGGATTGACATGTTCAGGGTCCAAAATAGACAAGTCCTATCCCTTCTTGATGTTGAACTCATTGAGAGACTTTCTCTTGAAGGGGAGATTGTCGTTGCCTATAAGGACAAGGAGCTATATTGGAGGCAACTGTTCATAGACTATTTGAACATCGACAAACTACCTCAAGAAAAGGCACAAGCACATCAGGTGAAATAGAGAGCTCTCTTCTATGCTATCGTTGATAGAACCCTGTATCGTCGATCCTTTGACCAAATGTGGGTACATTATTTAGATAAAAATGAAGCATGTGGCATTGTAATCAAGGTACATTCAGGTCTATGCGGAGCACATCAATCTAGTTTGAAGATGAAGATGAGATTAAAAGACTAGAATACTACTGGCCTTCGATGATTACATACTATAGGGATGTAGCAAGAAGATGCCATCAGTGTCAGGTGCACAGTGTGGTCCTGCATCAACCACCCAACATTCTACACCCTACATTAGCCTCATTTCCATCCGAGTGTTGGGGGTACCGACATTGTGGGTCTGATTGATCCTCCTTGTTCCAAGGGTCATCGGTTCATCTTAGCTGCCATCGACTACTTTTCCAAGTGGGCATAGACAATCCCACTCAGAGAGGTCATAGCTCATCATGTGCTTTATTTTTTTAGGAACCATATCGTATATAGGTTTAGGATGCCTCAATGAATTATATTTGATAATGGTACTGCATTCAAAATCACCAAGATCAACAGCTTCTCCATAAGACATGGTATATATTAGAGATACTCCACCTTCTACTGCCCTAGAGAAAATGACTTAGCAGAAGCATTCAACAAAAATCTCATCCAAATATTAAAGAAGACACTTGACAATAATAAGTGACAGTGGAATGAGTAGTTGGTTTTAGCTTTGTGGCCTACCGCACCACATACCAAACTCCAACTCAATCTATCCCATTTTCCTTAGTGTATGGGTCTAAATTCGTTCTACCTTTAAAAGTTCAACTCCCATCACTAAGAATAGCATTGGGTAGCAAGATCACTACAGAGCAGAATGCAAAGTTATAGTTAGAAGAGCTCAAAGGTTTGGAGGAGAGTCGCCTACAGGCATGCTAGAACCTCGAGTTATGGAAGGCCAAAATGATTTTAGCTCACAACAAGCTGGCCTGCCCTAGGTATTTTCGAGTAGGAGAACTTGTGTTAGTCCTAAGGAGACCAATTATTGCCCATCGAAAGATGGGAGGCAAGTTTGAACCCACTTGGGAAGGCTCTTATGTCATAGAGAAAGCCTACCAAGGAGGATCTTATTAACTTATTAATTATAAAGGGGAACACCCGATGTTTCCAATTAATGGGCTCTATTTGAAGAAATATTACCCATAAAAATTATGTTTGAAAATAATTCTATCAATCAACAAAAATCTAATTTTAATTTATCAAAATCTTTTCTTCTTTCGAAGCATTGTTTGCTTGTCTTGAAAATCTACCATGACATGTTTAGGGTAGATGTAAGAGTCCCCCAGCGACATCCTATCCCTCTTTCATAGTACAAACACAATCAAACACAATTTTCTAGTGCTATTAGAATAGGTGTGAGAGAACCTAAGAGGCATCTTATTTTGATTAGCATAACTAAGTTAGGTATGAGAGAACCCAAGAGGCATCTTATTCAATTAACACAACTAAGTTAGGTGTGAGAGAACCAAAGAGACATCCTTTTTTGGTGGGAAATCTCGTTTGCCACCCATGGCACCATTTCATCAAAATCCTCAGCGAATTTAAAGTAGGTGTAAGAGTCCCCCATAGGCATCCTGTTCCCTTTAACACATGCACAAAAATAAACACATAACTTTTATCTCAGGCTACTTTGGTGTGGGAGCAAGCCCCCTATGACACTCACTCATTAGCTGCTCTTGGTTGGGTCCACATGTTACCTCGCTAGTATGTCACCCCACTGGTCACTTGTTTGGAGGATGCGAATCCCCGCACTTTCTTCCTTACTTGACCATTGCAAACCAATGAATGCCTTGTTAGTATGGTAGACTTCACTGCCCAACTAGTAAGCCACCTCATGTTGAGTTTGTATAAGAAGATGCGAGTCCCCGAGCTTTCTTCTTGAACTAATGATCATGATCTAACTAGGTATAGTATATTTGAGGTTTAGGATAAGTCTCCCAGAGGCCCCTTTCCTCTTGACTATGTTTGAGTTGATATAAGTCCTCTAGTAGCATTCACTTAATAGTTGTCCTAGGTTGGATGACACCTATCGAGCTGGAGACAGACTATCCCAGTGACCAGTTCCGCTATAGGAGGATGTGAGTCCCTGAGCTTTCTTCCTAGGTGATTTTTTGCAAATTGATGTGCACCTTAGGTTGGTTGATATTTTCTGTGCTGACAGTGACTCACTCGGTGGATACATTTCCCTTGGAAGATGTGAGTCCCAATGCTTTCTCCTTGAGTTGGCCATCGAATACCTATTTGATATATGATTAGCCATGTCATCCTCTCCGGTTTTGGATTAATGCCTTAGCGGCCCCTCCCCCTGCGAGCATTAGATTTGGATCACATCTTTTGCGATCCCATTTAGACACTATCCAAGTTACTTTTGGATTGGACAATCCCCCTTTCCAAGTAAGCACCCCTGTGGTTGGAGAATCTGTTCAGCGGATGCACAGATTCTCCCTTGGTTCAGTAAATCTGAGATAGGTCTAGGCTGATATAAGCTCCTTCTCAGTTTGATACCTCGCAAACCAACAGGGTCTACGATAAACAAACTAAACAAACAAATTAATTAATTTTCTTGTAGATTAGGAATTCAAGTTGCCCAAAGGGCCTATTTTCCTAAGCAGACATCCTATTTTTAAGGCAGTGTCAAGAGAACTATCTATAGGAATTTCATGACTACCTGAGTTGAGATAAATCCCTGGGTCGGTACTCACTCTGTAGTCTCCCTTAGGTCAGGTTCAATCTATTTTTCCATAAGCAAGTTACCCCGGTAGTCATTCCACTTTGGAAGATGAAGACTACGATGCATTCTTTCTAGCATGACTATCGCAAAATGATGGGCAGCCCTAGATCGAGTCTGATTTATTGCCCAAAGCAACCGATCACCCTAGTGGTCTTTGTAATGAAAGATGTGAGTCCTTGAGCTTTCTTCCCTTGAATTGATCATTGCAAACCGAAAGGCACTCCTTTGGTCGGATAGTTCTCCCATCGGTCGGGAAACTACACCCTTTGGTTCAATAAATTTGGGATAGGTTTAAGATGATATAAGCTCTTTCTTAGTGTGATCCATTGCAAACCAATAAAATTCATCAAAATAAATTAAAAATGAAATTAATCTTCAATTATCTTTGAGCTGTTTTAAGTCCCCCAGTGGCTTTCACTTAATAGTTAGCCCTAGGTCGGGTTTGATTTGTTGCCCAAAGCAACCAATCATCCCAGTAGTTTCTTATTTCTAAAAGATTTGAGTCCATGTGCTTTCTTCTTAAGACTTGACCATTGCAAATCGAAGGCATCCCCTTTGTTGGATAGTCCTACCTTGTGGTTGGTGGACTACTCCCTTTGGATTGGTAAGTCTGAGTTAGGTCTAGGCCTCCATGGCCCCTACTTAGTGCAGTCCATCACAAATTGATGGGACACATCAAAATAAATCTGAAAATAAAATTAATCTTGACTATCTTTGAGTTGATCTAAGTCTGCCAGTGGCATTCACTCAATAGTCAGCCCTAGGCTGGGTTTGATCCATTGCCTTGCCAATGGGCCACCCCAGCAACTGATTCCTACTTTGGAGGATGTAAGTCTACTATGTTTTCTTCATAGTACAGTTGCTGCATACCGAAAGACATTCCCTTTGGTTGGCTAGTCCTACTATGTTCTTAGTAGACTATCCCTTTGGATTTGAAAATTTGAGTTAGGCCTAGGCCTCCATGGCTCCTACTCAGTGCAGTCTATCGCAAACCAATAAGGTCCATTTCAAAATCCAAAATTAAAAAAATTTGAAACAAACCAAACAAAATAATCGATCAATCCAAATCAAATCTTTTGCTCCTCCTCAATGAGATGCAAATCTTTCTAGCTCCCTAGCAGATCTAGAATTCTAATCCCTTAGTGGATTTCACCTTTCCTCCATTGTGGATGACTTGAACTTGCCTCCCCAGTGGAAAGTTCACTTGTCTATCAATGATGGAGTCAAAATAAACACAATTAAACAATAATAATTTGAAACAAATTCAACCATCACCCCCAGTGAAACTTAATTAAAATAAATCAAATTTCTCCCCAGCGAGACTCAAACCAAATCAAACCTCTCATCCCCTTGTGGATGACTTGAACCTGCTTCCTAGTGGAAGGTTCACATACTCTATCCCTAGTGGATTCCTCCTTCCCTCTTTTATGTCCTTAACATAAGTGAGCCAATGCACTAAGATTCCTTCCACCCTTAGGGGTACTCCTCATAGTGCTTGTGATCATTCGGTGTTGTTGATCATTTCAGTCAACACCAATACGTGCGGTGTTCCTTGTCAATCACACCACACCTATTGGGTACCCTTTGTTGACCTCATTTTTAGGATGAGCTCTCAACCCCTCCATCTTAAACATAGGAATCCTCTTAGAGTTTAAGAGATCCTTAATATTAAGACACATCTAGTGATTAGGTGGACACTCAACCTAGCCCTAGAGACTTACGAGAGCTAGCCATAGGAATAGGTCATGCCCTAGGGGTGTTAGGAAAATTTACCTACCCTATAGCTTGAACCACCTTCCTTACTTCCTTCCTTCAAGTCAAACTCCAAATCAAATCAACATCAAACCTAAATCAATTCCAACTTAATTGATTCTCTCCAAACTTAAATAAATTCCAAATGATTGAAATCCATGATCAATTCCAAATGATTGAAGCTTATGATTGAAATTCCAAGTTCAAAAAATTTCCTAAGTCCTTTGATTCCCTCTTAAGGACTTAGCCTAAATCAAGTTCAAACTACTTCAAGTCCTTGAAATTTTCTCATGACCCATTTATATTCTCATTTATATTCACATATATAAATGAAATATAAATTCAAATCAATGAAACTAAATTCAAAAATCAAACCCAAGTCAACACTTAGCCAAAATGAAAACTAAACTAGCTAAAATCCACCATAGGCAAATTGATTGAAACCATTGATCAAAGTTCATTCATGATCAATGTTTGAACTTGACCAAGCTGACATTTGAGCCTAACCTAGCCCAATTGGCCACTTGACCCTAGTTGACCCAACTTGACCTAAAAAGTTTAAAAATGTCAAAACTTGATCTAAGCCAAATTGATTGAAACCAATGGGTCAAGTTCATTCCAAAATGATTGTTGAACTTGACCAAAGCCTCAATTGGCCAGCTAGACCTAACCTAGCCTAATTGTCCATGAACCCAACTTGAACTAAAAGGTCAAATTGAGCCAAACTCAAATATAAATCAAATTGATTGGAAACAAAGATAGCAATAAATTTCATATTACCAACCAAACATGAACCAACCCATGACCTAACCCAAATAGGTCAAATGGTTCAATTTGGTCAACTCGACCAATTTGACCTAAATGAATTCAATTGAACTAAAACCAAATATAAACCAAATTGAATCAAACCGAAGCCACCAAAACATTTCAAATGGTCATTTGAATTTGACCCAACCCTTGGTTTGACCCAATTTGACCAATTGGTAAACATGAGCCAAGTTGACCCATTTTGACCTAAATGGGTCAACATGAGCCAAATCACATCCAACAAATTCCAAATTCAATGAAACTTGGCCTAACCTATTTTTAAAAAATATCAAACATATTCAAATTGAAACCTAAGCCAAATAATCATTTTAACTCTAGGACATAGGGTAAATTTTGGCCAAAACTAATTGGAATTTGGTCAATTCATTTTCATGAACACTTGACATCCTCTTAGTGGACTAAATGGTCACTAATGAACCTAGTGCACATGATCCAATGGGTTTGAGTAAGCTAAACCCAATCCAAACCCAAAATAGACCACCTCCTTTGAAAATGGCCACATGGAATCCTCCCTCCATGTTGTTTGAGCACATGGCAACCTCACCTACTCCTCCTCTAGCCAAAACCAAAAGCCATGCCACTCTAAACAGTTCAAACAACCCATTGAATAGGATCAATTGGATGAAAGTGGCAAGCTCCTTCATGGCCATCCGATCTTTTAAGGGGGGAGTTATACTCCCCCCTAATTCAATTCAATCTACACACTCTCACACTCGGTTGAACTTAGGGAAGCTAGAGGAGCCATTGTCAAGTGATCCCAAGCTTCCTAGAGTGAAATTGATTTTTCATTTTCTTAATTTTCATAGATTGAAAAAAGAGGAACACCACTTGAAATCCAACATTGGCAATACATCATACGAAGCCAATTCCTCCCTTAAGCTTCGTTAGAGTATCAAATCAAACTCGCCTAGAACTTTTCCCAAGTTCCTAAAGCTAGGGAAGTGCTATTTTGATCAAGACTGAGACTACTTAAAGGGAAGCTTGGCCTCTAGAAGGATCCATCCAATCTCAAGACCTCAAACTCTCGACAAAGCTTCGTGTCCATTAGACGAAGCTTCTCTAAGGGAATCGAGCCCCGGTGATCACCTCCTATGAGGTATGGCATTAAACTGAGCTTAATCTAGATGTGGTTTGGTCATTTGTGAATTAAAGTATTACTCCATGAGATTCTAGTCATTAGATGTGATCTCCTTTACATGTTGATGGTGTGGGTTGAGTTTCAATCCAATCCGAGCTCAATCGAGCTCAGATCTTCTCCTAGAAGATGGACAATGTCCATTTCTCACAAAGAAGAACAGGGAAGGATCATGGGCCATCCATCCACGCATTTTGGATGGACGTCCATGATCAAAGACATGTAGATCCCGTAGATTTCCCATTTAGAATGCGACTTTAACCTCAGCCATCTGATCCTTGATCGGACAGGTGAGGAGAAAGCATGTAACGCCACTGCTGATGCGACACTATGATGTGACAACTTAAATATCAAATCTAGTCATGCCACATAGAAAGCGCATGCTGCGTTAGTAGTCCACATGGCGCTGACATGATTAAACATTTAATTAGGCTATTAAATCACCTAATTAATTATGAAAACTTCCTAAATTCATATCTGAGCCTAAAAAAATTAGAAAAGTATGAAATAAATTTGATTTGATAGATAATTGAACATAGAATATCTAAAAATGATTTTAATGGATTCTGAATAGTGCTTTTCTCTAGATTTAGGCTTTATTGGGAATGTTATTTTTTCTAATTACCCTCAAATTACTCTATTGATTAATCCCAAACTTCTTGTGTATAATTAGTGGGATGACTCCTGCCTCTCCTAATTTTCTTGGGATTTATTAGTAGTTTAATTAGAGGAATTGCTAATTCATTCCTTAATCACTCTCTTAATGTAATTAAGCTTAATTATGGGTATAATTAGTGGTCTAACCCTTTAATTGAGTCAATTAAGTTTTTCTTAAGTGACTATGAGGTTTAGGAAATAATTTTTGGATTCTTTCCTTAAGATATTCCTTAAACCCCCTTTCTTCTTTAATCTAACCTTAATTAAAGGTTAATTCACTAATTACCCCCTTAATTAATTTTATAAAATTCTAAAACTTTCCAGAACTCAATTAATCTATCTTGGATAGATGCTTAGGTGTTCAAGAGCCTAAGTATAATTAAGGAAATCAAAATTCAACTCACATGTGTGAGATGTGTTATGAAATTACTTAAAATAAACCCCTTAGCTTAATTAATCCTTAATCATGAGCCAATTGCATTAGGTACCTTTCTTTCCTAGGTGCATTGCTGATTTAAATTCTTTATGTGGTTTTATGTCATATCATTGGCTCATAATTCTTTGATTAACTATGCTAAAGTGGTGCAGGTAAGGGGTAATTAACACACTTAATTTATACCTTAACCTAAGCAACATATAAAGATCATCTAATATTCCTAAGAATAAACTAAATCAATAAAGATATGTGGGGATGGGTTAGGATAAACAAACTCACCTCATATTTCTCAAATTAAATCAAACTCAAAAAAAAAAAAATCTAACCTTCTTTAAAAACAATTTGATTTGCTTTAAGCTTTCTTATTTCATAAGATTGTATTTAGAAATTAATTGGGGGGAATGTGTTTACATGCTTTCATCACTTTAGTTCTTTCCTAGCATGCTGAATGTGTTTGTCATATGAATTTCATGCATTCATGCTTTTCAAAAATTAAACTGAAAATAAAAATATTTTCTTTATGTCAAATTACATATTTTGGTTAAAGTAAAAAATATGAATGGCTATTATCCCTACTAATTCCAAAACTATTTTCAAAATCTATAAATCAAATACTTAAAACTGAAAGTATGCTACATATAATTATTTATAAGTTTACATATGGATGTAAATATGAAGATGTACATAGTGTGGCTTTCCTTTTCTCTTCTTTTAGCATAGTTTTGGATAGGATTTGGCAAAGTGTATTTCATTTGAAAAGAACACAACACTTGTTTAACCTCGTTTCTATCCATTCCTATGATATTACCTACAAAGGACATCCACCCTTGTACATACAAATTGCCTAAACAAAATAAACAAACAAATATAAACTTTTTGCATCTTTCTTTTTTCCATTCATTTTCTTTATACATGTGTTTGTATTTAAGGAAAGTGGTATATTAGTCTGGACTACCCCAGGGTTGTGAGACTTTAAGTAGCCCTAAGTAGGTCATGTACCTTATACCCCTGGTGCTAATAATGGCACCGTACTCACTTATGCCTTTATACATATACATGTGCATGTGAATAATTGATAAAAGAAACCCCTCTTTTCTACTTAATGAAAATCATGCATCATAAAGTATTCCAATTTTCTTAAATGACATTTCTTAGCATTCATCATAGAGTGTACTAAACATTTTCATTTGTATGTATAGATATGCTTAGGATTCATTTATATGGATGTTATACATGTTAGGAAAGAAAATGATGTGATGTGTGTTTTATGATATTTATTCACTTTATTTAATCTTAAAATGTCATTCTTTTTGAATAGGTTTGTTCAGGGAAAAGCTAAACTTAGGATTAAATAAAACACATAATAAAATATTTATTAAATAAATTCAAATATAAATCCACTTTAGAAATTACCTAAGGTAGGGAAGGACAAAGGTGTTCTCTCCTCTTTTCTCTCTCTTTACAACTTAGTAATTAATTGTAGGTTCATTCAAACTTAAGAAAATCACCAAATAAAAATCATGTAATTCAACTAAACAACTTAAATGAAACCTCCCTCTAAGTTGAACATCTTCACACTTAGAAAATCTAAGCCTTAAAGCCATGGTTAAGCATACCACACAAACCTTTTAAAGCACACACATTAGGTTAAGTCACCACTTCTAGCTTTAGGATAGGGCGGTGCATGGCTTGATAATTTTTTTTGTATTCTATGATGTATTGTTTCTAGTTTGGATGTTAGAGTGTATGTGCATAGAATGACTGGTTGGATGATTTAGTCTAATCATTATTTTATGCAGGGGATTGTGCTTAAGGGGCGTCGTAATAAAAATATAAATGCTTTTGTTGTGCAGGTGCTTATACCCCTAAGCATAATCCAATAGGCCAGGTGGACTTCATTGCCCATGCGTGGGGTGCTAAGTCTAATATACATGCTTGGGATTTGTATGGTTTGTTTAGCTAATCTCTATTTTGTAAGTGTTAGTTAGATTTACTTTTCCTTTTCATGTAACTTTTGCAATTAGAATTTTAGAATGAATGTTATGGGGGATTAGAATGAGCATTGGTCATAAGATTACATCTTATGTATCATGTGAAGCCTTTGGAGCAACCAGTTTCCAACCATCCAAAAGAAGGAACCAATAGAAGAAAGAAGAAATAAGAAAGAAGAAATTATAAAAGAAGAAATGAAGACCCCCCATAACATGAATTTTCTTACTTGATTGTAAATTAATTCATTTGTAATCTAGGTTGTATAAGGGTAGAGCTTAGCTACCCAATTTGTTTTCGAGTTTGTGCGATGGTGCTCGACCACAAATGGCCTTTTATTCTTTTGCATTAGATTTATGAAATAGTTGATGTTTTGTTTAGCTTGTGCATTAAGATGGCATGTTTTCCTAGTTTCTTTCTTGCATGATGTATTTACTGGATGATGATTAGGCTCTTAGGGAAAAGTAAATCTTCTACCAAATTAAATAACTCAAAATTAAATATAAACAACTCATAACCTCATTTAAAGCTTAAGTTAAAATCAAGATAAAAGAATTAGCAATCCCTTAGCTGAATGGGTATTTCTTTTCTAACATCATGCATAAAAGCATATTATCTTACTCTTGATTGGAGGGCTTCCACTTTTTCCTGAGAACTTGGATTGACCTTTGAGAGCCGTGGTGGAAACACACCTCCCCCCTTCTCGCTAATTTTGTCCCATAATCTTACTTCTCATCCATTAGGCATATGAATCCTATATGCTTGAGTCGAATGATAGTCCAAAAATGAAATTAAAATGTAAATCCAACTGGCTTGATTTTGGTTTGATTAAGATTTAGTTGGATTTATATATGATCCTAGGATTAAAATATAAATCCAACTGCAATCAATTTGGGATATTATAGGTTTTGGTTCATTTGAACATTTCAAGTTAAAAGGGCTAAGTTGGACTTGACTTGGATTTATTTCAATTTGGCTAGATGATTGTAGGTTTCTTTTATATTTGGATAGATGATTGAAGGATTGATTGATTCAAGAGAAAATCTATTGATTTTGGCTTCATTTAGATGGTTTTGGTCTTAAGGACTTAAATTGGGTTTTGGATTTGGTTTTGGCTATTTGAATTTAGATTTCATTTATATTTAGGAATATAAATAGAGATACAAATGACTCATAAGAAAATCACTTGAGTTTGGAGTGATTCGAAAGCAAATTTGACTAAACTCAATGAGGTAGGTTAAAAGGGCTAAGAAGGAAATTGATTTAGTTCAATTTAGTTTTGATCATGGTGGTTTGGATTTCATTTATATTTGTGAATATAAATGATGAAATAATTGATTTATAAAGAAAATAATTGATTTTTATTTGGTTTAAAGGGGATTTTGGCTAAGCTTATGAGAGTGAATCATAAGGCTTAAGAAGGATTTGGGAGTTGGATTTGATTTTGGGTTTCAATCATTTGGAATTAAGTTTGGAAGAGTTTGATAAATGATTGAAGGATTGAATTGATCTTTGAGAATAGCAATTAAATTGAATTGAATTGGACTTGGCTAAGAGTAAAGCCATGGAATTTAATCATAAGGTTTATGAAAGATTTTGGATTTGACTATGGGATTGATTGTGAATTTTGAAAATTTGATTTGGATTTGATATGAATTTGGGATTTGGTTTGAGAAGGTAAACATGGGTTGGGTTTAGGCCACAGGATAGGGAAGTATTCCTAAATCCGTAAGGCATGACCTACCCTTATGGCTAACCCTTCTAAGTCTCTAAGCTTAGGTTAAGTGTTCACTTAATCACTAGAAGTGTCTTAAGACTAAGGAACTCTTAGTGTTTTTAAGAGTCCTAGATCTATGATGAGGAGATTGAGAATTCGCTCCAAAAGTGAGGTCAACAATAATGGAGTCAAATAATTTTAGTCAAACTAAATGGAGAAAACATGACATTCATATGAACATGAAGGAATTGGGCTTCAATTAGACATAAAAAGTAGAAAATAAGAAATATTTGTCTCTCTCTTTCATGCATCATAATGTGGCCCTCTAACGATATTCATCATCAGCTTGGTGTATCCTTCAACCAACTGACTTACTTTTGAGCTAGCATAAAATCTCTGATATGTAATAACATCATATCAGTTGCTATAATCTAAAAGTAGAAATACAGTATTATACATTGCCTACCTCTGAGAAGCACTCGGCATTATAGAAAAAGGTGTCGCAATGTGTGAATCTTTTTGCTCTCCACGCAACTGCTCATTCTCTCTATATGAGAGAGCACAATGGGTCAAAATTTAATAGTAATATTTGCAAAGTATATTCTCAGTAACTATTAGAATAATACTGCTTTCTTATTTCTCTCCCAATATCCTTTCAATCTTGCATTGGAAACACCCTTAGACAACATCTTTCTTAGGTCCTTCAGTAAGCTTTCACAGTTGGAATCTCTTATGCTAGTTTTCTTTTTCTTCTTTGTATGCTCCATTTGAGGTGAATTTCCACATAATATTGAACCAACATTGTCAGATAATTTATTTAAAGAATCCAACATATAATGCTCAGCTTCCATATTATCTTGAGCTCTCGTGCTTATTTGATATGAATATCTACTGATGTGGTTCAGAAAATAGTGCCAATAGGATTTCCATCATTACCTTGTAAATCTTTGAAGTATTTGTAAGTACTATCAAAGTTGATATCCTTCTTTGCTCTAGAAGACCATTGCATGAGAAGATACTTCTTCGGAATCTTCATAATATCTTCTAGACTCAAGACTCTAATGCAATGGGCACAGAGTAATCTTATTTCAAATTTTTAACAAGTACATGTTATATTCAGACATGCCTTGTCCAAATTAATAGTCTATGTCTTGGTAATGCTAGTTTTCTTTAAGTTTCTTATCAAATATATCATGAGATCATCATCCGAGACATTTGTTGCTAATCCACCCACTCCATGAAAGAATTCTTCTTCAAAAAATGTGTAAAGCTTTCTTGTGTAGAACATGGTAGCTTGCTTCAATATAAGACTAGTTTTAACAACTGGAATAATAGTTGACTGGCTACACTTGAAATGTTTTTCAGACTCATTTCATCGCCATGCCTCGATAACTGTCTCCAATCACAAAAAATAATCGGTGATAGAACTTGTTGGTTTAGAGCCCATGACATACATTGTTTGTGGACTCACTGTGTTGCTTTGATAAAATACCCATGCTAAATGAGTCTCTATTGAATGTGGTTGACCAATTGCTTCTAATTTTAAACAACTCAGCTAGCCAAGCATGATCTTGCAAATTCCCTTCTTCTATCATCCTAGACAAAGCTTCTTCAAACTCTTCTTCTGAGTCACACTTACTCATGTATGTATGAAAGAGACTTTGTACATTTTTATCACTATTAAAACATTGCACTTTTGAAGGCGCTTTCTTAGTAATATGCCATGAGCACAATCTATGGTGAGTGTGAGGTGATGCAACTTCAATAGCTCTCACCATGTGAATGATTCAATTATTTCTTCAGATAGAAATGCTACTCCAAATAAAATGTTCCGCCAATGATGATTAACTCCAACAAAAGGTGCACAAACTAGGTTATATTTATTGAGTCAATAACTTGCATCAAATATTATGACATCCCGAAAATAGTTGTAGTCTATCTTTGACATGCTATCGCTCCAGAAAGAATTCACCAAACTATTTGACTCATCAATTTGGGCATTCCATGCAAACATTCCATCTTCTGGTTGCCTTTCCTTGAAAAATTGCATTAATGCATTAATATCACCATTTGTAATACCATTTACATGTATTTGGAAAAGTCCCACACTGATTTTAAAAAGAAGGGTATACTAGAGTGTACAGAGTATACACATAAAAAATACACATAAAATAGCCCAAATCAACCTGGAAATAATTCCAAACACTTGATAATACCATTTACATGTATTTCTCAAAGTTCCACACTAATTTAAAATAAAAAAGGGTGTACAATTATTGACCTCGCTTTTGGATGTGGAGGTTATTGAGGTGGTGGTAGAGGTGGTGGATGTGAAGGTTGCTGAGCTTTAGGTCTCTCAAATTGAACTCTAATAGACTGCCTCCCCCTATCAACTGATGCCACTACCACATGTTTCTTCTCAAAAGCTTTTGATTTAGGCTTGGACGACTGGTCTTGGAAAGGTAATTGTTTGGCTTCTCCTTGTAGACTAGCAGCCTTGTTGATTAGCTTCTCAAAGGTTTTGATGGTAAATTCCTTGAGCATGAAAGCAACTGGGCCATAAATATTCTTAAGAAGAATTTCTATGGCATGCTATTCAGATAGCTACGGTTCACATTTCATACTCAGATTTTGCCACCTGAGAATATAATCAATGAGGGACTCATCGGGGTTTTTTTGTGCCACAACGAGATCGCCTATAGTCTCCCTTTGCTGAGCTCCTAGAAATCTCTTAATGAACAGTTTCTCTAACTCAGAAAATGACTTTACCAAATCATTGGACAGTTTGACATACTAATTGAATGCAATCCTTGAAAGAATGTTGACAAATAAGTGAATGAGAAGTGCATCGCTACCACTGACATTGTAATAGCCAGCTCAAAAATGTACAATGTACTGCCGAGGGTTCCCACTGCCATCAAAATCTTGAAAGAAGGTGGCACAAATCATTTGGGATACTAAACTGTGTCAAATTTCTCTAGGAAGGGTCTACCATTTGGAACAGATGAGGTACCCTGAGCTTGCGCCATCACTTCTCTCACTTGATGTTCCACCATTTGTTTGATGTCCATCTCTTGCACGGAAGTACTATCTATGTCCTTCATATGCAAGCTTCAACTATCTTGATCCACAGAAGATGCACTCTTGGGAGGATCTAAAATATGTAGGAGCTTAGGTGAGCCCTCCATGGGGCGGCGTAAGCTTGGTGCAAGAATAGGCGCCAATAAGTCTTGATCCTCCTTTCCATTCTCATCCTTCCTTGAGCTAGGAGGAGGTGCTAGGTTGAATGAGCAGTGTCATCCTCTTCAACCACAATACCTTCCTGACTATGATGGTCTCTAAGGAGGGATCCTTGGGTATCGACCATATGGTCTTTTACTGAGTCTTCAAATAAATCATCCTTATCAGGGTAGAAGGCTACCCTACCCTCTTCTAGATATGAATGATCACTGTCAAGAAGTTTTTTCCTATTTGATAAAGTAGTATTATAGGATGTCGTTTAAAGAATGGTCTCCTACTCTATCGGTTTGGGCACTCACTCTTGTGAGGGTGTGTTCGTCCGACTCTATGTATCTGACACTGCCTACTTATTGACCTAACTTTTGGAGTGAGTTCTCAACTTTTTCATCATAGATCTAGGACTCTTATAGATACTAAAAGTTCTTTAGTCTTAAGACACGTCTAGTGATTAGGTGAACACTTAACTTGGCCCTAGAGACTTAGAAGAGTTAGCCATAGGATTAAGTTATGCCTTAGGGATTTAGGAGGACTTGCCTACCCTATAGCCTAAACCTAATCCTTGCTTCCTTCTTTCAAACCAAACCTCAAATTCAAATTCAAATTCCAAAATCAAATCCAATTATCCAATTATTGAAATCCATCATTAAATTCAAACTCCAAATCCCTTCTTAAGCCCTTTGATTTTTATTTATATAACAAATCCAAATCAACCCCAATCCAACTGACTTTCTCAATTATCAAATTCAATCTCAAATCAAATTCCAAACCATAAATCAATTCAAAACTCTAAATGATTGTAACCCATGATTAAGTCCAAATTTCAAAATCTCTTTGTAGCCATACGAAACACCTTCATATGCTTAGTCAAAACTCCTTCAAACTAACTCAAACTTGGTTATTTTCTTTACGAATCATTCATTCATTCATTTATATTCACAAATATAACTGAAATCTAGTTTCAAACCCTTCAAACCAAATAAAAAATAAATCAAACCAATTCAAAATCCAAGTTAGCTTCTTGACCTATATCCCATTTGTTTTTCACTCCAAACTCAAGTGATTTTCTCATAACCCATTTATATCTTCATTTATACTCACAAATATAAATGGAATATAAATTCAAATGGTCCAAACCAAATCCAAATCAAATCAAATTCTTAATTTTAGCACTTTTAGCCAAACTTTTGAACTTGGCTAAATGACATTTAAATCAACTCAAAACCCATGAATTTCTTCATGATTCAATTATTGATCCAAATATAAACATAAACCACAATTATCAAACCAGATCCAAGTCAACCCAAATCAAGCCTAAGTTAACCCCTTTGGCTTGAAATTGTCATACAAACCAAAACCCATTTGGCTTCAAACCAATTATAATTGGATTTATATTTCAATCCTAGGCTCATGTGTTAGTTCAACTAAATTTGAATCAAACCTTGATCAAGCCAATTGACCCATTTAGGCTCACTTAACCTAAAGTGACTTAAAAGACCATTTTGAGCTATGACCTAATCCAACCCAAATTAGATTGAACCAAGCCCATCTGAACCTCACAACATACCAGCAACCATCCTAGGGTGATCAAGCACCTTGAATTGGGTTAAACCAAGTCAAACCTAGCCTTTGACCAAGTCAACATTTAGCCTAAATGAAACCCAACCAAGCCAAAATCCATCATATACCAAAATGATTGAAATCGTTAACTCAAACCCACTCATAATCAATGATTGAACATGACCAAACCCTCACTTGAGCTAAACCAAGCCTAATTGGCCATTTGATCTAAGTTGACCCAAATTGGCCTAAAAAGCCAAAATGGGTCAAATCATGATTTAATCCAAATTGGTTTCAACCAATAGCTCAAGTTCAAAATACTTGTTGAACTTGACCAAAGCCATGATTGAGCCCAAGTTAACCAATTGATCAACTTGACCCAACCTAGCCCAAATTGACCTAAAGGGTCAAAATGTCCAAAATTCAAATTACTTCTAAATTAAACCAAACCAAAGCCTACAATCATTTTCAATCAACCAATTGAACATGGCTCAACACCTAACCCAACCCGATTTGATCAAATTGGTCAACTTGACCCATTTGACCCTTTTGAATCCAAATGAGTCAAATTCAAACTTAGGCCAAACCAATCCAAACTAATTGGACCAAAATATCCCAAATCATCATATGAACCTAACTCAAGCCTTGGTTTGACCCAATTTGACCAATTGGTCAACCCAACCTAACTTAGCCCAAATGGAACCCATTTGACCAATCCAAGCCAAACCACTCAAATCCAACTTATAAAATCCTGTGGGCTGATCTAACTCAACTTAAAATCACCCTAGGTCAACCTAAGACCTCTCCAAAACCTTGTGGGCCCTACCAAGGGGATTAGCCATCAAACCATGAGATTTTAACTTCAAAACTAATGGATCCTAGCTAAGTCAACTCTCCCATCCACATGGAAGCCCTTTAGCACTCCATAGAACCTTCCCCTAACCCACCTAGTCCACCTAACTCACTCTAGGTTGGCTAGGGACCTTTGGGAGGTCAGTTGACTCACCTCTAACCCAAACTGAGCACCAATTAGATTTAAGCTTTGCAAACCTTTGATAATGGATCCATGATAGCCTCCCCTCACTTCTCCCATCCCTAGTGTGCCACCTAGACTTGATGGAGATAAGTGTCCGGTAGAAATTTGGTTTGCCATCCTTCCTTCGAGGCAATCATTGGCATGATTTCGAAGGCATTCAAAAGCTTTTAGTCAAGGAAGCATTTTTGAAACCTCAGAGAGTGATTCCAAGCCTTCTAAGTGCTCCAAAATTTGGATTTCCCATTCTTATGTAAGGTTGTAACAGAGGAGGGCAATCTTAATCCATACTCCCTCGTTTCACAATCAAACCCAAATTCCTCTTAGCCACACCATCAACATACCTAGTCGAGCATAAACGAATCAATTCTCAAACTTCCAAGCCATGGGAGGAGTGAGTTCAATCAAGACCAAATGCCAAAGGATGGGAGCTTGGTCCATAGAGCATTCCACACAAAATCAAGCCTGGACTTCTTCAACAGGGCCTCACCTCAATGAAGCGAAGCTACCTCCAACAACCCACTGCCGGACATTAGCTCCGGTGAGATAATTTTGCAAACCAAGCCTTGTATGCAAAAAATGGTTTGATCTTTTGTGAAGTAATTTGAATCCCATGTGAATTTGACCATTGGATGTGTATCTCCCCTCTTTCCGAAGGTGTGGGATCAGTTTGATCCCAATCTGAGCTTGGGTGAGCTCGAATCAAACAGAGAAAGGTGGATGATGCTCATCTTTCGCTGCTCGTGAAGAAGGAATATCATACGCCGTCCATTCCAATCATGTGGAATAGACGGTTGTGATTAGATCATGATAGATCCCTGCTATTTTCTCGCAACCTCAATCAATCGTCGATCTTAGTCGAGATGATCTGCGCATCCCACCGTTGAGTCACACAAATGTGACTACTTAAATAGCCAATCCCGTCATGCTAGGTGGAAAGCACACCACATCAGCCGCCACGTGGCCCGACAAGATTAAGGCTTTAATTAGGGCTAATTAATTAGTTTTTTAATCTTGAAATTTCTTAATATCATAACTAATTGTAGAAAAATCCAAAAAGTACAAACTTAGAATCATTTTTAAGATAATCCAGAGTAGAATCTAGAAAAATTATCATTAATTAATTTTGAACAGTGATTTAGGCTTAATTAAGGTTTAATCAAAAATCTCATTAGCTTAATTACACCTTAATTAAACACTTAATTAATCTAAAATTTTTATGGATGTTTAGGTAGATGACCTCTACCTCCCCTATTTTTTGGAATTTTATTGATTGCTTAATTACAAAAATCACTTGATTAAACCTTAATCACTCTCTTAATCTAATTAATCATAATTAATGAATGAGCAGTAACTTGATTAATCATTTTAACCTAGTTACCTCTATTGACCAGTAAGAAAACTTAGGGATGTGATTGGGGATACTTTTCCTAATTCATTTCCTAAGTTTTCTTTACTTTTAAAAATCAAATTAATTAATGGTTAATAGAATGAATAATTGATTAATTAAGTGATTAATTTTCCTAATAAGGAAATCAGAATTTAATTGAATATTAAAAATGATTTAGGGATTAGGATTGGGGCCTTGCCCTTAATCTCTTCTCCTAAGTTAATTTCATCATTCAAATTAAAACATAACTAAAGTGTTTAATCAATTAATGAAAGGCTTAATGAAATTAAAATTAAAAATCAATTCATCCACACCTAAGCAACCTTTAATTAACGTTGGGTAGCTCTTCGGGTATTCAATAACCCAAAGCGAGAGATGATGAAATTATGGTTGGCTCATATGTGTGAGAAAATCATAAATGTAATTAAGTGAGATCCCTTAAGCTTAATTAAATATTAATCATAAGCCAATTGCATTAGGCCCCTTTCATTTCTTAGGAGCATTACAAATTTACTTTTCATATGGTTACATATCATATTGGCTTGTTATTAATTAGGTAATTAACCTAAAGTTATATAGGTAAGGGTTAATTAATTCACTTAATTCATACCTTAACCTAATTAATATATAAAATCAACCCAAATATTCTTCATTAAACCAAATTAATTTACACATGGGGAATTGGGTTAGGATTAGCTAACCTCTTTCATACTTCCTAAATCAAATCAAACTCAAAGTTAAAAATGTCTTTAAAGAATTTTGGTTTATTTTAAATAGCCTCATTTAATGTGATTGTCATTAGGAATTAATTGGGATGAATGAAATCACGTGCTTATATTCCTTTATTTCTTTCCAATTATGCTAAATATTGCTTGCCATATAAAATCATGCATTCATTTCTTTTAAAATTAACTAAATGAAATGGTTTTTTTATGTCAAATTGCATGTGTTGACTTAAATTAAAATATGTGTGGCTATTATCACTATTAAATCAAAAGCTATTTTCAAAAGTCCATAAATAAATTATAATAATATGAAGTGATGTTAATTACAAGTATCTATAAGTTTTCATGTGATTATAATACAAGCTATGCAATATGAAGTGCTCTTTCCTTATCTTACATGGATTCACATAGGATTTATAAGTGTATAGTTCATTTGAAAAGAACACAACATTTGCCTAAATCTACGCCTATGCATCTCCATGTTAAGACTTAGGAATAATTTCATATCACATATATAAATCACAATCAAATTAAATATGACTTCTTATTCTTATGGTTCATTTTATAGATTCATATGTATATGAGAAAAATGGTATATTAGTCTAGACACCCCAGGGCTGCAAGGCTTTTAGTAGCCCTAAGTAGGTCTTGTACTTTATGCCCTTGGTGTAGAAAATAATGGCGTTGTGCTCACTTAAAACTCTTATACATATGTATGTATGATGTAACCAATGGATAAGAATCATAAATAAAATAAATCAAACACAACTTTTGCATGGGTTTCCTATTCTTATAGTTGCTTATACATCTACCTATATCTAAGAAAAGTGTATATTAGTCTAAACACCTCGGGGTTATGAGGCTTTAAGTAGCCCTAAGTAGGTCTAGTACCTTACGCCCCTGGTGCATAAAATTATCACGACATTCTCACTTAAAACTTTTATACATGTGAATGTGTATCTAACTAATGGATGAAAAATGCCTCTTTTCTATGTAATAAGGCATGCATTCATAATTCAATCAAAAATGAAATATTTAAATTCCAAATACACTTATTTGCATTCATCATTCAAGTATGCTAAAAATATAAATTACATGTATAGGTATGCATAATATTTACTCATATGGATGATATACATGATGGAAAGAAATGAATGAATGTGTGTTATGTGATAGTAATCCATTCTAATTAATCTTAAGATGCCTTTCTTATTGAATAAGGTCATTTAGAGTGAACCTAAACTTAGGGTTAATCAAAACATGTAATTATCCATTTGCTAAAGGAAATTGGTTAATTAATTTGCTTTAGAAGTGACTTAAGGTAGGGATGAAAGAGGGGCCTCCTCTTTTTCTTCTCTTTATAACACTTAGTTGTTTTGTGTAGGTCATATGAAGCAAAAGAAAACACTAAGTAAAATGTTCAAATCAGCTAAATCACTTAAGAGAAATCAACCCTTCATAAATTAAGTCCTTCACACTTCGCAAATAGGTATCTTCATTCTACATACTCAAATTTATTGAATGAAGATTCTACTTTCAAATCATAAAATGAAATTGAAGCTCCACTCAACATATTTAACATATGTTGGAATTGAAGCTTCCCTCTTTTCAAGAGCAAATCATGCCATATTTGATTCCCACTTAACATATCCAGACTTTTTAAGTGAGATTCTCTTTTTAAATCAAACATAAATTTGACCTTTACTTAACAATTTCAATTTGTTAAGTGGGGGTCTCATTTTTAAAACATGAATTTGACTTTCACTTAACAAATTCAATTTGTTAAGTGGGGGTCTCATTTTCAAAAACATGAATTTGACCTTCACTTAATAATTTCATTTTGTTAAGTGGGGGTCTCATTTTCAAAAACATGAATTTGAATTTCACTTAACAATTTCAATTTGTTAAGTGGGGGTCTCATTTTCAAAATATAAATTTGACTTTCATTAACAATTTCAAATTGTTAAGTGGGGGTCTCATTTCCAAAACATAAAATTTGACTTTCGCTTAACATTTTCAATTTGTTAAGTGAGGGTCTCATTTTTAAAACATACACTTAGACTTTCACTTAGCATATCTAATTTGAGTAAGAGTCTCACTTTCAAAGCATATATTTGGTTCTACTTAACACATCAAATTTGTTAAGTAAGAATCATATATATATATTGGATTCCCACTTAACATACCAAATTTGTTAAGTGAGAATCCCATTCTCAAGTCATATCATACTTTAATTTCCACTTAACACACTAAATTGTTAAGTGGGAGTCCTATTTTCAAATATATATTAAACACATTTAAGCTTTCACTTAACATACCAAATTTGTTAAGGGAGGGTCTCTTTTCAATACACATTTGATCCCTATTTAACATACCAAATTTAATAAGTACAGATCCAATTTTTCATATCAAGCACACTTGAGCTTTCACTTAACGTACCAAATTTGTTAAGTGAGAGTCTCATTTTCAAAGAAAAATAAACATATCTCAATCACAGTTGGGGCTTTCACTTAACATACCAAATTTGTTAAGTGGGGATCCCATCTTCAAAGAAAAGCAAATCTATCTTCCAATCACATTTGGCTTTCCCTTAACATACCAAATTTGTTAAGTGAAATTCTCATCTTCAAGCAGAAATCAAACACATGTGGCCTCCACTTAACATACCAAATTTGTTAAATAAGAAGCCCCATTTAAAATCAAAATATCACACAATCAAATCTTCACAAATAAAAGTATTTCAAACAAACAATCACAACCTCTTCTTAGCGTACCCAAATTTGCTAAATAGAGGTTCTTTCAAACTATCCTTATCTTCAAATAAGAACATAAAATGAAAATAATCTCCAAAAAGAAATCGCTCCTCAAATTTTTGAACCCCACCCAACCTACCTAAATTGGTTGAGTATGGGTTCTAAAATAAAAAAAATCAAATGGCAAAAGACTCTCCTCCAAACATCCAAATCTCTCCAATGAACATATTTGATATTTGAGTATGGGTTCAAAACTCTAAACCTCTGTTACTTTCTTGGAACAAATATCAAGACAATAATTTGATACAAGTTATATTTGAACACAATGCATAGATTAGTTATACAATGACATGGTTTCTCAGAAGTTTGTTTTCACCTTTACATTCGGAATGGATTTGGCCTTAGGCCAGGCTAGCCTCCCTCAGACTAACTCCACCCATTTGGTTTTCTTTGGTCAAGTATTTGAGGGAGCCTGCATTACCTATGAGGGGGCAACCCTGACCACTATCAGTTGGGATGAGGTGGCCGGGAAAAAGCTAGTCATCCGCATTGACCTGCCTTCCAACATTGAGTATCCTTCTTTAAAGAGGAAGGAATTTGAGGTTCTGCTAGTCAGTACAGTTCCAACTCAATCAGTTGCTCCCACAGCCGCTCAGGTGCGTGCTAGCACCTCCTAGTTGGTCCTCTCTTAAGGGAAGGCTATCCTAACTACGGAGATAGTCTTCTCTACCTTCGTGGTTGGATCTAGCTCTCACACCGCCTTACTCAACTGCACACATCACTGCGCATAAAGATGCAATAGGAGCCACAAGATTAAGCAACACCATGAGCATGTTGCCCGAGGGATAGACACCACATCCCACATTGCACATAAGGGTTCTCCTCGTGAGATTTCTCCATTTCTAACTAGCAATAAGTTCCACCCCCTCTTGGCATCAGATGGAGAGGAAGACTACTAGAGGATAGCTGCATTGCCTCCACCTCCCACATATCATGAGGTTTTAGCTAGGGATAGAAGGAATTCCTATGCTGGTCTATGACAGATGTTAGTGGCGGACATCCAAAGACATTATTTAACTTGAGGTCGATCATCCCAAGAGTGTTACAGCATATTCATCTTGATAGAGCATCAGTAGCTTCGTCAAAAAAAAGAGCGAGAGGTTTGCTGGGCGGTGGGGCCTACTCGGGATTTCCCAGTCATGGGGCCAATGGACCGATAAAGTGTTAACAACCACCATGAGGAAAAGCCATGATGAGGGTAGAGCTGGTGTTCTCTCCACCACAACAATCCACTCCTCATCCACCATCACCAGTTCAGATCTCACCATCCTCCGTTCCTACAGAGGCACAGAAGATAGCATCCGAGGAGAAGAAAGCCCCCTTTATGATCCAACTATGGCCAGAGGATCCCACTCCATCTACTCCACCAATTGGGGTGAGAATGAGTTCACTTACTCAACCTCATACTTCAGTCCTGGTGAAGAAGGAGTGGCGACCCCAACATCGTGGTCACACCACCACCACCTCCAACATCAGAGTCAGTGATAGTGGCAGTTATAGATGGGGAAGGGGATAGTTTTGCAATTGCTAGTGCAGTGGATCTCCCCAGGGACAACACTCCACCCATGAACAGTCATGAGCATACCCCTTTTAGTGAGCATGACCCTCCCAGAGCCAACATTCCAATGACAGGCAGTGTTAGGTGTATCTCTATCAGTGAGCATAGCCCATCTACTGGTCAACAACATGTATTTGTACCAACACGGTTAGACCACTCCCTAGATGATATTTTAGCACAATACTTTGCAAAGAAGAGAGAACTTCTAGGGAGTGATTGGTTAGATTGTGTGGAAGGAAAGGTCAGCTTTGATCCAGATGAGGATGATCTTTTTGAGGATTCAGCCTAAGTTCACATGGTCAACACTAAGAGTTCCCTTCAGAGATATCAGCATAGTAAAAAAGGTATTATAGTTGAAGAGGTTGATGCCATCCATTCAACTCAACACCTCCTCCATTAGCTTAGGCAGAAGGATGATCATATTGACCAAATGGGGAAGAAGATTGAAGAGTTGATGACAGTGGTGTCAGCATTGCAAAATTCAACTCTGGTTTCAAAACCTTCTCCCATAGTAGCCAATAGAGCAAAGTTGGCACACAGTTTAAGTCATCCTAGATGCATTCCTACAGAGGGAGATAGTGGTAGCTTGCATAAGAAGGTGGTGGATAGCACCTCCGTGCATGAAAAATATATCAAACACATGGTGGAGCAATAGGTAAGGGATGCATTGGCGCAAGCCTGAGGTGGCTCATCTATTCTAAAGTGTAGACCCTACTCGGAGGAATTTTATGGTGTCCAATACCTTAAGGGCTTTGTGCCTCCGTCCTTCAAAATTTTTGATGGCAGTGGGAACCCCCGGCAGCACATAGCACATTTCAAGGTTGGATGTTGCAATGTTAGTGGTAGCGATGCACTCTTATTCTGCCTCTTTATCAGTAGCTTGATAAATATCACATTTGATTGGTATGCTAAACAACCCAATGGTTTAATGAAGATATTTGTTGAGTTGGCGGCTCTTTATTAAAAGATTTGCTAGAGCTCAACAAAGGATAACTGTGGGCGATCTCGTTGTAGCTCAACAACACCCCAATGAGTCCTTTGTTGATTACATTCTTAGATGGCATAATTTAAGTATGAAATACAGATTAGAACTGTCTAAGCAACATGCCATTAAAATTTACTCAATAATATTCATGGCCTAGTCGCCTTCATGCTAAAAGGGTTTACCATTAAGACATTTGAGAAATTAATCAACAAGGTGGCTAGTCTACAAGGGGAGGTCAAATAGTTACCTTTCTAAGATCAGTCAGTCAATCCCAGACCACAAAAGACATTTGAGAAGAAGCCAGGGGTAGTCATAATAGTTGATAAGGGGAAACAACCAGCTAGGGTCCAGTTAGATAGGCCTCGAGCTCAACAGTCTCCTCTACCACCTCCTTTGCCATCCTCACCTCACGTCATACCACCTCGGTTGCCCACCGCCATCTCATCCACATTAGCGGCGGTATTCACGGGGTATCACACCACTACTCTTGACGATAAATTGAATAAACCTTATTAATTCGAGAGGAAGGTAGTCAGGAAGATCTTTAAGAACCTCTTAAAAAAGCCTAATTTTTTATTTACCAGAGCCTAGGAGGCCAGAGGATGTAGGCAAGAGTCATTATGCTAGGTCAAATCTTGGAAGATTGCTTTACCTTTATGGGCTGGCTTTAGCATAGCTATAAGTCGGGTGCCATTATCATCCCTAAGGAATACCTACTATAACAACCCTCTAGTTCTGTTAGGATAATCCTTATGGATGCACACAATCTTTTCAAGACAGAGGATGGTTGGGATATTACCTATCCCAAAAATCCAAGAAAATCATTTCTAAGATCAAAAAGTTACCCTTGTAAGTGCCTGAAGCTACTCAAACCTCCAACTCTAAGGAAGGTTTGCAAGTTACTAAGGACAACTTGAGGGAGGTAGAAGCCCAGCGGTAGTAGCGACATCCTCCACTTGCCCGGGATAGCATAGTAGTGCAACCACCGACTGATTCTAGTATTCCTTCCATTGTTGCAACTACAGTTCCTCTAGTTGGCTCTTTTTATAGCAGCCATATTATATCATTAGAGGGGGGGGTGCCAAATCCCTCACTCTACTTACTTTACTTGATTTGTACTTTGTACCTTCATCCAAATCTAAGAAATCAATGAAGAAGAAGATTGATTTCACATCCTTTCTACTTTTGATGATCTTGATGATTTTATTGCTATAGAAAGCTCTCCAAGTACTAATAATTTTAACAATTTTGATCCACTCCTTTCTAATTTAGAAATGGATCAACCATTCCAAAATCAGTAGGATTCACCCATTGAGATTGATTTGGAGTCGTCTAACTCTGATGATCCTATAAGAGAAGTTATAGGTGAACCTGATGAATAGGTAGAACTTTCTGTTAAACCATCTCATGAAGTCACTAAAGTTAATCTTCGTAGTGGAAAAGTTTTACCTCCTAGGGTAGCACCTCAGGATAAGGGTAAACAAGTCATTAATTCTAGCAATCAAGAAGTCCCTCCACAGGATGGTCCACCTATGGATATGCTTGTGGAAGATAATCCTAGAGTTGACTGCAACTTCCTCGCTCACCTAAGAAAGTTGCCAGCTAAACTAAGTATATATGATGCCTTTATCTTATCCAAAGAGATGAGGAAGTCATTGATCAAAGCCCTTCTTGATCTAAAAATATGCTTAGCTCAGCTGACCACTATTGGAGAAGAGGCATGTTACTCAAGAGAAGCCCATGGAGTTACATTCATCAATGAAGACCTTCTATTGGGGATAATAAAGCACAACCGTCCCCTCTACATCATAGTGGACATGGGAAGATTTAGACTCTCTAGGGTGCCAGTTGATCCAAGTGCATTAATGAACATTATGAGTTTAAAGAGCCTTGCCTACTTGAGGATCGACATCTCTGAACTTCAAGGAGATCAGATGATGTTGAGAGGATTCAATGAACAAAGAGAGAGGGCTTTAGGCTCCATAATGTTACCACTAGAGATAGACTTAGAGTCTAGTTTGGAGGATGAGTCTCATGTGGTTAACACATTGACCAACCCCTCTCAAAGAGACCCTTTGGAGGTGATGTTTGAACTAGATAGTGATGAAGACCAGACCTCCAAGTAAAGCATGAATGTATCCAAATCATCATTATGTAGAATAGTCAAGGAGCAATTGGGAACCTTAGCTCTAACCTCACTTTCTTCATAGAAAGTTGAAGGTTTATTAGTTAAGGAGGCCCCCAAGTCATCCATAAATGTCAATCCGATGAGGTTTTTGTTGGAAGCATCATCCTCAAGTCAGGAAGTCAATGTAGAGCTTGAGGATGATTTATATAAAGATTTAATACAACTACCTTTTGATTAGTATTCACCTTGTGTTATTAACTTAGCAAAGAAGGGATTAATCCCACATACTTGGTCTAAACACAGGTCAGATTACTTTGAAAAATTATGGGACAACCAAAGCAGATATTCTCAATCAAGGCCAGGACTAGGATTCAACACAGTGGGTCCAGTTGATGACGACAACCATTGCCTAATCATCACCACTCATTTGGGGTCTGATAAGTTCTTCCCAAATCATGCTAACTCTTATGAGGAGTGTTTAGAAACTTAAGATGACCCAAATGAGCTTGAAGTCAATGATGCACCGCCAGAATTTGAAGAAGAAATCAGATCAACTATTGATGAACTCAAAGAAATCAACTTGGGAATAAAAGAAGATCCACGCCCGACTTACATCAGCTCTTTATTGAATGAAGAAGAAACCAAAGACTTAGTTAGGTTATTAGTTGAGTTTAAGGATTTTTTCACATGGTGTTATGAAGAAATACCTAATTTATCTCCCGATGTACTAGTCCACAAACTAGCAATAGATCCTAATGCTAAACCTATAAAGGAGGCTCCTAGACACATGCAATTAGAAATTGAGCAGTAGGTCACTTTTGAAATCAAGAAATTGATTGATGCTGGCTTTATCAAGGAAGAAAAATATCCTACATGATTAGCCAGTGTCATCCTAGTTAAGAAAAAGAATGGCCAAATTCGCATATGCATTGAATTTAGGGATCTAAATAAGGCATGCCCAAGGATGAATTTCCACTTCTTATACTAGAGTTAATGGTATGCATTACCTCATCTCATGTAGTATTCTCCTTTATAGATGTGTCATCTAGCTACAACCAAATCAAGATGGCCCCCTTGGATGAAAGAAATAATATTTTTTGAACTCTGATCAAAATCTATTATTATAAGGTCATGCCTTTTGGCCTTAAAATGCTAGTGCTACATACCAAGGGGGCCATGACTTGAATCTTCAATGAAATCATTCTTCATCAAGTTGAATGCTATGTTGACTATCTAGTAGTCAAGAGAAAAGAAAAGGAAGACCATCTCTTCAACTTGAGAGTAGTTTTTGAATGGTTAAGATAATTTAACCTCAAAATGAATCCCCTGAAGTGTGCATTGAGTAGCTTCAGGAAAATTCCTTGGGTTTGTTGTCCAACACTGGGAATAGAGATCAACCTGGAGATGATCAAGGCTATCTTAAAAATTCTAGCCCCTAAAGCCTTTGAAGTGACATGTGATGCTTCAGGAATTGGGATAGGTGAAATTTTAAGTCAAGAGAATCATCCTATAGCATTCTTTAGTGAAAAGTTAAATGAAGCCAAACAATGATATTCCACTTATGATAGAGAGTTTTATAATGTAATTCAATTCTTTAGGAATTGGTGACACTATCTCTTACTTAGAGAATTTATACTTAATTTTGATCATCATGCCTTAAAATTCATTAATACTCAACAAAAATTAAGTCATAGGCATGCAAAATGGGTTAAATTTTTACAAGACTACTCTTTTGTTCTAAACCATAAGCCTAGAATTGAAAATAAACTTGCTGATGCTTTATCTAGGGTAAACCTAATGATTTTCTCTTTAGAATTGAGAATCCCAAGATTTGGTAGAATTAAAGATGACTATATTGTGTGCTCTGACTTTCACCTAATTTATCTTGAACACTTAGATAAACCAATAACTTTACAAGGAACATTATTGATAATAAATGGATATTTATATAAAGAAAAATAACTATGCATTCCTCAATCTTCTCTTAGAGAATTCTTTATCATTGAGCTACATGATGGGAGTGTAGCTGGTCATTTTGGAAATGATAAGACCATATGTTTATTAGAAAATAGATTTAATTGGCCTTCATTAAAACTAGATGTTAAAAAGTTAGTAGCTCAATGTATAATTTATAAACAGGATAAAATTATCGAACAAAGGTTTGGACAATACACTGCCTTACCTGTTCCTCATAGGACTTGGGAAGACCTATCAATGCATTTTATTCTAGGATTACCTATAACAGCTTGAGGACATGATAATATTTTTGTTGTAGCAGATAGGTTCTCAAAAATGGCTCATTTCTTACCTTGTTCAAAACAAATGATGCTTCTTATATAGCCAAATTATTTTTAAGGAAATAGTGCAACTCCATGGTCTCCCTTTAACCATTATTTCTGATAGAGATGTTAAGTTTGTCTCATATTTTTGGAAAATATTATGGAAATTATTAGGTACAAAATTAAAATTTTCTGCTGCCTTTCACCCACAAACTGATGGACAAATTAAAGTAGTTAATAATACCTTATGAAATTTGCTTAGATGTTTGGTGGGTAAAAGTTTAGGAAATTGAGATTTACATTTACCAACCTCAAAATTTGCATATAATAGTACTATTTCTAGAACTACAAAAAAAATCACCATTTGAGATAGTCTATGATCAAAACCATGACAACTAATAGATGTAGCAAACCTACCATCTCATGTATTTTCTAATGTAGCATTCTCATTTGCTAAAGATTTTCAAAGACTCCATGAAGATATAAGAAAGCAAATTATTATAAGTAATGAAAACTATGCTTCTAAGGCAAATCATAATCGTTCAATGAAAGAATATAAAGAAGGTGATTATGTATTGATCCGCATTCATCCTGAGCATTATCAAACCACTAGATATAAAAAATTACATGCACGAGCTTGTGGTCCATTTAAAATTCTTAAGAATATTGGAACTAATGCTTATCACCTTGATTTTCTTGCTGATATGCTCATTCATCCAGTTATTAATATTGAAGATATTCTATCATATGAAGGAATTAGCAAACCTCCACTTGTTTAGTCTAACTCTTTAGCAGGAGATATAACATCGTACTTGTAGAGCCCTCTTCCTTTGAAGTTGAATATATTATCACCGAGGAAGCCCCCATTACTCTAGCTTCTGAACATCATTTTCTAGTTCGTTGGAAGAAAAACCCACCAGCTGAAGAAACATGGTTGACCTGTACTGATTTGGAGACTTTAGCTCCATAATTAGTAGAAGACTCTTAGATTTCAACTCTACAGAGCAGAGTTCAATTGAGCCTAGAGAAGTTGATGTAGAACATCATGAGGATCCAAAAGTTAGAGCTCAAGATCCATTTACAAGATCTCAAGCTAAAACCCAAGAAAATTCAAGAAAGAAGAGAGCTTAGCCCATTACCTGCTAAGGCCCATTTTATGATTTCATCTTTTTTTATTTTCTATAATTTTTTTTTCTTCTAGAAACTCCATGTTTGAAATTTTGCATTTAAAAATTCAAAGCATAACATGTGAGGTGGTTGAATCCACATAAAATAATAGCATATGAAATGGGTGGATGATAAAATAATGAGGCAATTTAATGCTTCACATTAATGTGGTCACCCACCTTTCCCTCTATATTTTGAATTATTTTCTTTTGAAAGATGCTTTTAATGGCTATAAGTAGCCCCTCTTACTAGAATGAAGGATCTTTTGGCAATTACAAATTATTGAGTTATTCTTGTGGTTTGAGAGCTTGGTGGTCAGACCTAAGCAATCCTTGGTGGGAGCACTAGTTATCGAACATATCTTCTTCCCTCACCTCCAATACCTACGTTCTCTCAATCTCATCAAAGATAGAATGACCACCTCAATCAAATTTGGTATCAGAGCAAAGCCTGGAAGGAGCAAGTTTGGTCAAAGTTCACTTCAACAAAGGGAGCATCTAAAGTGCAGGACTTATCTTCAAACTTGTGAGTTTTTTTTGGACTTGTAAGGTTAATTAATTTTCTTTTATATGAAAGTTTAAATACATATTAAACTTGAAATATATATATATATATATATATATATATATATATATATATATATATATATATATATATATATATATATATATATATTGCTTGGAAGTTTATGGTGATAGTATAAAATTTTAATTAGTAAGCTCCATTATATATTTTAGCCATTTTCCAATGGTGTGAACTTACACCCTCAACAAAAAAAAGAAAAAAAATTAAGAGAGCTCCTTAGTGAGGTAGTGGTTCTCCTTAAAAATAACCTAGCCATTTGTGCACATAAAAATCTAATTACTTGCTTTATTATCTTTGTTATTATTTATGGTTAATTTTAGAAGTTTCTTTAATTAACTTATGATAACTTGCTTTCTTAAAAAAAGAGGCTTGATAAATTTGAGCATTTTCTCATTACATTAAAAAAAATAAAAATATATGCATGCATAATAATATAAGTGTGTTAAACCTGGTGATTTTGGAAGGTAAATAGAACTTTGTCAAAAAGACCTTAACTGTCTAAGGAGAGCTTGGGATTTAAGTGGTCTTGTACCCCCCTCCTCACCTGGAAGTTCTCTTAGCCTAAAATTTCACTTTGATTGCACAATTATATTATACTCATTTATTTCTTTTCTATTTCATTTTTTTCTTTGATCCCTTTTCATATATCTTTTTTTTTCTTTAAAAAAAATGTCATGGCACTAAAATCTATCTCTCAAGATCAAGTTAAAAATTTGACAAGATTAGTTGATGCCTTAGATCTTATGATCCAAGATAATGAACTAAAAACTCAACAAATATTAGAAGAAAGTAAAAATCAAATGCAAGAACTTAAACAACAAATGCAAACTCTTATAGCGCATCTACAAAATAATAGAGTACCAACTCCTCCTAATACTTGCTCAAACTGTGCCAATAGGGATAGATGAAGAAGATTTATATCCAAACCATAGAGAAAATCAACCACTTAGAAGACCATCAATTGCTAGAAATGGTGGAAGGGGAGAAAATTATTTTAAGACTATAGAAGACTCTAATGATCCATCTCAAAGAGCTAAAGTAGAAGCCCCAACTTATGATGGTATACATGACCCAAATAAATTTCTCGATTGGTTAGTTCAAATGTATGACTTCTTTGATTGGTATAAAATGAATGATTACCAAGGGGTTACTTTTGCTAAAATGAAAATGATAGGGCATGCTAAAATTTATTGGACAAATACTTTAGATAAAGAAGAAATATTAGGAAGGACAAACCTCACTTGGATTGAAATGAATAAAATGTTAAGAGCAAAGTACTATCCTAAGCATCATGATAAGAAGCTACATTATCAATTATTAACTTTGAGATAAGGTAATTATCTTGTAACTGAATACTTGAATATTTTTGAAGATCTAGTTTCTAGAATTGATTGTGCTGATAATGATTGGCAATTAGCTAATAACTTTGTTATTGGACTTAGGACTGACATTATAAATGAAGTTGAATTATTTAACCTACAACCTTTAGAGGATGCATTTCATTATGCATTATTGGTTGAACAACAAAAGAAATCTATTTTCATCTCTAAAATTAAAGGTCAAGTACGTTCTATTTCATCCCATAGATCTATTGTTAAACCCACCCATCCAAATGATCCAACCCTTTTGCCTAAAACTTCAATTGAAGGGAGCTCTAAGAGCATTAGGGAAGTAATATGTTTTAAATGTCATAAAAAGGGTCATATGAAAAATCAATGTAAAGCCCAAATCTTATTTTTAGAAGAAGTTGAAAACCCAATAGATGATAATCTAGAAGAAGTTTATGATGACACCCCATTATCTGATGAAGAGTTGGAATTAACTGATGACCCTAAGGTTAATGTGATGAGATATCTTTCTGTAATTAAAAATTAGGCAGAAGATTGGAGGAGAAAGAACCTTTTTAGCATGTATGTTTTATGTAATGAAAAGAGATGTAGGTTAGTTATAGATGGAGGAAGTGCTATGAATGTCATTTCAACACACACCTTAACTTAGGCCAATTTAAAATTTGAACCTCACCCTGAACTATTTCATGTTAGTTGGGTAAATCATACATCTCTTCCCATCACCAATCGATGTTTAGTTCTAATTAAAATAGAAAGCTATGATGATCAAATTTGGTGTGATGTTCTCCCTATCTACATTGCTCATATTCTCTTAGGATGACCTTGGCTGTATGATACTAATGTTATTCACTATGGTAGGGAAAATACTTATATTTTTAAACATAATAATAAAACTATTAAACTCCTACCAATAAAGCCAGTGGAAAAAACACCCTCCATAACACCACAGAAAATAACTTATGACTTGCAACCTAAACCTCTATTGAAGATAAATGCCAAACTTCAATTAATTATCATAGAAAATCCTACTATTAGGCTTAATACTGTCATTTCTGATTCTTATTTTAAAACATCTACTCTTTCTTCTTTCACCCCAAAGATAGAAACAATAGGTTTTGGAGCTTTATGAAAAGAATTTTCTAATCCATTTCTTCTTCACATATTACATGTCAAGGAAGTCATACCAGACTCTAATGAGACTCACATACCTGTTGTGGTCTCTTCTCTTCTTTCTGATTTTAAAGATATTGCACCCAATGAGCTTCTTGATGAGCTACCTCCTCTAAGAGAAATTCGACATGCTATTGAGTTCTTACCCGGTTCTCAACTTCCTAATCTTCCACATTATAGGATGAACCCTACCGAGCATGTTAAGATTAAACGTCAAGTTAAAGAATTATCAAAAAAGGGTTTTATTCAAGGGAGTCTTAGCCCTTGTGTAGTCCCAACATTATTAACTCTAAAAAAAGATGGAACATGGCGAATGTGTGTTGATAGTCGAGCAATAAATAAAATTTCTATCAAATATAGATTTCCTATTCCCCGATTAAATGATATGTTAGATTTCACCTCAGGAGCAAATTTTTTTTTCAAAGATTGATATAAAAAGTGGATATCATCAAATTCAGATTAGATCACGAGATGAGTGGAAGATGGCTTTTAAGACCCCTGATGGACTTTATGAATGGCTTGACATGCCCTTTGGACTTTCAAATGCTCCTAGCACATTTATGAGATTAATGAATACTATTCTTAAACCATATATAGGTAAATTTTTGGTGGTGTATTTCGATGATATTCTAATTTTTAGTCCAAGTGAAAATGAATATCTACAATACCTACAAAAAGTCTTTAAACTACTTAGACAAGAGAAATCATACATTAATTTAAAAAAGTGTTTCTTTTTGCAAGTTGAGGTAATATTTTTAGGCTTTATTATATCCATTACTTGATCCTTCTAAAGTGAAAGAAATCTTATATTGGCCATCACCTAAAAGTTTTACAGAAGTTAGAAGCTTCCATGGTTTAGCCACTTTTTATCGGAGATTTATCAAAAATTTTAGTACCATTGTTGCTCCGATAATTGATATACTAAAATTAGATAAATTTTGTTGGACTCCTAATGCACAAAATGCCTTAAATCAAAATAAAGTTCTTATCACTTCTACACCAATCCTTAGGCTTCCTGATTTTTCTAAAGCCTTTGAAGTGACATGTGATGCTTCAGGAATTGGGATAGGTGAAATTTTAAGTCAAGAGAGTCATCCTATAGCATTCTTTAGTGAAAAGTTAAATGAAGCTAAACAATGATATTCCACTTATGATAGAGAGTTTTATGCTGTAATTCAATCCTTAAGACATTATCGACACTATCTCTTACATAGAGAATTTATACTTAATTCTGATCATCATGCCATAAAATTCATTAATACTCAACAAAAATTAATTCATAGGCATGCAAAATGGGTTGCATTTTTACAAGACTACTCTTTTGTTCTAAAGCATAAGCCTAGAATTGAGAATAAACCTACCGATGCTTTATCTAGGGTAAACCTAATGATTTTCTCTTTAGAATTGAGAATCCCAAGATTTGGTAGAATTAAAGATGATTATATTGTGTGCTCTGACTTTCACCTAATTTATCTTGAACACTTAGATAAACCAATAACTTTACAAGGGACATTCTTGATAACAAATGTATATTTATATAAAGAAAAACAACTATGCATTCCTCAATCTTCTCTTAAAGAATTCCTTATCATTGAGCTATATGGTGGGGGTGTAGCTGGTAATTTTAGAAAGGATAAGACCATATGTTTATTAGAAAATAGATTTTATTGGCCCTCATTAAAATGAGATGTTAAAAAATTAGTAGCTCAATGTTTAATTTATAAACAGGCTAAAACTATCAAACAAAGGTTTGGACAATACACTGCCTTACCTGTTCCTCATAGGCCATGGGAAGACCTATCAATGGATTTTATTCTAGGATAACCTAGAATAGCTCGAGGACATGATAATATTTTTGTTGTAGTGGATAGGTTCTCAAAAATGGCTCATTTCTTACCATGTTTAAAAACAAATGATGCTTCTTATATAGCCAAATTATTTTTTAAGAAAATAGTGCATCTCCATGGTCTCCCTTTAACCATTATTTCTGATAGAGATGCTAAGTTTGTCTCTTATTTTTGGAAAATATTATGGAAATTATTAGGTACGAAGTGAAAATTTTCTTCTACCTTTCACCCACAAACTAATGGATAAATTGAAGTACTTAATCGTACCTTAGGAAATTTGCTTAGATGCTTAGTGAGTAAAAGTGTAAGAAATTGAGATTTACATTTGCCAACCTCAAAATTTGCATATAATAGAACTATTTCTAGAACTACAAAAAGATCACCATTTGAGATAGTCTATGATCAAAACCCACAACGACTAATAGATGTAGCAAACCTACCATCTCATGTATTTTTTGATGCATCATTCTCATTTGCTAATGATTTTCAAAGACTCCATGAAGATATAAGAAAGAAAATTACTATAAGTAATGAAAATTATGCTTCTAAGGCAAATCATAATCGTTCAATGAAAGAATATAAAGAAGGTGATTATGTATTGATTCACATTCGACTTGAGCGTTATCAAACCACTAGATATAAGAAATTACATGCATGAGCTTGTGGTCCGTTTAAAATTCTTAAGAAAATTGGAACTAATTCTTATCACCTTGATTTGCCTACTAATATGCTCATTCATCCAGTTATTAATATTGAAGATATTCTATCATATGAAGGAATTAACAAACCTCCACTTGTTCAGTCTAACTCTTTAGCAGGAGTTATAGCACCATACTTGTAGAAGCCCTCTTCCTTTGAAGTTGACTATATTATTACCAAGGAAACACCCATTACTCCAGCTTCTGAACATCATTTTCTAGTTTGTTGGAAGAATAAGCCACCAGCTAAAGACACATGGTTGACCTGTACTGATTTGGAGAATTTAGCTCCATAATTAGTAGAAGACTTCTTAAATTTCAACTCAACGGAGTAGAGTTCTATTGAGCCCAGGGCAGTTGATGTAGAACATCATGAGGATCCAAAAGTTAGAGCTCAAGGTCCATTTACATGATCTCAAGCTAAAGCCCAAGAAAATTTAAGAAAGAAGAAAGCTTAGCCCATTAGGGTGCTTAGGCCTATTTTATGATTTCATCTTTTTTTATTTTCTGTAATTTTTAATTTTAGTCTAGAAACTCCATGTTTGAAATTTTGTATTTAAAAATTCAAGCATGACATGTGAGGTGGTTGAATCCACATAAAATAATAATATGTGAAATGGGTGGATGGCATAAAATAATGAGGCAATTTAATGCTTCACATTAATGTGGCCACCCACCTTTCCCTCTATGTTTTGAATTATTTTCTTTTGAAAGATGCTTGTAATGGCTATAAATAGTCCTCTTACTAGAATGAAGGATCTTTTGGCAATTACAAATTATTGAGTTATTCTTGTGGTTTGAGAGCTTGGTGGCCAAACCTTGGCAATCCTTGGTGGGAGCGCTAGTTATCCAACATATCTTCTTCCCTCACCTCCAATACCTATGTTCTCTCATTCTCATCAAAGATAGAATGCCCACCTCCATCAATGACTCCCTTATAACTTTGTTTGCTCAAATCAATGACGAAAGGAAAGAAAATACTCTCTACTATCTCTGTCATCATCTGATCCCTGCGGAGGCAAACTACCCACCTATTGAAAATCACTGGCTAGCTTTAATCGTTGCATCCCAAAATCTATGACATTACATGCTTTCTCACAAGGTGAATATGATATCTAGAATCAATTTGCTATAATATCTCATGACACGGTCAACGTTATCTGGACGGTTGGCATGATGGTCCATGATTTTGTCGTAGTTTGACATCACATTCGTACCCTTCTATGCTGTGAAAGGATAGGCACTAACAAATTTCTTAGCACACCCACTTCATGCTAATTCTCCGCTTAGTGACAACCTTTCCGTTGAATAATTCATGAACTTAGGGGAAACTAGCATTCATCATTAGGAGATGTATTTTGATGGTGAGGCTTTCTCTCAAAGAGGAGAAGAACCACAATCTACTATCCCAAGAAAGATAGGAGGTAGGAATAGGTCTCCTAATTCTGGACCATGATGTGATGAGATTCTCATATCTTCTGTCTAACCCATGTACCAACAACGAAGCTGAATATGAGGCTCTGATTGCTAGTTTGGAGTTAGTCATTACAGTATGCATCCAGAGTATCGACATCTTTGAGGATTCTTAGCTTGTCATCAACCAAATCACCGGGTCTTACAAAGTTCTAAAGCCTAAGCTCCATCATTATCACAAGTATACCATGGAGTTATTGGCTCAAATCCCAAACGTCACTATCTACAAGATTCCTTAAGGAGATAATTCTATAACAGATGCATTGGCCAAGCTTGCCAAGGGTTGGCATGCCCAGAAGATGAGTTTATTCCAATAAGGGTCCAAAATAGACAATTCTAATCCCTTATTGATGCTGAACTCATCGAGAGGCTCTCTCTTGAAGGGGAGGTTGTCATTGCCAAAAAGGATGAGGAGTCAAATAGGAGGCAACAATTCATGGATTACTTAAACACAGGAAAACTACATCAAGAGAAGTCATTAGCTCACCAGGTGAAGTAGAGAGCTCTCTCTGATGCTCTCATGGATGACACCCTATACCGATGGTCTTTCGATCATATGTGGTTATGTTGTTTACGAAGCCCATAAGATCATGATCGAGGTACATTTTGACTTATGCGGAGTTCACCAGTCTGGTCCAAAGATGAAAGCCAAGATCAAGAGACTAAGATACTACTATCTCTCGATGATTACAAACTGCATGGATGTAGCTAGGAGATGCCACCAATGTCAAGTGCATGATGTGGTCCTACATTAACCACCCAATATTCTACAGCCTACATTGGCCTGGTGGCTATTTGAGTGTTGGGGCACTGACATAGTGGGTTTGATCAATCCTCCTTCTTCCAAGGGTCACTGGTTCATTCTAGCTGTCACCAACTACTTTTCCAAGTGGGTGGAGGCAATCCCACTCAAAGAGGTCACAACTCAGCATATGCTCCAGTTTTTAAGGAATCATATCGTATATAGATTCAGGGTGCCTCGATGAATTATATCTGATAATACATTCAAGAGCACTAAAATCAATAGCTTTGCCCAGAGACACGACATAGAATGGAGATATGCTACCATCTGCTATCCAAGGGAAAAAGGTCTAGAAGAAGCATTCAACAAAACTCTCATCCAATTATTAAAGAAGTCACTCGACGACAACAAGCGACAGTGTCATGAGTAGTTGGTTGAAGCCTTGCGGGCCTACCGCACCAATAAAAAACTTCAACTCACTCTACCCCATTCTCCTTACTATATGGGTCCGAAGCCGTTCTACCATTATAAGTCCAACTCCCATCACTAAGGATAGCTATGGGTAGCAAGATTACTCTGAGCGAGCATGGCTGGGTTGGAAGAGTCCGGCCTCACTTTGAGCTTTCAACTTCTCCATCCTAGGCATAAGGACTTCTATAGATATTAAGAGTTTCTTAGTCTTAAGACACTTCTCGTGATTAGGTGAATACTTAACATAACCCTGGAGACTTAGAAGAGTTAGCCATAAGAATGGGTTGTGCCTTAGTGGTATTAGGAAAACTTGCCTATCCTTTAGCTTGAACCAAATCCTTACTTCCTTCTTTCAAGTCAAACTTCAAATCCAAATCAACTTTAAATTCAAATCAACCTCAAATTCAAATCAATTCCAAATCCAAATCATGAATTAATTCCAAATAATTCAAACCCATGATTGAATTCCAAATAAAAAATCTTTCCTAAGCCCTTTTGATTTCATCTTATGGACTTAGCTCAAATCAAATCCAAATCACTTCAAATTCAATGGATTTTCTCATAACCCATTTATATCTTCATTTATATTCACATATATAAATGAAATATAAATTCAAATAACCAAAACTAAATTCAAAACTCAATTCCAAATCCAAAATCTTTCCTAAGCCATTTTGATTTCATCTTATGGACTTAGCCAAACCAAATCCAAATCAATTCAAATTCAAAAGATTTTCTCATAACCCATTTATATTCTCATTTATGTTCACAAATATAAATGAAATATGAATTCAAATAACCAAAACTAAATCCAAAACTCAAGCCCAAATCTAATATAAATCCAACCTATACCTTTTCAAGTCAAATTCTTGAAATTAACCAAATCATTATCAAATCAATTCAAACCTTTGGATTTTCTCTCCAAACAATCAATCCTTCAATCACAAATCAAATATAAACACAAACTTTAATCATCAAACCAAAATCAAACTAACCCAAATCAAACCCATGTCCATCCTTTGAACTTGAAATTTTAAAATGAAGCAAACCATTTGACCCTAAATCACTTGCAAATGGATTTATATTTCAATCATAAGTCCATATGTGAGTTCAATCAAACTTGAATCAAGCCTTGATCAAGCCAATTGGCTCACTTAGGCTCACTTGACCCAAAGTGACCTAAAGTACCTTTTGAGCCAAATTCTAATCCAACTCAAATTGGATTGAACTAAGCTCACCTAAGCCTCACATTATGAGGAACAATAATCCTAGGATGATCAATCACTCAATTTGGGTCAAACAAGGTCAAACCTAGCCTTTGACCAAGTCAATACTTAGCCCAAATGGAACCCAAACTAATCAAAATCTGCCATAGGCCAAATTGGTTGAAACTATTGATCTAAACCAATCCATCATCAATGGTTGAACAAGATCAACCCATCAATTGAGCCAAACCTAGCCAAATTGGCTAGTTGACCCAAGTTGACCCAGTTGACCCAAGTTGACCTAGTCAAAATGGGTCAAAACTTGATCTAAGCCAAATTGATTGCAACCAATTGGCCAAATTCATTCTAAAGCACTTGTTGAACTTGACCAAAGCTTCAATTGGCTAACTAGAGTCAACTTAGCCAAATTGACCATGAACCTAACTTAACCTGAAAGGTCAAATCAACTTGAAATCAAACCAAACCAAAATTGATTGAAACCAAAGCTTGCAATATATTTCAAATGATCAACCAAACCTAAACCAACCCATGACCTAACCCAATTGGGTCAAATGGGTCAAATTGGTCAACTTGACCCATTTGACCTAAGTGAACTCAAATGAACCAAAACTAAATCTAAATCAAATTAAACCAAACCAATGATACCAAAATACTTCAAATGGTCATATGAACTTAACCTAACCCATGGTTTGACCCAATTTGACCAATTGGTCAACTTGACCCAAGTTGACCCATTTTGACCTAAATGGGTCAACTTGAGCCAAATCATATCAAATAAACTCCAAATTCATTAAAAATTTGCACAACCCATTTTTCAACTATTGCAAATATGCCCAAATCAAAATCAAGGCCAAATGATAATTCTACCCCTAGGTCAAAAGGTAACTTATGACCAAATTCACTTGGAATTTGGCCAATTCTTTTTCATGGCCACTAGGCATCCTCCTTGTGGACCATTTGGACACCAAGGAGGGTGGTGCACATGACCCAACCCAAGGCTAAACTGACCCCTCTAACCAAAATTCTCCACTTAGATCACCTCCCACACTCATTTAACAAATGTGCACCTCCTCCATTCCACTCCTCTACCAAAATCGAAGCACATGGGATCCCTAATAGCCTAAACAACTCATTCAATCAGACCAACTGATCAAAAATAGAAGTGAATTGTAATCTCAAGCACCAGTGATAGTCTCCAGTGAGGTATGGCACAAAATTGACCTTAATTTGAGTGCTTGGTCCTTTGTGAAGGGAATTGTAATCTCATTTAAATTCAACCGTTGGATGTTCTTCCTTATGGTTCTAGATGGTGTAGGTTGAATCTCAGCCTAATCCAAGCTCAAGTGAGCTCGAATCAAGCCATGGAGGATAGACGACCTTCATTTCCCATGGGCTTAGGCAAGGATGAATCATGGGTCGTCCGTCCCGCGTGTTTTGGATAGATGACCCTGATTAAAATGCGCTAGATCTCTGATTTAATCCTTTATAACTGAGGGTTTAATTCTGGTCATCTAATCCTTGATCGGACAGCCTAGAGAAAAGCGCATCGCGTCGCCAGCTGATGCGGCATGAGATGTGACAACTTAAATAACCAATCCTAGTGTGCCAGGTGAAAAGTGCACGTCGCATCAGCGGTCCACGTGGCATCAACGAGATTAGTTATATAATTAGCTTATTTAATTACCTATTAAACACAAAAATATCATAAATTCATAACTAAATATAGAAAAAATCTAGAAAAATCAAACTCAAATTTATTTTAAAGATAATTCAGAGGGGAATCCAATAAAATTGTTTCTAATTTATTTTGAACAGTGAATTTTTTAATTAGGGTTTAATTAAAAACTTAGTAATCTTAATTACTCCCTAATTACTTCATCAATTAATTCCAAGTTTCTTAGACATGTTTAGTGGGATGACTTCTGCCTCCCTTAATTTTCTTGGGATTTATTAATGAGTTAATTGGGAAAATAAATTAATGAACCCTTAATCACTCTCTTAATGTAATTAAGAGCAATTAAGCATATGAATAGTGATTTAATCCTTTAATCGAGATAATTAAACATTATTTAAGTGAAATGAAGGTTTATGGAATGGGTTTGGGATATTTTCCATAAGTTATTCCCTAAACCCCCATTCTTCCTTAATCAAAACCTAATTAAGGATTAATCCACTAATGATCTACTTAATTGATCTAATCAAATTTTCAAAACCAATTTGAACTTAATTAATTTCAATCTTGGGTAGATCCTTAGGTGTTCAAAAGCCTAAGGTAAGTTTAAGGAAATCATAATCCAACCCACATGTGTGGGAAGGTTATGAAAGTACTTAATTAAACCCTTTAGCTTAATTAATCAATAATTATGAGCCAATTGCATTAGGCCCCTTTCTTTCTTAGGAGCATTGCTGATTTAAATTCCATATGATTGCATATCATATGTTGGCTCATAATTGTTAGGTTAATTATGTTAAAGTGTGTGTGGATTTAATTTACACCTTAACCTAAACAAAAATATAAAATCAGTCTAATCATTATAAAATTAAACTAAACTAATTCACACATAGGGGAAATGGGTTAATACCAGCAATCCCTTTCTCACAAACAATTTTTTAAATCAAATTCAAAACAAAAATAAAAGTCTCCCTAAGCAATTTTGATTCACTTTGAATAATCTTATCTTATAGGATTGTTCTTAGGAATTAATTAGGGTGAATTAAGTTACATGATTACATCACTTTATTTCTTTTCAAGCATGCTAAATATTATATGCCACAAGAAATCATGTATTTATATCTTAAAAAAATCAATTAAATCAAAATATTTTCTTTATGTCAAATTGCATGTTTTGGCTAAAGTAAGAATATGAGTGGCTATTATCATTATTAAATCAAAAAGTATTTTTAAAACTCATAAATGAAAGATTATAAATGAGGTGATGCTACTTATAAATACTTATAAGCTTACATGTGATTATAAGTACAAGTTGTGTATTTGGTGTTATTTTCCTTCTCTTCTCTTAACATGGACTTGTATAGGATTTGCAAAGTGTATAGTTCATTTGAAAAGAATGTAACACTTGCTTAAATATATTCCTATACATTTTCATGTTATGACTTAAGAAGGATCTTTACATTTACACATGTAAATTGCATAACTAAATCAAACAAAAATTCTTTGCATGATTCTTCATCCATTTGTCTTCTTTTGTACATGCACATGTATTTAAAAAAAGTGATATATTAGCCTAGACATCCCGGGGTTGCGAGGCTTTAAGTAGTCCCAAGTAGGTTTGTACCTTACACCCCTGGTGTAGAAAATAATGGCGTCATACTCACTTATGTCTTTCATACATGTAAATGTGCATTTGATCAATGAATAAAAGTAATCCCTCTTTTCTACTTAATAAAATCATGCATTCATGAAACATCCAAATTTTCTTAAACAACACCTCTTTGCATTCATCATTAAGGTATGCTAAGATTTTGCATTACATGTATAGATATGCTTAGGATCATTCATATGTATGGTATACATGTTGGAAAGAAATAAATAGTTGTGTGTGATGTGATAATAATTCACCTTAATTAATCTTAAGATGCCTTTCTTATTGAATAGGTTTATTTAGAGCAAATATAAACTTAGGGTTAATTAAAACACATAATAAAACATTCATTAAAGGAAAATCATTAATGAATCTACCTTAAATATTACTTAAGGTAGGAATGAAAGAGAAGTTCTTTTCTCTTTTCTTCTCTTTACAATACTTAGTAATTAAGTGTAGGTTCATTTAAGCCAAATCAAATCATCAAATAAAATTGACAAATAAACTAAATCACTTAAAATGAAATTGAATCTTTCACACTTAGAAAATTCCAATTTTAAAGGCTAGCAAAGACATGCCACACAAGCCTTAAATGGCACACACATTAGGCTAAGTCACCATTCCTAGCACTATGTTAAGACGGTGCATGGTTTGATGCCTGATTTTATTTTGTGATGTAATATTATAGACTAGATGTTAAGGTTTATGTGCGTAGACTGGATGAGAGGATGATCTTAGTCTAACCATGTATTCTGCAGGGGATTGTACTTAAGGGGTGTTGTAATAAAAATATAAATGCTTTTACTATGCAGGTTGCTTATACCCCTACGGATAATCCAAATTAAGACAGGTGGACTTGGTTACCTATGTGTGGGGGTGCTAAGTCCAATTTATTCATATAACTGCTTAGGATGTATGGTGTGTTTAGCTAATCTCTATTTTGCAGGTTATAGTTAGATTTACTTTTCCCATTTTCATGTAATTTTTGTAATTAAGATTTGGAATGAATGTTATGGGGGTTTAGGATGAACATTGATCATAAGACCAAGTCTTATGCACCATGTGAAGCCATGGAGTGAAGTACATCCCAACTAACCAAAAGAAAGAAGAAAGAAGAGAAGGAATGAAAAGAAAGAAAAAAAAAGAAATAAAGAAAGGAAGAAAGAAGAATGAAAAATGAAGACCCCTATAACATGAATTCATTTTAATTGTAATTATTCATTTTTAATCTGGGTTATATAAGGTAGAGCTCAGCTATCCATATTTCTTTTTGGGTTGGTGTGGTGGAGCCTGACCACATTAGCCTTTTATTCTTTTATGCTAGCTTTATAATATTGTTTGATATTTGTTTAGCTTGTGCATTAAGATGGTATGATTTTTCTAGTTTCTTCAATTGCTTGATGAATGACCTGGATGCGATTAAGCTCTTAGGGAAAAATAGATTTTATTTCAAATTAATTAACTCAAATTTAAAATTAAATAACTCATAACCTCACCTAAATCCTAGGACATAAATCAAGATTATAAAAGATTTAGCAACTCTTTAGCTGGATGTTGTATGTTTGACATTATGCATAAAGTCATCTTGCTTCACTCTTGCTTATGGAGGGCTTCCAACTTTGCTAGAGGATATGGCTCGACCTTTGAGAGCCATGGTGGAAACACACCTCCTTATTGCTAATTTTGGCCCATAACCAATTTCTCATTCATTAGGCATATGAATCCCATAGCCTGTGTCAAATAAATTGTCCAAAAATTAAAATAAAAACTTAACAAAATTTGCATTAGATTTAAGTCAACAGTTAGGTGGTATATCCTTTCTTGTGGAGGTAAACCATATGCCCATTTTTGTCTTAGATTTAGGTCATGGTTTGGCCCTTGCCAAAGCTCCCTAGATTTAGGATACGAGGTTCTTGTTTTCCTTTGTGGGCTGCGAGCATAAATCCTCACCTCTTAGGCATTTCCACAACCTTGTGTTTTGGAATTGTAAGTCTTTGATTTCTAATAAAAATTCAACTTAAACAAATAATTTCTCTCAAATTCAAAAATATAAAACCTAACCATAAGATAGTTTGGAATGCTCACTAGTTTTCCTAGCATCATGAGCATCCCCTACTTATCGCTCTTTAGTTTCAATAAAAACTCCCTCCTTTTGATCAATCCCATTTGATCTTTCAAAAATAACCAATTAATTGATAGTCCTATATTTGAAATCTTTGGAGACAATAATCATTTACCTTAATTGAGAGTGTTCTTAAGGAATCTTATTCCTTTGGATGTGATTAACTATGTAGGCTTGCCTCTATAGAGAACTTAACGAACCTAGTTTAAAAAAATCCTACTTTACTTTTCCATGTAAAGTAGGGGAAGAATCTTCGATACATTCGAAGACCCATTGTACTTAGGAGTCCTTATTAGGTGATTAGGTCTATTGCAGGATGGTGACTTCTGTCTCTCGAGATAGTACATTATTTTTCAATATCATACCTAATCACCTTAATAAAAACATATGTGGATCTACGTTGTGTCCAACCTAAGTGTAAAAATATTTTTATTTTCATTTATTTTCAAAGATAGATGAAGACAAAATTATTTTCACCACAAAGAGCTCGAAGGTTTGGAGAAGAGATGCTTCCAGGCATGCTAGAACCTCGAGTTATATAAAGCTAAAAATGATTCAAGCTCACAACAAGTTGGTCCATCCTAGAGCCTTTCAAGTAGGAGGGCTTATTTTAGTTCTAAGGAGACCAATTACTGCCTATCAAAAGATGGAAGGTATGTTTGAACCCACTTAGGATGGCCCTTTTGCCATAGAGAAGGCCTACCAAGGAGGATCTTATCAGCTTATAAATTATAAGGGATAGTGCCCTATGCTTTCAATCAATGGGCTCTACCTAAAAAAATATTATCCATAAAATCTTATTTGACAATAATCATCAATAAAGCTTTCCTTTCGTATGAAATTCCATCTCTTATGTGTCAAAAGTATCTTTCGCTTGTGAATCCACCATGGTGTGTTTAGGGTAGGTGTAAGAGAACCCAAGTGGCTTCCTATTTCCTCTTCCACAACAAAAATAAAAACATATCATTTGTATCAATCTATTTTGATGTGGGAGAAAGCCCCCTGTGGCATTCACTCATCAGCCACTCTTGGTCGGGCCGATATGCTACCTTGCTAGTGTGTCACCCTAGTGGTCACTCATCTGATGGATGTGAGTCCCCGCACTTTCTTCCTAACTTGACCATTATAAACTAAGGAGTGCCTTATTAGTTTGGTAGGCCTTACTGCGCAGCCAGTAAGCTACCCCATGTTGAATTTATTTAAGAGGATGTAAGCCTGCACACTTTCATCTTGGACTAGCCATCATGCACTGACTAGGTCAAGTATATTTGAGGCTTAGGATAAGTACCTAGTGGCTCTTGTCCTCCTGAGTACTTCAAGCATGGGTTTAGTCCTTACATGGGACTCCCCACTTAGTAGTCACTCTAGGTAGGATAGTATTTTTCTCACCAATGACAGACTATCCCGATGATCATTTTCATCTAGGAAGATGTAAGTTTACTAGCCTTCTTCTTTGGTTGATCATTGCAAATTGATATGCACCTTAGGTTGGTTGGTTATCACTATGCTAATGGTGACTCACCAGGTGGATACACCACTCTTGGCAGATGTGAGTCCCTGCGCTTTCTCCTTGAGTTGGTGTCGACCTCATTTTTAGGATGAGCTCTCAACCCCTCCATCTTAGACATAGGATTTCTCTTAGACTTTAAGAGTTTCTTAGTCTTAAGACACTTCTAGTATTAGGTGGACACTCAACCTAACTCTAGAGACTTGAGTTAGCTATAGGGTGGTCATGCCTTAAGTGTTAGGAAAATTTTCCTACCATATGGCTTGAACAAAATTCCTACTTCCTCCCTTCAAGTCAAATCCTCAATTCCAACTTGATTGATTTTCTCCAAACTCATGCTCCAACTCTCAATCCTCAAACCAATTCAATGGATTTTCTCAAATCATGGATTAATTCAAAATAATTAAAATTTATGATTGAAGCCCATGATTGGATTCCAAACTCCAAAATATTTCCTAAGTCCTTTGATTCCCTCTCATGGACTTAGCTCAAATCAAATCTAAATCAATTCAAATTCAAGGAATTTCTCATGACCCAATTATATTCTCATTTATATTCACAAATATAAATGAAATATAATTCAAGTATCCAAAAATAAATTTAAAAATCAAATCCAAATTCAATCAAAAATCCAACCTAAGCCTTCAAGTCAAAATCTTGAACTTAGGCAAGTCAAATTCAAATCAAGCTAAACCATTGAATTTTTTCTTCATGATTCAATAAATCCTTCAATCATGAATCTAGATATAAAAATAAACTTCAATCATCAATCCAAAAATAAATACAAAAATTAAATCAAAATTCAATCAAAAATCCAACTTAAGCCTTCAAGTCAAAATCTTGAACTTAGCCAAATCAAATTCAAATCAAGCTAAACCCTTGAGTTTTCTTCCTAATTCAATCAATCCTTCAATCATGAATCCAAATATAAACATAAACTTCAATTATCAATCCAAAAATCAATTCAAAACTCAAACTCAAATTCAATCAAAATTCAACCATAGCCTTTCAAGTTAAATTCTTGAACTTAGCCAAATCAAATTCAAATCAAGCCAAACTCTTGATTTTTCTTCATGATTCAATCAATACTTCAATTATGAATCCAAATATAAACATACACTTCAATCACAAATCCAAAACTAAATTAAAAAAATCAAACCCAAGTCAAACTCATGCTCACCCTTTTGAACTTGAAATTGTCAGATGAATCAAAACCCATTTGACTTCAAATCACTTGCAAATGAATTTACATTTCAATCATAAGTCTATATGTGAGTTCAATCAAACTCAAATCAAGCTTTAACTAAGCCATTTGACCCACTTAGGCTCACTTGACCCAAAGTGACCTAAAGTACCCCTTTTGAGCCAAATTCTAATCCTACCCAAATTGGATTGAACTAAGCCCAACTAATCCTTATCTTGTGAGAAACAATCATCATGAGATGATCAATCACTCAAATTGGGTCAAACCAAGTCAAACTTAAGGGTTGACCAAGTCAACACTTAGCCAAAATGAAACCTAAATTAGCCAAAATCCATCATAGGCCAAATTGATTGAAACCATTGACCAAAATTCATTTAGGATCAATGTTTGAACTTGACCAAGTCATCATTTGAGCCTAACCTAACCCAATTGCCACTTGACCCAAGTTGACCTAACTTGATCTAAAAAGTCAAAATATGTGGTCTTTTATGAAAGGAATTTTCATGGATGTCTTCTCCCTTGCATGATGATGGTGTGGGTTGAGTTTGAGCTCAATCTGAGCTTAATCAAGCTTGATCATGCCATGGAAGATGGACGGTGGCCATCTCCCACAGGAGAGCTCAAGGGACAGATCATGGGCCGTCCATCTGCGTGTTTTGGATGGACAGCAATGATCAAGATGCGTAGGATCCCTAATTTAATCCCTTATGAACCGCGGGCTTGATCTCAGCCATCCGATCCTTGATTGAAAGGGTGAAGAGAAAGTGCGTAGCACCGCCGCTGATGTGGCACTATGATGTGACAACTTAAGTGACCTCTCCCATTGCGCCACATGAAAAGCGCACATCGCGTTAGCCTCCACATGGCGCCGACAGGATTAATCACTTAATTAGGATATTTAATTAATGGATAATCATGGAAACCTAAAAATAACATAGCTAATTCTAGTAAAATCATAAAAATACAAGGTAAAATGCACTGTAAATATATTGCTTAGGAAAATAATCTAAAAATATTTCCAATGGATTTTGAATAGTGTATTTTCCTCAATTAAGATTTTAATGAAAAATTAGTAACCCTAATTACTCCCTAATTATTTTATTAATTCATTTCAAATTTCTCTTACATATTTAGTGGGATGACCTCTGCCTCCCCTAATTTTCTTGGGATTTATTGATGAGTTGATTAGGGAAATCATTTAATGAATCTTTAATCACCTTCTTTATGTAATTACGGGTAATTAAGCATGTGAACAGTGGTTTACCCCCTATTTAAGTTAATTAAGCCTTGCTAAAGTGAAGAAGAGGTTTATGGAATGGGTTTGGAGAATTTTCCCTAAGCCATTCCCTAAACCCCTTTCCTTCCTTAATACAAACTTAATTAAGGGATAACCCACTAATCAACTACTTAAATAACTTCACAAAATTTTTAAAATGTTCTAGAACCTAATCAATTCATCTTGGGTAGGTGCTTAGGTGTTCGATAAACTAAGTAGCTCAAGGAAATCAAAATCCAACTCACATGTGTGGGAAGGGTTATGAATGCACTTAAATTAAACCCTTTAACTTAATTAATCACTAATTATGAGCTAATTGCATTAGGCCCCTTTCTTTCTTAGGTGCATTACTGATTTAAATTCTTTGTGTAGTTTTATGTCATACATTGGCTCATAATTATGTAATTAAATATGTTAAAGTGGTGTAGGTAAGGGGTAATTAACACACTTAATTCACACCTTAACCTAACCAAAGCATAAAATTAATCTAATCACCTAAAAATTGAACTTAAATAACTAACACATGGGGGAATGGGTTAGGACTAGCAAACTCATCTCACATTTCCCAAATTGAAATCAAACTCAAATAAAATCCAAACTCTCCTTAAAATAAATTTAATTACTTTAAATAATCTTATTCATAAGATTATCTTTAGGAATTAATTAGGGTGGATGAACTGATAATGCTTTCATCACTTTATATCTTTCATAATATGGTAAATGTGTATGCCATATGAAATTCATGCATTCATGCTTTTTTTAAAAAAAAATCAAATTAGAAATGAAATGTCTTTTTTATGTCAAATTACATGTTTTGGCTACAATAAGAATATGAATGGCTATTATCACTACTAAATCTAAAATTATTTTCAAAACTTATAAATAAATCATCAAAATTGAAAGATATGCTGCTTATAATTATTTATGAACTTGCATGTGAGTAAAAATAAAGATGTGCATAGTGTGGCTTTCCTTCTCTTATGGCTTTCCTTCTCTTCTCTTTTATCATAGTTTTGAATAGGATTTGGGAAAGTGTATAGTTCATTTGAAAAGAACACAACACTTGATTAAATCTATTCATATTTATTTTTATGTTATTACTTAAGAAGGACATCCACACTTACACATATAAATTGCATAAACAAATCAAACAAACAAACACAAACTTTTGCTTTTTTTCCATTCATTTCTTTTGTATATGTATATGTATTTAAGGAAATTTGTATATTAGTCTGGACAACCCCGGGGTTGTGAGGCTTTAAGTAGCCTTAAGTAGGTCTTGTACCTTACACCCCTGGTGCTAACAATGATGCCATACTCACTTATGCCTTTTATACATATATGTGTGCATATGAAAAATGATAAAAGAATCCTCTTTTTCTACTTAACAAAATCATGCATCATAAGAACATTCAAATTTCCCAAACAAATTCTCATAGCATTCATCAATAAAGTATGCTAAACATTTCCATTTGCATGTATAGATATGCTTTGGATTCATCCATATGCATGCTACACATGTTGGGAAAGAAATGAAGTGATGTGTATTTTGTGATAGTATTTCACTTTACTTAATCTTAAAATGCCTTTCTTTTTGAATATGTTTTCTTAGAGTAAAATCTAAACTCAGGATTAATTAAAGCACATAATAAAATATTCACTAAACAAAAATCAAATATGAATCTACCTTAGAAAATTACTTGAGGTAGGGAAGAAAGAGAAGTTTTGTTCTCTTTTCCTCTCTTTACAACTTAGTAATTAATTGTAGAATTCACTTAAACCAAATCAAAATACAAAATAAAATTAAACAAAGCAAATAAATCATTTACATGAAACAAACCCTCTAAGTTGAACATTTTCATACTTAGAAAACTTCAACCTTAAAGCCTAACTAAGCATACCATACAAATCGCAAATAGCACACCCATTAGGCTAAGTCACCATTTTAGCTTTAGGTTCAGCAGTGCATGGTTTGAAGTTTGCTTTTATTTTGTGATATTTTGTTTTAGTCTAGATGTTAAGGTACATGTGTGTAGATTGAATGGTAGGGTGATCTTAGTCTAATCATTATCTTCTGCGATTGTTATTAAGAATAATAAAATATAACTGCTTTTATGCGGTGCTTATACCCCTAAGCATAATCCAAAATAGGCTAGGTGGACTTGGGTACCCATGTGTGGGGTACTAATTCTAATATATATATATATATATATACATGCTTGGGATTGTATGATTTGTTTGGCTAATCTCTATTTTGTAGGTGTTAGTTAGATTTCCTTTTTCCCATTTTCATGTACTTTTGTAATTAGGATTTTGGATTGATTGTTATGGGGGATTAGGATGAGCATTCATCATAAGATCATGTCTTATGTACCATGTGAAGCCTTTGGAGAAACCACATTCCAACCAACCAAAAGAAGGAACCAAAAGAATAAAAAAGAAAGAAGAAAGAACATAGAAGAAAAAAGAAATGAAGAATGAAGACCACTGTAACATGAATTCCTTGCTTAATTGAAATTAATTCATTTTGTAATCCGGGTTGTATAATGGTAGAGCTCAGCTACCCAATTTGCTTTTCGAGTTTTTGTGGTGGAGCCTGACCATAAATGGCCTCTTATTCTTTTGCGCTAGTTTTATAAATTGATTGATGTTTGTTTAACTTGCGCATTAAGATGACATCTTTTCATAGTTTCTTCCTTGCTTTGATGTATGGCATGGATGATGATTAGGCTCTTAGGAAAATAAATTTTTTACCCAATTAAATAACTCAAATTTAAAATAAATAACTCATAACCTCACCTAAAGCTTAGGTTATAAAACAAGATAAAAGAATTAGCAACCCCTTAGCTGGATATTATCTTACTTTTCTAACATCATGCATAAAAAGCATATTGTTTCACTCTTGATTGGAGGGCTTCCACTTTTGCCAGAGAACTTGGCTTGACATGTGAGAGCCATGGTGAAAACACACCTCCTTATCTTGCTAATTTTGGCCCATAATCTAATTTCTCATGCATTAAGCATATAAATCCTAAAGCCTATGTCAAATTGATTGTCCAAATAAAAAAAATAAAATATAGCAAAATTTTATTAGATTTAAGTCATTAAAGCATGCCCTACATGATCTAGTCTCTTAGAAGTGTTTTTAAAGACTTAGTCTCTTTGTAAATTAACAACACCTTAGCTATCTTACAAAAGTATTTGACTTGCCTATATATTTTAAAATTGTAGGAGGAGTTAGTTGGCGGCCACCCCTAGGTAGTTGTAAGTTGAACAATCAGGTGGTTTATCCTCTCTTATGGAGGTAAACCAATTACCCATTTTTTCCTTTGATTTAGGTCGTGCTTTTGGCCCTTGCCAAAGCTCCCTAGATTTAGGTTCTGAGGTTGCTACTTTCCTTTATGGGCTATGAGCATAAATCCTCACCTCTTAGGCATTTTCGTGACCTTATATCATGGAATTATAAGCCCTACATTTCTAATAAAAATTCAACTCAAACAAATTAATTCAATTCCAAAAATGTAAAGCCCAACCATAGGGTAATTTGGGATGTTTATTAGGCTTCTAAGTATCTTAAGCATCCCCTACTTATTTTCATTTGTGTTTGATAAGAACTGTCTTCTCTTGATCGATCCCACTTGACTTTCTAAAAATAAACCAATCAATTGATAGTCTTATCTTTCAAAATCTTTTGAGATAATGATCATTTACCATAATCGAGAGTATTGCTAAGGAATCATTTTCCTTAGGATGTACTTAACTATGGGGGCTTGCCCATGTAGGGAACTTAACGAACCTAGTTTAAAATAAACCCTGCTTTACTTTTTCATGTAAAGTAAGAAAAGAATCTCTGGTACATTCCAAAGACCCATAGTCCTCAGGAGTCCTTATTGAGGTGATTAGGTCCATTGTAGGTTGGTGACATCTATCTCTCGAGATAATGCACCTTTCCTCAATGTTGTGCCCGATCACCCTAATAAGAACATCTGTGGATCTGCGTGGTATCCCAACAAGGTGTATATTTCTAGTTTCATTTATCCTCTTCAAAAAGGATAGATGAAGGCAAAAATATTTTACCACAGATTTTTCTAGCGACTCCGCTGGTGATGGTTCATCTCTCCATCTTTGGTAAATGATCATTGTCTTTAAGTATTGATAGTGGGTTTGTACTTTTGTATAAATCCAAGACTATCTTTCTTTCTGTTGGAACTTAGTTTATTTCGCCCTTAAGTTAAGCTAGCCAACATCTTTAGGTTGTAGGACCTCACCCCGTGTTAGTCTTAAAACCCCTGTTGGGTTCCCCAATGGGTGAAAATAAAACTTTAATAAAAAGAAAATGATTAAACACTTCCTCCTTACCATTTTTTTTGGTAAGGAAAGGTTCATTCTAAAAATAAAGAAAAATAAATCCTTAATGAAAAGTCTCAATTTCCAAAAAGCACTTTTTCAAAATACACTTAATAAAATATTTGCACCACATCTAACAATTTTCCCAATTATTACATGTAGAAATATTTCAAAAATAAAACTAACAATCATAACTTCCAAAAGCACAAATGAACTTCTTCACTCAATTCATTTTGATGAAGACTTCATTTTAAAAAAATAATAATAATAATAATAATAATAATAATAATAATAATAAATAATAATAATAATAATAATAATAATAATAATAATAATAATCATAATAAAATTCAAAAACATAAATTTGAAGATGAAGGCCTTTCCATTTAATAAATCCAAATGTGTTGGATGGATGTTCATCTTCAAGCCAAAATCACAACTTTGAAATTCCACTCAACACATTCCACATGTGTTAAGTTGGAATTCTCACCCTTTCAAAAAGCACATTTGAAATCTCTCCATTCAATATACCCACATTTATTGAATGGAAGTTTCATAAAATCAAAAAAATTTTCAAAAAAAAGCACATATCTCCATTCAATATACCCATATTTATTGAATGGGGGTTTCATTTCCAATCAAAATCAAAAAATAAATTCTCCAAATGCACATATGAAACCTCTCCATTCAATATACCCACATCTATTGAATGGAGTTTTCATTTCCAATCAAAATAAAAAAAAAATAAACTTTCAAAAAGCACATATGAACATCTCCATTAAATATACCCAAATTTATTAAATGAAGATTTCATTTCTAAATAAAATGACATTATTTTGAGATGCCATTTAATATATTCCATATATGATTAGGTTAAAATTTTCTCTTTCAAAAAGTAATAATCACACAGGAAAATACATCTTTAAAAAATGAAACATAATTGATTTCCATCTTACATACCCAAATTTGTTAAATGGAAATCTCTCTTTTCAAAATAAAAAAAAACAAACAAAATATTTCAAAATACATTTGGAACTTCAATCTAGCATACCCCGTTTGCTAAAGTGAAGTCTCCTTTTTCAAAACACAAAAAATTGAAACACATTTTTGAAATTTTATTTAGCATACCCAAATTTGCTTAAGTGAAATATCCATTTCACCAAATTTCAAAAACACATTGGAACTTCATTTTGGCATACCATATTTGCTAGTGTGAAGTCTCCATTTTCAAAACAAAATCCAAAATAAAATTTGAATCACATTTTTGAATTTCATTTTGCATACTCAAATTTGCTAAGTGAAGTCTCCATTTCACAATATTTCAAAACACATGGGAACTTCATTTTGGCTTACCCCATTTTCTAAAGTGAAGTCTCCATTTTTTAAAACAAAATTTGAAACACATTTTTTAAAATTTCATTTAGCATACTCAAATTTGCTAAGTGAAGTGTCCATTTCATAAAATTTAAAACACATTTGGAACTTCATTTTAGCATACCCCATTTGCTAAAGTGAAGTCTCCATTTTTCAAACCAAAATTTGAAACACATTTTTTGAACTTCATTTTAGCATACCACATTTGCTAAGGTGAAGTCTCCATTTTCAAAACAAAATCCAAAATAAAAGAAACACATTTGGATTTTCTTAGCATACCCAAATTTGTTAAAGATCTTATTTTTCAAAATTTAAATCACTAAAAATAAAATAAACATATTAGGATTTTCTTAGCATACTCAAATTTTCTAAGAGTCCTATTTTCAAAAAATTTCAAAAAATAAAAATACATTTAGATTCTTCATTTAGCTTACCCAAATTTTCTAAATGAGGATTCCATTTTTTAAAATTACAAATGATTCACACAATAAACCAAACAAAGAAAGAAAAAAAGAAATTGTTTCAAACATCCCACTTAGCAGACCCAAAATTTCTAAGTGAGTAAATTCCAAAAATCACAAATCCAAAACAAAATCAATTGACCCTTCACATTAACATATCTAAATTTGTTAAATAACGGGTCCTAAAAATAAAATAAAAAAATTAAAATTCAAATATAAACCTATGGAAGCATCTCTCCAAAAATATTTGTTCCCATTTTCAACATACTCAAATTTATTGAAAATTTATTCTTAATTCAAAAATTCTTCTTTCTAATCAAATCTCAAAATCTCTTCTAAATCCATTTGAGCCCGACTTAACACTTTAAAGATGTTGAGTATGGGTTCAAATTCTAAATTCAAATTCAAAATCAACAGAGCAAGAAAATCTAATCCAAGTTTGTTTTTGACATTGTAGTTTCAGTTAGCTTTAGTCAACTTTTTAGTCTCAGTTCGATACAATTTGATTCAATGGCAGCACAAAAGTATGTGTTATTGTTTCCTCATGGGATCGACTTGGCCCTGGATCAGCCCAGCCTTCCTCGATCTAACTATTCCCACCTCATCCACTTTTGTCAAGGCTTCAAGGGGGCCAAGATTACATGTGAGGGAACTCCCCTCTTGACTATTAGAAGCATGGCCGGTAGCCGGTCATCATGCCATCGACTTGGATATTCCCTCATGAAGAGGAAGTGGCGGTTCATCATGTAGTAGTGCCAATGCGTGCTAGTGTCAGTCTGGTTGTTCCATCCTAGTAGACACTAGCCCTCCAAGGGGCTCCTAATCCCATGGATTATCTCTCCTACTTTTGAGGTTGGGTCTAGCTCTTACTCCACTCACCCTACCAAGACCCAAAAAAAAAAAATAAAGAATACATGTTAAAGCGGTACCACACTTTCATTGAGGAGATGGAGGCATTTTCGGTACATTCTGAGAATCACGATGGTTTTACCCCGGTTATACGTTCCATCCTCTCTAGTCAGAGAGAGGATGTTAGGAGGATCTTCTTCACCACGGTTCATGCAGCTTGTTAGTGAGAGGAGGTCATATGCTCCGTTCAATTTTAAGAGCGAGCCTGAGATCTGAGTCTGGGGTTCAATATGATTTGAGATCAATCATTCCCCACAATGTGCGTAGGCAGCTTAGGTAGGAGAGGGCTAGAGAAGCCCACACATCAGTTCATGTCACTAGCCGAGAGCATCGGAGGTATAGCCAGTCTGCCTCGCTTATGGATTTTTTTTCGATCTGCACTCGATCATCGGTATCTTACTTACATGCATCATGGAGGCGCTCCCAGAGAGTGGTGGTGCATCCCACATCTTCTCCCATCTACCATCTCCCCCATGTCTCACCTGCCCAAGGCCATGAAGGTCACATCGGGGGGAGAAGAGGACCCCATTAGTGATTGACTATGGCCAGAGATTCCCATCTACTATTGTGGTGAGGTGAGCTCTCTGCTCTTAGCCCTGTGGTGAAGATGGAATGGCGATCTCAAAGTATCGTATTCATCCCGTTACCACCACCACCACAACATGATATAAAGATGGTTGCAGTAGTTGCCGAAGGAGAGGGTGATAGTTTAGCTGCCCCTATGATGATAGATCCTCCTAGGAGTGTCACCCCATATAGATTCAGTGATAGCCAGGAGCATATTTCTTCCAGCGAGTATAGCCCTCACGGGGTTTAGTCTCTAGTAGTAGGGGAGGTCCGGTGCCTCACAGTACATGATAGTGATCCCACCACTGGTCAGCCTAGATCCTTTGTGCCTATTCAGATAAATTATTCTCTAGATTATATTGTAGCCAATTATCTGATGGAGAAGAAGGAGATCTTAGGATATGATTGGTCTGACGAGGAGAAAGTCAGCTTTGATCCCAATGAGAATGTTCTTTTGGAAGATTCAGTGGGGGTGCACATGGTAGATACCCGGGGTTCTCATATGTGTGAGCAGTAGACTTTGGAAGGTGTTGAGGATGAGCAAGAAGACACAGCCCAATCATCCCAACACCTCCAACAATAATTAAAATAGAAAGATGAGAAAATAGATAGGATGGCAAGATAGCTCGAGGACTTGTTAGCAGCAGTCTCACTTCAGAAGCAAGCACCGTCAGTCTATCCTACTATAATTGAGACTCGTCTGCCAAAGTTAGTGCATGTCTTGGATCCAGCCAGGACATTACCTCTAGTAGAGCAAGGTAGCACTAGCATGTATAAGAAGGTAGTGGATAGTACCTCCATAGAGGAAAAAAGATATCAAGACTATGGTTGAGTAGAAGGTGAGAGAAGCATTGGCTCAAGCCCAAGTAGCATCATCACTTCCAAAGGGTAGACCCTACACAGAGGAATTTGATGTCATCCAATATCCTAAGGGATTCGTGCCTCCTTCTTTCAAGAGCTTCGATGGTAGTGGGAACCCAAAGCAGCATATTGCACACTTTAGGGCCATTTGTCACAACACTTGTGGCAGTGACACTTTACTCTTCCGTCTCTTTATCAGTAACTTAGCAGGCATAGCCGTTGATTGGTACGCTGAACTTCCCAATAGTTCAATGAAGGCTTTTGTTGAGTTGGGGCAACTCTTCATCAAGAGGTTTGCTAGAGCTCAGTAAAGGGTGACTGTAGGTGATCTCATTATTTCTCAACAAAACCCCAGTGAGTCCCTAGTTGATTACATTCTCAGATGGCATAATTTGAGTATGAAATGCAAACCACAGTTGTCTGAATAACACAGTATTGAGATTCTGCTTAAGTATATCCATGGCCCGGTCGCCTTCATGCTTAAAGGTTTCACCATCAAAACTTTTGAGAAATTAATCAATAAGACAATTAGCTTACAAGGAGAAGCTAAACATTCACCTTTTCCAGACCAATCAATAAAGTAGAAGCCACATAAAGCTTTTGAGAAGAAGCCTAGGGCAGTGACAGTTGTAGACAAAGGGAAACGGCTGGCCAGAGAGCAGTTTAAGAGACCTCATGCTATACAACCGTCTCTTCCACCTCCTCTACCACCATCGGTAGCCCCATTATAGCACCTCTGGCACCTCCTCCTCACCACACATCATCGGCGTACACATACCCACCGCTAGATAGCTATGATTCACCTACTCTTTTAGATAAATTGAATAAGCCTTATTTATTTATGAGGGAGGTAATTAGAAAGATCTTTAAGAATCTCTTAAAGAAGCCTGATTTTCAGCTACCCAAACCTAGGAGACCAGTGGAAGTGAGCAAAAGCAATGATCTTAACTTTCGCCCCTACCATCGTATGCTAGGTCATGTTTTGGAAGATTGCTTTACATTTAAGGACTGACTTTAACATAGCTTCAACACCGATGCTATAGTCATCCCGAAAGAATACCTTGTGGAACAACCCTTTAGTTCCATTAGGGTAATCCTTGGGGATACTTGCAATCATTCTAAAACCAAAGAAGGTTGGGATATCTTTTTATCCAAAACCTCTAAGAAAATTATCTCAAAAATCAAGAAAATTTCTTTGCAGGTGACTGAGCTAGCACAAACCTCCAACATTAAGGAAGATTTGCAAGTTTTTGAACTTACTGGAAAGGGGGAGCTCATGCGCACTGGATAATGTGCACAACCACGAGTGACCATCCACTTGCTGCTATAACATCACGCCTCCTACCTTAGCTCTCCTTCTTCTAGTAGACATCTTGTATCGATGGATGAGTGCATCAAATCCTTCACCCCTCTTACTTTACTTGATTTCTACTATGTACCTCTTATCAAATTCAAGAAATTGAAGAATAAAGATAGCTTGAATTATATTTTTGTCACTTCTGTGAGTTGTCTAAATATATTCCTAATGATAACTCTTCAAGTCTAAACAATAACTATAATAATTTTGATCATCCTCCTTTTGATTTAGAGTTAGATTTTTCTACTCTAAATACTACAGGTTCGCCTCTTGAGATAGACTTGGAATCATCTGATTCTAGGAATCTCATAGGAGAAGCTATAGGTGAGCTTAATGTGTAGGTAGAATCGTCCATTACCTTACCACAAGAGATCACCGAAGTCAACCTCCATAGTGGAATGGTTCTACCTCCTAGGGCAGAACCTCAAGATAGAGGGAAATAATTCATTGGTTTAGAAGATCGAGAGGCCCCTTCACAAGATTCTCCACCCTTGGATATTCTTGTGGAGGATCAGCCCAAGGTGGACTACAATGTTCTCTTCACCTAAGAAAGTTGCCATCTAAGCTAAGCATATACGATGCCTTTATCCTATCTAAAGAGATGAGGGAATCACTAATCAAGGCTCTCCTTGATCTTGAGATATGCTTAGCTCAACTGACCACTATTAGAGAGGAGGCATATTATTCCAGAGAAGCCTAGGGGATCACTTTCACAGATGAGGACCTTCTTCTGGGGGACATGGAGCATAACCGTCCCTCTACATTATAGTTGACATGGGCAGATTCAGACTAGCCAGAGTTCTCATCGATCCAGGTGCATCGGTGAACATTATGAGTCTAAAGACCCTTACCTATTTGAGGATCAACATCTCCACACTCTGAGGAGATCGGATGATGTTGAGAGGATTCAATGAACAAGGCAAGTGGCTTTAGGTTTCATAGTGTTACCTTTGGAGATAGGTGATTGGAAGACTGAAGCTAAGTTTTATATCATTGATTTGAACACTTTGTTCACTGCTTTGTTTCGTAGGCCTTGGATACACTAGAATAAGATGATTCCATCCTCCCTCCATCAGTGCATCAAGTTCAAGAAGGATGGGATTGAGTACTATGTCAAAGGAGATGAAATTCATTTTCAGTTACAGAGGTTGAGATATATGAGGATGTGACCTATTATCTTCCTCAAAATAGCCTTTCTAATGAACTTGGACAAAATTAAAATTCAAAAGAAAAATAAAATGAAGAAAAAGGAAAAGAAAAAGAAAAAGAAAAGAAAAAAAATGAAAATCCAAGTGAACAAGAAAGGGAAATTGAAGAAGAAATAAAGTCGCATATCACATTCCACCTATTGTTCATTCCATCATATGGACATGTGGATAGGATGACTTGACCTCCACCATGCAGAGGCAGAGGAAGAAATAGATGCAGTTCCAGAGGTGGAAGACCCCCTGGTTGGCCATCATCCAACATGGGTTATGTTCCAGTTCATAAGAGTACCCCTACTATTCACATAGACTTGGAATCCGGCTCGGAGGACGAGTCTAATGTGATTAGCATACCAGTAAATCCTCCTAGTGGGTTTCATTGGAGGTGACACTTGAGTCAGACATCGATGAAGACAGGGCCTCCAAATAAAGCAAAGTATTTAAATCAAATACATGTGAAACTATCAGAAAGTAGTTAGGAACCTTAGCTCTAACCTCACTTTCATCTCAAAAAGTTGAAGGTCTAGTAGTTAAGAAAGCCCCTTAGTATTCCAAGGATGTCAAGCCGAGGAGATTCTTTTTGGGATCATCATCCTCAAGTCCTGAAGTTGATGTAGAACTTGAGGGTGATTCATATAAAGAATTAATAGAATTACCTTTTGATTGGTACTCGCCTTGTGTTATTAATCTTGCAAAGAAATGCTTGATTCCTTATTCATGGTCTAAGCACAGATCAGAGTACTTCAAAAAGCTATGGAACAACATAGGCAGAGATGCATAATCAAGATCAGGACTAGGATTTGGTACAATGGGTCCAATCGATGAGGTTGATCACTACTTAGTTGTCACCAACCATTTGGAGTCTGAAAGGGTCTTTTCACACCAAACCAACTCTAATGAAGATGTGTGTTTATAAACCAGATGATCTAGATGGTCTCCACATCAAGGTTGCACCACTAGAATTTGAAGAGGAGATCCATTCCACAATTGACAAGCTTAAAGAAATCAACCTTGGGATAGAAGAAGATCCACGCCCGACATACATCAGTTCATTGCTGAATGAAGAAGAAACCAATGACTTAGTTAGGCAATTGATTGAGTTTAAGGGTTACTTTGCATGGAGTTATGAAGAGATGCTTGGATTATCTCCTGATGTAGCAGTCCACAAACTAACAATAGATCATAGTGCTAACCCTATCAAGCAACCTCCTAGATGCATGCGATTAGAAATTGAACAATAGGTCATTTCTAAAGTCAAGAAACTGATTGATGCTGGTTTCATTAGAAAAGAAAAATATCCTACCTGGTTAGCCAGTGTCATCCCATTTAAGAAGAAGAATGGCCAAATAGGGACTTAAATAGGGCATGTCCTAAGGATGAGTTTCCTCTTCCTGTACTAGAATTAATGGTAGACATCACCTCATCTCATGCATTTTGCTTCTTTATGGATGGGTCATCTGGCTACAACCAAATCAAGATAGCCCCTAGGGATGATAAAAACACTACTTTTTGAATCCCGATCAAAATATATTGGTATAAGGTGATGCCTTTTGGCCTTAAAAATGCTGGTGCTACATACCAACAAGCCATGACTCAGATCTTCAAGGAACTCATCCATCATTAGGTTGAGTGCTACATCGATGATCTAGTAGTTAAGAGCAGAGAAAAGGAAGACAATCTCTTTGACTTGAGAGTAGTTTTTGAACGGTTAAGATAACATAACCTCAAAATGAATCCCTTGAAGTGTACATTCAGAGTAACTTCAGGAAAATACTTTGGGTTTGTTGTCCGACACTAAGGAATAAAAATAAATCCAGAAAAGATTAAAGCTATCATAAAAATGCCACCACCTAAAAGTTTAACTCAACTCAAATCCTTCCAAGGATGGTTGCCATATCTAACATGCTTTATTTCCAACCTATCGAGGAGATGCAATCCATTCTCAGCACTTGTCAGAAAGGATGCCAAGTTCAAGTGGTATGATCAGTGCCAACATGCCTTCAAAGATATCAAATAGTATTTAGTGAAGCCACCAATTCTAGCAGCCCCTATCCCAAGCAGGCCACTCATCCTCTACACTATTGCAATGGATGACTCTCTTATTTCTTTGTTGGCCCAAGCCAGTGATGAAGGGAAGGAGAATGCTCTCTACTACCTTAGTCATCATCTGATTCCTATTGAAATGAACTATCCACCTATTGAGAAACATTGCCTAGCTTTGCTCTTTGCATCCCAAAAGCTTCGACACTATATGATTTCTCATAAGGTAAACTTGATTTCCATAACCAAGCTACTACTGTATCTCAGGACATGACCAATGCTATCGGACATTTAGCACGATGATCCATGATTCTCTCATAATTTTATATGATATTTGTACCCCTCCGTACGATAAAAGGACAAGCACTAATGAATTTCTTAGCACACACCAACTTCCTATGGATTCTCGCTTAGTGATGGTCTCCCTGATGAACAAATCATGAACTTACCACCATGGGAGATGTGTTTTGATGGAGAAGCTTCTTTTCATAATGGGGAAGAACAAAGATTTACTCTTCCATGAAAGGCAGGGGTAAAAATAGTTCTCTTAACTCTAGACAGCAATATGATGAGATTCTCATACTATCTTTCTAATCTCTACACCAATAATGAAGCTGAGTATGAGGCTTTGATTGCTAGTCTGGAGTTAGCTATCACAGTGTGTGTCAAGAGCTTCAACATCTTTGGGGATTCTCAGTTGGTCATCAATCAAATTGACAGGTCCTACAAGGTTATCAAACCCAAGATTCATCATTACCATGAGTATACCATGAAGTTATTGGCCTAAATCCCTGAAGTTACCATCTACAAGGTTTCCTGAGCAGAGAATGCAGTAGCAGATGCTTTGGTCAAACTTGCCAAAGAATTGGCATGTCCGAAAGATGAGTCCATTCCAATAAGGGTCCAAAATAGACAAGTCCTATCCCTTATTGATACTGAACTCATCGAGAAACATCCTCTTGAAGGGGAGGTTGCCGTTGCTTATAAGGACAAGGAGCTAGATTGGAAGAAACCATTCATAGACCATTTGAACACTGAGAAACTACCTCAAGAAAAAATCACATCAGTGAAAAGAGAGCTCTCTATGCTTGATGGCACCTATCGATGGTCCTTTGATCAAATGTGGTTAAGTTGTTTATATAAACATGAAGTCTGAGGCATTATAATTGAGGTGCATTTAGGTCTATGTGGAGCACATCAATCTAGTCTGAAGATGAAGACAAAGATAAAAATACTAGGATACTAGTGGCCTTCGATGATTACAGATTGCATGGATGTAGCTAGGAGATGTCATCAGTGTTTGGTACACAGTGTGGTCCTACACAAACCACCCAACATTCTACACCCTGAAATGACCTCATGATCATTTGAGTGTTGAGGTACCGACATTGTGGGTCCTATCAATCCTCCTACTTTTAAGGGTTATCGGTTCATCTTAGCTGCCACCGACTACTTTTCCAAGTGGGTGGAGGTAATCCCACTCAAAGAGGTCACAACTCAGCATGTGCTTTAGTTTTTCAGGAACCATATCGTATATAGGTTCAGGGTGCCTCGACAAATTATATCCAATAATGGTACTGCAGTCAAAAGCACCAAGATCAACAGCTTTGCTAGAAGACACAATATAGATTAGAGATACTCTACCATCTACTACCATAGAGTAAATGGCTTAGCAGAAGCATTCAACAAAACTCTCATCTAAATATTAAAGAAGACTCTTGATGACAACAAGCGGTAGTGGAATGACCAGTTGGTTGAAGACTTATGGGCCTACCACACCACATACCTAACTCTAACTCAATCTACCCCATTTTCCTTAATTTGTGGGCCTGAAGCCATTTTACCTTTAGAAGTTAAACTCTTGTCACTAAGGATAGCATTGGGTAGCAAGATCAATATAAAGTAGAATGCAAATTTACGGTTAGAAGAGCTCTAAGGTTTGGAGGAGAGTTGCCTACAGGCGTGCCAGAACCTCAAGTTGTACAAGGCTAAAATGATTCAAGCTCACAACAGGCTGGTCTGCCCTAGGTCTTTCCAAGTAGGAGAACTTATGTTAGTCCTAAGGAGATCAATTTTTTCCCATTGAAAGATCGGAGGGGAGTTTGAACCCACTTGGGAAGGCCCCTATATTATAGAGGAGGCCTACCAAGGAGGATCATAACAACTTATTGATTATAAAGGGGAACACCCAATGCTTTCAATTAATGGGCTCTATTTGAAGAAATATTAGCAATAAAACATGTTTGAAAATAATTATGAACAAAAGAACAAAATCTGATTCCATTTCATCAAAATCTTCTCTTCTTTCGAAGCATTATTTATTTATCTTGTGAATCCGCCATGACATGTTTAGGATAGGGGTAAGAGTCCCCCAGCGGCATCCTATCCCTCTTTCACAACACAAATATAATCAAACACAATCTCCTGACGCTATTAGAATAGGTGTGAGAGAACTCAAGAGGCATCCTATTTCGATTAACACAACTGAGTTAGGTGTAAGAGAACCCGAGTGACATCCTTTCTTAGTGGGAATTTCTGGTTGCCATCCATGGCACCATTTCATCAAATTTCCCAGCATGTTTAAGGTAGGTGTAAGAGAACCCAAGAGGTATCCTATTCCCTTTAACAGAAGCATAAAGACAAATTCATTTCTTTTGTCTCATGCTACTTTGATGTGAGAGTAAGCCCCCTGTGGCATTTACTCATTAGCTGCTCTAGTTTGAGTCTACACGCTACCTCGCTAGTATGTCACCCTAGTCATCACTTGTTTGGAAGAGGTGAGTCCCCGTGCTTTCTTTCTAACTTGACCATTGCAAACCAATGAGCGCCTTGTTAGTATGGTAAACTTTACTGAACAGCCAGTAAGCTACCTCATGTTGATTTTGTTTAAGAAGATATGAGTCTCCGAGCTTTCTTCTTGAACTAATCATCATGATCTGACTAGGTCGAGTATATTTGAGGTTTAAGATAAGTACCCCAGAGGATCCTTTCCTCTTGACTACTTTTGAGTTGATATAAGTCCCCCAGTGGCATTCACTCAGTAGTCTCTAGGATGACACTGTCAAGCCTGGGTATCATCCCTCGCCTATAAGAGGATTTGAGTCCTTGAGCTTTCTTCCTTAGCTGATTGTTTCAAATCAATGGGCACCTTAGGTTGGTTGATGTTCACTATGCTGACAGCAACTCATCCGGTAGATACACCACTCTTAGCAGATGTGAGTCCCCATGCTTTCTCCTTGAGTTGGCCATCAAATACCTATTTGATATGTGACTAGCCATGTCATCTTCTCTAGTGTTTTGGATTAAGCCCTTAGCGACCCCTCTCCTTATGGGAATTTTATTTGGATCACATCCTATGTGACCCCAGACACTACCTAGGTTACTCTTGAATTGGACAGTCCCCCTTTCCTAGTAGGCACCCTTGTGGTTGGAGAATTTGTTCAGTGGATGCACAAATTCTCTCTTGGTTCAATAAATCGAGATAGGTCTAAGCTAATATAAGCTCCTTCTCAGTTTGATCCCTCACAAATTAATAGGGTCCACATTAAAATAAACTAAACAAATAAATTAATTAATTCGCTTGTGGATTAGGAATTCAAGCCCCAAAGGCCTCTTTTCCCAAGCAGGCATCCTATCTTTAGGTCAGTGTCAACAGAACTCCCTATAGAATTGTCTGACTACCTGAGTTTAGATAAATTCTCGGGTTAGTACTCACTCCGTAGTCACCCTTAGGTCGGGATCACTCTATTTTTCCACAACCAGGTTACCCCGACAGTCATTCCACTTTGGAATATGTAAGATTATGACGCATTCTTTCTAGCATGACTATCGCAAATCGACAGCAGACCTAGGTTGGGTTTGATTTGTAACCCAAAGAAACCGATCACCCCAGTGGTCTAATGTAGTGGAAGATGTGAGTCTCCGAGCTCTCTTCCATTGAATTGATCATTGCAAACTGAAAGACACTCCTCTGGTCGGATAGTTCTCCCATCAGCTGGGAAGTTATTCCCTTTGGTTCAATAAATCTGAGATAGGTCTAGGCTAATATAAGCTCGTTCTTAGTATGATCCATGCAAACTAATGGAATCCATCAAAATAAACTAAAAAATAAAATTAATCTTTGACTATCTTTGAGCTGATTTAAGTCCCCTAGTGACATTCACTCAATAGTCAGCCCTAGGTTGGGTTCGATCTGTTGCCTTGACAATCGATTACTTAGTGGTTTATTATTTTGGAAGATATGGGTCCCCGTGCTTTCTTACTAACTTGACCATTGCACATTGAAAGGCACTCCTTTGGTCAGATAGTTCTCCCATCGGTCGAGAAGCTATTCCCTTTGGTTCAGTAAATTTGAGATAAGTCTAGGCTAATATAAGTTCCTTCTCAGTGTGATCCATCGTAAACCAACATAATCCATCAAAATAAATTAAAGAATGAAATTAATCTTTGACTATCTTTGAGCTGATGTAAGTCCCCCCAGTGGCATTCACTCAATAGTTAGCCCTAGGTCGGGTTTGACCTGTTGCCTTGCCAACCGATCACTTCAGTGGTTCCTTATTTTAGAAGATATGAGTCCCCATGCTTTCTTCTTAACTTGATCACTGTAAACTGAAAGGCACCCCTTTGGTCGGATAGTCTTACCTTGTGTTTAGTCGACTATCCCTTTGGATTGATAAATATGAGTTAGGTCTAGGCCTCGATGGCTCCTTCTTAGTGCAATCCTTTGCAAACCAACAAGGTTCATCCTAAATGCAAAATCTAAGAATCTGAAACAAATCCAATCAATCTCCCTCAGTAGAGTCAATCAAATCAAAACAACTAAATAATCAACAAATTAAATCAATTTCTCTCTCTAGTGAGACTCAAATCAAACCTCTCATCCCATGTGGATGATTCGAACATATTTTCCTAGTGGAAGGATCACATACTTTATCTCTAATGGATTCCTCCTTCCCTCTCTTATGTCTTTGACATGAGCAGAGTCACATCGCACTAAGCTCTAGATTCCTTCTACACCTTGGGTTATTAGTAGACCATTTCTGTTAGTGCTTGTGATTGTTTGGTGTTATTGATCATTTCAGTCAACACCAATACGTGCGGTGTTCCTTGTTAGTCACAACACACTTATTGGGGCGCCCTTTGTTAACCTCATTTTTAGGATGAACTCTCAACCCCTCAATCTTAGACATAAGACTTCTCTTATACCTTAAGAGTTCTTTAGTCTTAAGACACTTCTAGTGATTAGGTGGACACTCATCCTAATCCTAGAGACTTAGAAGAGTTAGTCATAGGAATAGGTCATGCCTTAGGGGTGTAAGGAAAATTTGCCTACCCTATAGCTTGAACCAAATTCCTCACTTCCTCTCTTCAAGTCAAACTCAAATCAATTCCAACTTGATTGATTTTCTCCAAACTCATATCAACTCCAATTCTAACTCAAACCTTGAACTAATTAAATGGATTTCTTAAATCATGAATCAATTCCAAATAATTGAAATTTATGATTGAAGCCCATGATTGGATTCCAAACCAAAAAATATTTCCTAAGTCCTTTGATTCCCTCTCATGGACTTAGCTCAAATCAAATCTAAATCAATTCAAATTCAAGGAATTTTCTCATAACCCATTTATATTCTCATTTATGTTCACAAATATAAATGAAATATAATTCAAATATCCAAAAATAAATTCAAAAATCAAATCCAAATTCAATCAAAAATCCAGCCTAAGCCTTCAAGTCAAAATCTTGAACTTAGACAAATCAAATTCAAATTAAGCTAAACCCTTGATTCTTTCTTTATGATTCAATCAATCCTTCAATCATGGATCCAAATATAAACATAAACTTTAGTCATCAATCCAAAAATAAATTTAAAAATCAAATCCAAATTCAATCAAATATTCAACCTAAGCCTTCAAGTCAACATCTTGAACTTAGCCAAATCAAATTCTAATCAAGCTAAACCCTTGATTTTTCTTCATGATTCAGTCAATCCTTCAATCATGAATCCAAATATAAACATAAACTTCAATCATCATTCCAGAAATCAATTCTAAAGTCAAACTCAAATTCAATCAAAATTCAACCTAAGCCTTTCAAGTCAAATTCTAGAACTTAGCCAAATCAAATTCAAATCAAGAACTCTTAATTTTTCTTAATGATTCAATCAATCCTTCAATCATGAATCCAAATATAAATATAAACTTCAATCACCAAACCAAAACTAAATTCAAAAATCAAACCCAAGCCAAACTCATGCTCACCCTTTCGAACTTGAAATTATCAAATGAATCAAAACCCATTTAGCTTTAAATCACTTGCAAATGGATTTTTATTTCAATCATAAGTCCACATGTGAGTTCAATCAAACTCAAATCAACCTCTGTCCATGCCATTTGACCCACTTAGGCTCACTTGACCCAAAGTGACCTAAAGTACCCCCTCTTGAGCCAAATTCTAATCCCACCCAAATAGGATTGAACTAAGCCCAACTAAGCCTTATATTATGAGCAACAATCATCATGAGATGACCAATCACTCAAATTGGGTCAAACCAAGTCAAACCTAAGGGTTGACCAAGTCAACGCTTAGCCAAAATGAAACCTAAACTAGGAAAAATCCATCATAAGCCAAATTGATTGAAACCATTGATCAAAACTCATCCAGGATCAATGTTTAAACTTGACCAAGTCATCATTTGAGCCTAACCTAGCCCAATTGGCCACTTGACCCAAGTTGACCCACCTTGACCTAAAAAGTCAAAATGTGTCAAAACTTGATCTAAGCCAAATTGATTAAAACTAATAGGTCAAGTTCATTCCAAATCACTTGTTGAACTTGACCAAAGCTCCAATTGGCCAACTAGACCCAATCTAGCCCAATTGACCTTGAACCCAACTAGACCTAAAAGGTCAAATTGAGCCAAAATCAAATATAAACCAAATTGATTTGAAACAAAGATACCAATCCATTTCAAATGATCAACTAAACATAAATCAACCCATGACCTAACCCAAATAGGTCAAATGGGTCAAATTGGTCAACTTGACCCATTTGACCTAAATGAAATCAAATGAACCAAATCCAAATATAAATCAAATTAAACTAAATCGATGATGCCAAAACATTTGAAATGGTCATATGAACTTGATCCAACCCTTGGTTTGACCAAATTTGACCAGTTGGTCAACTTGACTTAAGTTGATCCATTTTGACCTAAATGGGTCAACATGAGCCAAATCATGTCAAATCAACTCTAAATTCAAATAAACTTGGCCCAACCCATTTTTAAATCATACAAAACATATTCAAATTGAAATCCAAGCCAAATGACCATTTTAACCCTAGGCCATAGGGTAACCTAAAATCAAAACCACTTGGAATTTGGTCAATTCCTTTTCATGGACACTGGACATTCTCTTAGTCGACAAAATGGTCACTAATAGACATGGTGCACATGACCTAATGGGTTTGGGTCAGCCCAACCCAACCTAAGGCTAAAACTAACCACCCACTTAGGAATTGAGCACATGGGAGCTTCATTACTGCACTCCACACTAAAAGCGAACCATGCAAATCAACAACTACCCTGAATCAGTTGATTGATCAAAATAGAAAAGCTCTTCACAGTCATCCGATTTACCTAAGGGGAGATATACTCCCCTAATTCCACTTCATTCCACAACACACACTTGATTGAGCTTAGAAAACTCAGAGCAAGCACCCCCAAGGTTTCTCCAAGCTTCCTCAGCCCATTTCCATTTCTCCATTTTTGGTTTCTTCAAACCAAAAATAGGGGAGCTCCACCAAATATCCATCTCACTTAATACTTCAAATCAAGCCAATCCTCTTGCAAGCTTCATCAGAGGACTCAATCAAACTTTCCTAAAGCTTAATCTAAGTTCTCAAGGCAAGGGAAGTGGGACTTCGATCAATGCCACAACGATTTGAAGGTGAGCTTGGTCCATAGAGAGATATACTCAACCCCAAGACTTGAAACTTTTAACAGGGCATCGTCTCCACTAAACGAAGCTACTCAACATATTCGAGCACCGGTGATAACCTTCTGTGAGGTATGGATCAAAACTGAGCTTAAACTAGAGTGTGTGTGGTCTTTTGTGAAAGGAATTTTTACTTCATGTAAAACTAGCTGTTGGATGTCTTCTCCCTTGCATGATGATGGTGTGGGTTGAGTTTGAGCTCAATCTGAGATAAATCGAGCTCAGATCATGCCATGGAAGATGGATGGTGGCCATCTCCCGCAGGCGAGCTTAGGGATGGATCATTGACTGTCCATCCACATGTTTTGGATGGACGATAATGATGAAGATGCGTAGGATCCTTGATTTAATCCCTTAAGAACCACAGGCTTGATCTCAGTCATCCGATCCTTGATCGGACGGGTGAGGAGAAAGCGTATAGCATCGCCACTGATGCGACACTATGATGTGACAACTTAAGTGACCTCTCCCATTGCACCACATGGAAAGCGCATACCACATCAGCCTCCACGTGGCATCGACAAGATTAATCACTTAATTAGGCTATTTAATTAATGGATTATCTTGGAAACTTCAAAATAACATAACTAATTCTAAAAAAATTATAATACTACAAGGTCAAATGCACCGTAAAGATATTTTTTAGGAGAATATTCTAAAAATGTTTCCAATGAATTTTGAATAGTGTAGTTTCCTTAATTATGGTATTAATAAAAATTTAATAACCTTAATTACTCTCTAATTATTTCATTAATTCATTTCAAAATTTTTTATTATATTTAGTGGGATGGCCTCTACCTCCCATAATTTTCTTGGGATTTATTGATGAGTTAATTAGGGAAATCATGTAATGAATCTTTAATCACCTTATTTATGTAATTAAGGGTAATTAAGCATGTGAACAGTGGTTTACCCCCTTTTTGAGTTAATTAAGCCTTGCTTAAGTGAAGAAGAGGTTTATGGAATGGATTTGGGGAATTTTCTCTTAGCCATTTCCTAAACCCCTTTTCCTTCCTTAATCCAAACTTAATTAATGGCTAACCCATTAGTCACCTACTTAATTAACTTGATAAAAATTTAAAAACATTCCAGAACTTAATCAATTCCTCTTGGGTAGATGCTTAGGTGTTCAATAACCTAAGTAGTTTAAGTAAATAAAAATCCAACCCACATGTGTGGGAAGGGTTCTGAAAGTACTTAAATTAAACCCTTTAACTTAATTAATCACTATTATGAGCCAATTGCATTAGACCCCTTTCTTTCTTAGGTGCATTGTTGATTTAAATTCCTTGTGTGGTTTTATGTCATACATTGGCTCATAATTATGTGATTAAATATGTTAAAGTGGTGTAGGTATGGGATAATTAACACATTTAATTCACACCTTAACCTAACCAAAGCATAAAATTAATCTAATCACCTGAAAATTGAACTTAAATAACTTACACATGGGGGAATGGGTTAGGACCAGTAAACTCATCTCACATTTCTCAAATTCAAATTAAACTCAAACAAAATCCAAACTCTCCTTAAAACAAATTTGATTTACTTTAAATAATCTTATTCATAGGATTGTCTTTAGAAATTAATTATGGTGGATGAACTGATAATGCTTTCATCACTTTATATCTTTCCTAATACGATAAATGTGTATGCCATATGAAATTCATGCATTCATGCTTTTTTTAAATCAAATTAAAAATGAAATGTCTCTTTTATGTCAAATTGCATGTTTTGGCTAAAGTAAAAACATAAATGGCTATTATCACTATTAAATCTAAAATTATTTTCAAAACTTATAAATCAATTATAAAAACTGAAAGATATGCTACTTGTAATTATTTATGAGCTTGCATGTGAGTAAAAATATAAAGATGTGCATAATGTGACTTTCCTTCTCTTCTCGTTTAGCATAGTTTTGAATAGGATTTGGCAAAGTGTATAGTTCATTTGAAAAGAACACAACACTTTCTTAAATCAATTCCTATACATTTCTGTGTTATTACTTAAGAAGGACATCAACACTTACACATATAAATTGCATAAACAAATCAAACAAACAAACACAAACTTTTTCATCTTTTTTTTTTTCAATTCATTTCTTTTGTACATGTATATGTATCTAAGGAAAGTGGTATATTAGTCTAGACAACCCTAGGGTTGTGAGGCTTTAAGTAGCCCTAAGTAGGTCTTGTACTTTACACCCCTGATGCTAACAATGGCATCATACTCACTTATATCTTTCATACATATATGTGTGCATATGAAAAATGGATAAAAGAATCCCTCCTTTTCTACTTAACAAAATCATGCATCATAAGAACATTCAAAATTCTCAAACAAATTCTCTTAGCATTCATCAATAAAGTGTGCTAAATATTCCCATTTGCATGTATAGATATGCTTAGGATTCATTCATATGCATGTCACACATGTTTGGAAAGAAACAAAGTAATGTGTATTTTGTGATAGTATTTTACTTTACTTAATCTTAAAATGCCTTTCTTTTTGAATAGGTTTATTTAGGGAAAAGCTAAACTTTGGATTAATTAAAACACTGAATAAAATATTCATTAAACAAAATCAAATATGAATCTACCTTAGAAAATTACTTGGGGTAGGGAGGAACGAGAAGTTCTCTTCTCTTTTCCTCTCTTTACAACTTAGTAATTAATTATAGGAATCACTTAAACCAAATCAAAATACAAAATAAAATCAACCAAAGCAACTAAATCATTTACATGAAACAAACCCTCTATGGTGAACATTTTCATACTTACAACCTAGCTAAGCATACCACACAAACCTTAAATAACACACACATTAGGCTAAGTCACCATTTCTAGCTTTAGGTTAAGGCAGTGCATGCTTTGATGTTTGCTTTTATTTTATGAGTTTTTTTTTGTCTATATATTAGGGTGCATGTGTGTATATTAGGGTGCGCAGTAATAAAAATATAACTGCTTTTGCTGTGCAGGTGCTTATTCCCTTAAGCATAATAAAAAATAGGCCATGGGGACTTGGGTACCCATGTGTGGGGTGCTAAGTCCAATTTATATATATACATGCTTGGGATTATTTAGTTTATTGTTCTAATCTCTATTTTGTAGGTGTAAGTTAGATTACCTTTTTCCTTTTTTCATGTACTTTTGCAATTAAGATTCTGGAGTGATAGTTACAGAGGATTAGGATGAGCATTGGTCATAAGATCATGTCTTATGTACCATGTGAAGCCTTTGGAGCAACCATATTTTAACCAACCAAAAGAAGAAAGAAGAAAGAATAAAGAAGAAATAAGAAAGAAGAAATGAAGAACCCATAACATGAATTCATTACTTAATTATAATTAATTCATTTTGTAATCCAAGTGTAGAGCTCAGCTACCCAATTTATTTTTCGGGTTTGTGCAGTGGAGCCCGACCACAAATGGCCTCTTATTCTTTTGCGCTAGTTTTATAAATTGATTGATGTTTGTTTAACTTGCGCATTAAGATGACATCTTTTCCTAGTTTCTTTCTTGCTTTGATGTATGGCCTGGATGACGATTAGGCTCTTAGAAAAATAAATTTTAAACCTAAGTTAAACAACTTAAATTAAATATAAATAACTCATAACCTCACCTAAAGCTTAGGTTATAAAATAAGATAAAAGAATTAACAACTCCTTAGCTGGATGTTGTCTTATTTTTCTAACATAATGCATAAAAATCATATTATTTCACTCTTGATAGGAGGGCTTCCACCTTTGCTAGAGAATTTGGTTTAACTTGTGAGAGCCATAACTCCTTATCTTGCTAATTTTGGCCCAAAATCTAATTTCTCATGAATTAAGCATATAAATCCTAAAGCCCGTGTCAAATTGATTGTCCAAAATAAAAAAATGTAACAAAATTTGTAGTAGATTTATGTCATTAAAGCATGCCTATGTGATCTAGTTTCTCAGGGAGTGTGTTTAAGGACTTAGCCTCTTTCTAAATAAACAACACCTTAGCTATTTTGCTAAAGCATTTGACTTGCCTACATATTTTAAAACTGTAGGAGGAGTTAGTTGGTGGCCACCCCCAGGAGGTTGTAAGTCCAACAGTTGGGTGGTTTATCCTCCGAGGTAAACCAAATACCCATTTTTGCCTTAGATTTAGGTCTCACTTTTGGCTCTAGCCAAAGCTCCCTATATTTAAGTTTAGAGGTTGTTACTTCCCTTTGCGGGCTATGAGCATAAATTCTCACCTCTTAGGCATTTATGTAACCTTATATCATGGAATTGTGAGCCATACATTTCAAATAAAAATTCAACTCAAACAAATTAATTCAATTCCAAAAATGTAAAGCCCTACCATAAGGTAGTTTGGGATGCTTACTAGGCTTCTTAGTATCTTAAGAATCCCCTAATTGTTTTCATTCAGCTTCGATAAGAACTCCCTCCTCTTGATCGATCCCACTTGACTTTCTAAAAATTAACCAATCGATTGATAGTCCTACCTTTCAAAATTTTTGGAGACAACGATCATTTACCTTAATCGATAGTATTCCTAAGGAATCTTATTCCTTAGGATGTAATTAACTACGGAGGCTTGCCCCTGTAGGGAACTTGATGAACCTGGTTTAAAATAAACTCTGCTTTACTTTTTCATGTAAAGTAGGTGAAGAATCTCTGGTACATTTTGAAGACCTGTAGTCCTTAGGAGTCTTTATTGATGTTATTAGGTCCATTATAGGGTGGTAACTTCTATCTCTTGAGATAGCACCCCTTTCCTCAATGACATGCCCGATCACCCTAATAAGAACATATACGGATTTGTGTGGCATCCCAACAAGGCATATATTTCTATTTTCATTTATCCTCTTCAAAAAGGATAGATGAACGCAAAAACATTTCACCACAGTTGGCCATTGAATACCTACAAGCTTTTTTTATAGGGTTTTGGACAATGCCCCCAGCAGTACCTCCCCTATGGGCACTCTATTTAGATTACATCCTTAGTGACCCCATTTAGACACTACTTGGGTTACTTTTGGATTGGTCAATCCTCATTTCCTAGTAGCTACCCCTGTGGTTGGAGAATTTATCTTGTTGATATGCAGATTCTCCTTTAGTCTAGTAAGTCTAAGATTGGACTAAGTTGATATATGCTCCTTCTCAGTGTGGTCCCTCATAAACTAATAGGGTCCACGATAACATAAAATTAACAAAATATATCTTCACTTGTGGATTAGGAATTCAAGCCCCCAAAGGGCTCCTTTCCCAAGCAGGCATCGTATCTTTAGGGTAGTTTTAGCAAAATTTCTTATAGGAATTTTTGACTACATTGAATTAAGAAAAGTCCCTGTGTACCACTCTCTCAGTAGTCACCCTTAGGTCGAGTTCAACTTGTTGTGCCACCAACGAGTCACCCCGACGGTCATCTTTGCTTTGAAAGATATAAGTATATTACGCATTATGGTGTTTATTTTTAGATTCGTTTGTGTTGTATATGTGAGGGGACACCATGTAGATCTGAGAATGTACATATTGAGGTGATCAGGTATGACATCAAGAAATAGTATACTATCTCAAGAGATAGAATTCACTACCCTACGATGGACCTAATCATCAAATAAGGACCCCTATGGCATGATGGGTCTTCGAATATACCATAGATTTTCCCCTACTTTACATGAAAAAGTAAAGCAAGATTTATTTAAACTGGGTTCATTAAATTCCCTATGGAGGCAAGCCTCCATAGTTAATTACATCTTAAGGAAAATTAATACTTTAAGAATACTCTCAATTAAAGTAGGCGATTGTTGTCTCTAAAGAATTCAAAGATAGGACTGTCAAAGGATTGATTGTATTTTGGAAAATCAAGTGGGATGGTTCAAAATGAGTGAGTTATTATCGATGCTAAAGGGGATAAGTAGAGAGTGGTCATGATACTAGGAAGCCTAGTGAGCACCCCAATCTATCATATGGTTGGGCTTTATATATTTAAAATTTAGAAAATTTATTTATTTGAGTTAAAATTTTATTAGAAATTTAGGACTTATAATTCCACAATACAAGATTATGAAAATGTCTAAGAGGTGAGGATCTATGCTTGCAGGGGTCCTTATATAAATCTTTTATATAAAGTTCACACATTTTCCCAAAAAATAAGGAAAGAAAGATAAATCATTTATATAAAAACATCATTTTTCCAAAAAGTTCACATAATAAAATATTTGAACAAAAAGTTTCATAATTTAACCTCATCTAACAATCTTCAAGATTATTACATGTAGGACCTTTTCAAAAAATCAAAGCTAAGAATCATCTTTCAAAAAGCACAAATGAACATCCTCATTCAATTTATTGAATGAAAATTTTATTTCTAAATAAAATAAAGGAAATCTTTCAAAAATCACAAATGAACATCTTCATTCAATATACTCAAATCTATTGAATGTGGATTTCATTTCTAAATCATCTTTTCGAAAATCACAAATGAACATCTTCACTCAATATACTCAGATTTAGTGAATGAGGATTTCATTTCTAAACCATCTTTTCAAAAAGCACATATGAACATCCTCATTCAATATACCCAAATTTATTGAATGAAGATTTCAATTTCAAAAAAAAATCAAAAATCACCTTTTCAAAAAGCACAAATGAACATCCTCATTCAATATACCCAAATTTATTGAATGAAGATTTTATTTTCAATCAAAATCAAAAATCATACTTTCAAAAATCACAAATGAACATCCTTATTCAATATACCCAAATATATTGAATGAAGATTTCATTTCTAAACAAAATCAAAAATCATTTTTTCAAAAAGCACATATTTGAAAATGAATACCCTCATTCAATATACCCAAATTTATTGAATGAATATTTCATTTCTAGATGGAATCACATCATAAAATTGAAACTCCATTTCAATATATCTTACATATGTTGAAGTTGGAGTTTCTTCCTTTTTCAAAAAAAAAAAAAAATCAAATTTGAAGATAAGACTACTTTATTCTATATGTCTAAACTTGTTGGATGGAGGCTTTATCTCCAAACAAAATCACACCATTTGAAACTCCACTCAACACATTCCACATGTGTTAAGTTGGAATTTCCTTCTCTTCAAAAAAGCAAACAAAAACCTCATCTTTGAAACATGAAACAAAATTGACTTCTATTTTACATACCTAAATTTGTAAATGGAAATCCTCTTTTCAAAAATCAAAAAAATCAAACACATTTAAATCCTTCATTTAGCACATCCAAATTTGCTAAGAGAAGATCCACTTTTCTAAAATCATAAAAATCAAACACATTTGGATCCTTCATTTAGCACATCCAAATTTGCTAAGTGAAGATCCTCTTTTCAAAAATCATAAAAATCAAATACATTTGGATCCTTTATTTAGCACATCCAAATTTTCTAAGTGAAGATCCTCTTTTCAAAAATCATAAAAATCAAACACATTTAGATCCTTAATTTGGCACATCCAAATTTGCTAAATAAAGATCACTCTTTTGAAATAAAAAATAAAACAACACACATTTAGATTCTTTATTTTAGCATACCCAAATTTGCTAAGTAAAGATCTTCTTTTCAAATAAAAATAAATAAATCAAACACATTTGGATTCTTTATTTAGCATACCCAAATTTGCTAAGTAAGGATCCTCTTTTCAAAACATCAAAACAAAAAAAAAATATTTGGACTTTATTTAGCATGCACAAATTTGCTAAGTAAGATTCCATTTTCAAACTCACACATGATTCACATCATGAGCAAATAAACAAAAGAAGAAAATTATTTTCAAACAACTTATTTAGCATACCCAAATTTGCTAAGTGAGTAATCTCCAAAAAAAAATTAATTGACCCTTTATTTTATCATACTCAAATTTGTTAAATGAAGGGTTTACAAACATAAAAATCAAATTCAAATATGATCCAATGGAAGAATCAAAATTTCTTCAAAATATTTGAACCCATTTTTAACATACACAAATTTGTTGAAAATGGATTCTAAACTCAAAAATCTCCTCTCCAATTCTAAATTCAAAATCTCTCCCAAATTTAAAGAGCCCCACTTAAAATATTCAAATTTTTGAGTGTGGGTTCAAATTCTAGATCAAAATTCAAAAGATAACAAAATACCAAAGCAAAAATCTGATGTGAGTTTGTTTTCAAAAATTGTAGAATTTCAACTCAATTTTAGTCAGTTTCTCTCAAAGTTTAGTTTAGTATAAATGGAACCCTAGAAGTATGTGCTTACTTTTCCTTTTGGGATGGATTTGGCCTTGGATCGGGCTAGCCTCTCATCGACTGACTTTTCCCATCTCATTCACTTTGGTTGAGGATTTGAGAGGGCCAGGATCACTTGTGAGGGGGCAGCCCTCATGATCGTTAGCAGGAGTGTGGTGAATGGGCAGAAACCAGTCATCCATGTTGAGATGCCATCTAACTCTGAGTTTCCCTCATTGAAGAGAAAGGCTATGTAGTTCCCACAATAGTTGCAGTTTCAGCACCAGTGTGTTCAATGGTTCCCATTACTACCCCAATGCAGGCTAGCACCCACTCATTGGCTTCTTCCAAGGGGAAGGATCCCCTATCTTCATAGATAGTCTCTTCTACCTACGAGGTAAAGTCTAGTTCCCATATTGCTCCTCCCAGCAGGGCTCAACGTTGAAACAGGAGCCACAAGATCAAGCGCATCATGTGCGCATAGCCAAGGAGTTGGAGGCAGTTTCTCAAGCTGCAGTAGAGGAGTTACCCAGCATAGTTTCTCCCTTGATCATATAGAACAAGTTTCATCGTATCTCTAGATCTGATGAAGAGGAAGATGTTAGGAGGATCTCAGTGTCACCTCCACCTACAATATAATATGAGGCTTCTACCAGAGATAGGAGGAGGTCATATGCCAGCCTCAAGTCAATTATGCACAGAGTTGGTGGGGCATATGGACGATCAGATTTCAGGGCCCAATTTGATCTACAATCAGTCATCCCTCGTAGCGTAGGTGAGCACATTTGATAGGAGAAGGCCCAAGAGTCCTGTGTATCAGTGTGTGTGACTAGTTGAGATAGGTGGAGGTACACTAGACAGTCAGTGGCCTTAGCCATTATGGGTTTTCTTGATGGATGTGCTACCCGCGCCGGTCATACTGATCATAATTTATTGACGGGTACTAGCCACCATGGGAGGAGAGCTCTTACACAGAGAGAGTTGGTGGTGCCTCTGCCACACCACTCTACTCCATGTCCACCATCTCCAATATAGGTCCCATCTTCCACAGTTCCATCAAAGGCCATGAAGGCAGCATCCGGAGAAAAGAAAGCCCCACTGGTGATCCGCCAGTAGCCTAGAGATTCCATTTCATCTACACCACCGACTGAGGTGAGGCTGAGCTCTCCTACTCAACCTCCTACTTGACCTCCTACTTTAGTTGTGGTGAAGAGGGAGTGGCAACCTCAAAGCATAGTAGTCATGCCATCACCACCACCACTGCAATAAATCAGGGAGTTAGCAGCAGCTGAGGGATAAGAAGACAGTACCATTGTCCCTATGGTCATAGATCCTCCCAAGAGTACCACTCCACCAAGATCTAGTGACAATTAGGAGCATGTATCCTCCAATGAGCATAGTCCTCATAAGATTAGCTGTCCAACAACTGGGGTGGTTAGATGTATTTCTATTCATGACAATGATCCTGCTACCGGTCAGCCCTAATCATTTGTGCCTGTGCAGTTAGACCGCTCCCTAGATGATATTGTAGCATATTATCTAGTTGAGAAGAAGGAAATCCTAGGGTATGACTGGTCTGACCTAGAGGAAGAAAAGGTTAGCTTTGATCCCAATGAAGATGATTTGATGGAGAATTTAGCAGGAGTGCATATGGTTGATACTAAGGGTTCCCTAATTTGGGATCCATTGAGTTTGGAAGGTGCTGCGGCAGAGCAGGATGACACAACCTACTCTACCCAACACTTCCTTCAGCAACTTGAATGGAAGGATGAACAAATTGACAAAATGGGAAAGAGGCTTGAAGATTTTCTAGCAGCAGTTTTGGCACTTTAGAATTAAGCCCCATCAGTACATTTTACTATAATAGAGACCGATCAGCCTGACTTGTTGGATGTCTTGGATCAAGCCAATACTTCACCTCTAGTAGAGCAGGGCAGCACTAGCTTGTATAGGAAGGTAGTGGGTAGTATCTTCATATAAGAAATGGATATTAAACTCATGGTTGAGTAGCAAGTGAGAGAAGCGCTGGCACAAGCCCAAGGAGGATCATCAGTACCAAAAGGTAGACCCTACCCAGAGGAATTTGATGCCATCCAATATCCTAAGGGTTTTGTGCCACCTTCTTTTAAGAGCTTTGATGGCAGTGGGAACCCACACCAGCAGAAAGTGCTCTTCAGGGCCAGCTGTTGCATCCCTGGTGGCAGCGCATTATTATTCCAATTTTTTGTCAGTAGTTTAGCAGGCATAGCCTTTGATTGGTACGCTGAACTCCCCAACAATTCAGTGAAGATTTTTGTTGAGTTGGAGCAACTCTTTATCAAGAGGTTTGATGGAACTCAACAAAGGGTGACTGTGGGTGATCTTGTTGTAGCACAACAATACCTCGGTGAGTCCCTCCTTGATAATATTTTTAGATGGCACAATTTGAGTATGAAATGTGAACCGCAGCTGTCTGAACAACATGCCATTAAAATTCTACTAAAGAATATTCATGGCCCAATCACCTTCATGCTTAAAGGTTTTACCATCAAAATATTTGAGAAGCTAATCAACAAAGCGGCTAGTCTATAAGGAGATGCCAAATAGTTGGCTTTTCAAGATCAATCAGCAAAGCCAAAGCCATAGAAAACACATGAGAAGTAGCTAGGGGTAGTAATAGATGTGGACAAGGGGAAGCAACCAGCCATAGAGCAGTATGAGAGACTTCGGGCTCCACAGCCATCACTCACCTCCTTTACCACCACCTCGACCATCTTATCAGCCACCACAGCAGCCTCCATGGCCTTCATCACCTCCTCCTCAACCATACTCACAGTAATGATACACATACCCGCCCTCAGGTAGCTACCATCCACCTACTCATTTGGATAAACTAAACAAATCTTATTTATTTAAGATGGAGGTAGTTAGGAAAATCTTTAAGAATCTCCTAAAGAAACCTGACTTTCAGCTACTCGAGGCTAGGAAGCCAGTGAAAGTGGGCAGGAGCATGATCTTAACTTTTGCCCCTACCATCGCATGCTAGGCCATTTTTTGGAGGATTGCTTCACATTCAAAGATTGGCTTGAGCATAGCTACAAGTTTGGTGCCATAGTTATCCTAAAGGAATACCTAGTGGAACAGGTAATCCTTGGGGATACATGCGATCCTCTCAAAACCAAAGAAGGTTGGGATATCTTTTTATCCTGAACCTCTAAAAAGATTATTTCAAAAATCAAGAAACTTTCCTTGCGGTGCCAGAGGAAACTCGAACCTCCAACTTCAAGGAAGGTTCGCAAGTGGCAAAAGATAACTTGGGGAAAGTGAGAGCTCAGCAACCCATACTAGCCTAGGATAGCTAAGTAGCACAACCAACGACCGAGCCCAGCCTCCATCCTGCAGTTGCAGCTACTACCTCAACTGATACCTCTACTTCAGCTAGCTCTTCTTCTAGTAGACATCTTGTATCGATAGATGAGAGAATCATATCCCTCATCCCACTTACTTTACTAGATTTATACTATGTACCTCCTTCTAAATCTAAGAAATTAAGGAATAAAGCTAGTTTGAATTTGTGTGTCTTCTGATGGGTTGTCAAATTCTACTCTTATGGAAAACTTATCAAGTCTAAATAATAATTATAACAACTCCAATCTTCCTCTGTCTAATTCAGAGATGGACTTTCCTTCTCTAAATAATACGGGTTCCCCACTTGAGATAGACTTGAAATCATCTAATTTTGAGGGTCCTATAAAAGAAGTTGTAGGTGAGCCTAACGAGCAGGTATAATCTTCCACTAAACTGCCACAAGAGATCACTGAAGTTAACCTCCGTAGTGGCAAGGTTCTACCGCCTAGGGCAGCACTTCAAGATAAAGGAAAATAAGTCATTGGTACTAATGAGCCAAAAGCCCCTCCACAAGATGCTCCACCCATGGATATGCTTATGGAGGATTAGCCCAAAGTGGATTACAATGTCCTCGCTCACCTAAGAAACTTGTCAGCTAAGTTAAGCATATATGAAGCCCTTGTCTTATCCAAAGAGATGAGGGAATCATTAATCAAGGCTCTTCTTGATCCCGAGATATTCTTAGCTCAGCTAAACACTATTGGAGAGGTGGCACATTATTCAAGATAATCTTAGGGAGTCACATTCATAGATGAAGACCTTCTTCTAAGGGACATGGAGCTCAATTGTCCCCTCTACATCACAGTGGATATGGGAAGATTAAGAATTTCTATGGTTTTGGTTGATCTAGGTGCATCGATGAACATTATGAGTCTAAAGACCCTTGCCTATTTGAAAATTGATATCTCTACACTCTGAGGAGATCGATGATGTTGAGAGGATTCAATGAATAGGGTAAGAGGACTCTAAGCTCCATAGTGTTACTTTTGGAAATATGTGGCTGGAATACTGAAGCTAAATTCTACATAATTGATTCAAATACTTCATTCACTACTTTGTTCAGTAGGCCTTGGATACACCAGACCAAGATGATTCCATCCGCCCTCCATCAGTGCATCAAGTTTCGAAAGGATGGAATTGAATACTATGTCAAAGGAGATGTAAAGCCATTTTCAGTAAGAGAGATGGAGATATATGAAGATGCGACCTACTATCTTCCTTAAAACACCCTTTCTCATGAACCCGATCAAAATTCAAATGTAAAAGAAAAAGAAAAAGAAGAAAAAGAAAAGAAGAAAGAAAATACAAGTGAACGAGAAAAGGACATCAAGGAAGAAGTAGAGCCGCATTTCACATTCCACTCACAGTTCATTCCATCATATGGACATATGGGTAGGATGACTTGACCTCCACCAGGCAGAGACAGAGGGAGACACAGAGGCAGTTCCAAAGGTGGAAGACCCCCTGGTTGGCCGCCAATTAATATGGGTTATGTTCCAATTCACAGGATTACCCCTGATATTCACATAGACTTGGAATCTAGCTCGGAGGATGAGGCTCATGTGATTAGCATACTAGCTAACCCCTCTCAATGGGCTTCATTGGCGGTGACACTTGAGCCAGATAATGATGAAGACCAGGCCTCCAAGCAAAGCATGAATGTATTTGAATTAAGTTTATGCAAAACCATCACGCAGTAGTTGAGAACTTTAGCTCTAACCTCACTTTCCTCTCAAAAAGTTGAGGTTTAGTAGTTAAGGAAGCCCCTAGGTCTTCCAATTATGACAAGCCAAAGAGATTCCTATTGGGCTCATCATCCTCAAGTCCAGAAGCTGATGTAAAACTTGAGGATAATTCATATAAAGATTTAAAGGAATTTCCTTTTGATTGGTACTCGTCTTGTGTTCTTAATCTTACGAAGAAAGGTTTGATTCTTTATACATGGTCCAAGCACAGGTCAGAGTACTTTGAAAAGCTATGGAACAATAAAGGCAAGGATGCATAATCAAGATCAGGACTAGGATTCAGTACAGTATGTCTAATCGATGATGATGATTACTGCTTAGTTATCATCAATCACCTGGAGTCTGATAGCTTCTTCTCAAACCACACTAACTCTTATGAGAAAATGTGTTTAGAAACTTCACATGATCTAGATTATCTTCAAATCAAAGATATGTCACCAGAATTTGAAAAAGAAATCCATTCAATAATCGATAAGCTTAAAGAAATCAACCTTGGGACTGAAGAAGACCCGTGCTCGACATACATCAGTTCTTTCTTTGAATGAAGAAGAAGAAACTAATGAATGTTAGGCTATTATTGTGAGTTTAAGGACTTTGCATGGAGCTATGAAGAGATGCCGATTATCTCTACATAGCAATCCACAAACTAGCAATAGACCTAAGCAATCTATCAAGCAAGCTCCTAGACGCATGTGATTAGAAATCAAAAGTCATTTTAAATTGATCAATCTTTGGTTTCATCGAGGAAAATATCTACACTTGCTTGATGTCAGCCGTTAAGAAAAGAATAGCCAAATTTGCATATGCATTGATTTTAGGGACTTAAATAAGGCATGTCCTAAGGATGAATTTTCACTTCCTATACCAGAGTTAATAGTGGACATTGCCTCATCTCATGTAGTATTCTCCATCATGGATGGGTCATCTGGCTATAACCAAATTAAGATGGTACCCAAGAATGAAAGAAATATTACTTTTTGAACCCTGATCGAAATATATTGTTATAAGGTCATGCCTTTTGACCTTAAAAATACTGGTGCTACATACCAATGGGCCATGACTCAGATCTTCAATGAACTCATTCATCATCAAGTTGAATGCTATGTTGATGACCTAATAGTCAAAAGAAAATAAAAGGAAGACCACCTCTTTGACTTGTGAGTAATTTTCAAGCGGTTAAGATAATTTAACCTCAAAATGAACCCTTTGAAGTGTGCATTCAGAGTAACTTCAGGAAAGTTCCTTGGGTTTATTGTCTGACATCGGGGAATAGAAATAGATCTAGAAAAGATCAAAGCTATCTTAGAAATGACACCCTCTAAAATTCTAACTCAACTCAGATCTTTCCAAAGGTAGTTGGTGTATCTAAGATGCTTTATCTCTAATCAATCAAGGAGATGCAAGCCATTTTTAGCACTTGTCAAAAAAAATGCCAAGTTCAAGTGGGATGATAAGTGCCAGCATGCCTTTGAAGATATTAAGCAGTATTTCCTGAAGTTGCCAGTTTTAGCAGCCCTTATCCCAAGCAAGCCACTTATCCTCTACACTGCTGCATTGGATGACTCCCTTGGCGCTTTGATCGCTCAAACCAACAATGAAGAGAAGAATAATGCTCTCTACTACCTCAATAGTTATATGATCCTAGCTAAAACAAACTACCCACCTATTGAAAAACATTGCCTAGCTTTAATCTTTACATCCTAAAAGCTAAGACACTACAAGCTATCTCATAAGGTGAACTTGATTTCAAGAATCAATCCACTACAGTATCTCATGACATGGATAATGTTATATGGATGGTTGGCATGTCGGTCCATGATTCTCTTACAGTTCAATATCATATTTGTACCCCTCCGTGCAGTCAAAGGACAAGCAATTGCAAATTTCTTAGCAGCACACCCACTTCCCATTGATTCCCCGCTTAGTGATGATCTCCCTGATGAACAAATCATGAACTTAGGGGAGGTTAACAATGGGAGATGTATTTTGATGGTGTGGCTTCCTTTCATAAAGGAGAAGAACCATGATATACTCTTCTAAGAAAGGCAGGGGCAGGAATAGTTCTCTTAACTCCAGACCACGATATGATGAAATTCTCATACTATCTCTCCAATCCATGCACCAACAATGAAGCCGAGTATGAGGCTTTGATTTCCGATTTGTAGTTAGCCATTATAGTATATGTCAAAAGCATCAACATCTATGAGAATTCTCAGTTGGTCATCAACTAGATTGTTGGGTCCTACAAAGTTCTAAAACCTAAGCTTTGTCATTTCCATGAGTACACCATGAAGCTGTTGGCCCAAATCCCTGAGGTCACCATCTATAAGGACCCTTGAAGAGAGAACACAGTAGCAGATGCTTTGGCCAAAATTGCCAAGGAATTGGCATGTCCGGAAGATGAGTTCATTCTAATAAGGGTCCAAATTAGACAAGTCTTATCCCTTATTGATGCTGAACTCGTCAAAGGCTTTCTCTAGAAGTGGAGGTTATAGTTTCCGAAAAGGACAAGGAGCTAGATTGGAGGCAACCATTCATGGATTACCTGACTAGAGACAAACTACCTCAAGAGAAGTCACAAGCCCATTAGATGAAGCAGATAGCTTTCTCCTATCTTTTCATGGATGGCCCCTTGTACCGACAGTCTTTTGATCCAATATGGTTACATTGTTTAGACAAACACAAAGCTCATAACATCATGATAGAGGTACATTCAGGTCTATGTAGAATGCATCAATCCAGTCTAAAGATGAAAGCAAAGATCAAGAGACTAGGATATTACTGGCCTTCAATGATTACATACTATATGAACGTGGCTAGGAGATGCCATCAGTGTCAAGTAGACGGTGTGGTCCTATATCAACCACCCAGCATTCTACATCCTACATTGGCCTCATAGCCATTTAAGTGTTGGGGTACTGACATTGTGGGTCTGATCGATCCTCCTTCTTCCAAGGGTCATCGGTTCATCTTAGCGCCACTACTTTTCTGAGCAATCCCACTCGAGAGGTCACATTTCAAATGTGCTCCAATTTTTAGAACCATATCATATATGGTTGAATCGATGAATTATATCCGATAATGGTATTGCATTCAAGAGCACCAAGATCAACAGCCTCTCAAGAAGACATGATATAGTTTGGAGATACTCCACCATCTACTACCCCAGGGCGAATGGCCTAGCATAAGCATTCAACGAAACTCTCATCCAGATACTAAATAAGACTCTTGACGATAACAAATGACAGTGACATGAGTAGTTAGTTGAAGCATTGTGGGCATACCATACCACATACAAAACTCCAACCAGATCTACCCCGTTCTCCTTAGTGTATGGGTCCGAAGCCATTCTACCATTAGAAGTTCAACTCCCATCACTAAGGATAGTAAGTAAAATCACTGAGGCAGAGAATGCAAGTTGCGGTTAGAAGAGCTCAAAGATTTGGAGAAGAGGCCTTCGGCAGAACCTCAAGTTATACAAGGCCAAGATGAATCAAGCTCACAACATGCTGGTCCGCCCTAGAACTTTTCAACTAGAAGAACTTGTTCTAGTTCTAAGGAGACCAATTGTTGCCCATCAAAGATGGGAGGCAAGTTTGAACCCACTTGGGAAGGCCCTTTTATCATAGAGAAGGCCTACCAAGGAGGATCTTATCAGCTTATTGATTCTAAAGGGGAACACCCGATGCTTCCAATTAATGGGCTCTATTTGAAGAAATATTACCCATAAAATCATGTTTGAAAATAATTATCATCAAAAATTTTTATTCCAATTCATCAAAATATTCTCATCTTTTGAAACATTATTTTCTTATTTGAAAATCTACCATGACATGTTTAGGGTAGTTGAAAGAGAACCCAAGAGGACCCCTATCCTTCTTTTATAATACCAACACAAATTAAACACAAATCCCCAAGCACTACCAGAATAGGTGTGAGAGAACCCAAGAGGCATCCTATTTCGACTAGCACAACTAAGTTAGGTGTAAGAGAACCCAAGTGGCATCCTTTCTTAGTGGAATCCCAATTGTCATTCATGGCACCATTTCATCAAATTCCCCAACGTGTTTTAGGATAGGTATAAGAGAACCCGAGTGGCATTTTATTCCCTCAAGCATAAACGCAAAAACAAACACATATCTTTTGTCTCGAGCTACTTTGATGTGGTAGCAAGCCCCCTATGGCACTCACTCATTAGCTACTCTAGGTCAGACTGACATGCTACCTTGCTAGCTTGTCACCCCGATGGTCACTTGTTCGGTGGATGTGAGTCATCGTGCTTTCTTCCTGACTTGACCATTGCAAACCAATGAGTGCCTTGTAATCTACCTCATGTTGACTTTGTTTAAGATAATGTAAGCCTACAAGCTTTCTTCTTGGACTAGCCATCATGCACTAACTAGGTTCAGTTTATTTGAGGTTGAGGATAAGTCTCCCAGAGGCTCCTTTTCTCTCAACTACTTTTGAGTTGATATAAATCCCCCAGTGGAATTTACTTAGTAGTCACCTTAAGTCGGGTGGCACCTGTCAAGCCGAAGATAGACTATCCCAATAATCAGTTCTGCTATAGGAAGATGTGAGTCCCTAATGCTTTCTTCTTAGGCTGATTGTCACAAATAGACATACACCTTAGGTTGGTTGATGTTCGCTATGCTGATAGTAACTCACCTGTTGGATACACCACTCTTGGTAGATATGAGTCCCTGAGCTTTCTCCTTGATTTGGCCACCGAATACCTATAGATATTATCTTCTCTATGATTTTGGATAAAGCCCTTAGTGGCCCCTCTCCCTTGCAGGCATTCTATTTTGATTACATCTTTAGAGACCCTATTTAGACACTACCCAGGTTAGTTTTGGACTGGACAATCCTCCTTTCCTAGTAGCCACCCCTGTGGTTAGAAAATTTGTTTAGCGAATGCATAAATTCTCTCTTGGTTCAGTAAATCTGATATAGGTCTTGGCCGATATAAGTTTCTTCTCAGTTTGATCCCTCGTAAACCAACAGGATCCTTGATAAATAAACAAATTATTCGCTTGTGGATTAGGAATTCAAGCACCCAGTGGCCCCTTATCCAAGTAGACATCTTATCTTTAGGGCAGTGTCAGTAAAGCTCCCTATAGGAATTGTCTGACTACTCTTGAGTAGAGATAAGTCCCCAGGTCGGCACTCTCTCAGTAGTCACCCTTAGGTCGGGTTCAATCTGTTTTGCTACAAACAGGTTACCCCGACGATCATTTCACTTTCAAATATGTAAGTCTACTATGCATTCTTTCTAGCATGATTGTTGCAAACCGAAGGGAAGCCCTAGGTCGGGTTAACATGTTACCTCGCTAATATGTTACCCCAATGGTCTTGTCATTCAGGATGATGTGAGTCCCTGTGTTTTCTTCCCTAAATTAACTATTGCAAACCGAAAGGCACCCCTTTGGTTGGATAGTTCTCCCTTTGGTCGGGAAACTACTCCCTTTGGATTGGTAAACCTAAGCTAGATCAAGGCCAACATACTTAGTCGGTCCATAACCGATGGGATCCATCAAATATAATTAAAAAAATGAAATTAATTTTGACTATCTTTGAAATTTAAGTCCCCAATAAGCCTTCTAGGTTGGGTTTGATTCATTGTTACAACGATCACCCGGTCCTACTTTGGAAGATGAGTCTATGCTTTCTTCCTAAATACATTACACACAAAGGCAACCCTTTGGTTGGATAGTCTACTATGTGGTTAGTAGACTACTACATTGGTCCATCCAAACTGACAGATGGTCCATTGCAAAATTTCAAAATTTAAATTTAAAAGTCTAAAACAAATCCCTTCTAACCTCCTCAGTGGAGTCAAATCTGAAACAAATTCAGCCCTCTTCCCTAGTTGAGTCAAACTAAATAAACAAAATAAATCCAATCAACCTTCGTAGTGGAGTCAAACCAAATTAAACAAATAAAATCAATTTGTTTCTCCTCAGTGAGATACAAATCTTCCTAATTCCCCAGTGGATGACTTGAACTAGCTCCCCTAGTGGAGAGTTCCCATTTTCATCCCTAATGGATCCCGAATTCTAATTCCCCAACGGATTTCACAACCTCTTATCCCTGGTGGATGACTTGAGCTTGCTACCTGGTGGAGAGTTCACATTTTCATCCCCAGTGGAGCACCAAATCATAAATCAACAAATCAAATCAATTTCTTTATAGCGAGACCCAAATCAAATCAAACCTCTCAACCCCTAGTGGATGACTTGAACCTTTTCCCCAAGAGGAAGGCTCACATATTCAATCCCTAGTGGATTCCTCCTTCACTCTCTTATGTCTTCGACATGAGTAGAGTCACATTGCACTAAAATCTTGATCCTTTTTACACCTCAAGTTTGGGAGTATATTGTTTCTATTAGTGCTTGTGATCATTCAAGCGTTGTTGATTATCTCGGTCAACACCAATACGTGCGGTGTGCCTTATCAATCACACCACACCTATTGGGCGCCCTTTGTTGACCTCACTTTTGGAGTGAGCTTTCAACTTCTCCATCTTAGACATAAGGACTCCTCTAGACATTAAGAGTTCCTTAGTCTTAAGACACTTCTAGTGATTAAGTGAACACTTAACCTAACCTTAGAGACTTAGAAGAGTTGGCCATAGGAATGGGTTGTGCCTTAGGGGGATTAGAAAAACTTGCCTACACTTTAGCTTGAACCAAATCCCTACTTCCATCCTTCAAGTCAAACTTCAAATCCAAATTAACTTCAAATTCACATCAACCTCAAATTCAAATCAATTCCAAATCCAAATCATGAATCAATTCCAAATGATTGAAACCCATAATTGAATTCCAAATCTAAAATCTTTCCTAAGCCCTTTTGATTTCATCTTATGGACTTAGCTTAAATCAAATCCAAATCAATTCAATTCAATGGATTTTCTCATAACCCATATATATCTTCATTTATATTCATGTATATAAATGAAATATAAATTCAAATAACCAAAACAAAATTCAAAACTCAATTCCAAATCCAAAATCTTTCCTAAGCCATTTTGATTTCATCTTATGGACTTAGCCAACCCAAATCCAAATCAATTCAAATTCAAAATATTTTCTCATAACCCATTTATATTCACAAATATAAATGAAATATGAACTAAAATAACAAAAATTAAATCCAAAACTCAAGCCCAAATCTAACCTAAATCCAACCTATACCCTTTCAAGTCAAATTCTTTAACTTAACCGAATCATTATAAAATCAATTCAAACCTTTGAATTTTCTCTCCAAACAATCAATACTTCAATCACAAATCAAATATAAACACAAACTTTAATCATCAAACCAAAATCAAACTAATCCAAATCAACCCATCTTCATCCTTTGAACTTGAAATTGTTAAATGAATCAAATCATATTTGACCCCAAATCACTTGCAAATGGATTTATATTTCAACCATAAGTCCACATGTGAACTTGAATCAAGCCTTGATCAAGCTAATTGACTCACTTAGGCTCACTTGACCCAAAGTGACCTAAAGCACCTTTTTGAGCCAAATTCTAATCTAACTCAAATTGGATTGAACTAAGCTCACCTAAGCCTCACATTGTGAGCAATCATCTAGATGATCACTCAAATTGGGTCAAAATATGTCAAACTTAGCCTTTGATCAAGTCAACACTTAGCCCAAATGAAATCCAAACTAACCAAAATCCCATAGGCTAAATTGATTGAAATCATTGATCTAAATCAATCCATCATCAATGATTGAACATGATCAAGCCATCAATTGAGCCAAACCTAGCCAAATTGGCCACTTGACTTAAGTTGACCTAAAAAGTCAAAATGGGTCAAATCTTGATCTAATCCAAATTGATTGCAACCGATGGGTCAAATTCATTCTAAATCACTTGTCGAACTTGACCAAAGACTCAATTGGACAACTAGACCCAACTTAGCCCAATTGACCATGAACCCAACTTGTCCTAAAAGGTCAAGTCAATTTGAAATCAAACCAAGCCAAAATTGATTGAAACCTAAGCTTACAATACATTTCAAATGATCAACCAAACTTAAACCAACCCATGACCTAACCTAATTGGGTCAAATGGGTCAAATTGGTCAACTTGACCCATTTGACCTAAGTGAACTGAAATGAACCAAAACCAAATCTAAATCAAATTGAACCAAACCAATGATACCAAAACACTTCAAATGGTCATATGAACTTAACCTAACCCATGGTTTGACCTAATTTTACCAATTAATAAATTTGACCCAAGTTGACCCATTTTGACCTAAATGGGTCAACTTGAGCCAAATCAAATCAAATAAACTCTAATTCATTTGAAATTTGCACGACCCATTTTCCAATTATTCCAATATCAAATCCAAATGACCATTTTACCCTAGGTCAGTAACCTATGGCCAAATTCACTTGGAATTTGGCCATCTTTCATGGACCATCCTCCCAAGTGGACCATTTGGACACATGGAGGGTGGTGCATGACCCAACCCAAGGCCAACCGACTCCCAATCAAAATTCTCCACTTGGATCACTCCACACTCATTTAACACATGTGCACCTCCACCATTCCACTCCTGCCAAAATTGAAGCACATGGGATCCCTAACAACCTAAACAAACCCATTCACTAAGTAATTGATCAAAATATAAGAGCTTCAACCATCCGATCCAAGATATACTCCCCTCATTCCACTCAAACCATCTTGCATTTGATTGAGCTAGGATCAAGGCAAGCTTTTCCAAGTTTCCCAAGCATTCAAGCTCATTTAAATTCTCCTTCTCTTTCTTCATAGCCAAAGTGGGAGGTGGAATTTCCACTTCACTCAATTCTCAACTAAACCTCAATTGATCTTGCAAGCACCATCAAGGAGGCAAGTCAAGCTCACCGAAAGCATTTTCCAAGCATCCAAGCCATGGGAAGGGAGACCAAGGTCAAAGTCGCAAGCCATTAGAGGGAGCCTTGGTCAATTGAGCAAGTCACTCCAAATTGAACCTTGAAACTTTCAACAGAGCTTTGTGCCCACTAGACAAAGCTACCTCGGGAAGCAGATAGCCTCTGAGGTATGACTCAAACCGACCTTAATTGAAAATGCTTGGTCCTTGTGAAGGGAATTGTAATCCCATTAAAATTCAACCATTGGATGTTCATGCTTCTGATGGTGTTGAATCTCACCAAATGCTCAAGTGAGCTCAATCAAGCCATGGAGGACGATCACCGCTTCTGTAGGCTTAGGCCATCCCATCTCATGTGTTTTGGATGGACGATGATTAAACACATAGATCTGATTTAACCTTTATAACTGTTTAATCCCATCTGATCCTTGAACGGACATCCCAGGGGAAAGCGCGTCGTGCCGCCAACTGAAGTGGCACATGATGTGACAACTTAAATAACCAATTTCATCGTGCCACATGGAAAGCCTTTGCCGTGTCAACGGTCCACATGGAGCCAATGGGATTAATTATATAATAAGCTTATTTAATTACTTATTAATCATAGAAACTTCATAAATTCATAACTAAATGTAGAAAAATCCAAAAAGTGCAAACTCAAGTTCATTTTAAAGATAATTCAGAGGGGAATCCAATAAAATTATTTGTATTTTAAATAGTGAATTTTCCTTAATTAGGGTTTAATTGAAAACTTAATAACCTTAATTGGTCCCTAATTACTTCATTAATTAATTCCAAGTTTCTCAGACATGTTTAGTGGGATGACTTCTACCTCCCTTAATTTTCTTGGGATTTATTAATGAGTTAATTAGGAAAATAAATTAATGAACCCCTAATCACCATCTTAATGTAATTAAGAGCAATTAAGCATGTAAACAGTGATTTAATTCCTTAATTAATATAATTAAACATTATTTAAGGGAAAATGAGATTTATGGAATGAGTTTGGAAAATTTTCCCTAAGTTATTCCCTAAACCCCCTTTCTTGCTTAATCCAAACCTAATTAAGGATTAATACACTAATGATCTACTTAATTAATCTAATCAAATTTTCAAAACCAATCTAAACTTAATCAATCTTATGATCGTGTTCAAAAGCCTAAGTTTAAGGAAATCATAATCCACATGTGTGGAAGGTTATGAAAGTACTTAATTAAACCCTTTAGCTTAATTAATCAATAATTGTGAGCCAATTGCATTAAACCCTTTCTTTCTTAGGTGATTTAAATTCCATGTTTGCATATCATATGTTGGCTCATAATTATTGTTAATTATGTTAAAGTGGTGTAGGTAAGGGGTAATTAATGGATTTAATTTACACCTTAACCCAAAATAAATATAAAATCAATAATCTCTAAAATTAAACTAAACTAATTCACACATGGGGAAATGGGTTAGGACCATCAAACTCTTTTCACATCATTAAATCAAATTAAAAAACAAAAAAATCTCTTTAAAGAATTTTGATTCACTTTAATAATCTTATCTTATAGGATTGTCCTTTAGAATTAATTAGGTGAATGAAGTTACATGCTTACATCACTTTATTTCTTTCCAAGCATGCTAAATGTTGTATGCCATATGAAATCATGCATTCATATCTTTAAAAAAATCAATTAAATAAAATATTTTCTTTATGTCAAATTGCATGTTTTGCTAAAGTAAGAATATGAGTATTATTAACTATTAAATCAAAACTATTTTTTCAAAACCTATAAATCAAAGATTATAAATGAAGGTATGCTACTTATAAATACTTATAAGCTTGCATATGTGATTATGGTGTTTTTTTTCTTCTCTTCTTAACATGGATTTGAATAGATAAAGTGTATAGTTCATTTGAAAAGAACATAACACTTGCTTAAATCTATTCCTATGCATTTCTATGTTATGACTTAAGAAGGATCTTCACATTTATAATTAAATTGCATAACCAAATCAAACAAAAATTCTTTACATGATTCTTCATCCATTTTTCTTGTTTTTGTACATGCACGTGTATTTAAGAAAAGTGGCATATTAGTCTGGACATCTTGGGATTACGAGACTTTAAGAATGCCCAAGTAGGTCTTGTACCTTACACCCATAGTGTAGAAAATAATGGCATCATACTCACTTATGTCTTTCATACATGTAAATGTGCATTTGATCAATGGTTAAAAGGAATCCCTCTTTTCTACTTAATAAAATCATGCATTCATGAATATCCAAATTTTCTTAAACAACATCTCTTTGCCATCATTAAGGTGTGCTAAGATTTTGCATTACATGTATATATGCTTAGATCATTCATATGCATGGTATACATGTTGGAAAGAAATAAATGGTTGTGTGTTATGTGATAATAATTCACCTTAATTAAAGATGCCTTTCTTATTGAATAGGTTTATTTAGAGCAAATCTAAACTTAGGGGTTAATTATACATAAAAAACATTCACTAAAGAAAATCATTAATGAATCTACCTTAGAAATTACTTAAGGTAGGGATGAAAGTTCTCTTCTCTTTCTTCTCTTTATAACACTTAGTAATTATAGGTTCATTCAAACCAAATCAAATCATCAAATAAAATTGACAAATCAACTAAATCACTTAAAATGAAACCACCCTCTAAGTTGAATCCTTTCACACTTAGAAAATTCAACCTTAAAGCCTAGCTAAGACATGTCACACACAAGCCTTAAATGGCACACATATTAGGCTAAGTCACCATTTCTATGTTAGAGCATGCATGGTTTGATGCTGATTTTATTTTGTGATGTAATATTTTAGACTAGATGTTAGGTATGTGCATAGATGAATGATAGGATGATCTTAGTCTAACCATATGTCTTCAGGGATTGTGCTTAAGGGGTAAATAAAAATATAAATTTTTGCGTTGCTTATACTAAGCATAATCCAAATAGATAAGTGGACGGTTATTGTGGGGTGCTAAGTAATATTTATTCATAACTTGGGATGTGTGGTGTGTTTAGCTAATCTCTATTTTGTAGGTTTTAGTTAGATTTACTTTTTCCATTTTCATGTAATTTTGCAATTAGATTTGGAATGAATGTTATGGGGGATTAGGATGAACATTGGTCATAAGACGTCTTATGCATGTGAAGCGGAGCAAAACATCCCAACCAACCAAAATAAGGAAGAAGGAAGAGAAGGAAAGAAAAGAAATAAAAAAAGAAATGAAGAAAGAAAGAAAGAAGAATGAAGAATGAAGACCACTATAACATGAATTCATTTTAATTATAATTATTCATATGTAATCTGAGTTGTATAAGGTAGAGCTCAGCTACCCACATTTTTTTCAGATTTGTGCGGTGGAGCCTGACCACAATAGCCTTTTATTATTTTTTGCTATCTTTATCAAATTGTTTGATGCTTGTTTAGCTTGTGCATTAAGATGGTATGATTTTTCTAGTTTCTTCAATTGATTGATGAATGGCCTAGATGCGATTAGGCTCTTAGAAAAAAATAAATTTTCTATACAGTTAATCAACTCAAAATTAAAATTAAATAACTCATAACCTCACTTAAAACTTAAGATATAAATCAAGACAATAAAAGATTTAGCAACCCAATAGCTGGATGTTGTATGTTTCACATCATGCATAAAATCATCTTGCTTCACTCTTGCTTATGGAGGGTTCCACCTTTGCTATAAAATATGGCTTGACCTTTATAGCCATGGTGGAAACACACCTCCTTCTTGCTGATTTTGGCTAATAACCAATTTCTCATGCATTAAGCATATGAATTCCATAACCTGTGTCAAATAAATTGTCCAAAAATCAAAATAAAAACTTGACAAAATTTGCATTAGATTTAAGTCATTATTCATGCCCTATATGATCTAGTCTCTTAGAGAGTGTGTTTAAGGACTTAGTCTCTTTTTCTAAATAAATAACAGCTTAGCCATCTTGCAAAAGCATATTACTTGTCTACATGTATTTAAAATTATATGAGGAGTTAGTTGGCAGCCACCCCTAGGCGATTGTAAGTCCAATAGTCAGGTAGTTTATCCTCTCTTGTGGAGGTAAACATATGCCCATTTATGCCTTAGAATTAGGTCGTGCTTTGGCCCTTGCCAAAGCTCCCTAGATTTAGGATCCAAGATTATTGTTTCCCTTTGCGGGCTATGAGCATAAATCCGCACCTTTTAGGCATTTCCAAAATCTTGTGTTGTGGAATTATAAGTCCTAGATTTCTAATAAAAATTTAACTTAAATAAATAATTACTCTCAAATTCAAAATATAAATCCCAATTGTAGGAAAGTCTAGGATGCTCACTAGGTTTCCTAGCATCGTGAGCATCCCCTACTTATCTCTCTTTGGTTTCATAATAACTCTCTCTGTTTGATCAATCCCAATTGATCTTTCAAAAATAACCAATTGATTGATAGTCCTATCTTTGAAATCTTTGGATAAAATGATCAATTGCATTAATCGAGAGAGTTCTTAAGGAATCTTATTCCTTAGGATGTAATTAACTATGGGGGCTTGCCTCCATAGGATCTTAATGAACCCAATTTAAAATAAACTCTACTTTACATTTGTATGTAAAGTAGAGGAAGAATCTCGGGTACATTCAAAGACCCATTATCCTAAGGAGTCCTTATTAGGTGATTAAGTCTATTGTAGGATGGTGACTTCTGTCTCTCGAGATAATACATCATTCCTCAATATCATACCCGATCACCATAATAAGAACATCTGCGGATCTATGTTGTGTCCAACCTAAGTGTAAAAATATTTTTATTTTCATTTTTTTCAAAGATAGATGAAGAAAAAAATATTTTTAACCCCAAAGAGCTCAAAGGTTTGAAGGAGAGATGCCTATAGGCATGCTAGAGCCTCGAGTTGTACAAAGTCAAAATGATTCAAGATCATAACAAGTTGGTCCATCCTAGAGCTTTTCAAGTAGGAGAGTTTATTTTAGTTTTAAGGAGACCAATTGTTGCCCGTCAAAAGATGAGAGGTGTGTTTAAACCCACTTGGGAAGGTCCTTTTTCCATAGAGAAGGCTTACCAAGGAGGATCTTATCAACTTACAAACTGTAAGGGAGAGTTCCCTATGCTTCCAATCAATGGGCTCTATCTAAAAATACATTATCCATAAAATCTTGTTTGAAAATAATCATCAGTAAATCTTTCCTTTCGTATCAAATTCCATCTCTATGTTAAGTATCTTTAAATCAATACTTGTGTTTAGTGGAAGATAGCCCAAGCGGCATCATATTCCCTCTTCCACAACACAAATGAACTCATATATTTTGTCTTAGGCTATCTTAATATGGGAGCAAGCCCCTTTGGCACTCACTCATCAGTCACTCTAGGTCAAGCTGATATGCTTCCTTACTAATGTGTCACCCCAGTGGCCACTCATCTGGCAGATGTGAGTCCCCGCACTTTTTTTTGACTTGACCATTGCAAACCAAGGAGCATCTTGTTAGTTTGGTAGGCCTTACTGCGTAGCCGGTAAGCTACCCCATGTTGGCTTTGTTTAAGAGTATGTAAGCCTGCACACTTTCTTCTTAGACTAGCCATCATGCACTAACTAGGTCGAGTATATTTGAGGCTTAGGGTACGTCCCGAAGTGGCTCCTTTCCTCCTGACTACTTCAAGCCTAGATTTAGTTTTCACATGGGACTACCCACTTGGTAGTCACCCTAGGTCGGATAATATTTATCTCATCGAAGAAAAACTATCTCGGTGATCATTTCCAACAAGGAAGATGTAAGTCTACAAGCCTTCTTCTCAAGTTGATCATTGCAAATCGCACTTTAGGTTGGTTGGTTTTCGCTATTCTATCGATGACCCACTAGGTGGATATACCACTCTTGGCAAATGTGTGTCCCTATGCTTTCTCCTTGAGTTGACCATCGAATACCTACAGGCTTTCTTTTATAGGATTTTGGACAATGGCCCCAGTGGCATCTCCCCTGTGGGCACTCTATTTGGATCACATCCTTAGTGACCCCATCTAGACATTACTCGGGTTACTTTTGAATTGGTCAGTCTACCTTTCCTAGTAGCCACCCCTGTGGTTGGAGAATTTGTCTTATGGATATGCAGATTCTCCCTTTGTAAAGTAAGTCTGAGATAGGACTAAGCTGATATGTGCTCCTTCTCAGTGTGATCCCTCTCAAACCAATAGGGTCCACAATAACATAAATAAAATAAAATATATCTTCGCTTGTTGATTAGGAATTCAAGCCCCCTAGCGGCTCCTTTCCCAAGCAAGCATCTTATCTTTATTGCAGTGTCAACAAAACTCCCTATAGGAATTTCTTGACTACTTTGAGTTAAGAAAAGTCCCCGTATCGGTACTCTCTCAGTAGTCACCTTTAGGTATGGTTTAATTTATTGTGCCACCAATGAGTCGCCCTAGCAGTCATCTTTGCTTTGAAAGATAGAAGTATATTACACATTATGGTGTTTATTTTTGGATTCGTTTGTATGTGTATATGTAAGGGGACTCCATGTAGATCTGAGGATGTACTTATTGAGGTGATTGGGTACGACATCATGGAATAGTGTACTATCTCATGAGATAGAATTCACTATCCTATGATGGACCTAATCACATAATAAGGACCTCTATGGCATGATGGGTCTTCAAATATACCAGAGATTTTTCCCCTACTTTACATGGAAAAGTATAGAAGGGTATATTTAAATCGGGTTCGTTAAATTTCATATGGAGGCAAGCCTGCATAGTTAATTACATCTTAAGTAGGGAGTGCTCAGTAGGGAGTGCTCATGATATTAGGAAGCCTAGTGAGTACCCCAATCTATCTTATGATTGGGCTTTATATATTTGAAATTGAGGATATTTGTTTATTTGAGTCAAAATTTTATTAGAAATTTAGAACTTATAACTCCACAACATAAGATTATGAAAATACCCAAGAGGTGAGGATCTATGCTTGTAGCTTGAAATAAAAAATAACAACCTCGAATCCTAAATTTAGGGAACTTTGGCGAGGGCCAAACCATGACCTAAATCTAAAGCAAAAATGGGTATATGATTTACTTTCATAAGAGAGAGTAAATCACCTGACTGCTGGACTTATTACCTCCTAGAGTGGCATCCAGCTAACTCCTCCTATGATTTAAAATCATATAGGCAAGTCTTATACTTTTTGTAAGATGGCTACGTTGTTATAATTTAGAAAAAAAACTAAGTCCTTAAACTCACTCTCTAAGAGACTAGAGCATGAGGGATATGAGTAATGACTTAAGTCTAATGTAAATTTATTTCAAGTTTTATTTGATTTTAGATAATTTATTTTGACACAGGCTATGGGATTTTGTATGCCTGAATGCATGAGAAATTAATTATGGGCCAAATCAAGAGAGAAAGAGGTGTTCTTTCATTATAGGCTCTAAAAGGTTAAGCCCATTATATCTATCACAGATGGAAGCCCTCTCTAATTACATGTGAAACAAGATGATATGTGTGTTGTTAAACATAAAATTTCTAGCTAAGGGGTTGCTAAATATTTTATTATCTTGATTTAAAATGTAAGCTTTAAGTGAGGTTATGAGTTATTTTAAAAGTTTAATTATGAGTTGGTTAGTGGGATAGATAATTTATTTTTATTCTAAGAGCCTAATCGCATCCAAGTCACACAACAATCACCAATAATAAACAAACTATAAAAAGGCATGCTTTTTTCTAATGCACAAGCTAAATAAATCATCAAATAATTTTATAAAGCTATCATAAAAGAATAAAAGGCCAATGCGGTCAGGTACCACCTTACAACCTGAAAAGAAATATGGGTAACCAAGCTCTACCCATATACAACTCGAATATAAAAGAATAATTTCAAATGATGAATATTATGAGGGGTCTTCACTCTTCACTCTTCATTCTTCATTACTTCACTTTTATTTCCTCATTTTGATTTGCTTCCTTTCTTTCTTCCTTTTGGCTTGATTGGAATATGGTTGCTCCAAAGGCATCACATGGTACATAAGAGTTGGTCTTATAACCAATGTTCATCCTAATCCCTCATAACATTCATCCAAATCTTAATGAAAACTTACATTAAAAGAAGAAAAGTAAATCTAGCTATACCTGCAAAATAAATGTTAGCTAAACATGCCATACAACCCAAGCAATTATATGAATAATTTGGACTTAGCACCATATACATTGGTAACCAAGCCCACCTGTCCTAACTTGAGTTATGCTTAGGGGCTAAACAACCCGCACAATAAAAATATTTATATTTTTATCATCATGGTCCCTTAAGCATAACCCCCTATAGAAGACATGGTTAGGCTAATATCAGCCTAACATTCAGACTACACATATACACCCTAAGATTCAATCTAAAATAATATATCACAAAATAAAATATATATCAAACCATACACCGCCCTAACATAAAGCTAGAAATGGTGACTTGGTCTAATGTGTGTGAATTAAAGCTTGTGTAGTATGTCTAATCTAGGCTTTAGAGTTGTAATTTTCTAAGTGTGAGGGATTTAATTTACAAGGGGTGGTTTCACTTTAAGTTGTTTATTTAATTTGCAAGTTTTAATTAATGTTTTCTTTCATTTCATTTGGCTTACACTTAACAACTAAGTGTTATAAAGAGAGGAAAGTGAGGAAATCACTCTTTCATCCCTACCTTAAATCACTTCTAAAGAAAATTAATCAATTAGTTTCCTTTAGTGAATGGCTCATTACATGTTTTAATTGATCCTAGGTTTAGGTTCAATAAAAATGACCCTATTTAATTAGAAAGACATCTTAAGATTAATTAGAATGAATTATTATCACATAACACATGTTCATTCATTTCTTTACATCATGTATATCATGTATATGAGTAACCCTAAGCATATCTATACATGCAATGTAAATTTTAGCGCATTTTAATGATGAATGTAAAGTAGTATATTTAGAATTCAAATATTTCATTTAAATGAATTATGAATACATGCATTTTTAAAAGAAAAGAGGGATTTCTCATCCATTAGCTAAACACACATTCACATGTGTAAAAGTTTTAAGTGAGTGCAATGCCATTATTTTCTACATCAGGGGCGTAAGGTACAAGATCTACTTAGGGATACTTAAAGCCTAGCAGCCCCGGGATGTCTAGACTAATATACCATATTCTTAGATACATGTAGATGTATGAACAACTATAAGAATAGGAAATTCCATGCAAAAGTTGTATTTTATTTACTTAATTTATGATTCTTATTCATTGGCTACATTACACATACATATTTATAAGAGTTTTAAGTGAGTACGGTGACATTATTTTCTACACTAGGGGCATAAGGTACAAGACTACTAAGGGCTACTTAAAGCCTCACAGCCCTAGGATGTCTAGACTAATATACCATTTTTTCAAATACATAAGAATGTACAAAAACAACCACAAGAATAAGAAATCATGCAAGAAATTATGTTTAATTTGGTTATATGATTTATATATGTAATGTGAAATCGATCCTAAGTCTTGACATGGAGATGTATAGGAATAGATTTAGGCAAATGTTGTGTTCTTTTCAAATGAACTATACAATTGATAATCCTATGTAAACCCATGTAAGATAAGGAAAGAGGACTTCATGTTACATATCTTATATTATCAACACATGCAAGCATATAGGTATTAACATCACTTTGTTTATAATAATTGATTTATAGGATTTTGAAAATAACATTTGATTTAGTAGTGATAATAGACAGACCTATTTAATTTAAATCAACATGTAATTTGACATAAAAGAAACCATTTCATTTAATTAATTTTAAAAGAAGTGAATGCATGATTACATATGGTAAGCAACATTTAACATGAATGGAAAGAAATAAAACAACATAAGCATGTGATTTCATTCAAATCCAATTAAGTCCTAAGGACAATCATGCTAAATAAAGCCACTTAGAATAAATCAAAGTTTCTTTAATGTCATTTAATTTTGAGTTTGATTTGATTTAAGGGAAGTGAGAGAAGTTTGCTGGTCCTAATCCCCATTCCCCATGTATAAGTTAATTTGGTTTAATGACGAAGTGACTAAGTTAATTTTATGATTTAATTAGGTTGGGATATAAATTAAATGGATTAAATCTACATCACCTTAAGTTAATTAACTAATTAATAATGAACCAACATGATATGCAAACATATGAAAAGTAAATTTGTAATGCTCCTAAGAAAAGGATCTTACTTAACTACGTTTATGATTTTCTCATACATGTAAGCCAACCATAATTTCATTATCTCCCCCTTTGGGTTATTGAAGACCAAAGAGCTATCCAAGATTAGATTAGATAAATTAGGTTTAATTAAATTAATTAAGTTCATTAATTAGTTAATTAAATTTGAATTAACCTTAACGAACTCAAGTGAGATGGGCATATAAAAAGAGATGAAGAAGAGAGTCTAAGTATCAATCTCTAAATCCTTTCAATTAATTGATTAAGGTTCAGGTATGATTTAAGTTTTGATTAATTTATTAATTAATTAATTAAGAGGTGTTAATTAATTAATTATTTAAGGGATTAGAGAAGGTTTAAGGAAAAAGTTGGAAGAGGGAGTCTCAATCCATTTCCCTAGACTTCATCATCATTAACAGAGGTTAACAAGCTTGATTGATTGATTAATTTATTATTCATTTGCATAATTATCACTAATTACATTAAAAAGGTGATTAAGTCTTAATCTATTAATTTCCCTAATTAAGCAAATAATAAATTCCCAGAAAAATAGGGGAGACAGAAGTTTTCCCACTAAATTCACATAGAAAGTTTGAGATTAATTTGACAGTTAATTAGTAAGTAATTAAGCTAATTACATTTTTAATTAAACCATAATTAAGCTAAATTCACTATTTAAAATCAATCAATAATATTTTTTCTAGATTCTACTCTGAAATATCTTTAAAATGAATGAGTTTGTATTATTTGGATTTTTCTATAATTTGTTATGAATTTAGGAAGTTTTAGAATTAAAAATAGATTAATTAACCCTATTTAAAACCTTAATCCTATTGGGCCACGTGCCGACTGACGCGTCACGCTTTCCACATAGCATGATGAGATTTGTTGTTTATGTTATCTCATTCAAGTGCTGACTTGGATAGTGGTGAACGTGGTATCTCTGTGGACCATCCGGTCAAAGATCTGATGACCACGATCTAACCCGCAGTTCCAAAGGATTAAACAAAGGGGGCTAAGTGTGATTTGATCAGGACCGTTCATCTCGATCATGCGAGATGGATGTTCCATGATCTATCTCCTCCTGAGTGACAAAGGATGGCTACCGTCCATCAGTGGCCGCTCGATCCGAGCTCACCCAAGCTCGGATGGAGATGAAAATGATCCCACACCTTGAAAGTAAGAGAAATAAATCCAACGGTTGAAAACTCATGCCATAAAAATTCCCTTCACAAAAGACCAAACTAATTTCATTCAAGGATTGGTTTTAATAGCATAACTCACCGGAGCTTGTGACCGGTGGTTCTAATGATTTAGGAAGCTTCGTTTGGTAGAATTGAAGCCCTGTTGAACCACACTAGCTTTGATTTGATGTGGTTTGCTCGGGAGACCAAGGTGCCATATGAAGGTGATCGATCTTGATTGAACTCCACCCTTTGGCCATTTGGAAGCTTGGGAAAGGATTTGTTCTTGCTCAACTTGCTCCAAGGAAGGTGTATGCAAAGTTAATTGCACTTTGGTTTCAAAATGGAGAAATGGGATTCACTAGTTTGCTCCCCTATTTCAGTTTCATGCAAAATCAAAAATGGAGATTTTGAGAAACTTGGGGAAGCTTGAAAATGTCTCTGGGAATCATCTATCTGGATCAAAGGTAAGAGTCTTAGTTTGAGTGAGAATGAGGGGGGTATAACCCCTCATTCCTTAGATCAGACGACCATGGTTGATTTGGATTTTTTGATCAAGTGGTCACCATAGGAGCTCAATTTTGGCAGGGAATCATCTGTATTAGCTTCCCTTGAGTGGAGGATGGTGTGAGAGTGGTTTCCACAAGCGGGGGGAGGGTGCTTGTTCTTGGCTTTTTGGCAAGCTCTAATGAGGATGAGATTTTGACTTCACCTCCCCATATATCATGGCTGACCCAACCACTATTGGGTCATGTTAGCCATGGTCCATGGTGCCTAGGTGGACCTATGATTGGGTGCAAGTGGCTTGGAGGAGGAAATGTGGAAATGATTGTATGTTTTGGTTTGATTCAATTTGAGATTAATTTGGATTTTGGGTAATTTGACCCATTAGGTTAAATTGGGCTAAGTTGGCTCAAGTTAACCAATTGCTCAACTTAGGCTCAATTATGACTTTGGCCAAGTTCAATAATCAATTTGGGATGAACTTGAGCCATTGGTTACAATCAATTTGAATCAAATCATGATTTGACCCATTTTGGCTTTTTAGGCCAATTTAGGTCAACTTGGGTCAAATGGCCAATTAGGCTTGGTTTGGCTAAAATGAAGGTTTAGTCATGTTCAATCATTAATCATGAGTGATTTTGAATCAAAGGTTTCAATCAATTTCACATATGATGGATTTTGGCTCATTTGGGCTAAGTGTTGACTTAGTCAACAGGTTAGGTTGACTTAGTTTGACCTAATTTAAGACAATTAATTAACTTAGCATGATCGTTGATCATGTTGTATGGTTTACATGGGCTTAGTTCAATCCAATTTTATTAGATTAGAACTTGGCTCAAAAAGGTCCTTAGGCCACTTTGGGTTAAGTGAGCCTAAACAAGTCAAGTGTCTTTATCATGGATTGATACAAGTTTAGCTGAACTCACACATGAGCCTAGAATTGAAATATAAATCCAATTGCAAGTGGTTTGGAGCCAAATGGGTTTTGGTTCATATGATAATTTCAAGTCAAAAAATGCTAACATGGGCTTGATTTGGGTTAGCTTGGGTTTGGTTTGATAATTGCAATTTTTGTTTATATTTGGGTCAATGATTGAAGAAATGATTGAATCATGAAGAAATCCATGGGTTTTGATTTGGTTTGGATAGGATTTGATCAAGTTCGAGGGTTTGGCTTAAAAGGATATAGTTTAGATTTTGGTTTGATTTTTGGTTTAGTTTTCCCTATTTGAATTTATACTTTATTTATATTTGTAAATATAAATGAAGATATAAATGAGTTATGAGAAAATCACTTGAGTTTGAAGTAATTTGGATTCGGTTAAGGCAAAGTCCATAAGATGGAATCAAAGGGCTTAAGAAAGATTTTTGGATTTGAATTCAATCATGGGTTTCAATCATTTGATTTGGAAATGATTCATGATTTGGATTTTAGATTTAGATTTGAATTTGGATTTGAATTTGAGATTTGGTTTGAAAGAAGGAAGCAAGGATTAGGTTCAAGCTATAGGGTAGGCAAGTCCTTCTAAATCCTTAAAGCACAACCTGTTCCTATGGCTAACTCTTCTAAGTCTCTAGGGTTAGGTTAAGTGATCACCTAATCACTAAAAGTGTCTTAAGACTAAGGAACTCTTAGTGTCTAAAAGAGTCTTAGATCTATGATAAGGGAGTAGAGTGCTCACTCTAAAAGTGACGTTAACACGTATTCTTTCCAGCTCGACTGTCACAAACTAATGGAAACCTTAGGTTGGGTTTGATTTGTTGCGCAAGCAATTGATTGCCCTAGTGGTTCCTTAGGTAGGAGGATGCGAGTCCCTGCACTTTCTTCCTAACTTGACCACTGCATACCGAAAGGCACTTCCTGGGTTGGTTAGTTCTACCGCACGACTGATAGACTATCCCTTTGGATTTATAAATCTAAGACAGGTCTAGCCTGATATTAGCCCCTTCTTAGTGGATCCATCGCACACTGAGGGGATCCATCAAATTAAAATAAATGAAATTAAAATAAATTCAATTCAATCAAATGATAGTGCTCAGACTACTTTCGAGCTGATATAAGTCCCCCAACGGCATTCATTCAGTAGTTACCTTAGGTTGGGCCCGATTTGTTGCATCCAACAGATCCCTTAATTTTAGTGATGTATGTATGTTACACTTTCTCCTTAAAGCATAGCTATGGTACACCAAAAGGCAACCCCTTAGTTCGAATATTTCTACCATGTGGTAGGTGGAATATCCCTCTAGATTGGTAAATTTGAGATAGGCCTAGGCCGACATTGCTCCTTCGTAATGTGGTCCATCATAAATCGACAGGGTCCATCCTGAAATCTAAACTTAAACAAACAATCAACCAACTTCTCCCCAGCGAGGCATCAAGCATCCTAATCCTCCCCAGTGGAGTCAATTAAACCCAATTCAAACTTGCATTCCCCAACGAGTGCACCCTCAAAACAAATCCTATCAAATCCTTATCCCTATGGATAACCTGAACCTGCATCCCTAGTGGAAAGTTCATGCATCTATCCCTGGAGGGTTATACATCCTAATCCCCAGTGGATACTCTACCCAAAACATATCTTGCATTCAAATCCAAACCTCTTATCCCTAGTGGATAACCTGAGCTCGCTTCCCTAGTGGGAGGTTCACATGCTTGATCTCTTAGTGGATCCCTTCTTCCTCCCTTATGCCCTTGGCATGAGTGGAGTTGCATTGCACTAAGATCTTAATTCCTTCAACATCTCAAGTTTAGGAGTAGATCATTTCTGTTAGTGTTTGCAATCCTTCAGACGTTGTTGGTCATCTTGGTCAATACCAATACGTGCGGTGTATCTTGTCAGTCACACCACACCTATTGGGTGTCCTTTGTTGACCTCACTTTTGGAGTGAGCTCTCAACTTCCTCATCATAGATCTAGGTCTCTTATGGACACTAAGAGTTCCTTTGTCATAAGACACTTCTAGTGATTAGGTGAACACTTAACCTGACCCTAGAGACTTAGAAGAGTTAGCCATAAGAATAGGTTGTGCCTTAGGGATTTAGGAGGACTTTCCTACCATATAGTATAAACCCAATCCTTGTTTCCTTCTTTCAAACCAAATCTCAAATTCAAATTCAAATTTCAAAATCAAATCCAATTATACAATGATTAAAATCTATCATTAAATTTAAACTCTAAATACCTCCGTAAGCCCTTTGATTTTTAGCTTATGAACTTATCCTTAACCAAATCCAAATCAACCCCAATCCAATTGACTTTCTTAATTATCAAATTCAATCTCAAATCAAATTCTAAATCATAAATTAATTCCAAACTCCAAATGACTGAAACCCATGATTAAGTCCAAATTCCAAAATCTCTTTCTAAGCCATATGAACCACCTTCATATGCTTAATCAAAACTCCTTCAAACTAACTCAAACATGGTCGATTTTCTCATGAATCATTCATTCATTCATTTATATTCACAAATATAAATGAAATCCAGTTGAACCCTTCAAACCAAATCAAAAATAAATCAAATCAATTCAAAATCCAAGTTAGCCTCTTTTGACCTATGTCCCTTAATTTAGTCAAATTTGCTTCCAAATCACTCCAAACTCAAGTGATTTTCTCATAACCCATTAATATCTTCATTTATATTCACAAATATAAATGAAATATAAATTCAAATGGTCCAAACCAAATCCAAATCAAATCAAATTCTCAATTTTAGCCCTTTTAGCCAAACTTTTGAACTTGTCTAAATGACATCTAAATCAACTCAAAACCGATAGATTTCTTTATGATTCAATCATTCCTTCAATCATTGATCCAAATATAAACATAAACCACCATTATCAAACTAGGTCCAAGTCAACACAAATCAAGCCCAAGTTAACCCCTTTGGCTTGAAATTATCATATGAACCAAAACCCATTTGGCTTCAAACCAATTGTAATTGGATTTATATCTCAATCCTGGGCTCATGTGTGAGTTCAACTAAATTTGAATCAAACCTTGATCAAATCAATTGATCCATTTAGGCTCACTTGACCTAAAGTGACTTAAAACATATTTTTTAGCCAAGACCTAATCCAACCGAAATTGAATTGAACCAAGCCCATCTAAATCTCACAATATAACCAACAACCATCCTAGGGTGATCGGCCACCTTGAATTGGGTCAAACTAAGTCAAACCTAGTCTTTGACCAAGTCAACATTTAGCCCAAATGTAACCCAAACTAGCCAAAATCCATCATATGCCAAATTGATTAAAACCACTAACTCAAACCCACTCATAATCAATGATTGAACATGATCAAACCCTCACTTGAGCCAAACCAAGCCTAACTGGCCATTTGACCTAATTGACCCAAATTGGCCTGAAAAGCCAAAATGGGTCAAATCATGATTTAATCCAAATTGATTGCAACCAATGGCTCAAGTTCATCTCAAATACTTATTGAACTTGACCAAAGCCATGATTGAGCCCAAGTTGACCAACTAGTGAACTTGACCCAACCTAGCCCAAATTGACCTAAAGGGTCAAAATGGCAAAAATTCAAATTAATTTCAAATTAAACTAAACCAAAGCCTACAATCATTTTTAATCAACCAATTGAGCTTGACTCAACACTTAACCCAACCCAATTTGATCAAATTGGTTAAATTGGTCAACTTGACCAATTTGACCCTTTTGAAATGAGTCAAATTCAAACCTAGGCTAGAACAATCTAAACCAATTGGATCCAAACATCCCAAATCATCATATGAACCTAACCTAATCCTTAGTTTGACCCAATTTGATCAATTGGTCAACCCAACCAAACCTAGCCCAAATGGAACCCATTTGACCAATCCAAGACAAACCACTCAAATCCAACTTATGCAATCTTGTGGGTTTATCTAACGCTTAAACTCACCCTAGGACAACCTAACACCTCCCTAAAAGCTATGTAGGCCCCACCAATAGGATTATCCATCAAACCATGGGATTTAAACTTCAAAACTAATGGATCTAAGCCAAGTCAACTCTCCCATCTATAGGGCAGCCCCTTAGCACTCCATAGAACCTTCCCCTGACCCAATTAGTCCACTTAACTCACTCTAAGTTGGCTAAAACCTTTGGGAGGTGAGTTGGCTCACCTCTAACCCAAACTGAGCACCCATTAGATCTAAGCTTTGCAAACCTTGCACAATGGATCCATGGCAGGCTCCTCTCACTTCTCCCATTCCTAATGTGCCACCTTGGCTTGATGGAGACAGGTCCAATGGACGGACGACAGCAATTAGGCACAAAACATGCGTACATAGTTGTCTATCCTTCCCTATGAATTAGGGGTATACCCCCTCAATTGAGCATGATTTTGAAGCCATTTAAAAGCTTTGATTCCAGGAAGCATTTTCCAAACCTTAGAGACTGATTCCAAACCTTCCCAAGTGCTCCAAATTTTGGATTTCCCATTCCCATGGAAGGCTAGAATAGGGGAGGGCAATCTCGATCCAAACTCCCTCATTTCGCAATCAAACCCAAATTCTTCTTAGCCACACCATCACCATACCTAGTTGAGCATAAATGAATAAATTCCCTTATAAGCCAGGATAATAGTGAGTTCGATCAAGACCAAATGCCAAAGGAGGGGAGCTTGGTCTAAAGAGCATTCCACACCAACTCAAGCCCGGACTTCTTCAACAGGGCCTTGCCTCAAATAGGCGATGCTACCTCTGACGACTAATCTCCAAACATTAGCTCCGGTGAGAAAATTTTGCAAACTGAGCCTTGTATGCAAAAATGGTTTGATCTTTTGTGAAGTAAATTCGAATCCCATGTGAATTTGACCATTGAATGTGTATCCCCCCTCCTTCCAAAGGTGTGGGATCGGTTTGATCCCAATCTGAGCTCGGGTGAGCTCGGATCGAATTGGGAAAGACAGACGATGCTCATTTTTTATTGCTTACAAAGAAGGAAGATCAAACGTCATCCATTCCATATGATTGGAATGGACGGTGGTGATTAGATCACGTTAGATTCCCATTATTTTCTCCCTTAACTCGTAGATTAATTTATGGTCGTTCGATCTTAGATCGGACGATCCATAATCGGCTGAGTCAATGCATGGATGTGACTACTTAAATAGCCAATCCAGTCATGCCACATGGAAAGTGCACCACGTCAGCCACCACATGGCCCGACTGGACTAAGGCTTTAATTAAGGCTAATTAATTAGTTTTTTTAATCCTAAAACTTCCTAAAATCATAACTAGTTGTAGAAAAATCCTAAATAATATAAACTTAGGCTCATTTTTAAGATGTTTTAGAGTAGAATCTGAAAAATTATCATTAATAAATTTTGAACAATGATTATGGCTTAATTAAGATTTAATCAAAAATCTTACTAGCTTAATTACACCTTAACTAAACACTCAATTAATCTCAAATTTTTTATGGATGTATAGAGGGGTGACCTCCACCTTACCTATTTTTTTGGGATTTTATTGATTGCTTAATTAGAAAAATTATTTGATTAAGTCCTGATCACTTTCTTAGTCTAATTAATCATAATTAATGAATGAACAGTAACTTGATTAACCATTTTAACCTAGTTACCTCTATTGAAAAGTAAGATAACTTAGGGATGTGATTGGGGATACTTTTCCTAATTCATTTCCGAAGTTTTCTTTACTTTTAAAAATCAAATTAATTAATAGTTAATATAATTATTAATTGATTAATTAAGTGATTATTCTTTACGATAAAGAAATCTAAATTTAATTGAATATTAAAAATAATTTAGGGATTAGGATTGGGGCCTTGGCCTTGATCTTTTCCCCCAAGTTAATTTCATCATTCAAATTAAAACATAACCAAAGTGTTTAATCAATTAATCAAAAGATTAATGAAATTAAAATTAAAAATCAATTCATCTACACCTAAGCAACCCTTAATTAACCTTGGGCAGCTCTTTGGGTATTCAATAACCCAAAGTGAGAGATGATGAAATTATGGTTGGCTCACATGTGTGAGAAAATCACAAAAGTAATTAAGTGAGATCCCTTAAGCTTAATTAACTATTAATCATAAGACAATTGCATTAGGCGTCGTTCATTTCTTAGGAGAATTATAATTTTACTTTTCATATGATTGCATATCATGTTGGCTTATTATTAATTAGTTAATTAACTTAAGGTAATATAGGTAAGGGTTAATTAATTCACTTAATTCATCCCTTAACCTAATTAAAATATAAAATCAACCCAAATATTCTTCATTAAACCAAATTAATTCACATTTGGGGAATTGGGTTAGGATTAGCAAACCTCTTTCATACTTCCTAAATCAAATCAAACTCAAAGTTAAAAATGTCTTTAAAGAATTTTGGTTTATTTTTAATGGCCTCATTTAATGTGATTTTCCTTAAGAATTAATTGGGATGAATGAAATCATGTGCTTATATTCCTTTATTTCTTTTGAATCATGTGAAAATTGCTTTCCATATAAAATCATGCATTCATTTCTTTTAAAATTAACTAAATAAAATGGTTTTTTTTCATGTCAAATTGCATGTGTTGACTTAAATTAAAATAGATATGGCTATTATCACTATTAAATTAAAAGCTATTTTCAAAAGCCCGTAAATCAATTATAATAATATGAAGTGATGTTAATTACATCTATAATTTTACATGTCATGATAATACAAGATATGCAATATGAAATTCTCTTTCCTTATCTTACATGGATTCACATAGGATTTACAAGTGTATAGTTTATTTGAAAAGAACACAACATTTGCCTAAATCTACTCCTATGCATCTCCATGTTAAGACTTAGGAAGAATTTCATATCACATATGTAAATCATATAATTAAATTAAATATGAATTCTTGCATGACTTCTTATTCTTGTGGTTCTTTTTGTACATTCATATGTATCTGAGAAAAGTGGTATATTAATCTAGACACCTCGGGGTTATGAGGCTTTAAGTAGCCCTAAGTAGGATTTGTATCTTACGCCCCTAGTGTAGAAAATAATGGCATCGTACTCACTTAAAACTCCTATACATATGTTTGTATGATGTGGCCAATGAATAAGAATCATAAATAAAATAAATCAAACACAACTTTTGCATGGGTTTTTCTATCCTTATTGTAGCTTATACATATACGTGTATCTAAGAAAAGTGGTATATTAGTCTGGACATCTTGGGGTTGCGAGGATTTAAGTAGCCCTAAGTAGGTCTTGTACCTTACGCCCCTAGTGTAGAAAATAATGGTGACGTAATCACTTAAAACTTTATATATGTGAATGTGTATCTAGCTAATGGATGAAAAATCCCTCTTTTCTATGTAATAAGGCATGCATTCATAATTCAATCAAAAATGAAATATTTTAATTCCAAATACACTTTTTTGCATTCATCATTCAAGTATGCTAAAAATATAAATTGCATGTATAGGTATGCTTAAGATTTACTTATATGCATGATATACATGGAAAGAAATGAATGATTGTGTGTTATGTGATAGTAATCCATTCTAATTAATCTAAAGATGCCTTTCTTATTGAATAAAGTCATTTAGGGTGAACCTAAACTCAGTGTTAATCAAAACATGTAATTAGCCATTAGCTAAAGGAAATTGGTTAATTAATTTGCTTTAGAAGTGACTTAAGGAAGGAATGACAGAGGGGCCTCATCTCTTTCTTCTCTTTATAACACTTAGTTATTTTGTGTAGGTCATATGAAATAAAAGAAAACACTAAGTAAAATCTTGAAATCAGCTAAATCACTTAAAGAGAAATCAACCCTTTATAAATTAATTCCTTTACACTTCGCAAATTTTAACTCTAAAGCCTAGCAAAGACATACCATACAAGCTCTAATTCACACACATTAGACTAAGTCACCATTTCTAGCTTTATGTTAGGACAGTGTATGATTTGATGTATGCTTATTCTGTGATATATTATTTCTAGACTAATATTAGGGTGTATGTGCGTAGTCTGGATGTTAGGCTGATATTAGCCTAATCATGCTTTCTATAGGGGGCTATGCTTAAGGGCCACTATATTGGAAATATAAATGCTTTTACTGTGCAGGTTGTTTATGCCCCTAAGCATATCCCAAGTTAGGACATGTGGGCTTGGTTACCCATGTGTGGGGTGCTAACTCCAAATTATTCATATAACTGCTTGATTTATCTGGTGTGTTTAGCTAACATTTGTTTTGCAGGTGTGGCTAGATTTACTTTCCTTCTTTTTAATGTAATTTTACATTAGGATTAAGATAACTGTTATGGGGGATTAGGATGAGCATTGGTTATAAGACCAAGTCTTGTATACCATATGATGCCTTTGGAGCAAGCAACATCCCAATCAATCCAATAGGAAGAAAGAAATGGAGCAAATCAAGATGAAGAAATGAAAGGAAGAAAGAAGAAAGAATGAAGACCCTCATAACATTCATCATTTGTAATTGTAATTATTATTTCATTATATTGGGATGTATAAGGGTAGAGCTCAGCTACCCACATTTCTTTTCAGGTTGTACGGCAGTACCCGACCGTATCAGCCTCTTATTCTTTTATGATAGCTTTAAAAAATTTAGCTTGTGCATTAGAAATAATATGTATTTTCATAGTTTCTTTATGATTGGTGATTGTTGTGTGGCTTGGATTTGTTTAGGCTCTTAGGATAAAAATAAATTTTCTACCCCATTAACAACTCATAACTAAACTTTTAAAATAACACATAATCTCATATAAAAGCCTAGGCACTAAATCAAGATAATAAAATATTTAGCAACCCCTTAGCTGGATGATTGTATGTTTAATATCATGCATAACCATCTTGTTTCACTCTTGTTAAGAGAGGGCTTCCATCTTCGCCAGATAGAATGGCTTAACCTTTGAGAGCCTATGATAGAAGAACACCTCTTTCTCTTTTGATTTGGCCTATAATCAACTTCTCATGTATCATACATATAAAATCTTATAGCCTATGTTAAAATAAAGAGTCCCAAATTAAATAAAATTTTACAAAAATTTGCATTATATTAAGTCATTATCCATACCCTTCATGCTCTAGTCTCTTAGGGAGTGGATTTTAGGACTTAGATTCTCTTCTAAATAAATAATAGCCTAACCATCTTGCAAAGCATATGACTTGACCACATGGGTTCAAAGCATAGGAGAAGTTAGCTGACTGCCACTCCATGCGGTAATAAGTCTAGTAGTCAGGTGGCTTACTCTCTCTTCTAGAGGTAAACTATATACCCACTTTCACCTTAGATTTAGGTCATGCTTTGGTCCTCTCCAAAGCTCCCTAGATTTAGGATCTGAGATTGTTGTTTCCCTTTGCTGGCTACAAGCATAAATCATCACCTCTTAGGTATTTTCATAATCTTGTATTGTGAAATTATAATTCCTAGATATCTAATAAAATTTCAACTCAAATAAATAAACTTCCTTAATTTCAAATACATAAAGCCTAACCATAAGATAGATTAGAGTGTTCACTAGGTTTCTTAGTATCATGAGCACTCCCTACTCATCTCTTTTAGTTTTCAATAATAACTCGCACCTTTTGAAATATCCCACTTGATTTTCTAAATATAACCAATTTATTGATAGTCTAATCTTTGAATTCTTTAGAGAAAATAATTGCCTACTTTAATCGAGATTATTCTTATGGGATTCACTTTCCTTAAGATGTAATTAACTATGGAGGCTTGCCTCTATAGGGAACTTAATGAACCTATTTTAAATAAACCTTGCTTTACTTTTTCATGTAAAGTAGGAGAAAAATCTTTGGTATATTTGAAGACCCATCATGCCTTAGAGGTCCTTATTAGGTGATTAGGTCCATTTTAGGATGGTGAATTTTATCTATCGAGATAGTACATTATTCTCAATGTCATACCTGATCACCTCAATAAGTACATCCTCAGATCTGCGTTGTGTCCTCTCAAATATACACACACAACACGAATCTGAAAATAAACTCCACAGATTTTTCTGATTGGCCTCCATAAATCTATAAAATAAAATGGCTTGTGCAGCAAGAACTACTAATAAGTCACCGATCCTCCTTTCCATTCTACTAACCTATCATTCTTCTGCTTGAGCTATTGGAGGAGGTGCTAGGTTGAATGAGGGGCATCATCTTCTTCAACCATAATACCTTCCTAATTATGATGGTCCCTAAGAAGGGATCATTGGGTATCAACCATATGGACTTCTGATGAGTCCTTAAATAGATCATCCTCATCTAGGTGGAAGGCTGCCTACACTTTAAGAGACTCACACAGAAACTCACTGACTACTGACTATGAGATTGTGTTCATCTGGCTCTATGCATCTAACACTACCAACTGAATGGGTGCTCTCACTAGGAGGGTCTACTTACATGGGAACTGTGTTGTCATCCCCCTTCCTCTACTACTACCGGTGACTATGATGGTGGCATGACAATGACATCTTTGGGTCGCCACTCCCTCTTTGCCATGGCTGAAGTGGGAGGTGGAATGGGGAGCTCGACCTAACTTCTATTGATGGAACAAATGGAGTGGGATCCTTAGGCTGTAGCTAGATCACCAATGGGGATCTCCTCTCCCCGGATGCAAAATTTTGGACTTTGGCGAGAACTATAGAAGGGTGAACTTGAATATGTGATGGTGAACGATGAGTGGAGCGGTGTGATGGTTCTGACACCAACTACCTCTCTACTAGAACTCTCCTCTAGTGATAGGTGGTGTCAATCAAAACTATATTATAAGTACGATCGGCCTTGGTGGCCCGTCGATCGAGAAATCAACAAGGGCGGAGGTCGTCGACTATCTGGCATACCTCCATCTCTCTCTCCTGCCCACTTGGGCTATAGCTCTGGCCTCACCGGCCTTCTCCCTACTGATCTGGCCCCTGATAATGTGGGGAATCACTAACTTCATATCAAACAATGCACCTAACACTGAGCATCCATAGGCTCTACCAACTTGTCAAAGATCTACCTTGAGAGTAGCATAAGGCTTCCTCTGCTCTCTAGTCGGTGCCGCGTACTAGGCTGATGGTGGAGGTAGTGCTGCGATCCTCCTAACGTCTTCCTCTCCATCTAAATTGGAAAGTGGGTGGAATCTACTACCACCCAAGAAAGGGAAAACCTCATGTAAAGAGCCCTCCTCAGCAATGTGGGGGGTAGCATAGATCTCTTTGGCTGCTCGCTCGTGATGCCGCTTGATCTTCCTATTTTTATTATGGTGTTAAGTACAGGTGAGCAGGGCAGAGCAGGAATTAGAACCTACCTCAAAGGTAGGGGAAACTATCTCAGGTGCCAAGATAGCTTTCCTCTTTGAGGGGACCAAAGAAGAGGTGCTAGCTCACACCAGGGCAGCAGTAGGGACAACAACAATAGAATGAATTGGAAGGGGAACCACTGACACAAATGGTACTGAAATTGACACAAAAAAACTAAAAGTGATGCTACCACAGGGACTTCAATAACCTTCTTTTTAGTGAGGGAAACTCTGAGTCAGATGGAATATCAAAATGGAGAAGTGGCTTCTGTCCTGCCACCTTCTCCCTACTAATAGTGGTGAGGGATGGCCCCTCATAGATTATCCAGAATCACTCAAAACTATGGCTGAAGTAAATTAGATGGGTGGAGTCGGCTGAGGTGAGATTGGCCTGATCCAAGGCCAGATCTACATCGAAGGGGAAGGAGAAAATAAACTTGCTAGGAGCCATAGCAATTGAAAAGACTGAAGACTGCAAAAGAATTGACTGTGCTAATATGACTGCATTTATTGAAATATAATTGACCTAGACCCTTACTTTGATATTTGTCTTCATAAAATTGATTTTTAATATTAACTTGGAATTTTGATCCCACACTTAATAAATTTAAGTATGTTAAGTGGGTTTCATTGAATTTGAGAGATTTAAGGCGAGTCTTTGCCATTGAATTTTAATTTTGATTTAGAACCTTCATTCAACAAATTTGAGTATGTTGAATGAGGTTCATTCCATTTTGGAGAGACTTTGGAGATGAATTTTTTTTGTTTATCCTTTATTTTAAAATTTAGATTTTGTAATCTCCACTTAGAAAATTTAGGTATGCCAAGTGAGAATCAAGTGTATGTTTGAAAATATTTGGAAGCATTTTTGTTTGTTTGTGATGATGTGTAACATGTATTTAATTTTTTTTGAAATTGGGGTCTTTACTTAACAAATTTAGGTATGCTAAGTATGGCCCAAATGTCTTTGATGTACTTTGATTTAATTTGAAAAATGAGATATTTACTTAACAAATTTAGGTATGTTAAGTAAGGCTCAAGTGTGTTTGATGAGTTCATTTTGTTTTACTTTGAAAGAAGGGAACTTCTATTTAACAAATGTGGTATGTTAAATAGAGTTCAATTTATTTTTAATTTTGAAAAATTGAACACTCATTTGACAATTTTGGGTATGTCAAATGGAGTGCAAATGTGTTTGATTTGTTTGTGATTTTAAAAAAAAAATGGGAACTATACTTAGCAAATAAGAGTAGGTTAAGGGGAGTCCAATTTTTTTTTATGTTGGAAAGAAGGAACTCTCATTTGACAAATTTGGGTATGTTAAATGGAATTTAAATGTGTTTTGATTTTATTTTTAAAAAAGGGAATTCTCATTTGACAAATTTGGGTATGTCAAATGAAATTCAAATGTGTTTTGATTTTGTTTCGAAAAAGGGAATTCTCATTTGATAAATTTGGCTATGCCAAATGGAGTTCAATTATATTTATTGACTCTCAAAAATGGGATTTTCGTGTGAGATATTGCTTTTGAAAAGGTAAACTCCAACTTAGCGCATGTGGAATGTGCTAAATGGAATTTCAATTTTATTTGAAAATAGGATTTTCAACAAAATTAGGTATGTTGAAATAGAGATAGCTATTTTCAAAAATATGCTTTTGAAAATGGGATTTTAAAATTATTTGATTTTGATTTTGAAAAGAACCTCAATGTAGCAATTGTAAACATTATTTAATGGGGTTTGGTTATCTTTAAATCTTTTTTTTAACTTTTTATAAATCATTTGTCATGTGACTTTTAATTAATTTGGAAAGTACTTTTTGAAAATTATATTTTTGCAAAGGATTTATTATGGGATGAACCTTGCCATACCAAGAGGATGGTAAAGAGGTTCTAAAATTTGTAGTCATCTCCTTTAGTTTAGTTAATTTATTTTTACCTATTAGGGGACTTAATGGGGGTTTTAAGACCAACATGGAGTGAGGTCCTAAAACCTAAATGATGTTGGCTAACTTTGCTTAAAAATAAAATAAGCTAAATGCCAATGGAATGAAGGATGGTCTCGGGCTTATATAAAATATAAGTCCACTATCAATACTGGGATAAAATAATTGTCTAGTAGAGATGGAGAGAGGAACTCTCTCCCCAGCGAAGTCGCCAGAAAAATCTATGGTGTTTATTTTTGGAATGTGGGACACTACACAGATCTTAGGGGGTAGTTATTGAAGTGATCGAGTACGATATTAAGAAATGATGCACTATCTTAAAAGATAGAAATCATCAGCTTATAATGAACCTAATCACCTAATAAGGACTCCTAAGGCATGATGGGTCTTCGAATATACCAGAGATCTTTCCCCTACTTTACATGAAAAAGTAAAGTAGGATTTATATTAAGCAAGGTTTGTTAAGTTCCCTATGGAGGCAATCCCCCATAGCTAATTACATTCTAAGGAATGGGAATTGCTTAAGAATACTCTCGATTAAAGTAGACAATTACGGTCTCCAAAGATTTCAAGGCTAAGACTATCAAAGGATGGGTTATTTTAGAAAACCAAATTATATAGATCAAGGAGAAGACTTATTTTTAAAATCCAAAGGGAGAAAGTAAGAAATGCTCATGAAACCAGGAAGTCTAGTAAGCATTCTAATCTACCTATAATTGGGCTTTATATGTTTAAAATTGAAGGGATTTATTTTGTTTGAGTTGAATTTTCATTAGATCGCTAGGGCTTATAATTCATCAACACAAGGTTGTGGAAAAGCCTAAGTGGTAAGGATTTATACTTGTAGCCCAAAGGAAATAGCTACCTTGGATTCTAAATCTAGGGAGCTTTAGGAAGAGCTAAAGCATGACCTAAATCTAAGAAAGAATGCTATATGGTTTAAATCCACAAGAGAGAGTAAACCACCTAACTTCTGGACTTACAATCACCTAGAGTCGCCACCAGCTAACTCCTCCTATGTTTTAAATCCATGTGGTCTAGTTATATGAAATTACAAAATGGTTGGGCTGCTATTAATTTAAAAAGAGACTAAAGTCCTTAAACCCACTATATAAGAGACTAGATCATGAGTGGCATGAGCATATGACTTAATCTAAAATGCAAAATCTTTATACTTTTTTATTTCATTTTGACACATTCATTTTTGAAAATAGCTATCTATATTTCAACATACCTAGGTTTGTTGTAGAGCCTATTTTCAAATGAAATTAAAATTCCATTTAGCACATTCCACATGGGCTAAGTTGGAGTTTACCTTTTCAAAAGCAATATCACACACGAAAATTCCATTTTTGAAAGTGAATAAATATAATTGGATTCCATTTGACATACCTAAATTTGTCAAATGAGAATTCTCTTTTTCGAAACAAAATCAAAACACATTTGAATTTCATTTGACATACCCAAATTTGTCAAATGAGAATTCCCATTTTTTCAAAACAAAATCAAAACACATTTAAATTCCATTTGACATACCCAAATTTGTCAAATGAGAGTTCCTTCTTTCCAAAATAAAAACAAATTGGACTCTACTTAACATACTCACATTTGCTAAGTGGAGTTCCCATTTTTTTTAAAATCACAAACAAATCAAACACATTTGCACTCCATTTGACATACCCAGAATTGTCAAATGAGAGTTCCATTTTTCAAAATTGAAAATAAATTGAACTCTATTTAACATACCACATTTGTTAAATAGAAGTCCCCTTCTTTCAAAGTAAAACAAAACAAACTCATCAAACACACTTGAGCCTTATTTAACATACCTAAATTTGTTAAGTAAAGATCTCATTTTTTAAATTAAATCAAAGTACATCAAACACATTTGGGCCTTACTTAGCATACCTAAATTTTCTAAGTAAGGACCCCAATTTCAAAACAAATTAAATACATGTTACACATCATCGTAAACAAACAAAAATGCTTCCAAATATTTTCAAACAAACACTTGATTCTCACTTAGCATACCTAAATTTGCTAAGTGGAGATTCCAAAATCTAAATTTTAAAACAAAGGATAAACAAAACAAATTCATCTCCAAAGTCTCTCCAAAATGGAATGAACCTCCTTCAACATGCTCAAATTTGTTGAATGAAGGTTCAAAATCAAAATTAAAATTCAATGGCAAAGACTCGCCTCAAATCTCTCCAATTCAATGAAACCCACTTAACATACTTAAATTTGTTAAGTGTGGGTTGAAAATTTCAAGTTAATGTCAAAAATAAATTTTATGAAAACAAATATCAAAGGAAGGGTCCGACTCAATTATATTTCAACAAATGCAGTAATATCAGCATAGTCAATTCTTTTGTAGTCTTCAGTCTTTTCAGTTGCTATGGCTCCCAGGAAGTTTATTTTCTCCTTCCCCTTTAGTGTAGATCTAGCCTTGGATCAGTCCAATCTCCCCTCGACCGACACCACCCATCTGATTTACTTGTACAATTTTGAGAGTCAGGATAACGTGAGGGCCGCCCTCACTGCTTGTTAGTAGGAGAAGGTGGGGTGAAGCCACTTCTCTATTTTGACATTCCATCTGACTCAGAGTTTCCCTCACTGAAGAGGAAGGCTATTAAAGTACCTATGGTAGCATCACTTCCAGTTTCTTCTGGGTCAGTTCTAGCAGCATTTGTGATAGTGGTTCCCTTGCCTATTTAGTCTATTGTTGTTGTCCCTACTGCATCCCCGATGCGAGCTAGCACCTCCTCTTTGGTCCCGTTAAAGGGGAAAGCTCTCTTTGCACCTGAGATAGTTTCCCCTACCTTTGAGGTCGGTTCCAATTCTCGCTTTGCCTTGCTCACCCATACTCAACACCATAATAAAAATAGAAAGATCACGTGGTATCATGAGCGAGCAGCCAAAGAGATCAATGCTGCCTCCCACAGTCAAGAAGGGATCTTCATGTGAGGTTTCCCGTTTCTTGGATGGTACCATATTCCACCCCCTCTCTGATTTAGATGGAGAGGAGGATGCTAGGAGGATTGTGGCACTACCTCCACCACAACGATGCAGAGGCAGAGGCGAGAGGAAGCCCTATCGGTCTCGGGGCGATTCTTTGCCAAGTTGGTAGGGCCTACGGATGCTCAAAGTCCAGTGCATTGTTTAATCTGAGGTCAATGAATCCCCACAGTATCAGTGGTTAGATCCATAGGGAAAGAGCCATTGAGGCCAGAGCTATGGCCCAAGCGGGCAAGAGAGAGAGACAGAGGTATGCTAGACAGTCAGCGGCCTCTGCCCTTATTGATTTTCCCGATCGACAAGCCACCAGGGCTGATTGTATTGATAATATAGTTTTTATCGGCACCACTTATCGCTGGAGGAGAGTTCTAGTGAAGAAGCAGTCGGTGTCATCACCATGACACAGCTCCACTCCTTATCCATTATCACCTATTCAAGTTCCCCCTTCCACAGTTCTCGTCAAGGTCTAAAAGTCTACATCTGGGGAGAGGAGATCCCCATTGGTGATCCTGCTACGGCCTAAGATTCCCACTCCATGTGTGCCATCAGCTAAGGTTAGGTCAAGCTCCCACATTCGACCTCCACTTCAGCTATGGAAAAGAGAGAGTGGCGACCCAAAAGTGTGTCATCATTGTGCCACCACCGTAGTCACTAATAGTAGCAGACGAAGGGGGATGACAACACAGTTCCCATGGTAGTAGACCCATCTAGTGAGAGCACCCATTCAATAAGCGGTGTCAAATGCATAGAGTCAAACTAACACAACCTCACAGTCAGTAGTCAGTGAGTGTTTATGCCAGTCCAGCCCGACAAAATAGGAGACCGTTCTTTAAATGACATCCTAGAAGACAACTTTATCGAAAAGAAAAAACTTCTTGATAGTAATCATTCAGATCAAAAATAGGGCAGGGTAGCCTTCAACCCTGATGAGGATGATCAATTTGAGGACTCAGCAGAAGTCCATATGGTCAATACCCTAGGATCCTTTCTTAGAGACCATCACAGTCAAAAGGTACTATGGTTGAAGAGAATGACACTGCTCATTCAACCCAACACCTCCACCAACAGCTCAAGTAGAAGGATGAGCAGATAAGTAGAATGGAAAGGAGGATTGAAGACTTATTCATAGCATTTCTTGCACTACAGAACCAAGCTATGATTTTACAACTCAGTCCTATGGAGGCCGAGCAGCCTGAGCTCCTACATGTTTTAGATAATCTTAAGAGTGCATCTCCCATGGATCAGGATAGTGGAAGCTTAGATAGGAAGGTCATAGATAGTACCTCTATGCAGGAGAAGGACATGAAACAAATGGTGGAACAGCAGTGAGAGAAGTGATGGTGCAAGCCTGGGGTACCTCATATGTTCCGAAGGGTAGACCCTATCCTGCAAAATTTGACATAGTTTAGTACACCAAAGGGTTTGTGCCACCTTCTTTCAAGATTTTTTGGCAGTGGGATCCCTTGACAACACTTGGCACATTTTTGAGCTGGCTGTTGCAATGCTGGTGGTAGTGATGCGCTTCTCTTTCACTTATTTGTCAGCAATCTTTCAAGGATTGCAATCAATTGGTATGCAGAATTATCTAACAGTTCAGTAAAGATATTTGCTGAGTTGGAGCAACTCTTCATTAAGAAATTTGTTGGAGCTCAGTAAAGGGTGACTATGAGCGATCTCATTGTAGCTCAACAAGACCCTGGTGACTCCCTCGTTGATTATATTCTCAGGTGGCGAAACCTAAGTATGAAATGTAAACCGAAGCTGTCTGAACAGAATGTCATAAAAATTCTTCTTAGGAATATTCATGGCTTGGTTGCTTTCATGCTCAAGGGATTTACCATCAAAACTTTTGAGGAGCTAATCAACAAGACCGCTAGTCTACAAGGAGAAGCCAAACAATTACCTTTCCAAGACCAGTCGTCCAAGCCTAAAATGTAGAAAGCTTTTGAGAAGAAACTCGTGGCAGTGGCATCAGTTGATAAGGGGAAGCAGCCAATTAGAGTTCAGTTTGATAGACCTAGAGCTCAACAGCCTCCACGTCCACTGCCTCTATCACCACCACTACCATTAAAAGGAAAAAGAAAAAGAAAATAAAATGGAGTGAGCAATAGACTTGGAGGAGGAAGTGGAGCTCGACATTAGATTCCACCCACAGTTCATTACTCCATTCGAACATGTGGGTAGGATTACCGACCTCCACTAGGCAAAGGAAGAGACCAGTTTATATACAGTCCTAGAGGTGGAAAATCTCCTTATTAGCCACCCAATTAGAGATATGTCCCAACTACCAAGAGTACACCCGCTATCCATATAGACATAGAATTTTGTTCAGAAGATGAGTCTTATATGGTTAGCAGGCCAGCCAGGTCTTCTCATCAGCAGATTCCTTTGGAGGTGACACTTGAGCCAGATAGTCATGAAGATTGGGCTCTAAAGCAAAGCATGAGTGTATCCAAGTCCATATATGAAACAATTAGGAATCAGTTAGGATCCTTAGCTCTAACCTCACTTTTCTCATAAAAGTTAAGAGTTTGGTAGTTAAGAAAGCTCCAAAGTCATCCACATATGTGAAGACTCAGAGGTTCTTTCTAGGATCATCATCTTGAAGTCAAGAAGTTGATATAGAATTTGAGGATGAGTCATATAAAGATTTAATAGAATTAACTTTTGATTGGTACTCGCCTTGTGTTCTAAATTTAGAAAAAAAAGGATTGTTTGCACATACATGGTCCAAGCACAAGCTGGATTACTCAAAAGGTTATGGAACAACAAATGCAAGAATTCTCAATCAAGACTAGGACTAGGATTTGGTATAGTGAGTCCAATCGTTGATGATGATTACTTCTTAGTCATCACCAATCATTTAAAATTTGATATGTTCTTTTCAAATCACATTAACTCTTATGAGAATGTGTGCTTAGAAACTTCAGATGACCTAGATGATTTCCAAGTTAAGGATGTACCGCCAGAGTTTGAAGAAGAAATTAAATCAACCATTGATGAACTCGAAGAAATTAACTTAGGGACTGAAGAAGATCCATGCCCAACATACATCAGTTCCTTATTAAACCAAACTGAAACCAATAACTTAGTTAAGCTATTGATTGAGTTTAAAGATTTCTTCACATAGAGTTATGAAGAGATGCCTGTATTGTCTCCTGACATAACAGTCCATAAACTAGTAATACAACCTGATGCTAACCCTATCAAGAAAGCTACTAGATACATGTGATTAGATATTGAACAACATATCATTTTTGAAGTAAATAAATTGATCGATGCTGGCTTCATCAAGGAAGAAAAATATCCTACTTGGTTGGCCTATGTCATCCCAGTTAAGAAGAAGGATGGTCAAATTCACATATGCGTCGATTTTAAGGATCTAAATAAGGTATATCCAAAAGATGAATTTTCACTACTGACACTAAAGCTGATGGTGGACATCGCCTCATCTCATGCAGTATTCTCCTTTATGGATAGCTCATCTAGATACAACCAAATAAAGATGGCAACTAAAGATGAGAAAAATACTACCTTTCAAACACCGATAAAAATATATTACTATAAGGTTATGCCTTTCGTCTTTAAAAATATTGGTGCTACATACCAGCGGGCTATGACTTGAATCTTCGATGAACTCATTCATCATTAAGTTAAGTGTTATGTTGATGATTTTGTAGTCAAAAGTATAGAAAAAGGAGACTACCCCCTTTGACTTGAGAGTAATTTTCAAACAGTTAAGAAAAATGTTGACCTCACTTTTGGAGTGAGCTTTCAACTTTTCCATCCTAGGCATAAGAACTCCTATGAACACTAAGAGTTTCTTAGTCTTAAGACACTTCTAGTGATTAGGAGAACACTTAACCTAACCCTAGAAGAGTCAAGAAAAATAGGAAAACTTGGAGAATAAACGAATTCACAAATTTAAATCAAACTTCAAATTCAAACCAAATTTAAATCAACTTCAAATTCAATTCAAATTCAAATTCAAATCTTTACTTCCTTCTTTCAAATCAAAATCAATTTCAACTTAATTGATTTTCTCAAATTTTAAATCAAATCCAAATTCTTTCCTAAGCCATTTTCAATTCATCTTATGAACTTAGCTCAAATCAAATCCAAATCACCACAAACTCAAAAGATTTTTTTCATTACCCATTTATATTGTCATTTATATTCTCAAATATAAATGAAATATAAATTCAAATAACCAAAAAAATTCAAAACTAAAATCCAAATCTAACCAAAGTACAATTTACCTCTTTCAAGTCAAATCCTTGAACTCCCTCAAACAAATCCAAATCACTCCAAATTTAAAAGACTTTCTCATAACCCATTTATATTATTATTTCTATTCACAAATATAAATTCAAATAACCAAAACCAAATTCAAAACTCAAGCCCAAGTCTAACCTAAATCCAACCCATACCCTTTCAAGTCAAAATCTTGAACTTAACCAAATCATTCTCAAATCAATTCAAACCTTTGGATTGTCTCTTCAAACAATAAATCCTTCAATCATAAACCAAATATAAACATAAACTTCAATCACCAAATCAAAATCAAATTAACCTAAGTCAAACCCATATTCACCCTTTTTGACTTGAAATTGTCAAATGAATGAAAACCCATTTGACTCCAAACCACTTGCAATTGGATTTATATTTCAATCATAAGTCCATATGTGAGTTAAACCAAACTTTTCTCAAACCTTGATCAAGCCAATTGACCCACTTAGGCTCACTTGACCCAAAGTGACCTAAAGCATCTTTTTGAGACAAATTCCAATCCAACCCAAATTGGATTGAACTAAGCCCACCTAAGCCTCACATTATGAGCTACAATCATCCTAGGATGATCAATCACTCAAATTGGGTCAAACCAAGTCAAACTTAACCTTTGACCAAGCCAACACTTAGCCCAAATGAAACCTAAACTAGCCAAAATCCACCTTAGGATAAATCGATTGAAACCATTGCTCTAAGCCAATCCATCATCAATGATTGAACATGATCAAGCCATCAATTAAGCCAAACCTAGCCAAATTGGCCACTTGACCCAAGTTGACCCAACTTGACTTAAAAGTCAAAATAGGACAAATCTTGATCTAAGCCAAATTGATTGCAACCAATGGGTCAAATTCATTCTAAATTACTTGTTGAACTTGACCAAAGCCTCAATTGGCCAACTTGACCTAAAAGGTCAAATCAATTTGAAATCAAATCAAACCAAAATTAATTGAAACCAAAGGTTGCAATACATTTTAAATTATCTACCAAGCCTAAACCAGCCCATGACCTAACCCAATTGGGTCAAATGGGACAAATTGGTCAACTTGACACATTTAACCTAAGTGAACTCAAATGAACCAAAACCAAATATAAATTAAATTAAACCAAACCAATGATACCAAAACACTTCAAATGGTCATATGAACTTGACCTAACCCATGGTTTGACCTAATTTGACCAATTGGTCAACTTGACCCCAAGTTGACCCCTTTTGACTTAAATGGATCCACTTGAGCCAAATCATATCAAATCAACTCCAAATTCCTTGAAATTTGGCTCAACTATTTTGAAACATCTTAAACCTGGCCAAATCAAAATCAAGACTAAATGACCATTTTACCCTTAGGTCAAAGGGTAACTTATAGCCAAATTCACATGGAATTTGGCTAATTCCTTTTCATGGCCACTTGGCATCCTCCTAGTGGACCACATAGACACTAAGGAGGGTGGTGAACATGACCCAATGGGTTTGGGTCAACCATGACCCCTCCAATCAAAATTCTTCACTTAGATCACCTCTTACACTCACCTAGCACATGTGCACTTCCTCTCCTCCTCTCCTCTGCCAAAATTGAAGTACATGGACCCCTATCAACTAAAATAACCCAATCAATCTCTTCAATTTGATCAAAATGGCAAGATGGCTCTTGACTGTCTAACCCAAGGAGGGGGAGATATACTCCCCCTCATTCCAACTCAAAGCATACAAACTGAAGTCGATTGAGCTAGAGTGATCAAAGGCAAGCATCCGCAAGCTTTCCAAGGTCATTTCCAAGCTTCCCAAACTTCTCCTTCTCAATTTTGTTCAAAGATGAAATAGGGGAGGCCTAAAGATTTTCCACTTCAATCAATTCTCCATCAAACCTCAATTGCTCTTGCAAGCACCATCAAAGCACCTAGTCGAGCTCACCCAAAGCTTTTCCCAAGTCTTCAAGCCACGAGAAGGGGGATTTTGATCAAAGCTGCAAGACATTAAAGGGGAGCTTGGTCAATTGGAAGATCCACTTCAAATCAAGGCTTGAAACTTTCAACAGAGCTTCATATCCACTGGAAAAAGCTACCTGCTCCATTGGAAGCATCGGTGATAGCCTCCGATGAGGTATTGTTTAAAACTAATCCTCATTTGAAAAATTCTTGGTCCTTTGTGATGGGAATTGTAACCCCATTAAAATTTAGCCATTGGATGTTCTTCTCTATACCTCTTGATGATGTGAGATGAATCTTGGCCTAATTCGAGCTTAGGTAAGCTCGGATCAAGCCATGGAGGATGGACGACCTCCATCTCCCACAACTTAGGCAGGGATGAATCATGGGCCATCCATCCCACGTGTTTTGTATGGACGGCCCAGATTAAATCTCACTAGATCCACTAATTTAATCCTTTGAAACCACGTTATTAACCCTAGCCATTCGATCCTTGATCGGACGGTCTAGGGAAAAGCACGTTGCACCGCCGGCTAATGCGGCATGCGATATGATAACTTAAATAACCAATCCCATCGCACCACATAGAAAGCATGCCGCATCAGCGATCCACATGGCGTCGACAGGATTAGTTAATTAATTAGGTCATTTAATTACCCATTAATCACAGAAACTTCATAAATTCATAACTTAATGTAAAAAATCAAAAAAATGCAAACTCAAGTTTATTTTAAAGGTAATTCGAAGGGGAATAATATAAAATTAAGTTTAATGGATTTTGGATAGTGAATTTTCCTTAATTAGGGATTAATTAAAAATTGAATTACCTTAATTACTACCTAATTACTTCATTAATTAATTCCAAATTTCTCAAACCTATTTAGTGGGATGACTTCTACCTCCCCTAATTTTCTTGGGATTTATTATTAAGTTAATTAGGGAAATTAATTAATGAACCCCTAATCATCCCCTTAATATAATTAAGAGTAATTAAGCATGTGAATAGTGGTTAATCCCTTAATTAAATCTAAACATTATTTAAGTAAGGGGGAGATTTATGGAATAGGTTTGGGATATTTTTTCTAAGTTATTCCTTAAATCCCTTTTCTTCCTTAAACCAAACATAATTAAGAATTAATCCACTAATGATCTACTTAATTATCTAATCAAACTTTCAAAACAAATCTGAACTTAATCAATCTCTTGCTGGGTAGATCTTTAGGTGTTCAAGAGCCTAAGATAAGTTTAAGGAAATCATATCCAACTCACATGTGTGGGAGGGTTATGAAAGTACTTAATTAAACTCTTTAGCTTAATTAATCAATAATTATGAGCCAATTACATTAGGTCCCTTTCTTTCTTAGTTGCATGGCTAATTTAAATTTAATGTGATTACATATCATATGTTGGCTCATAATTGTTAGGTTAATTATGTTAAAGTGGTGTAGGTAACAGGTAATTAATGGACTTAATTCACACCTTAATCTTAATGAAATATAAAATCAATCTAATTATTCTAAAAATTCAACTAAATTGACTCACACATAAGGGAAATGGGTTAGGACCAGCAAACTCTTTTCACATTTCCAATATCAAATCAAATTCAAAAATAAAAATCTCCTTAAGGAATTTTGATTCACTTTGAATAATCTTATCTTATAGGATTATCCTTAGGAATTAATTAGGGTGAATGAAGTCATATGCTTACAACACTTTATTTTTTTTCAAGCATGCTAAACATTGTTTGCTATATGAAATCATACATTCATCTCTTTTGAAAAATCAATTAAATAAAATATTTCCTTTATGTCAAATTGTATGTTTCTTCTAAAATAAGAATATGAGTGGCCATTATCACTATTAAATCAAAAATTATTTTTTAAAAAACCCATAAATCAAAGATCATAAATGAAGGTATGCTACTTATAAGCACTTATAAGATTGCATGTGATTATAGCATAAGATGTGTTTTATGTGATTTTCTTCTCTTCTCTTAACATGGATTTGAATAGGATTTGCAAAGTGTATAGTTCATTTAAAAAAAAACATAACACTTGCTTAAATATATTCTTATGTATTTCCATATTATTATTGACCTCATTTTTGGAAGAGGTTAACTTAATAATTAGTAGATCCTAATCTCAAATAGGATTTTCCTAATTCAATTCTTAGGGCATTCTACTTAGTGACCTAGGGAACTCACCTTGGGTTGGATCTAACCTATTTGGCTTAGGTAAGATCAACTCAACATCCAATATGAATCAATTCAAATAAATTAATAATCAATTGATCATCAATTCAATATGATTAAAATTTAAATTTCATTTAATTTCAAAAAATATCGTTGAATTGATTTTGAATTGGATAAAGCAAAAATCAATGCACCTATTTTGGATTCAAATTCCAACCTAAATCAAATGTACTTCAACATGAAATAAAATGGGCAACACACATTACTCTAGGGCTATGTGATGATGCCATAATCCATAAATAAAAAATCCAAAGGAAGAAGAAAAATCAAAACTTTTATCTTCCCATGCAAACAACAACTCACCCGCTCCCTCTCTTCCCATGAGAAAGAAAACAAAAGCCACCTCCCAAGAGGATGGCTGCCTTCAATGCAAGAGGAGGCAATTAAGGCAATGAAGGAAACCTCCAAGATTTTGCCATGACTCTAGCCAACAAAGGGAAGAGAAGAAAAAGAGAAGAAGAGGAAGAGAAGGGGAGCTCTCGGCCAAGAGTAGAAACCAAGGAAGGGAAGCTCAATTCCTCGCTACAATTGATCCCAAAACACTCCCTAAAGCTAGAGAAGAAGTTTTAATTCCTCCCATTGATGAACTGACCATCAAAAGGGTGTGGTGGATAGTGTAAAACCAAGCTTCTCTAATGGTGAAATCCAAAGGAGGGGATTTCACACCAAATTGAAGGCACACACACACACACGTTCTAAGGCTCGAGGCAATCCAAATCGAACCCTTACTCAAATCATTTGGCACCAGGAAGCTCGAGAACCACCAAGGCCGATGGCTAAGCTAGGGAGTTCAGTCAAGGGGGAAAACCACGTGGACACAAGCCACCAAACTCCGGCCAAGAGCTCATTGCATTGATCCAAAGCTAATGGAATTGACCTCACCACCGGAGATCGCCGAAATCCAGGTTCGCCATTAACGTACCTTCATTTTTCCTATGCTTTTGATTTTGGATCTTTTTGAAAGAAGTTGGATCCCCATGTTGATCCAACAGTATAGATCTATAAGATTCTCTTTCACAGTGGATTTGGGATCAAAATCGATGCATAATTCACCATCAATCACCAAAATTAAGCCCAATCCATGGACGGTGATCAATTTTTGTCATTTAGGGAAGAAGATAGTCTCCCAATCGTCTGATCCATCTATTTGGATCGGACAGTTCAGATCTAGGCGCACCATTGATTTAAAATCCTTAAGGAACCGCATGAATAACCTAGACTGTCCAATTTTTGATCGGATGGCTCATAGAGGATCCTGCATTTCGATCCTGGGTGATGCGAACGCCACTTGGCTCCATGTAGACCAACCTGTGCATGCCACATGGCGGGACACGCCATGTAGGCACGTGACACACAGCTTGCCACATCGCGTGGACCTTGTGCAACTTAAAAACTGTTAAGTAACGGTTTAAAATAATTAAAAAATTATAAAAAACTTCTAAAAATCATAGAAAAATAAATACAAATTAGAAAGTTGTAAATGAGAGCTCTATGGATTCATCTTGATGAGAGGAATCCATAGAAATTTAAACCCCCAATTTTATTGGGTATTTTTCCTTTAATTTAGGTTTAATTGAAAAATATTAAAATCTAATTACTCTCAAATTAATAATCCAATTAATATGAAACATTGGCCAAATAAAATTAAGCATGAAACACACCTTAGGTGAAATTTTCAAGATTTAATTCACTGAATTCAATGGAAATTGTAATTTCATATGCTTAAGCCATAAATTACTCAAATTAATTAATCCTTAATGAATTAATTAGAGAATTTTAATCTAACAACCTTAAATCACCTTAATGAACTTTAGTAAACATTAAAACATCATTAAACTCACTTAAACCCAATAATCCTTAAGTTGACCTAATTAAGCAATAAATGAATTAAATAATTTAATTAAAAAACCTAAACTTAATTAAATCATAGTAAATAAACTAGTTAAACAAAAATTATGAATAAACCCTCATTGGAAAGGTATTTCAGTGAGGAATAAGTGGAAAATAAAACCTTTAACTGAATCTTATTAAATTAGGCCTAATTTAAGTTTTAATAAAATAATTAAAATTCTAATTAGACCCTAATTACAAATCTAATTAACATGAAACTTTAACATCATGAAATTGGCATGTAGCCTCACTTTCCATAATTATCTCAAACCAAATTGGTCTATAGATTTGGAATTATTGATTTTCCAAATTTCTAGGTCAATGTGAATTAAATAATAATTAAGAAGAATCATTAATCCATCGAATGATCAAATAAATTGAATTGATCTAAACTAAACATCAAAAATACTTGGGGTAATTTATCAAAATTTTCTAAGTCAAATAATTTAATCAAATATCAAATTTTAAGAAAATCAATACTTAATGTAATTCAAACATACTTAAACAACTTCAGTTAAATTGAATGAAACTTTAATCTAAACTCTATTAAAATAAACTAAATTAAAATAAAATTAGCATAACTTAATCCAAAGCTCAAATTTAAATGTCTTAAGCAAATGAAATAATTCAAATGAAATCTAAATTTCAAAAAGAAAAGAAACATAAATCAAATCCAAACATGAATAACTTCAAAAGGATTAATTAAGATACTTAAGGATCTTAGTTAGACTTTTGGAAACTTCTTCATAGGATAAACTAAATTTTCTACCCAACTAAATCAATCGAAATATAAAAGTAAATACAACTCATAATCTTCATATGAAAGCCTAGGTATTAAAGCAAGATAAAATATGTAGCAACCCCTTAGCTGGATGTTGAAAATCATGCATAAATCATATTGTTTCACTCTTGATTAAAGAAATGCTTCCATTTTGCTAGACAACTTGGGCTTAACCTTTGAGAGCCTATGATAGAAGAACACCTTCTTCTATTCTGATTTGTCCATAACCTTTTTCTAATTGCATGCATTAGACATAAATTACATTCTAATGACTTAAATGAATCTTGAGTCAAAATTCATAAAATCTATAAAATATGCATTAGTTAGATGCATCCTCATGCCCTACATGATCCTAGGAGTTAGGGAGTAAGTTTAGGTTCATAGATTTCTTTCCTAAAAATGCAACAGTCCAGCTATCTTGTATTCATGTGACTTGACTTCATGAATTTAAAATGCACATAGGTGGTGTTAGATGGCAACCTTCTCTAAGCTGGTTGTAAGTACAAAAGAGTTAGGGATAGGCTAGTTCCATCAAGTGAGGAGAATGGCCAATGATTCCTAAGGATAGAACTCGGTCGAGCATCTAACATATGTTAGAAGCACCTGTAGACTATGTTTTGAAGTATCCTTTTAGGAGTAAGTCTTCAACCCTAGGCATTTCTGCAGTCTTGTGCTGCTATAATCTAAGCCCTAGATTTTTAAGAAAATGACAACTATAAATCTAAAATTAAATCCCAAATTTTAAGCCCAATCATTGGATAGTTATAATGTCTACTAGGTATCCCAGTATCAATAGACATTTCTTACTTTTACCCATTTGACTCTTGAGAATAACTCTCTCTAATTTGGACCTCTCCCAATTGAATTTTCCAAAAATCAATCCTTTGAAAGCTACCTTAGTAGTCTTTAGGAACAACCACTTATTTCTTTAATCGAGAGTATTCTTAGGAAGAGATCCTTCCTAAGATGTAATTAACTATAGAGGCTTGCCTTTATAGGGAACCATAATCCCATGATAAAATAAACCCTGTTCTACTTTTCTATATAGTTCAAGGAAAAATACTCTGGTACACGAATGACCCATTAGCCTTAGGAGTCTTTTATTGAAATGATTGAATTCATTACAGGAGAGCATGCTTATCTTTCAAGATAATATGTTGATTCATTAATGTCGTATTTGGTCATCAAAATAAAATATTCCTAAACTCTATGTGGTGTCATTTCTTTTCTCTATTCTAGAGGAAATACCAACATATTTTTCTCAAAACTCCACTAGGGAGTGGTTCCTCTCTCCATCTTTAGAAATAAATGGTTATTTCTATATATCGTAGTGTACTAGTACCACTCACCAGTCAGGACTGCCTTTCTTTTTGTTAGATACCTCTTTGTTTCATTCTTGGTTGAGCCTATCCAACATCTCGAATAGAGGTTCTAGATCTCTTCATTTATCACAGTTAAACAATTTGGTCCTACAGCCAAATCCCGAAATAAAAGAGGTGAGAGAAATAAATAAAAATCAAGTCATTTCTATTATGACCTATATCTGGTCAAGATGGATTTGAAACTATTCCAGTATGGAAAAGAGATGTTAAATTTAAAGAAGAATGAAAAGTACTTCAAAATTTGAAAAGCAAATCTCCAAAAATAAAGTGTCAAAGTTAAACTTATCCTTGAACTTACTTTGGCTTTGTACTAGAGCTAAGGAGAATCATGATAGGGTCTTTGGATGGATACCCATTGTTCTACTACATTCAAAAGTTGTCAAAACACCTAAGGAAGTAAATTTAAATTAAGGAGTTCCTTCCAACCCTGAGAAAATTTAAATCAAAATGAGGCATAGTTGTGCCTTTTGCCCCTTTACCACCATGATCGAAGTTTGAATTGCATTTAAAAAAGAAAAGAGGGATAAAAAAACAAAAATCATCCCAAAAAAGAGACTGCCTTATTGACCTTAAGCAGAGGTTGATTAAGGAACTAAATGTAAATCTTCTATCCTTATAGAAGAAAAGTTTACATAAATGCAAATCAACTTTAATCTTAATTTATTTCCACAAGTCCACTAGAATACTGGAAAATTAGTTGTTCAAGCTGATTGGCCAAATCTAAGGAGTGACTTGGAGGTAACCCTCTTTTAGATCTTTTCAAAACCTTAAATTCTTAAGAGTTTGGGGGAGAGTCAAAAGAGGAAGATGACATGACATAAGAAAAAAAGTGGTAGGATTCACTTTTGCTCCTAATCAGTAGAAGAAAAGAGAGGGTGGAAAAAGAGAATTCTAATTCTCTTGATAAAGTTGAAATGAATAAAATCTAAACCAATAAATTTAAATCAACTTCCTTAATGAGAGTTTCCTCTCATTAAATGAAATGATATTTCATGATTGGCATTAATTAATTTTAAGGCCAAATCATGAAAAGGAAATAAATGAAGAGTTTAATCCTTCTAAAGAAATCATGACATTAGAATTGGGTCCTAAGGGTGATATTTCTATCTCTTAGAGTAAAAATATGAAACTTTTATCTCTAGTTAGTTGATAGATAAATCACTTAGGACTTTGTCAATCCAAATGAATGAAGAAAGCCATAGTTTTCTTTATTCAAAGAATAAGGCGTTATATGCTTTCAATACAAAGTGAATCTAAGGAGAATCCTTTGCAATGTCTTTTGACCTATTTGACATTGTCTTAATATCAAGTATGGTGGTCAAAGATTCCATTGCTAGTTGAGATTACCTTTAATTTATATGTGCTATAAAAGAATGCAAATCAAACTTGACTTTCTAATAGCACAACATCTACCCTAAAGGGTCCTCTTTTAAATGATGATCCTCTAAATGAATAGATTATGAGGTCCATTGATCTATTAAGGATAGAGTTAAACCTACCTTCCCTTCATATCAAAAGAAAAATTCTTAAAATCAAATTTAAATTGGTAGAGTTATACCACCTCAAATGACATTGAAAAGAAATGGAAAATAAGTCATCCTAAAAATGTGATGTCTTGCCCATCTTAGAGAAGTTGCTTACAAAATCAAGCATCATAGTGCTCTGTTAAAAATAAAATGAAATATGAAATAAAATAAAAAAATGAAAAAGAAATGAAAGTAAAGCAAGGCATTACATAATCATGTAATTTTCCTTACTTAACTATAAGCAACTTCTTGATGTGGCATTCTTCTATAAAGAAATTCTAGGGTTATCTTCTACGACAAAGATAGACTATGAAGAACTTATTAACATCTTAGTATATGTGGAAAATTTAAAAGAACAAAATATATGAAATATATGTTGATCCGGGTGCATCAGTCAACATCAAATATAAACATGAAAGTGAATTTATATAGGCTCAATTCTAATCAAGATTTGATAAGATGGTGCCATATAAATTAAATTATATAAAGAAAGGAGTTTTCAGCTTCATGAAAATTCAATTTTGAAAACTCAACCTAGAAAAAGAACTTAATTTCAATCACATTGTTGACTGAAGATAAAAATTCAAACTTGAAAAAGAATCTTAGGAATTCATGAAACATCTTCAAATGCTCTTGGATGGTCCTATCCAGCCCCAAATAAAAAAAGGGAATCAAATAAAATAAAAAAGAAGAAACATATTGATCATTGAAGGATGTTCATATTAATCCTAAAGTGTTGAGTCTTTAGGATATCATTCAGGCACTCCTAAATGATCTCGTTAAATATTTGATTCCAATAGAAAATTCTTATTTCAGAAGTGTAAAGTTTTTAAGGAAGTCATTATGCCAATCTTAAATGACTCACGCCACTAAATAATTTTGAATTCACAAGTGTAACATCTTTAGAAAGTCATTTTTACCAATCTTAAATGGCTTTACAAGATCTGTTGTTCCATGAAAAGATGAAAAAGAAGTTGAAATATTGGATCATATTATATGATCAATCAAGCAAAGACTTGAATCATAGCAAAAAATCAATCAATAAAATGTTGTATTTGGACAAAAAAGTCAAATACATCAAATTTTTGAGAAAATCATTTAGTGGAGTCATTTCATAAAGAGTGAAATGTTATGTAAATGAATCAAATACATCTATCTTCTTAGTGAATCTTGTAACTAGGAAAATTATCAAATGTAACCTTTCATAAAGAAAATAAATCAGAATATTACCAAAAGAAAGAAAGAAAGAAAACTAAAGGGATGGAAGGACTATATCCAAGAGTAAAAGGATGAAGTCTAAAATTTCTAAGCATGTGGACATTTTTGACTTTAAACTTCTCCACATCATAATAAAGTGTTAGGGTTAGAAGTCAAAAATTGTCCCTAGCTAAAAAAAATAATCAAATATCTCATGCTTTATCATCTTGGGACTATGGTAGAATCTTTACTTTAAAAATGTGTTCATACTACCCATACCTCATTTCAAAATAAAAAGAGGCTTTCATGCATAAGATTATCCTTCTTAAGGACAACTTATCTGAAAATTGTCAAATAAAGCAATTTTAGAAAAGAAAAATTGAAAGCATATGATATGGCATTCAGAATCCTTAAAAGAATGTTCTATTATAGAGTCATATCATTCAATCTCAAAATATTAGGGCAATTTAGCAAAATGGGTCATGATCAAGATTTCTTATAATCCCACATTCAATTAGGTTGAGGGTTATAATGAAAATCTTGCCCAAAAAAATATAATAAAAGAAAATAAAAGAAACTTCAATATGATTTGAAGAACAATATTGTTACTACATATCGAGTCTTGAAATTTACTTTTGATGTAATTTCAAAGGCCTTGTAGTAAAATGTAGAAGGATCAAAAATGCAAAAATAAGAAATTAATCAAAGGCATTTATGAAATTTCATTTCATAAAACCTTCAAAAGAATAATAACTTAATTGAAGAAATTTAATTTCAAACTTATTAGGAGAATCTTAATTTTTCTATAAGTTAATCCTTTCAATTCCCTTATTGAGTAGGGATAAAAAAAAATTTTGTCTCCCAGAGAATCCAAAAGATTTTCTTGATTCTCATTCACTTTAAAAAGATTTAAAGAAATCTCTTGATCTTTATTGAATCCAAGAGAAGGCCTTATAAGTCGTTAATTCATGTCAACAAAGAAAAAATTACATACATGTCCAAACAAAAAGAAAAAGAAATTCCATTTGAAAAGCATTTGTTGACTTTAGTTCTAACAGCCTAAAGGACTACACAATCACATGTAAGCTCAAAGAGGTAGAATTCTCAAGTTAGTACCCTATGATGTCTTACCTTCAGTGAAATAGACATCTAGCATGGTTCATTGTAACTTTGAGATAAAAAGAAAAAAAGAAAGAAAAATGATGAACTTCTATGCTCATGGCATAGTAAAGCATTGGGTCCAAAATATACCCAAGTCTTCCTTCAAAAATAAAGTGTAGCTCTTTGAAACCTTCTTCACTAAAATTATTCATGTGTAAGGAGTATTAGTAAAATCAAGAAATGGAAGCAAACCTTTCATTACCCTTTAATCAAGTTAGACTAATCAAGAGGATTAAGTCCATACGACTCTTGCTTATTAGTCAAAACTTTTAGGGATTAGGAATAAGTCACTTTGAACCCTTTTTCTCATCCATATCACCTATACGTTTGGAGCAAGCCTTTCGTGGCACCATTCCTACTTATATGTACATGATTGGATCAAGTTAATGTGACCCCTTTCATGTTACATAGGCGATTTAGATCGGATCAAGACTTTATGACCCATTTCTAATAGCCAGAAAGATGTAAGTCCCTTAGTCAGCATTCTTTCTAAACATCTAGGAGTAAGTCCCTAGTTGGCATCCTACTTTTGTGTACATGATTGGATCAAGTCATTGTGACCCCTTTCATGTTACACAGGCAATTTAGATTGGATCAAGTCTTTATGTCCCCTTTTTAATAGCAAAAAGATGTAAGTCCCTTAGTCAGTATTCTTTTTAAACATCTAGGATTAAGTCCCCAATCAGCATCTTACTTTTGTGTACATGATTAAATCAAGTCATTCGTGACCCCTTTCATGTTACATAGGTGATTTAGAATGGATCAAGTCTTTATGACCCCTTTTTAATAGCCAAAAAGATATAAGTCCCCAGTCTACATTCTTTCTAATCATCTAAAAGTAAGTCCCTAGTCGGCATCCTACTTTTATGTACATGGTTGAATCAAGCCATTATGACCACTTTCATGTTACACAGGAGATTTAGATTGGATCAAGTCTTTGTGACCCCTTTCTAATAGCTAGAAAGATATAAGTCTCCAGTCGACATTCTTTCTAATCATTCAGGATTAAGTCCCCAGTCGACATCCTACTTTTCTATACATGATTGGATCAAGTCATTATGACCCCTTCCATGTTACATAGGCGATTTATATTGGATCAAGCCCTTATGACCCCTTTCTAATAGCCAAAAAGATATAAGTCCCCAGTCGGCATTCTTTTTAATCATCTAGAAGTAAGTCCCCAGTCAGCATCCTACTTTTGTGTTCATGATTGGATCAAGTCATTGTGACCCCTTTCATGTTACACAAGCAATTTAGATTGGATCAAGTCTTTATGACCCCTTTCTAATAGCCAGAAAGATATAAGTCCCCTGTCGGCATTCTTTCTAATTATTTAGAAGTATGTCTCCAGTCGACATCCTACTTTCATGTACATGATTGGATCAAGTCATTCTGACCCCTTTCATGTTACATAGGTGACTTAGAATGGATTAAGTCTTTATGACTCCTTTCTAATAACCAAAAAGATATAACTCCCCAGTCGGCATTCTTTCTAATCATCTAGGAGTAAGTCCCCAATCGACATCCTACTTTTTTGTAAATGATTGGATCAAGTCATTATGAGCCCTTTCATGTTACACATGCGATTTAGATTGGATCAAGTCTTTAGGACCTCTTTCTAATAGCCAAAAAGATAAAAGTCCCCAATCGATATTCTTTGTAATCATCTAAGAGTAAGTCCCTAGTCAGCATCCTACTTTTATGTACATGATTGGATCACGTCATTGTGACTCCTTTCATATTACACTGACGATTTAGATTGGATCAAGTATTTATGACCTCTTTCTAATAACCAGAAAGATATAAGTCCCCACATGGAATTCTTTCTAATCATCTAGGAGTAAGTCCCTAGATGGCATCCTACTTTTGTGTACATGATTGGATCAAGTCATTGTAACCCCTTTCATGTTACACAAGCGATTTAGATTGGATCAAGTTATTATAACCCCTTTCTAATAGCCAAAAAGATATAAGTCCCTAGTCGGCATTCTTACTAATCATCTAGGAGTAAGTCCCCAGTCAGCATCCTACTTTTGTGTATATGATTGGATCATGTCATTGTGACCCCTTTCATGTTACACAAGCAATTTTGATTGGATCAAGTCTTTATAACCCCTTTCTAATAGCCAAAAAGATATAAGTCCCTAGTCAGCATTCTTTCTAATCATCTAGGAGTAAGTCCCCTATCGGCATCTTGTGTCCTTGATTAGATCAAGTCATTGTGACCCCATTCATGTTACACATGCAATTTAGATTAGATCAAATCTTTATGACCCTTTTCTAATAGCCATATAAATGTAAATCCCTTAGTTAGCATTCTTTCTAAACATCTAGGAGAAAGTCCCTAGTCGGCATCCTACTATGGTGTGCATGATTGGATCTAGTCATTGAGACCCCTTTCATGTTACACAGGCGATTTAGATTGGATTAAGTCTTTATGACCCCTTTCTAATAACTAGAAAGATGTAAGTCCCTTAGTCAGCATTCTTTCTAAACATCTAGGAGTAAGTCCCTAGTCAGCGTCTTACTTTTGTGTATATTATTGGATCAAGTCATTGTGCCCCCTTTCATGTTACACAGGCGATTTAGATTGGATCAAGTCTTTATGACCCCTTTCTAATAGCCAGAAAGATGTAAATCTCTTAGTCAGCACTCTTTCTAAACATTTAGGAGTAAGTCCCCAATCAGCATCCTACTTTTATGTACATGATTGGATCTAGTCATTGTGACCCCTTTCATGTTACACAAACAATTTAGATTGGATCAAGTCTTTATGACTCCTTTCCAATAGCAAGAAAGAAGTAAGTCCCCAATTAGCATTCTTTCAAATCAGAGAGAAGTTCCCTAGTTGACATTCTTTCTAATTACATAGGTGTAAGTCCACTGTTGGCATCCTATTTTGAGGATTGGATCATGTCTTTAAGGACCCCTTTCCTCTTTTCAGCTAATTAGGATGGATCATGCCCTTAATGGCCCCATCTTATTAGCTAATCGGAAAGAAGTAAGTCCCTTAGTAGATATTCTTTCTAAACAAATAGGAGTAAGTCCCCAATTGGCTTCCTATTCAAATTTCTGAGGAGGCCCCTTTTCTTTGGACTACTCAAATAGGATTAAGTCCATGTGACCCCTGTTTAGTAGTCAAAGTGTAGTGGATTAGGATCAAGCATTTCATGCCTCTTCTCCCCATCATAGCTTTTGAAGATTGGATCATGTCTTTAAAGATCCCTCTCATCTCTTTCGCTATTTGGGATGGATCATGCCCTTAACGACCCTGCCTTATTAGCTAATCACATGGATCACTACCATTATCAATTAAGGGTAATTCCCCTAAAGGCATCTTCTTTGAGCATAGTGAATGCATTGGGAATTGATCATTCTTTAATTTCAATCCTAATGGCATTCCTATTCATCCTAGAACCTAATGAAGTTAAGTTTCTAGGAATGAATCATACCTCCAAAGCAAAGATAGGTATACATATACCTATCTTTCACAATCAAAACTTAAACATAAATTCAAATAAAAAAAATCAAAATCATGAATTGGAACCTTAAGTTTATGCTTGTATGTTGATCAATATGGTCAACACCAATATGTGCAGTGTATTCTGGCTAATCCACACATATTTGGGGTTCATTTGTTGGGTTCATTTTTGGATGAGGTTAATTTAGAAATTATGAGATCCTAATCTCAAATAGGATTTTTCTAATTCAAGGCTTAGGTCCTTAGTGACCTAGGGAACTCACCTTGGGTTGGATCTAACTATTTGGCTTAGGTAAGATCAACTCAAGCATCCAATATGAATCAATTAAAACAAATTAACAATCAATTTATCATCAATTCAATATGATTAAAATTTAAATTATGTTTAATTTCAAAAAATATCATTGAATTGATTTTGAATTGGATCAAGCTAAAATCAATGCACTTGATTTGGATTCAAATTCCAACCTAAATGAAATGTACTCCAACATGAACTAAAATGGGCAGCACACAATAGTCTAGGGCCCTGTGATGATGCCATATTTCATAAAAAATTCCAAAGGAAGAAGAAAAATCAAAACTTTTCTCTTCTCACAAACAACACCTCACATTCTCCCTCTCTTCCCATGAGAAAGAAAACAAAAGCCACCTCCCAAGAGGATGGTTGCCTTCAATGCAAGAGGAGGCAATTAAGGCAATGAAGGAAACCTCCAAGAGTTTTCCATGACTCTAGCCAACCAAGGGAAGAGAAGAACAAGAGAAGAATAGGAAGATAAGGGGAGCTCTCAGCCAAGAGTGGAAACCAAGGATGGGAAGCTCGATTCCTCACCATAATTGATCCCAAAATGCTCTCTAAAGCTAGAGAAGAAGTTTCAATTCCTCCCCTCAATGAATTGGCCACTAAAAGGGAGGTAAATAGTGAAAAACTGAGCTCCTCTAATGTTAAAATCCAAAAGAGGGGATTTCACCAAAAATTGAAGGTGCACACACATTCTAGGGCTCGAGGCGATCCAAATCGTGTCCTTACTCGAATCATTTGGCGAAGCTCGAGAACCACCAAGGCCGATGGCTAGGCTAAGAAGCTCAATTAAGGGGGCAAACCACACGGAAAAATGCCACCAAACTCTAGCCATGAGCTCGTTGCATTTATCCAATGCTAATGGAATCGACCTCACCATCGGAGATCGCTGGAATCCAGATTCTCCATTAACGTACCTTCATTTTCTCCTATGCTTTTCAATTTTAGAGGTTTTTGAAAAAGGTTTGATCCCCAAGTTGATCCAACCTTATAGATTTATAGGATTCTCCTTCACGATGGATTTGGGATCAAAATCCATGCCTAATTCACCATCGCTCACCAAAAAATAAGCCCAATCCATGGACAACGATCGAAATCCATCGTTTAAGGAAGAAGATGATCTCCCGCCCATTTGATCCATCTATTTGGATCGAACGATCCAGATCTAAGTGCATCATTGATTTAAAACCCCACCAGGTAACCTAGGTCAATCTTTGATGGACGACAGATCTTGTGTTTTGGTCTGATGATGCCACATGGCTGCGTGGACCAACGACAGCGTAGGATGCGCCATACAAATTTTCACGTGGACCTCGTGCCACTTAAAAACTGTTACGTAATGGTTTAAAATAATTAAAAAATTACAGAAAACTTCTAAAATTCATATAAAATAAAATACAAATAAGAAAAATACAAATGAGAGCTCAATGGATTCATTTTGATGAGAGGAATCTATAGAAATTAAAATCCCTAATTTTTATTGAGTATTATTTCCTTAATTTGGGTATAATTGAAAAATAATTAAACCTTAATTACTCTTAAATTAATAATCTAATTAATTTGAAACTTAGGGGAAATTAAATTAAGCATGAAACACACCTTAGGTGAATTTTTTAGGAGTTAATTCACTAAACTCAATTGAAATTGTAATTTCATATGCTTAAGCCATAAATTATGCAAATTAATTAATCCTTAATAAAATAATTAGAGAATTTTAATCTAACAACCTTAAATAACCTCACCAAACTTCAGTGAACATTAAAACATCACTTAAACCCAATAATCTTTAAATTGACCTAATTAAGCAATTAAATAAATTAAATAATTCAATTAAATAACCTGAATTTAATTAAATCATAGTAAATGAACCAGTTAACAAAAAAATTATGAATAAACCCTCATTGGAAAGGTATTTCAGTGAGGGATAAGTAAAAAAAACCCTTAATTGAGTCTAATTAAATTAGGCCTAATTAAGATTTTAATGAAATAATTAAAACCCTGATTACACCTTAATTAGAAATCTAATCAACTTGAAACTTGAAACACATGAAATTGGCATGTAACCACACTTACCATAATTATCTCAAACATAACTGGTCTATAGATTTGGAATTCTTAATTTTCCAAATTTTTAGGTCATTGTGAATTAAATAATAATTAAGAAGAATCATTAATCCATTGAATCAGCAAATAAATTGAATTGATCTGAAATAAACATCAGAAATACTTAAGGTAATTCATCAAAATTCCTAAGTCAAACAATTTAATCAAATATCAAATTTTAAGAAAATCGATACTTAATGAAATTCAAACTTAATTAAACAACTTAAGCTAAATTGAATGAAATCAAACTTTAAAATAAACTAAATTAAAATAAAATCAACATAACTTAATCCAAAGCTCAAATCTAAATGTCTTAAACAAATGAAATAATTCAAATCAAATCTAGATTTCTAAAAAGAAAATAAACATAAATCAAATCTAAACATAAATAACATCAAAAGGATTAATTAAGATACGTCAGGATCTTAGTTAGAATTTTAGAAACTTCATTTGGATTTAGGAAGTGGAGTAAAGTGAGTTTCACCTAAAAATGAAATTCAATCTATTTCTAATTCTTCAAAACTTAAATATTACTTTAACCAATTTAAATGAACATAAAAATGGGAATTAAACCACTAAACCATTTGAATTGAAACCAACCAATGGTAAAAATTAAACAAATTCAAACTTCATACTTAAACTCAAACTTAAAGGAGCCTAGCAAAGCCTTGCCACACAAACCCCTTTTTTGCACACACACTAGATCATTTAAGTCACAGACTCTAGATCTAGGTTAGATCATTATGTGATTTTCTTTAATCTTCTATGTTTTGCTTCACATGTCCGTGTGGTGTATTGCTTTAGACTAGATTCCTAGGCTTGTTTATTCATTAGACTGGATGGTAGGGCATTTATTTTAGATTTAATAATATTTTCTACAGGGGACTGTGTTAAAGGGATCGTTGTCATAAATCAAAAATCATAAAATTATTGTTTGCTTACAAGTGTTGGAAATCCCTTAACATAGTCCATAGGTCAGGTGGGCAAAGCAAGCAACTAATGGTAAGTCCATATGTTTATGAAATATAACTACTTTGTGTACTATGTGTATTTCTTAACATTTGTTTTGCAGGGCTTAGGATTTCTTTTGAATTTTAAAAGTAAATTTGAGCTTAGAATTAGGTTAGGATCTATGGGGTCTAAGATTACCAGGAGCTAACCCAACCAGAAGATGGTGTGGTGGTCCCCTGTGGAGCCCGATGGATGTCTCTGAAGGAGACTTTCTTGAAAAGAAGACCCATAGATCTAAACTTATAGTTCTAGGCTGGATTGTATAAGGGTAGAACTTCACCCATTTCTCTTTCTTCCGGGGTACAGTGATTTTTTTCATTGGCCTATTTTTTATTAATTTAATTTGGCTTGATTTATTTTGGGTGCATAATAAAAACAACATGCTTTTTCTAGGTTTTTTATGTGCTATGTTTGTGCTGTGATGTATGCCTAGACGTAGGCTCATAAGATAAACAAAATTTTCTACCCAACAAAATCAATCGAAACATAAAAATAAATACAACTCATAATCTTCATATGAAATCCTAGGTATTAAAGTAAGATAAAATATGTAGTAACTCCTTAGTTGGATGTTGAAAATCATGCATAAATCATATTGTTTCACTCTTTATTTTAGAAGGCCTTCCATCTTTGCTAGAGAACTTGACCTTCTTGATGGAACCTTCTTTTTCTGTATGTGGAGAAACTAGGTTTGGTCAAGTTTCATGAGATTTGGACATCAATTGATAGGGTTTGGCTCATGTTGACCCATTTAGGTCAAAATTGGTCAACTTGGGTCAAGTTGATCAATAGGTCAAATTAGGTCAAACCAAGGGTTGGTTCAAGTTCATATGACCATTTGAAATATTTTGGTGACATTGGTTTGATTCAACTTGGTATATATTTAGTTTTGGCTCATAAGACTTCACATAGGTCAAATGGGTCAAGTTGACCTATTTGACCCATTTAACCTATTTGAGGTTGGTCAAGGGTAGGTTTAGGTTAGGTTAGTCATATAAAATGGATTGGTATCTTTGTTTCCAATCAATTTTGGCTCAACATGACCCCTTTAGGTCATGTTGGATCTAAAGTCAATTGGGCTAGGTTAGGTCTAGCTAGCTAATTGAGATTTTGGTCAAGTTCCACAAGTGATTTGGAATGGACTTGACCCATTGGTTCCAATCAATTTGGCTTAGATCAAGTTTTGACACATTTTGACCCTTTAGGTCAAAATGGGTCAACTTAGGCCAATTGGAGCTGGGTTAGACTCAAATGTTGGCTTGGTCAAGTTCAAACATAGGTCATGAGTGAACTTAGATCAATGGTTTCAATCAATTTGGCCTATGGTGGAATTTGGCTATGTAAGGTTTCATTTTAGGTTAACTGTTGAATTGGTCAACCCTTAGTTTGACTTAGTTTGACCCAATTTGATTGATTGATCATCCCATGATGATTGTTGATCGTGATGAGAGGTATATATGAGTTTGGTTCAATCCAATTTGGTTAGATCAAAATTTGGTTCATAAGGGTACTTTAGGTCACTTTGGGTCAAGTGAGCCTAAGTGGGTCAAATGGTTTTGTCAAAGCTTGATTTGAAGTTGATTAATCTTGTATATAGACTTATGATTGAAATAAAAATCCATTTATAAGTGGTTTGAAGTCAAATGGGTTTAAATCCATTTGAAAATTTTGTATTCAAAGGAAGAATATGAAAGGGTTTTGGGTTTGATTTTTGATTTGGGTTTTAATTGAATGATTGAATTTTAGATTTATATATGAGCTTATGGTTGTAGGATTGATTGAACCATGAGAGAAAAATCAAGGGTTTGGCTTGATTTGAAATTGATTTGGCTAAGTTCAAGATTTTGACTTGAAATGCTTAGATTGGATTTTGAGTTGATTTGAGTTTGATTTTTGAAATTGGTTTTGAATGTTTAAATTTATATTTCATTTATATACGTGAATATAAATGAGAATATAAATTTATCATGAGAAAATTTCAAGGATTTGAAGTGGTTTAATCATAATTTGTGCTAAGTCCATTAAAAGGAATTTAAAGGATTTAAGGAAATTTTTAAAATGAAATTTAATTTTTGAAATGGATTTGATTGATTTATTTTTATATTTTATCTACATATGAGAATATAAATGGGAATACAAATAAGTTTTGAAAAAATCCCATCAATTTGAATTGATTTGATCAAGATGTAGGTTAAATCCATTAAAGGGAATTTAAACGATTTAAAGGAGTTTTAAATTGGAATTTAATTTTTTGCCTCTAATTTGATTGGTTTATATTAATATTTCATTTATATATGAGAATATAAATAAATTTTGAGAAAATCCCAAGGTTTTGAATAGATTTGATCAAGATTTAGGTTAAATCCATTAAAGAGAATTTAAAGGATTTAAGGAAAATTTCATGAACTGATTTAGAATTTTGAGTTTGATTTGATGGGTTTGAATTTATATTTCATTTATATATGTGCATATAAATGAGAATATAAATGAGGTATGAGAAAATCTCAAAGGTTTGAATAGGTTTTGATCATGATTTTGAATAAGTCCTTAAGGGAAGGTTAAGGACTTAGGCAAAATTTGGACTCAAGAATTTTTGATGGATTTTGATGATGGGTTTCAATCATAGATTTCAATCATGGATTTCAATCATGTGGAGTTGATTTGAGTATGGAAAAAATCAATTAAGATTGATTTGGGGTTTGACTTGAAAGAAGGAAAGTAAGGAATTGTTTAAGCTAAGGGTAGAAAATTTTTCTAACACCCCTAAGGCTTGACCTATTCCTATGGCTAACTCTTCTAAGTCTTCTAGGGCTAAGTTGAGTGTCCACCTAATCACTAGATGTGTCTTAAGACTAAGGAACTCTTAAAGTGTAAGAAGAGTCATATGTCTAAGATGGAGGGGTTGAGAGCTCATTCTAAAAATGAGGTCAACAAATATTCATGGCCTAGTCACCTTCGTGCTCAAAGGATTTACCATCAAGTCATTTGAGAAGCTAATCAACAAGGTAGCTAGTCTACAAGGAGAGGACAAATAGTTTTTTTACAAGATCAATCAAGATAGCCAAAGCTATAGAAAATTTAAGAAAATAGGTTAGGAGCATTAGCAGTATTGGACAAGGAGAAGCAACCAGCCAAAGAGCAGTATGAGAGACCTCAAGCTCCACAACCGTCACTTTTGCCTCCTTTACCATAGCCTAGGCCATCCTATCAGCCGCTACAGTAGCCTCCATGGCCTTCGTCACCTCCTCCTCAGCCATACTCACAGCAGCGGTACACATACCCGCCACCAGGTAGCTACCATCCACCTACTCTTTTGGATAAACTAAACAAACCTTATTCATTTAAGAGGGAGGTAGTCAGGAAAATCTTTAAGAACCTCTTAATGAAACCTGATTTTTAGCTACTCGAGCCTGGGAAGCCGGAGGAAGTATGCAAGAGCATTGATCATAACATTTTCCCCTACGACCGTATACAAAGCCATATTTTGGAGGATTGCTATACATTCAAGGACTGGCTTGAGCATAGCTACAAGTCAGGCGCTATAGTTATCCTAAGGGAATATCTAGTGGAACAACCATCCAATTCCATTAGGGTAATCCTTGGGGATACATGCGATCCTCTCAAAACCAAAGAAGGTTGGGATATCTCCTTATCTCGAACCTCTAAAAAGATTATTTAGAAAATCAAGAAACTTTCCTTGTAGGTGCCTGAGGTAGCTCAAACCTCCAACATCAAGGAAGGTTTGCAAGTTGCTAAAGATAACATGATGAAAGTGGGAGCTCAGCAACAGCAGTCCATACCAGCCTGGGATAGCCAAATAACGCAACTACCGACCAAACCCAACCTCCATTCCATAGTTGCAGCTACTACCTCAGCCGACACTTCTACTTCAGCTAGCTCTTCTTCTAGTAGACATCTTGTATCGGCAGATGAGGGCATCAAATCCCTCACCCCACTTACTTTACTAGATTTTTACTATGTAGCTCCTTCTAAATCCAAGAAATTGAGGAATAAAGCTAGTTTGAATTACATATGTGTCACTTCTGATGGGTTGTCTAATTCTACTCTTATAGAAAACTCTTCAAATCTAAATAATAATTATAACTACTCCAATCTTCCTCTTTCTAATTCAGAGATGGACTTTCCTTCTCTGAATAATACGGGTTCATATTTTGAGATAGACTTGGAATCATCTGATTCTGAGGATCCTATAGGAGAAGTTATAGGTGAGCCTGATGAGCAAGTAGAATCTTCCACTAAACTATCATAAGAGATCACCGAAGTTAACCTCCATAGTGGCATGGTTCTACCTCCTAGTGTAGCACCTCAAGATAAGGGAAAATAAGTCATTGGTATTAGCAAGAAACAAGCCCCTCCACAGGATGCTCTACCCATGGATATGCTTGAGGAGGATCAGGCCAAAGTTGATTATAATGTCCTCGCTCACCTAAAAAAATTTCCAGCTAAACTAAGCATGTATGATTCCCTTGTCTTATCCAAAGGGATGAGGGAATCATTAATCAAGGCTCTTCTTGATCTAGAGATATGCTTAGCTCAGCTGATTGTTGTTGGAGAGGAGGCAATTATTCAAGAGAAGCTCATGGTGTCACATTCATAGATGAAGACCTTCTACTGGAGGACATAAAGCATAATCGTCCCCTCTACATCATAGTGGATATGGGCAGATTCAGACTTTCTAGAGTTTTAGTTGATCGAGATGCATCAGTGAATATTATGAGTCTAAAAACCCTTTGATATTTAGATATTGACATCTCTACACTCCGAGGAGATCGAATGATGTTGAGAGGATTCAATGAATAGGGTGAGAGGGCTTCAGGCTCCATAGTGTTACTTTGAAAATACGTGACTAGAAGATCGAAGCCAAGTTCTATATAATCAATTCAAATACTTTATTTACTGCTTTGCTCGGTAGGCCTTGGATACACCAGAACAAGATGATTCCATTCACCGTTCATTAGTGCATCAAGTTCATAAAGGATGGGATTGAATACTGTGTCAAAGGAGATGAAAAGCTTTTTTTAGTTAGAGAGGTCGAGATATATGAAGATGTGACCTACTATCTTTCTCAAAATGCCTTTTCTCGTGAACTTGGTCAAAATTCAAATATAAGAGAAAAATAAAAAGAAGCAAAAGAAAAAGAAAAGAAAATAAAAAGAAAAAGAAAAATACAAGTGAATGAGAAAAGGACATCATGGAAGAAGTAGAGCCACATGTCGCATTCCACCCACAGTTCATTCTACCATATAGACATATGGGTATGATGACTTGACTTCCAGTGGGTAGAGGCAGAGGCAGACATAGAGGCAATTCCAAAGGCAGAAGTCCCTCTAGTTGGCCACCAACCAATAGGGGTTATGTTCCAGTTCATAAGAGTACCCTTGTTATTAACATATATTTAAAATCTAGCTCGGAGGATGAGTGTCATGTGATTAGCACACCAGCCAACCCCTCTCAGTTGGTTTCATTGGAGGTGACACTTGAGTTGAGCAGTGATGAAGACCAAGCCTCCAAGCAAAGCACGAATGTATTTTAATCAGGTTTATGCAAAACTATGAGACAGTAGTTGGGAACTTTAACTCTAACCTCACTTTCATCTCAAAAAGTTGAAGGTTTAGTAGTCAAGGAAGCCCCTAAGTCTTCCATGAATGTCAAGCCGAAGACATTCATATTGGGATCATCATCCTCAAGTTCAGAAGCTGATGTAGAACTTGAGGATAATTCATATAAATATTTAATAGAATTACCTTCTGATTAGTACTCACCTTGTGTACATAATCTTGCAAAGAAGGGTTTGATTTCTTATACATGGTCCAAGCATAGGTCAGAGTATTTCTAGAAGCTATGTAATAACAAAGGCAGGGATGCACAATCAAGATCTGGACTAGGATTCAGTACAGTGGGTTCAATCAATGATGATGATTACTACTTAGTTGTCACCAATCATCTAGAGTCTGATAAGTTTGGTGTCAAAAGCATGCTATGTTGATGATCTGATAGTCAAAAGTAAAGAAAGGAAGACCATCTCTTGGACTTGAGAGTAGTTTTTGAACCGTTAAGACAATTCAACCTCAAAAAACCCCATTAAGTGTGCATTCGGTATAGCTTCAGGGAAGTTCCTTGGGTTTGTTGTCTGACACCGGGGAATACAGATAGACTCAGAAAAGATCAAAGCTATCTTAGAAATGACACCCACTAAAAGTCTGACACTGGGAAGATGCAAGCCATTTTCAACACTTATCAATAAAGATGCCAAGTTCAAGTGGGATGACAAGTGCCAACATACCTTTGAACACATCAAGCAGTATTGGGTGAAGCCACCAATTCTAGCTACCCCTATCCCAGGCAGGCTACTTATTCTCTACACTGCTACATTGGATGACTCCCTTGGTGCTTTATTGGCCCAAGCCAATGATGAAGGAAAGGAGAACACTCTCTACTTCTTTAGCCATTGTCTGATCCCTGCTGAAGCAAACTACCCACCTATTGAGAAACATTGCCTAGCTTTAATCTTTGTATCTCAAAAGCTATGACACTATTGCTTTCTCATAAGGTGAACTTGATTTCAAGAATCAATCCACTGCAGTATCTCATGACATGGCCAACATTATCCGGATGGTTGGCACGTTAGTCCATGATTCTCTCACAGTTTGATATTACATTCGTACCCCTCTGTGAAGTGAAGTGAAAGGTCAGGCACTAATAGAATTCTTAGCAGCACACCCACTTCCTGTTGGTTCCCCGCTTAGTGATGATCTCCCCGATGAACAAATCATGAACATAGGGGAGCTTGACAATCACCATTGGGAGATGTATTTTGATGGTGCGGCTTCCTTTCACAAAGGAGAAGAACCATGATCTACTCTTCCAAGGAAGGCAGGGGTAGGAATAGTTCTCTTAACTCCAGACTACAATGTGATGCGATTCTCATACTATCTCTCTAACCCATGTGCCAATAATAAAACGAGTATGAGGCTTTGATTTTTGATCTAGAGTTAGCCATTACAATGTGTGTCAAAAGCATCAACATCTACGGGGATTCTCAGTCGGTCATCAACTAGATTGATTCATCCTAGAAGGTTCTAAAACCTAAGCTTCATCATTACCATGAGTATACTATGAAGCTGTTGGCCTAAATCCCTGAGGTCACAATCTACAAGGTTCCTCGAGGAGAGAACACAATAACAGATACTTTGGCCAAACTTTCGAAGGAATTGGCATGTCCGGAAGATGAGTCCATTCCAGAAAGGGTCCAAAACTAACAAGTCCTATCCCTTATTGACGTTGAACTCATCGAAAGACTTTCTCTTGAAAGGGAGGTTGTCATTTCCAATAAAGACGAGGAGTTGGATTGGAGGAAACCATTCATAGAATACTTGAACACAGGAAAACTACCTCAAGAGAACTCACAAGCTCATCATATGAAATAAAGAGCTCTCTCCTATGCTCTCATGGATGGCACCTTGTACCGACGATCCTTCGATCAAATTTGGTTATGATATTTAGACAAATAAGAAGCCCTTAGGATCATGATCAAGGAACATTCAGGTCTATGTGAAGTACATCAATCTGGTCCAAAGATGAAAGCAAAGATCAAGAGACTAGGATACTACTAGCCTTTAATGATCATAGATTGCATGAACATAGCTAGGAGATGCCATCAGTGTCAGGTACATGGTGTCATCCTACATCAACCACCCAACATTCTACATCATATATTTGCCTCATGGCCATTTGAGTGTTGGGGTACTGACATTAGGGGTCCTATCGATCCTCCTTCTTCCAAGGGGCATCAGTTCATCTTAGCTTGCCACCGACTACTTTTCCAAGCGGGCAGAGGCAATCCCACTCAGAGAGGTCACAACTCAGCATGTGCTCCAATTTTTTAGGAACCATATCATATATAGGTTTGGGGTGCCTCGATGAATTATATCTGATAATGGTACTACATTCAAGAGCACCAAGATCAACAACTTCACTAGGAGACATGGTACAGATTAGAGATATTCCACCATCTACTACCCCAGGAAAAATGGCATAGCAGAAGCATTCAACAAAACTCTCATTTAAATACTAAAGAAGACACTCAATGATAATAAATGACAGTGGCGTGAGTAGCTAGTTGAAGCTTTGTGGGCATACCGCACTACATACAGAACTCCAACTCATTCTACGCCATTCTCCTTAGTGTATGGGTCTGAAGCTATTATACCATTTGAAGTTCAACTCCCATCACTAAGGATAGCAAACTAAGGATAGCAATGGATAGTAAAATCACTACAAAGCAGAATGTAAAGTTGTGGTTAGAAGAGCTCAAAGTTTTGGAGGAGAGATGCCTACGGGCATGCCAGAACCTCAAGTTATACAAGGCTAAGATGATTCAAGCTCACAACAAGTTGGTCCTCCCTAAAACTTTTAAAGTAGGAGAACTTATATTAGTTCTAAGGAGACAAATTATTACTAGTCAAAAGATGGGAGGCAAGTTTGAGCTCACTTGGGAAGGCCCTTTTTTCATAGAAAAGGCCTATCAAGGAGGATCTTATTAGCTTATTATTTGTAAAGGGTAACACCCGATGCTTTCAATTAATGGGCTCTATTTGAAAAAATATTACCCATAAAATCATGTTTGAAAATGATTATCTTCAAAAATTCTATTTTGATTCATCAAAATATTCTCTTCATTCGAAGCGTTATTTGTTAGTTTGCGAATCCTCCACGATGTGTTTTAGGGTAGATGTAAGAGAACCCAAGAGGCTTCCCATCCCTCTTTTAAAACACGAACACAATTAAATGAGATTCCTCAAAACTACTAGAATAGGTGTGAGAGAACCCAAGAGGCATCATATTTCGATTTGCACAACTAAATTAGGTGTAAGATAACCCGAGCGGCATCCTTTCTTGGTGGAATCACAACTACCATTCATGGCACTATTTCATCAATTCTCAAACTTGTTTAGGGTAGGTGTAAGAGAACCCGAGAGGCATCCTATTCCTTCTAACATAAACACAAACAAAAATAAGCACATATCTTTTATCTTGGGCAATTTTGATATAGGAGCAAGTCCTCTGTGGCACTCACTCATTAGCTGCTCTAGGTCAGGCTGATATGCTACCTTGATAGTATCTCACCCTAGTGGTCATTTGTCCAACGGATGTGAGTCCCCACTCTTTCTTGCTGATTTAACCATTGCAAACCAATGAGCGCCTTGTTAGTTTGGTAGAGTTCATTGCGCATCCAGTAAGCTACCTCATGTTGATTTCATTTAAAAAGATGTAAGCCTACAAGCTTTCCTCTTGAACTAGCAATCATGCACTAACTAGGTTGAGGATACTTAAGGTTTAGGATAAGTACCCCACCCCCCCCCCCCCCAAGAAGCTCCTTTCCACTTGAATACTTTTGAGTTGATATAAGTCCCCCAATGGCATTTTTCAATAGTCACCCTAAGTCAGATAGTACCTGTCGAGCTGAAGATAGACTATCCCGATAATCAGTTTCACAGTAGGAGGATGTGAGTCCTCGATGCTTCCTTCTTAGGCTGATTTTCACAAACTGACGGGCACCTTAGGTTGGTTGATGTTCATTATTCTGACAGTGACTCACTCGGTGGATACACCACCCTTGGCAGATGTGAGTCCTTGAACTTTCTCCTTGAGTTGGCCACCAAATACCTATAGAAATTATCTTCTTCAGAGTTTTGGATAAAGCCCTTAGTGGCCCTTTCCCTTGTGGGCACTCTATTTGAATCACATCCTTTACCACCCCATTTAGACACTGCTTGGGTTACTTTTAGATTGGATAGTCCACCTTTCCTAGTAGCCACCCCTATTCGTTGGAGAATTTATTCAGCGGATGCATAGTTTCTCCCTTGGTTCAGTAAACCTGAGATAGGTTTAGGCTAATATAAGCTTCTTCTCTGTATGATCCCTCACAAACCAGCAAGGTCCATGACAAACAAATAAGTAAGCAAATAAATTAATGCACTTATGGATTAGGAATTCAAGCTCCAGTGGCCCTTTTCCAAAGTAGGCATCCTATCTTTAGGACAGTTTTAACAGAACTCCTTATGGGAATTGCCTGACTACTCTTAAGCAGAGATAAGTCCATGGGTCGACACTCTCTCAGTTATCACCCTTAGGTTGGGTTCATTCTATTTTCCCACAAATAGGTTACCCTGACAGTCATTTCACTTTAGAAGATATAAGTCTACTACACATTCTTTCTAGCATGACTATCACAAACCAACGGCCAGCCTAAGGTCGGGTTGACATGTTACCTTGCTAATGTGTCATCCCAATGGTCTTTTATTCAAAAAAGATGTGATTCCCCACACTTTCTTCCCTAAATTAACCATTACAAACTGAAAGGCACCCCCTTGGTTGGATAGTTCTCCCCTCGGCCAAGAAATTACTCCATTTGGATTGGTAAATTTGTGTTAGCCAAGGCCAGTGACCCCTACTCAGTGCAGTCCATCGCAAACCAATGAGATCCATCAAACATAATTAAAAATGAAATAAATCTTGACTATCCTTGAGCTGATTTAAGTCCTCAGTGACATTCACTCAGTAGTCATCCCTAGGTCGGGTTAACATGTTACTTTGTAAACGTGTCACCCTAGTGATCTTTTGTAGTGGAAGATGTGAGTCCTTGCGCTTTCTTCCCTAAAATTTACTGCTACAAACTAAAAGGCACCCCTTTGATTGGATAGTCCTACTATGTGGTCGATAAACTACCCCTTTGGATTGGTAAGTCTATAGTAGATTAAAGCTGACATGGCCCCTACTTAGTGCAGTCCATCGCAAATCAATATGGTCCATCTCAAAATTCAAAACTTAAAATATAAAACAAATTTGATCTTCCTCCACAGTGGAGTCAAACTTAACAAACAAAATAAATCCAATCAACCTCCCTAGTGGATTCAAATCAAATTAAACAAATCAAATCAATCTACTTCTCCTCAATGAGATATAAATCTTTCCAATTCCCCTAGTGGTATCAACTCAATCCAACTTGAACTTGCTCCCCTGGTGGAGAGTTCACATTTTTATCCCTAGCGGATCTGAATTATAATCCCCCAGTGGATTTCACGATCTCTTATCCTCACTAGATGACTTGAATTTGCTCCCTTAGTGGAGCACCAAATCATAAATCAGCAAATCAAATCAATTTTCTCCCTAGCGAGATGCAAATCAAATCAAACATCTCATCACTCAATGGATGACTCAAACCTTTCCCCCCGGTGGAAGGTTCACATACTTAATCCCTAGTGGATTCCTCCTTCATTCTCTTATGTTGTTAACATGAGTAGAGTCACATTGCACTAAGCTCTTGATTCCTTCTGCACCTTGGGTTGGGAGTAGATCATCTCTGTTAGTGCTTGTGATAGTTCAAATATTGTTGATTATCTCTCAACACCGCATGCAACCTTGTCGGTCACACCACTATTACGCCTTTGTTGACCTCACTTTTAGAGTGAGCTTTAAACTTCTACATCCTAAGCATAAGGACTCCTCTAAATACTAAGAGTTCCTTAGTCTTAAGACACTTCTAGTGATTAAGTGAACATTTAACCTCACCCTAGAGACTTAGAAGAGTAAGCCATATGAATAGGTTATACCGTAGGGGTATTAGGAAAAATTTCCTACCTTATAGCTTGAACCAAATCCTTACTTCCTTCTTTCAAGTCAAACTTCAAATTCAAATCAACTTCAAATTCAAACCAACTTCGAATTTAAATAAACTTCAAATTAAAATCAACCTCAAATTCAAATCCTTACTTCCTTCTTTCAAATCAACTTCAAAATCAAATCAAAATCAATTTCAACTTAATTGATTTTCTCAAATTTTAAATCAAATCCAAAATCTTTCCTAAGCCATTTTGATTTCATCTTATGGACTTAGCTAAAATTAAATCCAAATCACCACAAACTCAAAAGATTTTCTCATAACCCATTTATAATACCATTTATATTCACAAATATAAATGAAATATAAATTCAAATAACCAAAACTAAATTCAAAGCTCAAATCCAAATCTAACCAAAGTACAATTTACATCTTTCAAGTCAAATCCTTGAACTCCCTCAAACAAATCCAAATCACTCCAAAATAAAAAATTTTATCATAACTCATTTATATTCTCATTTATATTCACAAATATAAATGAAATATAAATTCAAAAAACTAAAACCAAATTCAAAACTCAAGCCCAAGTCTAACTTAAATCCAACCTATACCCTTTTAAGTCAAAATATTGAACTTAACCAAGTCATTCTCAAATCAATTCAAACTTTTGGATTGTCTCTTCAAACAATCAATCCTTCAATCAAAAACCAAATATAAACATAAACTTCAATCACAAAATCAAAATCAAACTAACCCAAGTAAAGCCCATGTTCACCCTTTTGACTTAAAATTATCAAATGAATCAAAACCCATTTGACTCCAAACCACTTGCAATTGGATTTATATTTCAATCATAAGTCCATATGTGAGTTCAACCAACTTTTTCTCAAGCCTTAATCAAGCCAACAAACCCACTTAAGCTCACTTGACCCAAAGTGACCCAAAGCATCTTTTTTGGCCAAATTCTAATCCAACCTAAATTAGATTGAGCTAAGCCCACCTAAGCCTAACCTAAATCCTAGGATGATCAATCACTCAAATTGGGTCAAACCAAGTCAACACTTAGCCCAAATGAAATCTAAACTAGCCAAAATCTAACATAGGCTAAATTGATTGAAACCATTGATCTAAACCAATCCATCATCAATGATTGAATATGATCAAGCCATCAATTGAGCCAAATCTAGCCAAATTGGCCACTTGTCCCAAGTTGACCTAGCTTGACCTAAAAAGTCAAAATGGGTCAAATCTTGATCTAAGCTAAATTAATTGCAACCAATGGGTCAAATTCATTCTAAATCACTTGTTGAACTTGACCAAAACCTTAATTGGCCAACTAGACCAAACCTAGCTTAATTGACCATGAACATAACTTGACTAAAAGGTCAAATCAACTCAAAATCAAATCAAACCAAAATTATTTGAAACTAAAGCTTGCAATACATTTCAAATGAATTACCAAGCCTAAACCAACCCATGACCTAACCTAATTGGTCAAATAGATCAAATTGGTCAACTTGACCCATTTGACCAAAGTGAACTCAAATGAACCAAAAAATATAAACCAAATTGAACCAAACCAATGATAACAAAATACTTCTAATGGTCATATGAACTTGACCTAACCCATGGTTTGACTCAATTTGACCAATTGGTTAACTTGACCCTAGTTGACCCATTTTGACTTAAATGGGCCAACTTAAGCCAAATCATATCAAATTAACTCCAAATTCCTTGAAATTTGGCCCAACCTATTTTTGAAACATCTCAAATCTACCCAAATCAAAATCAAGGCTAAATGACTATTTTACCTTGAGTCAAAGGGTAACCTATGGCCAAATTCACTTGGAATTTGGTCAATTCCTTTTCATGGCCACTTGGCATCCTCCTAGTGGACCACATGGACACTATGGAGGGTGGCGAACATGACCCAATGGGTTTGGGTCAACCATGACCCAACCCAAGGCCAAATTGACCCCTCCAATCAATATTCTCCACGTGGATCACCTCTTACACTCACTTAGCACATGTGCACTTCCTCTCCTCCACTCCTCTGCCAAAATGTAGCACATGGACTCCCTAACGACCAAAACAACCCAATTAATCTCCTCAATTTGATCAAAATGGTAAGATGGCTTTCAGCCGTCTGATCCAAGGAGGGGGAGATATACTCCCTCTCATTCCAACTCAAAGCATACACACTGAAGTCGATTGAACTAGAGTGATCAAAGGCAAGAATCCACAAGCTACCCAAGGTCATTTTCAAGCTTCCCCAAACTTCTCCTTCTCAATTTTCTTCAAAGCAGAAATAGGGGATGCCTAAGGATTTTCCACATCACTCAATTCTCCATCAAACCTCAATTTATCTTGCAAGCACCATGTTGCCCACATTTTTAGAATGAGCTCTCAACCCCTCCATCTTAGACTTTAAGAGTTCCCTAGTCTTAAGACACATTTAGGGATTAGGTGGACACTCAACCTAACCCTAGAAGACTTACAAGAATTATCCATAGGAATAGGTTATGCCTTAGGGGTGTTAGGAAACTTTCCTACCCTTAGCTTAAACCTTTCCTCAACTTCCTTCCTCCAAGTTAAACTCCAAATCAATCTTAATTAATTTTCTCCAAATCCAAATCAAATCCATGTGATTTAAATCCATGATTGAAATCCATGATTGAAATCTATGATTGAAACCCATGATCAAAATCCATCAAAAATTCATAAGTCTAAATTTTTCCTAAGTCCTTAAGCCACCCTTAAGGACTTAACCTAAAACAATCAAAACCAAATCAAATCTTTGAGATTTTTCATACCTCATTTATATTCTCATTTATATGCACATATATAAATGAAAAATAAATTCAAACCCATCAAATCAAATTCAAAATTCAAAATCAATTCCAATTTAAAACTCTCTTAAATCTTTTAAATTCCCTTTAATGGATTTAATCTAAATCTTGATCAAACCTATTCAAACTCATGGGATTTTCTCAAAACTTATTTTTATTCTCAATTATATTCTCATATATAAATAGAATATAAATATAAATCAATCAAATCCAACTTAAAAAATTAAATTCCAATTTAAAACTACCTCAAATCCTTTAAATTCCCTTTAATGGATTTAACCTAAATCTTGATCAAATCAATTCAAACTCATGGGATTTTCTCAAAACTTATTTGTATTCTCATTTATATTCTCATATATAACTGAAATATAAATATGAATCAATCCATCCAAATGGAAAAAATTAAATTCTCAAATTAAAATCTCCTTAAGTCATTAATTTTCCATTAATGGACTTAGCCTAAAAATTGATCAAACCACTTCAAACTCATGGAATTTTCTCATAATTCTTTTATATCCTCATTTATATTCACATATATAAATGAAATATAAATATAAATCAATCAAACCAAATTTAAAAATTTAAACTCTAAACTCAAAAATTTTCCTAGTACCTTAAATCCTTCTTAATGGATTTAGCCCAAATAATGATTAAATCAATTCAAATCCTTGAAATTTTCTCATGATCCATTTAAATTCTCATTTATATTAACATATATAAATGAAATATAAATTCAAGCAATCAAAACTATTTCCAAAAGTCAAACTCAAATCCATGCAAAATTCAATTTAAGCCTTTCAAGTCAAAATCTTGAACTTAGCCAAATCAATTTCAAATCAAGCCAAACCCTTGATTTTCCCTCATGATTCAATCAACCCTACAATCATGAGCTCATATATAAATCCAAACTCCAATGAAGCAATCAAAACCTAATTCAAAAATCAAACCCTAAACCCTTTCATATTCTTCCTTTGAATATGAAATTTTCAAATGAATCAAAATCCATTTGACTTCAAACCATTTGTAAATGGATTTATATTTCAATCAAGATCCATATACAAGATCAACCAACTTCAAATCAAGCTTTGACCAAGCATTTGACCCACTTAGGCTCCCTTGACCCAAAGTGACCTAAAGTACCCTTATGAGCCAAATTAGATTGAACCAAACTCATATATCCCTCTTATCATGATCAACAATCATCATGGGATGATCAATCAAATAAATTAGGTCAAACCAAGTCAAACCTAAGGGTTGACCAAGTCAACACTTAACCTAAAATGAAACCTTACATAGCCAAATTCCACTATAGGCCAAATTGATTGAAACAATTGATCTAAGTTCACTCATGACCTATATTTGAACTTGACCAAGCTAACATTTGAGCCTAACATAGCCCAAATGGCTCACTTGACCCAAGTTGACCCATTTTGACCTAAAGGGTCAAAATATGTCAAAACTTGATCTAATCCAAATTGATTGGAACTAATGGGTCAAGTCCATTCTGAATCACTTGTGGAACTTGACTAAAGCCACAATTGGCCAACTAGACCTAACCTAGCCCAATTGACCTTAGACCCAACATGACCTAAAGAGGTCATGCTCAGCCAAAATTGATTGAACACAAAGATACCATATCATTCCATATGACTAACCTAACCTAAACCTACCCTTGACCAACCTCAAGTAAATGGGTCAAATAGGTCAACTTGACCCATTTGACCTATGTGAAGCCTTATGAGCCAAAATCGAATATATACCAAATTGAATCAAACCAATGCCACCAAAACATTTCAAATGGTCATATGAACTTGACCTAAGTTGACCCATTTTGACCTAAATGGGTCAACATGAGCCAAACCCTATCAAATTAATTCAAAATCTCATGAAACTTGGTCAAACCTAGTTTCTCCACATACCCAACATATCCAAATTGAAAAAATAGTAAAATGACCATCCTACCCCTAGGCCATAGAACAAATTTTGGCTTAACCCATGGGTAATTTGGTCATACCCTCTTCACATTCACTTGAGCTTTCCTAAAAGCTCAAGGGGACCTTGTGATGAGTGGTGCACCCAACCCAATGGGTTTGGGTCAGCCCATTTGGTCCCTAGACCAAACCCGACCTTATGGTCCAAAATTGAAATTTTGAACTCCCTCTCAAGCCCAAATTCAAGCACATGGGAGGTTGGAAATCCACTCCTTGGCTCAAATCGACCATGTGCACACTCATAATTGATCAAACAGCCCTCAGCCTATGATCAATTGGATCAAAATGGCATGAGCATTGTTGACCATCTGATCCTTCAAAGGAGAGATATACTCCTCCTAATTCAATTCAATTCTCACTTTCCCACTATCGATTAAAGCTAAGGAACTCAGAGAAATCATCAGAGAGTGCTCCCAAGCTTCTTAGAGAGGATTAGGATTCCCCATTTCTCAATTTTTAAAAAGTGAAAATAGTGGAAGCCAATTGAATTGCCAACTTATTCCACACTTCATTTTCTTCAAATTCCTTTTGCAAGCACACTTAGGTGACCATGTCGAGCTCACCTAAGTTGATTCCCAAGTTCTAAAGGCAAGGGAGGACTAAATTGGATAAAAGTTGAAGCTCAAGCAAGGAGGTGTTGGTCCATACATTAATCTACTCAACCTCAAGTGCACATACTCTTAGCAAGGCTTTGTCTCAACCAAATGAAGCTTCTCTAAGGGAATCAAGCACTGGTGATCACCTCTGGCAAGGTATGGAATTTTATAACCATTAAACTCAATGTGGTGTGGAGCTTTATGAAAGAAATTTTCACCCCATCGATTTCTGATCGTTGTATTTGTCGTTCTCTATCTTTAGATGGTGTGGGTTGAATTTGGTTTGATTCCACGCTAGATCTAGCTTGGATCTTTCCCTTGATCATGGATGATCTCTGTTGATCACGAAGAAGAACTTGGATGATCTCAACCGTCCATCCACAGATTTTAGATGGATGGCTGAGATTATTTAGCATGTTTAGATATTCTTTTATCTAATTTAAAATGTGGGGAGATCACATAGCCGTTTGATCTTTGATCAGATAGCAGAGGATTAAAGCACGTGTGCTACTGCCACCACCCAGGATGTGACAAGTTAAGTTATCCCCTCATAGTATGATGCGTGTAAAGTGTGTTGACCACTGCAGCCATGCGTCATGCCATGAACCAGGGATTAGTTAAATGCTTTAATTAATTTCTAATTGACCTAGAGATCTTATAAAATTCATAACTCTTGCTAGAAAATTCAAAAAAAATGTGAAATAAAATCCTATGGATAGATAATTAAACCTAGAACATTTTAAAATTAATTTTGATGAGTTTTGAGTTGTGATTTTTTCTGAATTTAGGTTTTATTGGAAAGTTTATTTTCCTAATTATTTTTTAATTAGGCCTCTGATTAATCCTAAATTTTTTGAGTATGTTTTAGGGGATGACTTCTACCTCCCCTAACTTTCTTGGGATTTATTGAAGGCTTGATTAGAAGAATTTCATATGGTTTCCTTAATTACCCTTCTTGTAATTAAGCATAATTAGGGTATGATTAGAAATTTTAACCTATGATTAGGGTTGATTAAGATCAGATCCGATAAGTAGAAGGTTTATAGAATATTTTTGGGCATTTCCCTTAAGCTATTCCCTAAACCACCTTTTTCTCTCCTTAATCTCCTCTTAATTAAGGGTTAATTCATTAATTATCCCCTTAATCAATTTTTAAAAAATTCTAAAAAGTTCCAGAACTTAATTAATCTACCTTGGGTAGATGCTTAGGAGTTTAATAGAGTAAGTTCAATTAAGGAAATCAAAACCCAATTTACATGTGTGAAAGGGTGTTTTGAAATTGATTAAGCTAAACCCCTTACCTTAATTAAGTTCTAATTGTGAGCCAAATTGCATCAGGCATTTTCATTATTAGATGCATTGCAAATTTTAATTCCTTGTGGGTTTTATGTCATCTCATTGGCTCATAATTATTTAGTTAATTCTTCTAAGGTGGTGAAGGTAAGGGTTAATTAAGCTACTTAATTCATATCTTAACCCAATCAATACATAAAAATGGATCTAATTACATAAAAATTAAACAAAAATATCAAACACATGTGGAAATGGGTTAGGAACAGCAAACTCATCTCACCTTTTCAAAATTAAATCAAATTTCAAACTAAACAAAAATTACTTTTAAATTCACTTTTATTTATTCAAAATTTTCTTATTCTATAGGAATGTCTTTAAGATTTAAGTGAAGTGAGTTTGTTTACATGCTTTCATTACTTTGGATCTTTCCCCAACATGTTAAGTTGTATGCCATGTGATTTCATGCATTCATACTTTCATTTCTCAAATTTTAAAATGAACTTGTTTACTTTATGTCAAATTTGCATGTGTTGACTAAAGTAGAAATATGAGTGGCTATTACCACTACTAAATCCAAATTATTTTCAAAACATATAAATCCAATACCAAGTCTGAAAGTATGCTACTATACTTTAAATTATAAGCTTGCATGTGATAGATTATAAAGTCATGCTTAGTATAGATTTCCTTTCTTCCTTATGTTAACATAGTTTTGAATAGGAGTTGGTAAGATGTAGGTTCATTTGAAAAGAACCCAACATTTACTTAATTTTATACCCTATTAATCCCTATGCTATCACCTAAGAAAGGTTGCCTATACTTGCATGCATAAATTGCATACACAAAATTGAATCCATTAAACAACTTTTGCATTTTCCTTTTCTATTTCATTTCTTTTATATACATGTTTGTATTTAAGGTAAGTGGTATATTAGTCTAGATAACCCTGAGGTTGCGAGGTCTTAAGTAGACCTAAGTAGGTCTTATAACTTACACCTCTGGTTAATAATCGTATTGTACTCACTTATGCCTTTCTTACATTCATGTGTGTATGTGAAAATTTAGATAAGGAAAACTCTTTCTACTTAAGAAAAATCATGCATATTCAACTTCTAAATTTCCTTAAATTAATTACTTAGAATGCATCATAAAGTGTGTTAAATACTCTCATTTGCATGTATAGATATGCTTAGGGTCCATCCATATGCATGTTATATATGTTGGGGAAAGAAATGAAGTAATGTGGGTTATGTGAATTTTGATTCATTTTATTTAATCTTAAAATACCTTTCTTTTTGAATAGGTTTGTTTAGAGTTTATCTAAATTTAGAATTAATTAAAAGATTTAATCAAAACATTCATCTAAATGAAACTAAAATTGTGAATCTACTTTAGAAATTACTTAGGTCAGAGGAGGAAAGAGAGCTTCTTTTCTCTTTCCCTTTCTTCATAACATAGTAATTAATTGTAGGATCAACTTAAACCAAATAAAAAAAATGAAATAAAATCAACCCAAAATAATTAAACAACTTAAATAAAACCCCCCTCTATGTTGAACATGTCCTTCACACTTAGAAAATTTAAACCTAAAGACATAGCTAAGCATACCACACAAGCCTTCAAAGCACACACATTAGCCTAAGTCACCACTTCTAGCCCTAGGTTAGGTCGGTGCATGGTTTGATGTTTGTTTTATTTTATAATATATGTTTTAGATTGGATGTTAGGGTGTATTCTTGTAGAATGAATGGTAGGAAATTCTTAGTCTAACTGTTCTTTTCTATAGGGGATTGTGCTTAAGGGGCGCTATCATAAATAAAAATATAAATACTTTCGCTTCCAGGTGCTTTATACCCCTAAGCATAATCAATAGGCCAGGTGGACTCAGTCACCCATGTGTGGGGTGATAAGTCCAACATACATGCTTGAGATTTGTGTGATTTGTTTTAGCTAACCTTTATTTTGCATGTGTTAGTTAGATTTCCACTTTTCTTTTTCATGTAAAAATTTGTATAATTAGGATTTTGGAATAATTCTTATGGGGAATTAGGATGAACATTGGTCATAAGATCCTATCTTATGCACCATGTGAAGCCTTGGAGCATCTACCATCCAATCGTCCAAAAGAAAGAAGAAAGAAGAAAAGAAGAAAGAAGATAAGAAGAAAGAAGAATAAAACTTGAAGACCCCATAACAATGAATTTCGTGCTTAATTTTAATTTAATTCATTTATAATCTAGGTTGTATAAGGATAGAGCTCGACTACCCTATTTGATATTTTCAGGTTTATGCGATGGTGCCAGAACACAATGGCCTTTTATTCTTTTTATGATTAGCTTTATAAATTGGTTGATGATTTATTTAGCTTTTGCATTAAGTGGCATGATTTTCCTAGTTTCATCCTTGCTTTATGTATGGCCTAGATGTGGATTAGACTCTTTAGGGAAAAATAAATCTTTTACCCAACTTAACAACTCAAAATAAAACCAAATAACTCATAACCTCACCTAAAGCTTAGGTTTAAAATCAAGATAAAAGAATTAGTAACCCCTAAGCTGGATGAGCATTTCTTTTGTAATATCATACACAAATGCATCTTATTTCACTCTTGATTGGAGGGCTTCCACCTTTTCCAGAGAACTCGGCTTGACCTCTGAGAGCCGTGATGAAAACTCACCTCCTCCCTTCTCACTGATTTTGGCCAAAAATTTTATTTCTCATGCATTAGTCATATGAATCCTATTAGAATGAGTCAAAAAATTTATACAAAATGAAAATAAAATAAAATTTGAAATGCATTAGATTTAGGTCATTTGAAGCATGCCCTTTATATGATCCAGTCTCTTTAGGGAGTAGTTTTTAAGGACTTATTCTCTTTCTAAATAAATAACAACCTAGTTATCTTGCATAAGCATAAAGACTTGCCTACATGTATTTAAAATTTTATGAGGAATTAGTTGGTGGCCACCCCAGATTGTAAGTCCATGGTGATTTCTCTCTTATGGAGACAAACCAATTACCCATTTTTTGCCTTAGATTTAGGTTATACTTCTGGCCCTCATCGAAGCTTACTAGATTTAGGTTCTGAGGTTGGTTCTCCCTTTTGTGAGACATAAGCATAATTTCTCACCTCTTAGGCATTTCTTTAATCTTGTATTAAGGAAGCTTAAGTCCTAAATTTCATAATAAAAAATGCAACTCAAACAAGCTAAATCAATTTCTAAAATGTAAAGCCCAACAATATGATAATTTTAGATGCTCACTATGTTTCCTAGCATCGTGGACATCTCCTACTTATCTTCCATTTTGGCTTTGATAATAACTCCCTCTTTTGGTCAATCCCACTTGATCTTTTAAAAATAAACCAATCAATTGATAGTCTATCCCATTGAAATCTTCAAAGACAATGATCATTTACCTTAATCAAGAGTTTTCTTAAGGGATCCCGTCCCTTATGATGTAATTTACTATGGGGGCTTGCCCCTGTAGGGAACTTAACGAACCCAGTTTAAAATAAATCTTGCTTTACTTTTCCATGCAAAGTAAGGGAAGAATCTCTGGCACATATGCAAACCCATCGTCCTTAGGAGTCTTTATTGAGGTGATTAGGTCTATTAAAGGGTAGTGAATTTTGTCTTTTGAGATAGTACACTATTCCATGATGACGTACTCGATCACCTAAATAAGTACATCTCAGATCTGCATGGCATCCTAAAAAGATGAATTTATATAAGGTCATCCTCTTTCATTTCTCACTAAAAGATTTGAAAGGTGACTCCCTATATAGAAATTTTTCTCCATAGATTTTTCTAGCAACTCTGCTGGGGATGGTTCCTCTCTCCATCTTTAGTAAATGCTCGTTGTATTTGAGAATCGATAGTGGGTTTGTACTTTGGTATGAATCCAAGACTATCCCTCTTACCGTTGGCACTTAGCTCATTTCATTCTTGAGTTGAGTTAGGGAACATCTTTAGGTTTTAGGACTGCATTCCTCATTAGTCTTAAAACCCCCTTTGGGTTTGCCAAAGGGTAAAATGAAAAGATCTAAATAAAAAGAAACATCTTAAAGACTTCCTCCTTACCATCTTCATGATAAGGAAAGGTTCATCCTAAAATAAATAAATCTTCCCTAAAGAACTTTTCTTTTCAAAAGCACCTTTTCAAAAAATACACTTAATAAAATATTTCCTCATTTTAAAATTCCCATAATTGTTACATGTAGGGATTTTCAAAAATAAAACTAACAACATTTTCCAAAAACACAAATGAACATCTTTTTTCATTTCACTTTGACGAAGATTCCATTTTCAAAATAAAATGAATAATCATCTTTTCTAAAAATCACAATCATAATCATAAAAATTTTCAAAAGCACACATGAACACCTTCATTTAATAAACTCAAATTTATTAAATGAAGATTTCATTCCCAAATAAAAATAAAAATATCTTTTAAGAAATCTCACTTAAACATATCTCACATATGTTTTAAGTTAGAATTCCTCTTTTTCAAAAAGCAATAATCACACACAAAAATTTCATATTTCAAAAAAAAAAAAATTTATCTCCATTCTACATACATAAATTTTTTGAATGGAAGTCCTCTTTTCAAAACATTAAAATTTTAACAATCATATTTCAAAAAATTTCAAACATACATTTGGAACTTCATTTAGCATAATTAAAGTTGTTAAGTGAAGTTTCCAAACCCAAAATCAAAATCTACAATCATATTTCAAAAAATTTCAAACACATTTCGAACCTTACTTAACATACCCAAATTTGTTAAGTGAAGTCTCTAAATTCAAAATCCAACAAAAATTTTTCAAACACATTTGGAACCTCACTTAACATATCCAAATTTGTTAAGTGAAGTCTTCAAATTTAAAATCCAATAAAATTTTTCAAAACATACATTTGGAACTTCATTAAGCATAATCAAATTTGCTAAGTGAGGTTTCCAAACCCAAAATCAAAACCAAAATTTCAAAACACATTTTGGAACTTCATTTAGCACATTCAAACTTGCTAAGTGAGGTTTCCAAACCTAAAATCAAAAAAAAAAATCAATCACATTTTAAAATTGTCTAAACACAATTTGGAACTTCATTTAACATACCCAAATTTGTTAAGTGAAGTCTCCAAATCCAAAATCAAACATTTTTCAAAACACATTTTTGGAACTTCTTCCCTTAGCATACCAAATTTGCTAAAGTTAAATCCCCACTTTCAAAACACATAAAAAATAAAATGAAACACTTAGGATCCCCTTATCATACCAAATTTGTTAAGGATCCTACCCTTTTTCAAAAATCAAAACATTCCAAACAAATGAAACACTTAGGATTTTCTTAGCATACTTAAATTTGCTAAGGATCCTATTTTCAAAAATCAAACAAAATACATTTAATAAATAAGAATTCTAAATTTCTAAAATCAAAACAAAATTCTCAAAAAAAAGAAACAATCACTTTTACTTTATTTAGCATACCTAAATTTGTTAAGTGAGATTCCAAAATAATTAAACAAAACAAAATCAATTTTACCCTTACTTTAACATACCTAAATTTGTTAAAGGAAAGGGTCCTCAAAATCACAAAAATTCAAATTCAAAACATCAATGAACCTATAGAAGCATCCTATCAAAAAATTTGAATCCATATTTCAACATACCTAAATTTGTTGAAGTTTTGGATTCATATTCAAATTCCTCTTTCAATCAATCTCTTCAAATCCATTTGACCCACTTAACACTTCCAAGTTATTGGATGTGGGTTCAAATTTTCAAATGTTCAAATTTCAAAATTCAAAAAAAAATCTATGGAGATAGAAAACTAATACACGTTTATTGCTCATTGCAGATTCTTTTCAATCAGTGCAGTACAGTTCAATTTCAATTTACTATAGTTTTGGATATGGCTGATTCCCAGAAATTTGTCTTCACCTTCCCCATGGTATGAACCTAGCTTTAGATCAGGCTAACTTTCCCCATTTGGACCATACCCAGCTTTCATTTTGGTCAGGGATTTGAGGGGGCTAGGATCACTTATGAATGCATTCCCTCACGGTCGGGAAGAGGTGGTGGGCAAAAGCGGTCATCGATAGACTTACCATTGATCGATGTCTCTTCACTAAAGTGAAAAGTTATGGCCATACCACAGACTTTAGCTGTTACAGTTTCACCAGTACCGATTTCAATTACAGTTCATCCCAGAGTTTCTCATGTTGCCCAGTGCGAGCTAACACCCTACCATCTGTACCCTTCAAGGGTAAGGCTCCCTTGGTTTCAGGGCTTGCCTCCCCCACATTTGAGCATGGGTCTAGCTCTCACTCCTCCCATTCTAACCATACCCAGTGTAGGAATAAGAGTTGTATGATCAAACGGTTCCACACTTTCAGGATAGCTAGAGGCTAGTGCTTCGATCGACCATGGATGAGTCTCCCATCATCACTTCACCACTAGTTACAGAAAACTAGTTTCAACCTCTCTCTAGATCAGACAGAGAGGATACTAGGAGGATCTGTTCATCACCTCCTCCAATGGTGCACTTGCAGCTAGCAGTTTCTAGGAGTAGGAGGTCTACTCATCATATTTTGCCATAGACAGCATCTGAGGCGTAGTCAGGATGCTTTAACCTTTGATTTATTATCCTCAGTAGTGTAGAGAGCCAGATTCATCAGGAGAGGGCCTGTGAGGCCCATACATCACATGATCTAGAGAGCAGGTTCAGGTCGGCTTCGCCTTGATTGATTTTCGGCTTGACGCGCCACCATACGATAGTATTCTTCTCACGGGACCACCACCATGGAGGCAGTTCACGTGTATAGAGAGTCAGTGGTGTCCCCACCCCACCGCTCTACCCTCGCCATCATGTAGATTCTACATCTTCCATTCCATCTAAGGCCATGAAGGCCATATCCAGGAAAAATGTACCGTTGGTGATCGGCTATCCAAGGGATCCTACCCCCCTCTACCACCCCAGGCAGGTTGAGCTCTCCTTGAACATCGCGTGGTGTGCGGTGGTGAGCACGTGGTCATTCCTTCCAACTCACCCATATTTGGGATATGGAGATGGTGGCGATTATCAGATATTCGGATGACAATTGAAGCGTGGTAGAAACATCTTAGGATTATTACCCCTCTTACAGTTAGTAGTAGTCAGGAGTATCATTCATCTAGTTAGTACAGTCCGCACAAAATTGACTCCCTAGTAACAGGCGAGGTCCGATGCCTCTCAATTCATGATAGTGATCACACCGGTCAGCCCAAATTATTTGTACCTATTGAGTTAGATCATTCCTTAGATGAGATATTTGCACACTATTTCATGGAGAAGAAGGAAATCTTAGGGTATGCCTGGACCAATGAAGAAAGACTCAGCTTCGATCCCAACGAAGATGACTTGATGGGGGATTCAGCTGGAATATGCATGGTTGATACTAGAGGATCTCTTCTTAGGGAACAATAGGCCATGGAAGGTGATGAGGTTGATCAAGGAGACACAGTAATACACCTCGATAGCTTGATTAAGGTAGAAGGATGAGCAGATTGATAGGATGACACAATAGTTACAGGACTTGTTAGCAGCAGTGTCAGTGCTTCATAAACAAGCCCCTTTAGTTCATCCTATCACAGTCGATGTTAGTTAGCCTCAGTTAGTGCATGTCTTGGACTCAGTCAAGACTCTATCTCCTGTTGGGCAAGGTAGCACTAGCTTGTATAGGAAGGTATTCAAAATTACCTCCATACAAGAAAAAGATTTAAAATCCATGGTTGAGTAGCAGGTGAAGGAAGCTTTGGTTCAAGCCCAGGGAGGATCATCAGTTACAAAAGGTAGACCCTACGTAGAAGAATTCTATGATATCCGGTATCCCAAGGGTTTCATGCCTCCTTCCTTCAAAAGCTTTGATGACAGTGAAAATCCAAGGCAACACATAGAACATTTCAGGGCCAGTTGTTGTAATGAAGGTGGCTGATGCTCTACTCTTTCGCCTTTTTGTTAGCAACCTAGTGGGTATTACTTTTGATTGGTATGCTGAACTGTCCAATGGTTCAGTAAAGACATTTGTTGAGTTTAAGCAACTCTTCATCAAGTGATTTGTTGGAGCTCAGCAAAGGGTTACTCTAGGTGATCTCGTTGTAGAACAACAGCACTCAGTTGAGTCACTTGTTGATTATATTCTCCGATGACGTAACCTGAGTATGAAGTGTGAACCATTTGTGAACAACATGCCATTGAGATTCTCTTGAAGAATATCCATGGCTTCCTTCATGCTTAAGGGCTTCACTATCAAGATATTTGAGAAGCTAATCAATAAGGTAAGTAGTCTACAAGGAGAGGTAAACAGTTGCCTTTTCATGATCAGTTACCTAGCGAGAAAAGGTTTATGAAAAGAAGCCGAGTAGTAGCGATGGTTGACAAGAGCGGAGAGAGATCAATCCTAGAGATGGTGACCTTAGCGACCTCCACCTCCTTTGCCACCCATCGAGGCCTAACCATCCTCCACCAGCCTCCACGGCCCACATAGCCCCCCTCTCGACCATACCACCACCATGGCATGCATATCACGCGGTAGCTATGGTCCACCTAGTCTTTTAGATAAGTTAAGAAAACCTTATTCTTCTAAGAGAGAGGTAATCAGAAAAATCTTTAAAAATCTCTTAAAGAAACCAGATTTTCAGCTACCCAAGCCTAGGAGACTGGAGGAAGTAGGCAAAAGTCATGATCTAAACTTTTACCCTTATCACCTTATGCTAGGCCATATTTTAGAGGATTGCTTCTCATTCAAGGATTGGCTTGAACACAGTTTCAAGATCGATGTTGTAGTTATCCCAAAGGAATAGCTTATGGAACAACCTTCTAGTTCCAATAGGGTAATCCTTGGGGATACAAGTGATCCTACAAAAACCAAAGAAGGTTGGGACATTTCTTTGTCTAAAACCTCTAAGAAAATAATTAAGAATATCAAGAAGCTTTCCTTGTGGAGTCAGCAAACCTCCAACACCAAGGAAGGTTTGCAAGTTACCAGTGCCAACTCTAGGAAAGTGGGAGCTCAGCAACAGTAGCATGTGTCAGCCTGAGAGAGCCCTTTAGCACAACCAACGTGTCTAGCCTCCCCTTTTGTACTTCCACACGGTGACTTCTTCCATTTCTATATTTCTTTTACTAGTATAACTTGTATCAGGATAAGGCATCAAATCCTTACTCCACTCACTCTACTTGACTTCTACTTTGTACCTCCAAATAATTCTAAGAAATTGAAGAATAAAGCTAGTTTGAATTACATCTATGTCTCTTCTGATGAGTTATCTTCTTCTATTCCTAATGATAACTCTTCAAGTCTAATTAATTATAATAATTTTGATCTTCCTCTTTCTAATTGAGAGTTAGATTTTCCAACTCTAAATACTATGGGTTCACCTCTTGAAATAGACTTGGAATCATCTGATTCTGAGAGTCCCATAGGAGAAGGCTGGGTGAGCACAAGTGCAAGTAGAACCTTCCACCCACCTTGCCTCAAGAGATTGAAGTCAACCCTTAGTGGCAAGGTTCTACCTCTTAGGTACCTCATAGAGTATGTCATATTGAAGATCGAGAAGCCCTTCCACAAGATGCTCCACCCTTAGATATGCTTGTGGAAGACCAGCCAAAGGTGGGATACAATGTTCTTTCTCATCTAAGAAAGTTGGCATCTAAGCTAAGCATATATGATGCCCTTGTCTTATCTAAAGAGATGAGGGACTTGCTAATCAAGGTTATCCTTGATCCTGAAATATGCTTAGCTCAACTGACCGCTATAGGTGAGGAAGCACACTATGCAAAAGAAGCCCAAGGGATTACTTTTACAAACAAAAACCTTCTACTAGGGAACTTGGAGCACAACCGTCCCCTATACATCACAGTTGACATGGACGGTTCGACCTTGGGTTCTTGTGGATTGGTGCATCGGTGAACATTATGAGTCTAAAGACCTTCTTTGAAGATCAACATCTTTTCAGAGGATGATGTTGAGAGGATTCAATGATCAAGATGGCGGCTTTAGGTTCTATAGTGTTACCATTGGAGATGACGGGAAGCCAAGTTCTACATCATTGATCTGAATACTTCATTCATTACTTTGCTTGATAGGCCTTGGATACATCAGTGCATCAAGTTTATAAAAGATGGAATTGAGTACCGTGTCAACAGGGATGAAAAGCCATTTTCAGTTAGAGGGTTGAGATCTATGAGAATGTGACCTACTATCTTCCTCAAAACACCTTTTCTCATGAACTTGGATAAAATTCAAATGCAAATACAAAAGCAAAAGAAAATGAAGCAAGAGAAAAGATAAAAGAAAATAAAAAGAAAAATGAAAGTCCAAGTACACAAGAAAGAGGAATTGAAGAAGAAATAGATCAGCATATCACATTCCACCCATAGCTCATTCCATCATATGAACATGTGGGTAGAATGGCTCAACCTCCACCAGCGAAATGAGGCGGGTTCAGGGTGGAGACCCCCTAGTTGGCCTTTAGCCAACAGAGATCATGTTTCAGTTCATAGGAGTGTCCCTACTATTCACACAGACTTGGAATCCATCTCGAAGGATGAGTCTAATGTGATTAGTATACCAGCCATCCCCTCTCGACGGGTTCCATTGGAGGTGACTTTTTATCCAGCCAGAGACAAAGACTTGGCCTCCAAGCAAAGCAAAGTATTCAAATCTAGTTTATGTAAAACTATTAGGTAGTAGTTGGGAACCTTAGCTCTAACCTCACTTACATCTCAGAAAGTTGAAGGTTTAGTAGTTACAGAAATCCTTAAGTCTTCTAGTTACATGAAGCAAAAGATGTTCTTATTAGGTTCAACATCCTCAAGTTTAGAGCTTCATGTAGAACTTTAGGAAGATACTTTTAAAGAATTAATGGAATTACCTTTTGACTTTTACTCGCCTTGTGTTCAAAATCTTATACAGAAAGGTTTAGTTCCTCACATGGGCACAAGTCAACTTCAAAAGCTATGAACATACATGACACAATCAAGAGCAAGACTAGATTAGTGGTCGGTCGATGGCTAAGATTATTGCCTAGTTGTTACCAACCATTTGGAATTTGATAGTTTCTTCTCACACATTCCCAACTCCTATGAGAATGTGTGTTTAAAAACTTCAGATGATCTAGATGATCTAGATGATCTCCAAGTTAAAGAGGCATTGCCAGAATTTGAAGAGGAGATTCATTTAATAATCAACAAACTTAAAGAAATCAACCTCAAAAATAGAAGAAAATCCTTGCCCGACATACATCATTTTGTTGCTGAATGAAGAAAAAATCAATGACTTAGTTAGGTTATTGACTGAGTTTAAAGATTGCTTCGCATGGAGTTATGAAGAAATACTCGGATTATCTCCGCATAGTCCACAAAAGCAATAGACCTAATATTATCCCTATTAAAGCTCCTTGGCATGTGATTAGAAATTAAACGGTCATTTTAAAGTCAAGAAATTGATCGATGTTTGGTTTCATCGGGAAGAAAATATCCTACGGTTAGCTAGTGTCATCCCAGTTAAGAAGAAGAATGGCCAAATTGCATTATGTCAATTTTAGGGACTTAAACAAGGCATGTCCTAAGGATGAGTTTCCTCCTATACCCGTTAATGGTGGACACTCATCTCATGCGTCTTCTCTTTCATGGATGGGTCATCCGCTATAACCAAATCAAGATGTCTCACGAAGATGAAAGAAACAACTTTTAAACCCCGATCTTCTATTATAGGGTCATGCCTTTGCCTTAAAATTTAGTGCTACATACCATGACTATCTTCAATGAACTCATCCATCATCAGGTTGAGTGCTATGTTGATGATTTAGTAGTCAAGAGTTTGAAAAAGGAAGACCACCTCTTTAACTTGAAGTAGTTTTTGAATGGTTAAGATAATATAACCTTAAAATAAATACCCTGAAGTGTGCATTCAGAGTCGCTTCAAAAATTCCTTAGGATTGTTATTCAACACCGGGGAATAGAAATAGATCCTGAAAAGATCAAAGCTATCTCAGAAATGCCATTTCTTAAAAGTTTAACTCAACTCAGATTCTTTCAAGGATGGCAAGTGTATCTAAGATGCTTTATCTTAAACTTATATGGGATATGCATACCATTCTCAGCACTTGTCAAAAAGGATGTCAGGTTCAAGTGGGATGAAAAGTGTCAGCATGCTTTCAAAGATATCAAAGAGTACTTGGTGAAGTGTATTCTAGCCTATCCCAAGCAAGCCTCATCCTTTGCATGACTCTCTATTGTTATTCTCTCTCTGTTGAAGAAACATTTACAGCTTTGATCTTTGCATCTATTTACACTATGCTTTCTCATAAGGTGAACAATCTCTCAACAATTCCTTTCCGGTACCTCAGACACGATCAGCGCTTTTTTGAGCGTTTGGCTGTTGGTTCATGATACTTTCGTTTGATATCACATTGTACCTTGGTGTGGTAAAAGGATAGGCAGTTTCTTAGCACACCCACTTCCTGTTGATTCTCCACTTAGCGATGATCTCCCTGATGAACAAATCATAAACTTAGGGGAGGCCAGCAACCACCAATGGGAGATGTATTTTGATGGCACTGCTTCTTTTCTTAAAGGTGAAGCACCATGATCTATTCTCCTAGGAAAGGTAGGGGTAGGAATAGTTCTTCTAACTCCACACCGTGATGTGATGAGATTCTCATAATATCTTTCCAACACCAACAATGAAGCGAGTATGAGGCTTTGATTAGTCTAGAGTTAGCCATCACTATTCGGTGTCAAAGCATCAACATCTTTGGGGATTCTCAATGGTCATCAACCAGTTATTGGATCCTACCTCAAACCCAAGCTTCATCATTACTACAAGTATACCATGAAGGCTAATTCCCGTCACCATCTACAAGGTTTCCTGAGCAGAGAACATGGTAGCAGATGCTTTGGCCAAACTTGCCAAAGAATTGGCATGTCTGGAAGATGAGTCCATTTCAATACGGGTCTAAAATAGATAAGTCTTATTGCTTATTGATTCTGAACTCATTGAGAGACTTTCTCTTGAAGGGGATGTTTCCATTGCCAAAATGGACAAGGAACTGGATTAGAGGCAACTATTCATAGATTACTTGAATACTAGCAAACTACCTCAAGAGAAATCACAAGCCCATCAAGTGAAACAGAGAGCTCTCTCCTATGCTTTTATTGATGGCACCTTGTATCATCGGTCCTTTGACCAAATGTGGTTATGTTGTTTAGACAAACATGAAGCCCATGGCATTATAACTGAGGTACACTCAGGTCTATGCGTAGCTCATCAATCTGATCCAAAGATGAAGATGAAGATCAAAAGACTTGGATACTACTGGCCTTCGATGATCATAGATTGCATGAATGTAGCTAGGAGATGCCATTAGTGTCAGGTACATAGTGTAGTCCTCCACCAACCACCCAACATTCTAAATCCTACATTAGCTTCATGGCCATTTGAGTGTTGGGGTACAGACATTTTAAGTCTGATCGATCCTTCTTCTTCCAAGGGGCATTGATTTATCTTAGCTGCCATCGACTACTTTTCCAAGTGGGCGGAACCCATCCCACTCAGAGAGGTCATAGCTCACCGTGTGCTTCAATTTTTCAGGAACCATATTGTATATAGGTTCGGGGTGTCTCAATGAATTATATATCCAATGAATGCGCATTCAAAGATCGGCTTTTAGAAGACATGGTATAGATTGGAGATACTCCACCATTTACTACCTAGGGCTAATGGCTTAGCGGAAGCATTCAACAAAAATCTCATCCAGATACTGAAGAAGACTCTTGATGATAATAAGCGATAGTAGAATGAGCAGTTGGTTGATGTCTTATGGGCTTACCGCACCACATACCGAACTCCAACTCAGTCTACCCCATTTTCCTAAGTATATGGGTCCGAAGTCATTCTTCCTTAAGAAGTTCAACTCCCATCATTAAGGATAGCATTGGGTAACATGATCACTACAGAGTAGAATGCAAAGTTGTGGTTAGAAGAGCTTGAAGGTTTGGGAGAGTCATGGGCATGCGAGAACCTCGGTTATAAGGCCAAAATGATTCAAGCTCACAACAACTAGTCCACCTAGGTCTTTTGAGTAGCAAAACTTGTGTTAGTCCTAAGGAGACCAATTTTTGCCCGTCAAAAGATGGGAGGAAAGTTTGAACCCACTTAGAAAGGCCCCTATGTCATAGAGAAGGCCTACCAAGAAGGATCTTATCAACTTATTGATTGTAAAGGGGAACACCCGATGCTTCCAATTAATGGGCTCTCTAAATAAATATTACCCATGAAATAAATCATGTTTGAAAATAATCATTAATAAAAAAACAAAATCTAATTCCATTCATCAAATCTTCTCTTCTTTCGAAGTTTTATTTGCTTTTCTTGCGAATTCACTGTGATGTGTATAGGGTAGATGTAAGAGTCCCCTAGTGGCATCCTATCCTTCTTTTCACAACACAAACACAATCTCCCAAATGCTTTTTAGAATAGGTGTAAGAGAACTCGAGAGGATCCTATTTTAATTAGCATAACTATGTTAGGTGTGAGAGAACCCAGGCGGCATCATTTCTTAGTAGGAATCCTTGTTGCTATCCATGGCATCATTTCAAATCCCCAACGTGTTTTAAGGTAGGTGTAAGAGTCCCCTAGAGGCATCATATTTCTTTTAACACATGCACAACAATAAATATAAATATTTTATCTCGAGCTATTTTGATGTGGGAGCAAGCCCCCTGAGGCACTCACTCATTAGCTGCTCAAGGTCAGGTCTACATGCTACCTCGCTAATATGTCACCCCAGTTGTCACTTATTTTGAGGATATGAGTCCCCTCACTTTATTCCTAACTTAACCATCATAAACCAATGAGTGCCTTGTTAGTATGGTAGTCTTCACTGTCTAGCCAGTAAGCAACCTCATGTTGACCTTGCTTAAGAAGATGTGAGTCCCTGTGCTTTCTTCTTGAACTAGCCATCATGCACTACTTAGGTCGAGTATATTTAAGGCTTAGGGTAAGTCTGCTAGAGGCTCCTTTCCTCTTGACTACTTTTGAGCTGATCTAAGTTCCCCAGTAGCATTCACTTAATAGTTGCTCTAGGTCGGATAACAGCTATCTAGCCAAAGATAGACTATTCTAGCAATCAATTCTGCTATAGGAGGATGTGAGCCCCCACGCTTTCTTCCTATGCTGACTATTGCAAACCAACGGGCACCTTAGGTTGGTTGATGTTTGTTATACTAATAGTGACTCACCCGATGAGTACACCACTCTTGGCAGATATGAGTCCCCATGCTTTCTCCTTGAGTTGGACACTAAAAACCTATTGGATTTATGACTAGCCATGTCATATTCTCTAGGGTGTTAGATTAACCCCTTACCGGCCCATCCTCTGTGGGCACTCTATTTGGATCACGGCCTTTGCGACCCCATTTAGACATTACCCGGGTTACTTTTGTATTGGACAGTTCCCCTTTCCTAGTAGCCACCCCTGTGGTTGGAAAATTTGTTCAATGGATGCACAGATTCTCCCATTGATTCAGTAAATCTGAGATAGGTCTAGGCTGATATAAGCTCCTTCTCAGTTTTATCCCTCACAAACTAACAGGTCCATAATAAAATAAACTAAATTGAACAAACAAAATTTAATTTGCTTGTGGATTTGGAATTCAAGCACCCAAAGGGCCCCTTCTCCCAAGCAGGCATCCTATCTTTAGGGCAGTGTCAACAAAACTCCCTATAAGAATTGCCCGACTACCTGAGTTGAGATAAATTTTTGGGTTGGTACTCACTACATAGTCGCCCTTAGGTTGGGTTCAATCTATTTTTTTCTTAAGTAGGTTACCCCAATAGTCATTCTACTTTGAAATATATAAGACTATGATGCATTCTTTCTAGCATGATTGTCACAAATCGACGAGCAGCTCTAGGTCAGGTTTGATTTATTTTCCAAAGTAATCAATCACCCCAGTGAGCTTTTCTAGTAGAAAATGTGAGTCCGTGAGCTTTCTTCCCTTTAATTGATCATTGCAAACCAAAAGGCACTCCTTTGGTTGGATAGTTCTCCCATTGGCTGGGAAGCTACTCCCTTTGGTTGATAAATGAGATAGGTCTAGTAAGCTCCTTCTCAGTTTGATCCATCACAAATCAACAAATCCATCAAAATAAACAAATTTAAAAAATGAAATTCAATCTTGACTATTCTTGAGCAGATTTAAGCCCCCCAGTGGCATTCACTCAATAGTAAATCCTAGGTTGGGTTCAGTCTATTGTCTTGCCAATAGATTACCCCAGCAACTGGTCTCTACATTACAGGATGTAAGTCTACTATGCTTTCTTCCTAGTACAGCTGCTGCACATCGAAAGGCATCCCTTTGGTTGGCTAGTCCTACTATGTGTTTAGTAGACTACCCCTTTGGATTGGTAAATCTAAGTTAGTTCTTAGCCTCCATGGCTTCTATTCAGTACAACCCATTGCAAACCAACAGGGTTCATCTCAAAAATATAAACCTAACAAAAAGTGAAACGAATTCAACCCTCTTCCCAAGTCGAATAAATCAAATCTTTTTCTCATTAGTGAGATTCAAATCAAATCAAACTTTTCATGTCCTTGTAGATGACTTGAACCTGCTTCCCTAGTGGAAGGTTCACACTATCCTTGGATTTCTCTCTCTCTTATGTCTTGGACATATGTAGAGCCACATTACTAAGCTCTGATTCTTTCTATTCCTTAGGTTAATGATAGATTATTTATGTTAGGGGTTGTGATCCCTCAGTGTTGTTGATCATTTCAGTCAACACCAATACGTGTGGTCTTCCTTGTCAGTCACACCACACCCTTTGGGCGCCCTTTATTGATCTCATTTTTACAATGAGCTCTCAACCCCTCCATCTTAAACATAGGACTTTCTCTTAGACTTTAAGAGTTTATTAGTCTTAAGAAACATCTAGTGCTTAGGTGGACACTCAACCTAACCCTAGAAAACTTAGAAGAGTTATCCATAGGAATAGGTTATGCCTTAGGGGTGTTAGGAAACTTTCCTACCCTTAACCACTTTTTCCTCCTTCCTTCTCCAAGTCTCCTTAATTTTTCTAAATCAACTCCATGTGATTGAAATCCATGATTGAAATTATTGAAATCTATGATTGAAACCCATGATCAAAATCCATCAAAATTCATAAGTCCAAATTTTGCCAAGTCTTTCCTCCCAAGACTTAACCTAAAACAATCAAAACTAAATCAAATCTTTGAGATTTTCTCATACCTCATTTATATTATCATTTATATGTACATATATAAATGAAATATAAATTCAAACCCATCAAATCAAATTCAAAATTCAAAATCAATTCCAATTTAAAACTCCCTTAAATCCTTTAAATTCCCTTTAATGGATTTAATCTAAATCTTGATCAAACCTATTCAAACTAATGGGATTTTCACAAAACTTATTTTTATTCTCATTTATATTCTCATATATAAATAAAATATAAATATAAATCAATCAAATCCAACTCAACAAATTAAATTCCAATTTAAAACTCCCTTAAATCCATTAAATTTCCTTTAATGGATTTAACCTAAATCTTGATCAAATCGATTCAAACTCATAGAATTTTCTCAAAACTTATTTGTATTCTCATTTATATTCTCATATATAAATGAAATATAAATATAAATCAATCCATCCAAATGCAAAAATTAAATTCTCAAATTAAAATCTCCTTAAGTCATTAATTTTCCATTAAATGACTTAGCCTAAAAATTGATCAAACCACTTCAAACTCATGGGATTTTCTCATAATTCTTTTATATTCTCATTTATATTCACATATATAATGAAATATAAAAATAAATCAATCAAACTAAATTTAAAAATTCAAACTCTAAACTCCAAAATTTTCCTAAGTCCCTTAAATCCTTCTTAATGGACTTAGCCCAAATCATGATTAAATCACTTCAAATCCTTTAAATTTCTCATGATCCATTTATATTCACATATATAAATGAAATATAAATTCAAACAATCAAAACAAATTCCAAAAATCAAACTCAAATCCATTCAAAATTCAATCTAAGCCTTTCAAGTAAATGCCTTGAACTTAGCCAAATCAATTTCAAATCAAGCCAAACCCTTGATTTTCTCTCATGATTCAATCAACCCTACAATCATGAGCTCATATATAAATCCAAACTCCAATGAAACAATCAAAACCTAATTCAAAAATCAAACCCTAAACCCTTTCATATTCTTCTTTTGAATATGAAATTTTCAAATGAATCAAAATCCATTTGACTTCAAACCATTTGTAATTAGATTTATATTTCAATCATGATCCATATACAAGATCAATCAACTTCAAATCAAGCTTTGACCAAGCCATTTGACCCACTTAGGCTCACTTGACCCAAAGTGACCTAAAGTACCTTATGAGCCAAAATTTTGATCCTAACCAAATTGGATTGAACCAAACTCATATATCCCTCTTCATGATCAACAATCATCATGGGATGATCAATCAATCAAATTGGGTCAAACCAAGTCAAACCAAAGGGTTGACCAAGTCAACACTTAACCTAAAATGAAACCTTACATAGCTAAATTCCACCATAGGCCAAATTGATTGAAACCATTGATCTAAGTTCACTCATGACCTATGTTTGAACTTGACCAAACCAACATTTGAGCCTAACCTAGCCTAATTGGCTCACTTGACCCAAGTTGACCCATTTTGTCTTAAAGGGTCAAAATGTGTCAAAACTTGATCTAAGCCAAATTGATTGGAACCAATGGGTCAAGTCCATTCCAAATCACTTGTGGAACTTGACCAAAGCCTCAATTGGCCAACTAGACTTAACCTAGCCCAATTGACCTTAGACCCAACATGACCTAATGGGGTCATGTTGAGCCAAAATTGAACTTAAGAAATTGATTGGAAAGATACCAATCCATCCATATGACTAACCTAACCTAAACCTACCCTTGACCTAACCTAAATAGGTCAAATGGGTCAAATAGGTCAACTTGACCCATTTGACCTAAATGAAGTCATATGAGCCAAAACCAAATATATACCAAATTGAATCAAACCAAAGACACCAAAACATTTCAAATGGTCATATGAACTTGACTCAACCCTTTGTTTGACCTAATTTGACCTATTAGTCAAGTTGACCCAAGTTGACCCATTTTATCCTAAATGGGTCAACATGAGCCAAACCCTATCAAATGAATTCCAAATCTCATGAAACTTGGCCAAACCTAGTTTATCCACATACCCAACATATCCAAAGTAAAAAAATAGCAAAATGACCATCCTACCCCTTGGCCATAGCATAAATTTTGGCTTAACTCATGGGTAATTTTGTCATACCCTCTTCACATTCACTTGAGGCTTTCCTAAAAGCTCAAGGGGACCTAGTGACGAGTAATGCACCCAACCCAATGGGTTTGGGTCAGCTCATTTGGTCCCTAGACCAAACCCAACCCTATGGTCAAAAATTGAAATTTCAAACTCCCTCTCAAGCTTAAATTCAAGCACATGGGAGGTTGGCAACTCACTCAGCTCAAACCGACCATGTGCACACTCCTAACTAATCAAACATCCCTCAGCCTATGATCAATTGGATCAAAATGGCATGAGCATTGCCAGCCGTCTGATCCTTTAAAGGGGAGATATACTCCCCCTAATTCAATTCAATTCTCACTAGCCCTCTGTCAATTGAAGCTAAAGAACTCAGAGAAATCATCAAAGAGTGCTCCCAAGCTTCTTAGAGAGTATTAGAATTTCATATTTCTCGATTTTCAAATAGTGAGAATCGGGGAAGCCAATTGAATTGCCAACTTCTTCCACACTTTATATCCTTCCAATTCCTTTTGCAAGCACACTTAGGTGACCAAGTCAAGCCCACCTAAGTTGATTCCCAAGTTCTAAAGGCAAGGCAGGACTGAATTGGATCAAAGTTGAAGCTCAACCTAGGAGGTGTTGGTCCGTACATTAATATACTCAACCTCAAGTGCTCATACTCTCAGCAAGGCTTCATCTCAACCAGACGAAGCTTCTCCAAGGGGCGTCGATGATCACCTCTGTGGAGGTATGGGATTTTTTGACCATTAAACTAAATGTGGTGTGGAGCTTTGTAAAAAAAATTTTCACCCCATTGATTTTTTACCGTTGGATTTGCCGCTCTCTGTCTTTAGATGGTGTGTGTTGAATTTGGTTTGATTCCATGCTAAATCTACCTTGGATCTTCCCCTCTTATCATGGATGATCTCTATTGATCAAGAGGAAGAACTTGGATGATCTCAGTCGTCCATCCGCATATTTTAGATGGACGGCTGAGATTATTTAGCATGTTTATATATCCTCGATATAAAATGTGGAGATCCCGTCCGATCTTTGATGGAAGAGAGGATTTGACGTCATGCCACCACCCAAGATGTGACAAGTTAAGTTCTCACCTCACGATGCGTGTAAAGCGCCGCGCGCCATCATGCGTGAGCTAGGGAGAGTTGATTAGTTAAATGATTTAATTAATTCCAAATTAACCTAGAGATCTTCTAAAATTTATAACTCTTGCTAGAAAAATAAAAAAAAAATGAAATAAAATCCTATGGATAGATAATTAAACCTAGAACATTTTAAAATTAATTTTGACGAGTTTTGAATTATGATTTTCTCTAAATTTAGGTTTTATTGGAAAGTTTTTTTATTAATTACTTCTTAATTAGGCCTCTAATTAATTCTAAATTTCTTGGGTATAATTTAGGGGATGACTTTTGCCTCCCCTAATTTTCTTGAGATTTAATGAAGGCTTGATTAGAAGAATTGCATATGGTTTCCTTAATTATCCTTCTTACGTAATTAAGCATAATTAGGGTATAATTAGTGATTAATCTACCTTGAGTAGATTCTTAGGTGTTTAATAGCCTAAGTTCAATTAATAAAATCAAAACCCAATTCACATTTGTGAAAGGGTGTTTTGAAATTACTTAAGCTAAACCCCTTAGCTTAATTAACTTTTAAGTGTGAGACAAATGGCATTAGACTTTTTCATTATTAGGTGCATTGCAAATTTAAATTCTTTGTGGGTTTTATGTCATCTCATTGGCTCATAATTATTTAGTTTAGGTAAGGGTTATTTAAGCTACTTAATTCATACCTTAACCTAATCAATGCATAAAAATGGATCTAATTACCTAAAAATTCAACAAAAATATCAAACACATGTGGGAATGGGTTAGCAACAGCAAACTCATCTCACCTTTTCAAAATTAAATCAAATTTCAAACTGAACAAAAATTACTTTGAAATTCACTTTGATTTATTCTAAATTTTCTTATTCTATAGGAATGTCTTTAATATTTAAGTGAAGTGAGTTTATTTACATGCTTTTATTACTTTGGATCTTTCCCTAACATGTTAAGTTGTATGCCATGTGATTTCATGTATTTATAATTTCATTTCTCAAATTTTAAAATGAAGTTGTTTACTTTATGTCAAATTTGCATGTGTTGGCTAAAGTAGAAATATGAGTGGCTATTATCACAACTATATCCAAATTATTTTCAAAACTTATAAATCCAATACCAAATATGAAAGTATGCTACTTATATTTTAAATTATAAACTTGCATGTGATAGATTATAAAGTCATGCTTAGTATAGGTTTCCTTTCTTTCTTATGTTAGCATAGTTTTGAATAGGAGTTGGTAAGAGGTAGGGTTCATTTGAAAAGAACCCAACACTTACTTAATTCTATACCCTATTCATCCCGATGCTATCCCCTAAGAAGGGTTGCCTATATTTGCATGCATAAATTGCATAAACAAAATTGAATCCATTAAACAATTTTTGCATTTTCCTTTTCTATTTCATTTCTTTTATATACATGTTTGTATTTAAGAAAAGTAATAAATTAGTCTGGACAACCCCGAGGTTGCGAGGCTTTAAATAGCTCTATGTAGGTCTTGTACCTTACACCTCTGGTTAATAATGGCGCTGTACTCACTTATGCATTTCTTACTTTCATGTATGTATTTGAAAATTTAGATAAGAAAAACTCTTTCTACTTAAGAAAAATCATACATATTCAACTTCTAAATTTCCTTAAATTGATTACTTAGCATGCATCATAAAGTGTGTTAAATACTCTCATTTGCATGTATAGATATGCTTAGGGTCCATCCTTGTGCATGTTATATATGTTGGTGAGAGAAATGAAGAAATGTGTGTTATGTGAATTTTGATTCATTTTATTTAATCATAAAATACCTTTCTTTTTGAATAAGTTTGTTTAGAATTTATCTAAACTTAGGATTAATTAAAAGATTTAATCAAAACATTCACCTAAATGAAATTAAAAATGTGAATTTACTTTAAAAATTACTTAGGTCAGGGGAGGAAAGAGAGGTTCTCTTCTCTTTCCCTCTCTTCATAACTTAGTAATTAATTATAGGATCAACTTAAACCAAATCAATATGAAATAAAATCAACCCAAAATATTTAAACAACTTAAATGAAAACCTCCTCTAAGTTGAACATGTCCTTCAAATATAGAATATTTTAACCTAAAGCCATAGCTAAGCATACCACACAAGCCTTCAAAGCACACACATTAGCTTAAGTCACCACTTTTAGCTTTAAGTTAGGTCAATGCATGGTTTAATATTTGTTTTGTTTTGTGATATATGTTTTAGACTGGATGTTGGGGTATATACTCATAGAATGAATGGTCGGACATTCTTAGTCTAACTGTTCTTTTCTGCAGGGGATTTTGCTTAAGGGGCGCTATCATAAATAAAAATATAAATGCTTTTGCTCGTAGGTCAGGTGGACTTAGTCACTCATGTATGGGGTGATAAGTCACATGCTTGGGATTTGTGTTGTTTGTTTTAGCTAACCTTTATTTTAGATGTTAGTTAGATTTTCACTTCTCCTTTTCATGTAAAAATTTGTATAATTAGGATTTTGGAATAATTTTTATGGGAGATTAGGATGAATATTGTTCATAAGATTCTATCTTATACACCATGTGAATCCTTAGAGCATCTGCCATCCAATCATCCAAAAGAAAGAAGAAAAGAAGAAAGAAGAATAAAGCTTGAAGACTCTCATAATAATGAATTCCTTGCTTAATTGTAATTTAATTCATTTGTAAATCGGGTTGTATAATGGAAGAGCTTGGCTACCCATATTTAATATTTTTAGGTTTGTCCAGTGGTGCCCGACCATAACATCCTTTTATTCTTTTTGCGATTAGCTTTATAAATCGGTTGATGATTTGTTTAGCTTTTGCATTAAGTGGCATGATTTTCCAAGTTTCTTCCTTGCTTTATGTATGGTCTGGATGTGGATTAGACTCTTTAGGGAAAAATAAATCTTTTACCCAACTTAACAACTCAAAATAAAACTAAACAACTCGTAACCTCACCAAAAGCTTAGGTTTAAAATCAAGATAAAAGAATTAGCAACGCCTTAGCTGGATGAGCATTTCTTTTATAATATCATGCACAAATTCATCTTATTTCACTCTTGGTTGGAGGGCTTCCACCTTTGCTAGAGAACTTGACTTGACCTTTGAGAGCTGTGGTGGAAACTCACCTCATCCCTTCTCACTGATTTTGGCAATAAGTCTATTTCTCATGCATTAGTCATATACAATTAGCCTAAGTCAAAATATTTGTCCAAAATGAAAATAAAATGAAATTTAAAATACATTAGATTTAATTCATTTGAAGCATGCCCTTTACATGATCTAGTCTCTTTAGGGAGTGAGTTTATGGACTTAGTCTCTTTCTAAATAAATAATAACCTAGAATCTTACATAAGCATAATGACTTGAATACATGTATTTAAAATTATATGAGGAGTTAGTTGGCAGCCACCCCCAGGCAGTTGTAAGTCCAAGATGTTTGGTGGTTTGTCTTCTCTTGTGGAGACAAACCAATTACCCATTTTTCATCTTAGATTTAGGTTGTGCTTCAGGCCCTCATCGAAGCTCCCAAGATTTAGGTTCTGAGGTTGCTTCTCCCCTTTGTGGGCCATAAGCATAAGTCCTCACCTCTTAGGCATTTCCTTAATCTTGTATTAAGAAATCTTAAGTCTTAAATTTCTAATGAAAAATGTAACTCAAACAAACTAAATTAATTTCTAAAATACAAAGCTCAACTATAGGATAGTTTGAGATGCTCGCTAAGTTACCTAGCATCATGGACATCTCCTACTTATCTTCCATTTTGGCTTCGATAATAACTCCCTCTTTTGATCAATCCCACTTGATTTTTCAAAAATAAACCAATCGATTGATAGTCTTTCCTATTGAAATCTTTAATGAAAATGATCATTTACCTTAATCGAGAGTTTTCTTAAGGGATCCTGTTCTTAAGGATGTAATTAACTATGGGGGCTTGCCCTTGTAGGGAACTTAACGAACCCGATTTAAAATAAACCCTATTTTACTTTTCCATGTAAAGTAGGGGAACAATCTCTGGTACATATGCATACCTATTATCCTTAGGAGTCCTTATTGAGGTGATTAGGTCCATTAAAGAGTAGTGATTTCTGTCTTTCAAGATAGTACACTATTCCTTGATGATGTACTCGATCACCTGAATAAGTACTTCTGTGGATCTGTGTAGCATCCTCAAAATGATGAATTTATATAAGGTTGTACTCTTTCATTTCTCACCAATAGATTTGAAAGGTGACTCCTTATATAGGAAATTTTCTCCACACACCATCAAGGCACCTAGTCGAGCTCACCCAAAGATTTTCCCAAGTCTCCAAGCCATGGGAAGGGGGATTTCGATCAAAGCTGCAAGCCATTAGAGGGGAGCTAAGTCAATTAAAAGATCCACTTCAAATGAAGGCTTGAATCTTTCAACAGAGCTTCATCTCCGCTAGACGAAGCTACCTCTTCTGTTGGAAGCACCGGCGATAGCCTCCGGCGAGATATTGTCCAAAATTGATCCACATTTAAAAAATACTTGGTCCTTTGAGAAGGGAATTGTAACCCAATTATAATCTAGCCATTGGATGTTCTTCCCTATGCCTCTTGATGGTGTGGGATGAATCTGAGCCTAATCCAAGCTTAGGTAAGCTCGAATAAAGCCATGGAGGATGGACAACCTCCATCTCCAGCAGCTTAGGCAGGGATGAATCATGGGTCGTCCATCCCGCATGTTTTGGATGAATGGCCCTGATTAAATCTTGCTAGATCCACTGATTTAATCCTTTGAAATGACAGGATTAACCCTGGTCATCCGTTCCTTGATCAGATGGCCCAGGGGAAAGCGCGTTGCACCGCCGGCTGACATGGCATGCGATGTGACAACTTAAATAGCCAATCCCATTACGTTATGTGGAAAGTGCGTCATGCCAGCGGTCCACGTGGTGTCGATGGGATTAGTTAATTAATTAGGTCATTTAATTACCCATTAATTAGATAAACATCATAAATTCATAATTAAATGTAAAAAAATCCAAAAATGCAAACTCAAGTTCATTTTAAAGATAATTCAAAGGGGAATAATATTAAATTTAGGTTAATGGATTTTGAAAAGTGAATTTTCCTTAATTAGGGTTTAATTAAAACTTAAATTACCTTAATTACTCCCTAATTACTTAATTAATTAATTCTAAATTTCTCAGACATGTTTAGTGGGATGACTTCTGCCTCTTCTAATTTTCTTGGGATTTATTAATGTGTTAATTAGGAAAATTAATTAATGAACCTCTAATCACCCCTTTAACATAATGAAGAGTAATTAAGCATGTGAATAGTGGCTTAATCCCTTAATTAAGATAATTAAACATTATTTAAGTATGGGGGAGGTTTATGGAATGGGTTTAGGATATTTTTTATAAGTTATTCCCTAAACCCACTGTCTTCCTTAATCCAAACAGAATTAAAGATTAATCCACTAATGATCTACTTAATTAGTCTAATCAAACTTTAAAAACTAATCTAAACTTAATCAATATCTTGCTGGGTAGATCCTTAGGTGTTCAAGAGCCTAAAGTAAGTTTAAGGAAATCATATCCAACTCACATGTGTAGGAGGGTTATGAAAGTACTTAATTAAACTCTTTAACTTATTAATCAATAATTATGAGCCAATTGCATTACGCTTGCATATCATATGTTGGCTCATAATTATTTGGCTAATTATGTTAAAGTGGTGTGGGTAAGGGGTAATTAGTGGACTTAATTCACACCTTAACCTAAACAAAATATAAAATCAATCTAATTGTTCTAAAAATTAAAATAAATTGACTCACACATAGGGGAAATGGGTTAGGACGAGCAAACTCTTTTCACATTTTCTAAATCAAATAAAATTCAAAAATAAAAATCTCCTTAAAGAATTTTAATTCACTTTGAATAATCTTATCTTATAGGATTGTCCTTAGGACCTAATTAGGGTGAATGAAGCCATATGTTTACATCACTTTATTTCTTTTCAAGCATGCTAAACATATATGAAATCATGCATTCATCTCTTTTGAAAAAAGCAATTAAATAAAATGTTTTCTTTATGTCAAATTGCATGTTTTGGCTAAAATAAGATTATAAGTGGCTATTATCACTATTAAATCAAAACTTATTTTTTAAAAACCCATAAATAAAAGATCATAAATGAATGTATGGTACTTATAAGTACTTATAAGCTTGCATGTGATTATAGCATTGTTGACCTTACTTTTGGAGTGAGCTCTCAGCTTCTCCATCTTAGGCATAGGACTCCTCTAGACATTAAGAGTTTGTTGGTCTTAAGACACTTCTAGTGATTAGGTGAACACTTAACCTAACCTTAGAGACTTAGAAGAGTTAGCCATAAGAATAGGTTATGCCTTAGGAGTGTTAGGAAAACTTGCTTACCATATAGCTTAAACTCAATCCTTAATTTCTTCTTTCAAGTAAAACTTCAACTCCAAACCAACTTCAAATTCAAATCCACTTCAAACTCAAATCAATTCCAAATCAAAATTCAAATCAATTTCCAACTTAAATGATTCTTCTCAAATCATTCAAATTAATTCCAACTTAAATGATTTTTCTCAAAATTAATTCTAAAAATCCAAATCACTTCAAATTCAAAAGATTTTTCTCACAACCCATTTATATTCTCATTTATATTCACAAATATAAATGAAATATAAATTCAAATAACCAAAACTAAATCCAAAACTCAAGTCCAAATCCAAAATATTTCCTAAGTCACTTTGATTTCATCTTATGGACTTAGCTAAAATCAAATCCAAATCACTTCAAACTCAAGAGATTTTCTCATAACCCATTTATATTCTCATTTATATTCACAAATATAAATGAAATATAAACTCAAATGACCAAAACTAAATTCAAAACTAAAATCCAAATTTAACCAAAATCCAACCATACCCTTTCAAGTCAAATTCTTGAACTTAGCCAAATCATCCTCAAATCCATCAAAACCTTTGGATTTTCTCTTCAAAAAATCAATCCTTCAATCATAAACTTAAATATAAAAATAAATTTCAATCATCAAACAAAGATCAAACTAACCCAAGTTAAACCCATATTCACCCTTTTAACTTGAAATTATCAAATGAATCAAAACCCATTTGACTTCAAATCACTTGCAATTGGATTTATATTTCAATCATAAGTCCATATGTGAGTTCAACCCAACTTGAATCAAGCCTTGATCAAGTCAATTGACCCATTTAGGCTCACTTGACCCAAAGTGACCTAAGCACCTTTTTGAGCCAAATTCCAATCCAACCCAAATTGGATTGAACTAAGCCCATCTAAGCCTCACATTGTGAGCAACAATCATCGTAAGATGATCAATCACCCAAATTTGGTCAAACCAAGTCAAACCTAGCCTTTGACTAGGTCAACACTTAGCCCAAATGAAATCCAAAATAGCCAAAATCCACCATTAGCCAATTTGATTGAAACCATTAATCTAGACCAATCCAAGATCAATGATTGAACATAACCAACTCATCATTTGAGCCAAACCTAGCCTAATTGTCCACTTGACCCAAGTTGACCTAAAAAGTCAAAATGTGTCAAATCTTAATCTAAGCCAAATTGATTGCAACCAATGAGTTAAATTCATTCTAAATCACTTGTTGAACTTGACCAAAGCCTCAATTGGCCAACTAGATCTAACCTAGCCCAATTGATCATAAACTCAACTTGACCTAAAAGGTCAAATCAACTTGAAAACATGAAAATCAAAATATATTGAAACCAAAGCTTGTATACATCAAATGATCCCAAACTAACTAACATGACCCAATTGGGTCAAATGGGTCAAATTGGTCAACTTGACCCATTTGACCTAAGTGAACTCAAATGAACCAAAACTAAATATAAATCAAATTGAATCAAACCAATGACACCCATAGGCTATATATGATCATTTGAGCTTGACCTAACCCATTTGACAATTAATTGACCAATTGGTCAACTTGACTAAGTTAAATAATAATTGGACCCAAAATTATATTATATCAACTCCAAATTCATTGGAAATTGACACAGCCCATTTTTCAATCATTCCAAATATGCCCAAATCAAAATCAAAGCCAAATGATCATTTTACCCCTAGGTCAAAGGGTATCTTATGATCAAATCCACTTGGAATTTGGTTAATTCCTTTTCATGTCCAATTGGCATCCTCTTAGTGGACCATTTGGACACCAAGGATGGTGGTGCACATGACCAAATGAGTTTGGGTTAGCCAAACCCAACTCCAAGCCAAAATTGAACCCTCCACTCAAATTTCTCCACATGGATCACCTCCCACACTCATTTTACCACATGTGCACCTCCACACTCCCACTCCTCTGCCAAAATCGAACCACATGGAGCCCATAACAGCCAAAATAACCCATTCCATCATGCCAATTTGATGAAAATGGTAAGAAGGCTCTCGGTCGTCCGATTCAAGTAGGGGGAGATATACTCCCCCTCATTCCATTCCAATTGATTTACCTTGCATTTCCATTGAGCTCAGAGGATCAAAGGCAAGCTTCTTTAGGCATTCCTATGCTCATTCCAATTTCTTTTTCTTAGATTTCTTCAAAGCCAAAACTGGGGAGGTGAGGGAGATTTCCACTTTGCTCAATTCACAACCAAACTCCAATTTCTCTTACAAGCACTATCAAGGGACTAAGTCGAGTTCATCCAAAGCAAATTCATGCATCCAAGCCACGAGAAGTTTCACCTAGTCCAAAGCCACAAGCCATTGAAGCAAGCCTTGGTCAATTGAAAGATCCACTTCATCTCAAAGCTTGAAACCATCAACAAAGCTTCATCTCCACTAGACGAAGCTACCTCCACTATTGGAAGTGCCAATGATAGCCTCCGGCGAGGTATGAATCAAAACTGAGCTTAGGTTGAAAATTGTTTGGCCTTTTGTGAAGGGAATTATAATCCCATTGAATTTCCACCATTAGATCTTCTTCTTTATGCTTCTTGATGGTGTGGGTTGAATCTTAGCCTATTCTGAGCTCACAATCCATGGAGTGTGTACGATCTCCATCTCCCATAGGCGAGGGCAGGGATGAATCATGGGTTGTCCATCCCGCATATTTTAGATGGACGATCCTGATTAAAACACACTAGATCTACTGATTAATTTCTTTGAAACCATGGGTTTAATCCTGACCGTCCGATCTTTGATCAGATAGCCCAGGGGAAAATGCGTAGCCATCTCCTGACGCGGCATCCAATTTGATAACTTAAATAACATATCCCATCGTGCCACGTGAAAACGCTCACCACATCAGCATCCCACGTGGCGCCGATGGGATTAGTTATATAATTAGGCTATTTAATTACCCTTTAATCATAGAAACTTCATAAATTCATAACTAAATGTAGACAAATCTAAAAAATTACAAACTCAACTTCATTATAAAGATAATTCAAGTGGGAATAATATAAAATTAATTTTGATTGATTTAAATAGTATGTTTCACTCAAGTTGGGTTTTATTATGAATGTAATTAGATTTATTACTCCATAATTATTTCATTAATTAATTCCAAACTTCTCAAGGATGTTTAGTGGGATGACTTCTGCCTCCCCTAATTTTCTTGGAATTTATTGCTGGTTTAAATAGGGTAATTGCTTGATTCATTCCTAATCACCCCCTTAATTAATTAAGTGATTAATTTAACTATTAAACAGTAATGAATCCATTAATTGGGCTTGCTAATCACTATAAAATATTGAAGGGACTTAGGGAATTAGATTATGATTCCTTTTCCAAGCTCTTCTCCCTAAGTTCACTCCATTTGGAAAACATTTAATCAAGTTGTAATTAATGGCTTAATCACTTCATTAACAAATTCAAATAATCAAAATTCAAAATTAAATCATTCTAGAACTCAATAACCTTAATCTTGGGTAGATACTTAGGTGTTAAATTACCTAAGTGGCTTTTAAGAAAATTATATCCAACCCACATGTGTAGGAAGGTTATGAAAGTACTTAATTAAACTCTTTAGTTTAATTAATCAATATTTGTGAGCAAATTACATTAGGCCCCTTTCTTTTTTAGGTGCATTGCTGATTTAAATTCCATGTGGTTGCATAACATATATTGGCTCACAATTATTTGGATAATTATGTTAAAGTGGTGTATGTAAGGAGTAATTAATGAATTTAATTTACACCTTATCCTAAATAAAATCTAAAATCAATCAAATCACTTAAAAATTAAACTAAATCAATTCACACATGGGGGAAATGGATTAGGACTAGCAAACTCTTCACTTTTCCTAAATCAAATTCAAATCTAAAATCAAAACAAAAATCTCTTTAAGCAATTTTGATTCACTTTGAATAATCTTATCTTATAGGATTATCCTTAGGAATTAATTAGGATGAATGAAATCAAATGTTTACATCACTTTATCTCTTTCCAAGTATGTTAAATGTTGTTTTCCATGTGAACTCATGCATTCATACCTTTTGAAAAATCAAATTAAAATGAAATGTTTCTTTTATGTCAAATTGCATGCTTTGGCTAAAGTAAGAATATGAGTGGCTATTATCACTACTAAATCAAAAACTATTTTGGAAAAAAAACATATAAATCAAAGATCATAAACGAAAGTATGCTACTTATAAATACTTATAGCTTGCATGTGATTATAGCATAAAATGTATTATATGACTTTCTTCTCTTATCTTAACATGGGTTTGTATAGGATTTGCAAAGTGTTTAATTAATTTAAAAAGAACATAACACTTGCTCAAATCTATTCCAATGTCTTTCTATGTTATAACTTAAGAAGGATCTTCACATTTACATATGTAAACTGCATAACCAAATCAAACTAAAATCTTTCGCTTGATTTTTCATCCATTTACTTCTTTTTTGTACATGCACATGTATTTAAGAAAAGTGGTATATTATTCTGGACATCTAGGAATTGTGAGGCTTTAAATATCCCCAAGTAGGCCTTCTACCTTACACCCCTGGTGTAGAAAAAAATGGTGTCATACTCACTTATGTCTTTCATACATGTAAATATGCATTTGATTAAAGGATAAAAGAGTCCATCTTTCTACTTAAATAAAACCATGCATTCATGAAATGTCCAAAATTTTCTTAAACAACATTCCTTAGCATTCATCATCAAAGTGTGCTAAAGTATTTGCATTGTATGTATAGCTATGCTTAGGATTATTCATATGCATAGTATACATGTTGGAAAAAAATAAAGGGTTGTGTGTTATATGATAGTAATTCACCTTAATTAATCTTAAGATATCTTTCTTATTAAATAGGTTTATTTAGAGTAAATCTAAACTTAAGATTAATTAAAATATATAATAAAACATTCACTAAAGAAAAATCATTAATGAATCTACCCTAGAAATTACTTAAGTTAGGGATGAAAGAGAAGTTCTCTTCTCTTTTCCTCTCTTTACAATACTTAGTAATTAAATGTAGGTTCATTCAAACTAAATCAAATCATCAAATAAAATTAACCAAATCAATTAAATCACATAAAATGAAACCACCCTCTAAGTTGAATCCTTTCACACTTAGAAAACTTCAATCTTAAAGCCTAGCTAATACATGTTGTACAAGCCTTAAATGCCACACACATTAGGCTAAGTCACCATTTCTAGTCCTTTGTTAGGGTGGAGCATGGTTTGATGCCTAATTTTATTTTGTGAAGTAATATTTTAGATTGCATGTTAGACTGTATATGCGTAGACTGGATGATAGGATGATCTTAGCCTAATAATTATCTTTTACAGGGGATTGTGATTAAGGGGCTCTATAATAAAAATATAAAAGCTTTTATTGTTCTGGTTTCTTATACCCCTAAGCATAATTCAAAAATAGGCTAGGTGGACTTGGTTACCCATGTATGGGGTGCTAAGTCCAATTTATTCATATACATGCTTGGGATGTGTGGTGTGTTTAGCTAATCTCTGTTTTATAGGTTTTAGTTAGATTTACTTTTCCTAATTTCATGTAATGGGGAGGTGGAGGTGAACATTGGTCATAATATTATGCCTTATGAACCATGTGAAGCCTTTGGAGCAACCACATTCCAACCAAGCCAAAAGGAAGAAAGGAAAGAAGCAAATCAAACATGAAAAAATGGAGAAAGAAGAAATGAAGAATGAAAACCCCCATAACATAAATTCCTTCTAAATTATAATTATTTATTTGTAATCTTGGTTGTATAAGGGTAGAGCTTGGCTACCCATATTTCTTTTTGGGTTGGTCCAGTGGAACCCGACCACAAAAGCTATTAATTCTTTTGTGCGGGCTTTATAAAATTGGTTAATGTTTGTTTAGTTTGTGTATTAAGATGGCAGGTTTTTTCTATTTTCTTCATTATTTGACGAATGGCCTGGATGCAATTAGGCTCTTAGGAAAAAATAAATTTTCTATTCAACTAATCAACTCAAAATAAAATTAAATAACTCATAACCTCACCTAAAGCCGAGGATATAAATTAAGATAATCAAAGATTTAGCAACCCCTTAGCTGGATGTTGTATATTTCACATCATGCATAAAATCATCTTGCTTCACTCTTGCTTATGGATGGCTTCCACCTTTGCCAGAGGATATGGCTTGATCTTTAAGAGCCATGGTAGAAATACACCTCTTTCTTGCTAATTTTGGATCATAACTAATTTCTCACGCATTAGGCATATGAATCTCATAGCCTGTGTCAAATTAATTATCCATAAATGAAAATAAACTTAACAAAATTTGCATTAGATTAAGTCATGAGTTCATACCCTACATGACCTAGTCTCTAGGGAGTGAGTTTAAGGACATAGTCTTCTTTCAAAATAAATATCAGCCTAGCTATCTTGCAAAAGCATAAGACTTGCCTACATATATTTAAAACTGTAAGAAGAGTTAGTTGGCGGCCACCCCGAGGTAGTTGTAAGTTCAATAGTTGGGTGGTTTATCCTCTCTTGTGGAGGTAAATTATATGCCCATTTTCTCCTTAGATTTAGTTCATGCTTTGGCCCTCGCAAAAGCTCCCTAAATTTAGGATCCGAGGTTGTTGTTTCCTTTTATGGGCTACAAGCATAAATCCTGACCTCTTAGGCATTTCCATGATCTTATATCATAGAATTGTAAGTCCTAGATTTCTAATAAAACTTCAACCCAAATATATAATTCTTCTCAAATTCAAAAATATAAAGCCCAACCAAAGGATAGCTCGGGATGCTCGCTAGGTTTCTTAGCATTGTGAGCATCCCCTACTTATCTCCCTTTGGTTTTGATAATAACTCCCTCCCTTTGATCAATCCCATTTGATCTTTCAAGAATAACCAAATAATTGATAGTCCTACCTTCAAAATCTTTGGAGATAATGATCATTTACCTTAATTGAGAGTATTTTAAATAAATCTCATTCCTTAGGATGTAATTAACTATGGGGGCTTGCCTCCATAGGGAACTTAACGAACCCAATTTAAAATAAACCATATTTTACTTTTCCATGTAAAGTAGGGGAAGAATCTTTAGTACATTCAAAGACCCATCATCCTTAGGAGTCCTTATTATGTGATTAGGTCCATTATAGGATGATGACTTCTGTCTCTTGAGATAATACATCATTCCTCAATATCGTACCTAATCACCCTAATAAGAATATCTGCGAATCTATATGGTGTCCAACAAGTATATTTTTATTTTTCATTTAGTTTTCAAAGATAGATGAAGATAAAAAATAACACTACAAGCATAAGATGTGTTTTATGTGATTTTCTTCTCTTCTCTTAACATGGATTTGAATAGGATTTGTAAAGTATATAGTTCTTTTGAAAAGAACATAACACTTGCTTAAATTTATTGCTATGCATTTCTATTTTATGACTTAAGAAGGATATTCACATTTACACATGTAAATTGCATAACCAGCACAAATACATAAATCTTTTCCATGACTTTTCATCCATTTACTTCTTTTTGTATATCTATATGTATTTAAGAAAAGTGGTATATTAGTCTGGACATCCTGGGGTTGTGAGGCTTTAAGTAGCCTCAAGTAGGTCTTGTACCTTACACCCCTGGTGTAGAAAATAATGGTGTCGTACTCACTTATATCTTTCATACAAGTAAATGTGCATTTGATTAGTGGATAAAAGAGTCACTCTTTTCTACTTAATAAAAACATGCATTCATGGAATATCCAAATTTTTGTAAATAACATCTCTTAGCATTCATCATCAAAGTATGCTAAAGTTTGCATTGAATGTATAGATATGCTTAGGATCATTCATATGCATGGCATACATGTTGGAAAGAAACAAATAGTTGTGTGTTATGTGATAGTAATTCACCTTAACTAATCCTAAGATGCCTTTCTTATTGAATAGGTTTGTTTAGAGAAAATCTAAATTTAAGGTTAATTAAAACACATAATAAAACATTCACTAAAGAAAAATCATTAATGACTCTACCTTAGAAATTACTTAAGGTAGGGAGGAAAGAGAAGTTCCCTTCTCTTTTCCTCTCTTTACAACATTTAGTAACTAAATATAGGTTCATTCAAAATAAATTAAATCATCAAATAAAATTTACAAAATAAGTAAACTACTTAAACTAAAACCACCCTTAAAATTGAATCTCTCATACTTAGAAAATTCCAACCTTAAAGCCTGGCTAAGACATGTCACACAAGCCTTAAATGGCACACACACATTAGGCTAAGTCACCATTTCGAGCTCTATGTTAAGGCGATGCATGGTTTGATGCACGATTTTGTTTTGTGATATAATATTCTTAGACTGGATGTTAGGGTGTATGTGTGTAAACTGGATAATAGTATGATCTTAGTCTAATCATTATCTTCTATAGGGAATTGTACTTACGGGGTGCTATAATAAAAATATAAATGCTTTTGCTGTACATCTTGCTTATACCCCTAAGTATAATCAAAACTAGGATAGGTGAACTTAGTTACCCATGTGTGGGGTGCTAAGTCCAACTTATTCATATACATGCTTGGGTTGTGTGGTATGTTTAGCTAATCTCTATTTTATAGGTTTAGTTAGCTTTACTTTTCCCATTTTCATGTAATTTTGCAATTAAGATTTGGAATGAATATTATGGAAGATTAGGATGAACATTGGTCACAAGACCAAGTCTTATACACCATGTGAAGCCTTGGAGTAAACTACATCCCAACCAAACCAAATAAAAGGAGGAAAGAAATGAAGAAAGAAAGAAATGAAAAAAATAAGAAAAGAAGAAGTAAAGAAATGAAGAATGAAGACCCCCATAACATGAATTCATTTTAATTATAATTATTCATTTATAATCCGGGTTGTATAAGGGTAGAGCTTGGCTACCCACACTTCTTTTCAGGTTTGTGCGGTGGAGCCCAACCACATCGGCCTCTTATTCTTTTACGCTAGCTTTATAAAATTGTTTGATGTTTGTTTAGCTTATGCATTAAGATGGCATGATTTTCCTAATTTCTTCATTGATTGATGAATGTCCTGGATGCGATTAGGCTCTTAGGAAAAAATAAATTTTTTATTCAATTAATCAACTCAAAGCTAAAATTAAATAACTCATAACCTCAATTAAAGCCTAAGACATAAATCAAGATAAAAGATTTAGCAACCCCATAGCTGGATGTTGTATGCCTCACATCATGTATAAAAAAAACATCTTGCTTCACTCTTACTTATGGAGGGCTTCCACCTTTGCTAGAGAACATAGCTTGACCTTTGAGAACCATGGTGGAAACACACCTCTTTCTTATTGATTTTGGTCCATAACCAATTTCTCATGCATTAGGCATATGAATCCCATATCCTGTGTCAAATAAATTGTCCAAAATTTTTAAAAAAAAACTTAACAAAATTGCATTAGATTTAAGTCATTATTCATGCCGTACATGATCTAGTCTCTTAGAGAGTGTGTTTATGGACTTAGTCTCCTTTTTTAAATAAATAACAGCCTAACTATCTTATAAAAGCATAAGACATGCTTACATGTATTTAAAATTGTAGGAGGAGTTCGTTGGTGGCCACCCTCAAGCGGTTGTAAGTCCAACAGTTATTCAGTTTGTCCTCTCTTGTGAAGGTAAACCATATACTTATTTTTGCCTTAGATTTAGGTCATGCCTTGGCCTCACGAAAGCTCCCTAGATTTAGGATCTGAGGTCATTATTTCCCTTTGCGGGCTACAAGCATAAATCATCACCTCTTAGGCATTTCCATGATCTTGTATTATAGAATTATAAGCCCTAGATTTCTAATAAAAGTTTAACTCAAACATATAATTCTCTTCAAACTTCAAAAATATAAATTTCAACCATATGATAATTTTTTATGCTTACTAGGTTTTCTAGTATCATAAGCATCCCCTACTCATCTCCCTTTGGTTTCGATAATAACTCCCTCTTTTTTATCAGTCCCGCTTGATATTCCAAAAATAAACCAATTTATTGATAGTCCTACCTTTGAAATCTTGGAGACAATGATCATTTTCCTTAATCAAGAGTATTCTTAAGGAATCTCATTCTTTAAGATGTAATTAACTATGGGGGCTTGCCTCTATAAGGAACTTAACGAACCCAGTTTAAAATAAACCTTACTTTACTTTTTCATGTAAAGTAGGGGAAGAATCTCTAGTACATTCGAAGACCCATTGTCCTTAGAAGTCCTTATTAGATGATTAGGTTCATCGTAGGAAGGTGACTTCTATCTCTTGAGATAGTACATCATTCCTTAATGTCATACCCGATCACCTTAATAAGAACATCTATAGATCTACGTGGTGTCAAACTAGCATATTTTTGTTTTCATTTATTTTCAAGATAGATGAAGACAAAGAATAATTAACCATAATAATTTAACCTCAAAATGAGCCCCCTAAAGTGTGCATTCAGAGTAGCTTCAAGGAAGTTCCTTGGGTTTATTTTCTAACATCGGGGAATTGAGATCGATCTGGAGAAGATCAAAGTGATATTAGAAATGTCACCCCCTAAAAGTCTAACTCAACTCAGATCATTTTAAGGGTAGTTAGCATATCTAAAACTCTTCATATCCAACCAATTAGGAAGGTTCTAGCCATTCCAGCACTTGTCAAAAAGGACACCAAGTTCAAGTGGGATGATAAGTGTTAGCATGCCTTTGAAGACATCAAGCACTTCCTGATTACACCGCTAGTTCTAGCAGCCTCTATCCTGGGCAAGCCGCTCATCCTCGACACTGTTGCATTAGAAAACTTCCTTGGATCTTTGTTGGTCCAAGCCAATAATGAAGGAAAAGTGAATTCTCTCTACTATCTTAGCCATCATCTAATCCCTACTGAAGCCAATTATACACCCATTGAGAAGCATTAGCTTTAATCTTCACATCCCAAAACTAGATCATTACATGCTTTCTCATAAGGTGAATTTGATCACCAGAATCAATCCACTGCAGTATCTCATGACACGGTTGATGTTATCTGGATGATTGGCATGTTGTTCCATAATTCTTACATAGTTTGATATTATATTCGTACCCATTCGTGCAGTGAAAGGGCAAGCACCTACAGATTTCTTAGTAAGACACCTACTTCTTGTTGATTTCCCACTTAGTGACGACCTCTTCGATGAACAAATCATGAACTTAGGGGGGACTAACATTCATCGATGGGAGATGTATTTTGATGGTGTGGCTTCCTCTCAAATGAGAGAAGAACCAAGATCTACTATCTTAGGAAAGGTAGGTGTAGGAATAGTCCTTCTAACTCCAGACTGTGATGTGATAAGATTCTCATACCATCTATCCAATCCTTGTACCAATAATAAAGCCAAGTATGAGGCTTTGATTGTCAGTCTCAAGTTAGCAGTTATGCTATGCATCTAGAGCATCGACATCTATAGAGATTCTCAGCTCATCATAAACCAAATCACTGGGTCCTACAAAGTTCTTAAGCTAAAGCTCCATCACTATCACAAGTACACCATGGAGCTATTAGCCCAAATCCCAGAGGTTACCATATACAAGATCCCTCGAGGAGAGAATATAGTAACGGATGTACTAGCGAAACTTGCTAAGGAGTTGGCATGTCTGGAAGATGATTCTATACCAATAAGGATCCAAAATAAACAAGCCTTATCCCTTATTGATGTTGAACTCATTGAGAGATACTCTCTTAAAGGGAAGGTTCTAATTGCTAAAAAGGATGAGGAGTTGGATTGGAGGCAACCCTTCATTGGTTATCTAAACAAAGGCAAACTAACTCAAGAGAAGTCACAAGCCCATTAGATGAAGCAGAGAACCCTTTCCTACACTCTCATCGATGGCACCTTATACCGACAGTCCTTCGATCATATGTGGTTATGTTGTTTAAACAAGCATGAAGCCCGTAAGATCATGATTGAGGTACACTCAGGATTATGTGGAGCTCACCAATCCAGTCCAAAGATGAAGGCTATGATCAAGAAACTAGGGTCCTATTGGCTACGATGATTACCAACTACATGGACATAGCCAAGCGTTGTCACCAATGTTAAGTACATGGAGTGGTCCTACATTAATCACCCAACATTCTACATCCAACATTGGCCTCTTGACTAGTAGAGTGTTGGGGTACTGACATTGTGGGTCTGATCAATCCTCCTTCTTCCAAAAGCCATCGATTCACCATTGCTGCTATTGATTACTTTTCCAAGTGGGTAGAGGCGATTCCTCTCAGGGAGGTCAAAGCCCAACATGTGCATTAATTTTTCAAGAACTATATTGTATATATATTTGGGGGTGCCTCGATGAATTATATCTAATATTGGTACTGCATTCAAGAGCACTAAGATCAATAACTTCACTCAGAGACACAATATAGATTGGAGATACTCTACCATCTATTACCCATGTGTGAATGGTCTAGCGAAAGCTTTCAACAAAACTCTCATTCAAATTCTAAAGAAGACACTCGATGATAATAATCAATAATGGCATGAGTGGTTAGTTGAAGCTTTATGGGCTTACAGCACCACTTATAGAACTCCAACTCAATCTACTCATTTATCCTTAGTGTATGTGTTCGAAGCCATTCTACCATTAGAAGTTCAACTCCTATCACTGAGGATAGCTGTGGGTAGCAAGATCATGATAAAATAGAATGACAAGTTGCAATTAGAAGAGCTCGAAGGTTTGAAGGAGAGACACTTACGAGCATGCCAGAACCTCAAGTTGTATAAAGCCAAAATGATTCAATCTCACAGCAAGTTGGTTTGCCCTAGAGCTTTTCAAGTAGGAGAGCTTATTTTAGTTCTAAGAAGACCAATTTTTGCCCATCGTAAGATGGGAGGAAAGTTTGAACCCACTTGGGAAGGCCATTTTGTCATAGAAAAGGCATACCAAGGAGAATCTTATCAACTTATTAATCATAAATGAGAGCGCCCAATGCTTCCAATCAATGGGCTTTATCTAAAGAAATATTACCCATTAAATCATATTTTGAAAAAATAATTATCATCACTAAAATTATATTTCTATTCATTAAATATTCTCTTCATTTGAAGCATTTTTGTCTATGAATCCACCACGACGCATTTAGGATAGGTGTAAGAGAACCCAAGTGGCATCCTATCCTTCATCAACACAAACACAAACTACACACAATTCTCCAATACTATTACGATAGGTGTAAGAGAGCCCAAGAGGCATCATATTTCAACTAGAACAACTAAGTCAGGTGTAAAAGAACCCGAGCAGCATCCTTCTTTAGTGGAGTCACATTGCCCCCATGGCACTATTTCATCCACTCTTCGCTATGTTTAGGGTAGGGGTAAGAGAACCTAAGCAGAATCCTATCCCTTCTTCAACACAACTACACACACAAATGCATATCTTTTCTCTCAGGCAACTTTAAGTTTAGATAACGTTCCCCACGGCCCTCACTCATTAGCTACTCTAGGTCGGGCTGATGTGCTACCATGCTAGTGCGTCACCCTAGTGGTCTTCTTACTTTGGAGGATCTTACTTTGGAGGATGTAAATTTTGCTACGCTTTCCTTCCTTACTTGGCCACTACACATCAATAAGCACCTTGTTAGTATGGTAAGCCTTACTGCACGATTGGTAAGCCACCCTCATGTTGTCTTTATTTAAGAGGATGTAAGTCTGCTAGGCCTTCTTCTTAAACTAGCCATCATGAACTGATTAGGTCGAGTATATTTGACAAACACATACATAAATATAAATCTTTTATCTCGATACTTTAATGTGGAAAACACCCCTCAAGACTCACTCATTAGTCAGGTGTGATGATATTACCATGAATGCATCACCCGGTCCTTCATTCAGAAAATATAAGTCACGCTGATTTCTTTGCACATGAGCTCCTTGTTAGTATGGTAGGCATTACTATGCTGTTGGTAAGCTATCGTTATGTCAATTTTGTTTAAGAGGATGTAAGTCTGCAACACCTTCTTCTTAAACTAACCATCGTGAACTGACTTGGTCGAGTAGAGGATTAGGGTAAGTCCCCCAGCATCTCCTTTCCTCTTGACTACTTCAATTCTATGTCTAGTCCTTCTTTATGACTCCTTACTTAGTAGTAGCCCTTAGGTCAGGTTGATCTGTTGCGCCATCAACGGGTCACCGTAGTAGTTGGTCCCTACTTTTGAAGATGTAAGTCTACTATATTTTATTTCTAAGTACTGCCATTGCACACTGACAGGCTACCCTAAGTCAAATAGCACCTGTCGAGCCGAAGACAAACTATCCAGGAAATCAGTTTTGCTTTAGAGAAATGTAAGTCTACACACCTTCTTTCTAGACTAATTATTGCACATCGATGGGCATCTTAAGTTGGTTGGTATTTACTATAATGACAGCGACCCACCTAGTGGATATACCACTCTTGGCAAATGTAATTCTGCTACACTTTCTCCATGAGTTGGTCAGTGAATACCTATAGGCTTTCTTTTTTAAATGGTCTAGGATAACGCCCCTAGTGGAACCTCCCTTCTGGGCACTCTACTTAGCTCACATTTTTTTCGATCTCATTTAGACACTACCCGGGTTACTTTTAGATTGGACAATCTCCCTTTCTTAGTAACCACCCCAATGGTTAGGTATTATGTTGAGTGGATGTGTAGATTCTCCTTTGGTCTAGTAAATCTGTGATTGGTCAAGGCCGACATAGCCCCTTCTCAGTGTGGTCCCTCGCACACCAATAGGGTCCACGATAATATACAAACAAAAAATATTTTTATTTGTGGATTAGAAATTAACACCCCCAGTGGCACCTTTCTTAAGCAAGCATCTTATCTTTAGGGCAGTGTCAGTAAAACTCCTTATAAGAATTACCTAACTACCTTTAAGTTGAGATAAGTCCCAGACCCCCTAGTCACCCTTGGTCAGTTTGACTTTTGTGACACTAAGTCACCCGATGATTGTTCTTGAAGATGTCGACTACATATTCTTTCCAAAGATGACCGTTACACCGCGACCTAGGTTGGGTTCTATCAGTTGTACATCAATGGGTCGCCCTAGTGGCTGGTCCCTACTCAAGAAGATGTAAGTCCATTACACTTTCTTTCTAGTATAGTCATTGCACACCGAAAGGCACCCCTTAGGACAGATAGTCTTACCCTTCAGCCAATAGACTACCCCTTTGCATCGATAAATCTTAGATAAGCCAAGGCTGACATAGCCCCTTCTAAGTACGATCCATTGCACACCGATGAGATCCATCAAATGAAATTAATCCTAACTACTCTTGAGTAACATAAGTCCCCAGTGGCATTCACTCAATAGTCGCCTTAGGTCGGGTTTGATTTGTTGCACAATCAATAAGTCTCCCCAACAGTTGTTCCCCACTTTGGAAGATGTAAGTCTGCTATGCTTTCTCCTTAGCACAGCCATTGCATATCAAAAGACAACCCTTATGTTGGATAGTCCTACTTTGTGGCTGGTAAACTACCCCTTTAGACTTGTAAATTTGAGATAGGCCAAGGTCGATATAGCCCCTTCTCAATGGGTCCATTGCACACTAACAGGGTCCATAACATAACAAACAAAATTAAATTAAATCAAATCTCATCAAATCAAATAAAATTAAAATTAAATTAATCATCGGGACTACTCTTGAGTTGAGGTAAGATCCCCAGCTCACTCAATTTAGGTAGGGATGTATTGCATCCAAGATCACAACTTTTCCTTGCTTTTGGAAGATGTAAGTCTGTTATGCTTTTATGCTGAAAATTATTTCTATTTTCATATATCTTTAAATAAATGAAAATAAAAATATTTTTACACTTAGGTTGGACACCACGTAGATCCACAGATATTTTTATTAAGATGATCAGGTATGATATTGAGCAATGATATACTATCTTGAAATACAGAAGTCATCATCCTACAATAGACTTAATCACCAATTAAGGACTCATAAGGATAATGGGTCTTCGAATATACCAGAGATTCTTCCCCTACTTAACATGGAAAAGTAAAGTAGAGTTTATTTTAAACTAGGTTCGTTAAGATCCCTATGGAGGCAATCCCTTATAGTTAATTACATCTTAAGGAATGATATTCCTTAAGAAAACTCTCAATTAAGGTAAATAATCATTGTCTCCAAAGATTTTAAAGATAGGACTATCAACAAATTAGTTTAGAAATCTAAGACTTACAATTCCACAACACAAGGCAGTGAAAATGCATAAGAGACGAGGATTTATGCTCGTAGCACAAAGAAAAATAACAACCTAGGATCTTAAATCTAGGGAGATTTGGTGAGGGCCAAATCATGACCTAAATCTAAAGTGAAAATGGGCATATGGTTCACCTCCACAAGAGAGGATAAATCACCTGACTCTTGGACTTACAACCACTTGGGGTTGGCAGTCGACTGACTCCTCCTACGACTAAATACATGTAGGAAAGTCTTATGCTATTGCAAGATGGCTAAGATGTTATTTATTTAAAAAGGAGACTAAGTCCTTAAACATACTCCCTAAGAGACTAGATCATATAAAGCATGAATAATGACTTAAATCTAATGCAAATTTTGTTAAGTTTTTATTTTGATTTTTGGATAATTTATATGACACAGGCTAGGGATTCATATTCCTAATGCATGAGAAATTGGTTATGGGACAAAATCAGCAAGAAGGAGGTGTGTTTCCACCATGACTCTCAAAGGTCAAGCCATATCCTCTGGCAAAGGTGGAAGCCCTCCATAAGCAAGAGTGAAGCAAGATGATTTTATGCATGATGTGAAACATACAACATCCAGCTAAGGAGTTGTTAAATATTTTATTATCTTGATTTATGTCCTAGGCTTTAGGTGAGATTATGAGTTTTTTTATTTTAATTTTGAGTTGATTAATTGAATTGAAAAATTATTTTTCCCTATGAGCCTAATTGCATCCAGGCCATTCATCAACCAATTGAAGGAACTAGAAAAATCATGCCATCTTAATGCACAAGCTAAGAAAATATCAAACAATTTTATAAAGCTAGCGCAAACGAATAAGAGGGTGACGTGGTCGGGCACTACCGCAAAAACCTGAGAAAAAAATGTGGGTAGCCGAGCTCTTCCCTTATACAATCTAGATTAAAAATGAATAATTATAATTAAAATGAATTCATGTTATGGAGGTCTTCAATCTTCTTTCTACTTTCTTTCATTTCTTTCTTTCTTTCTTCCTTTCATTCTCTTCTTTCTTCCTTCTTTTGGTTGGTTGGGATGTGGTTGCTCGAAAGCTTCACATGGTGCATAATACTTGGTCTTATAACCAATGTTCTTCCTAATCTCCCATAACATTCATTCCAAATCTTAATTGCAAAATTACATGAAAATGGGAAAAGTAAATCTAACTAAAACCTGCAAAATAGAGATTAGCTAAACATACCACACAATCCAAGCATGTACCCCACACATGGGTAACCAAGTCCACATATCCTAGTTTGGATTATGCTTAGGGAATAAGAAACCTGCACATCAAAAGCATTTATATTTTATTACAGTGCCCCTTTAAGCACAATCCCCTATAGAAGACATGATTAGGCTAAGCTCGCCTTACCATCTAGTCTACGTACTTATACCCTAACATCCAGTCTAAAATATTACATCACAAAATAAAATCAGGAAACAAACCATGCGCCACCCTAACATAGAGCTAGAAATAATGACTTAGCCTAATGTGTGTGCCATTTAAGGCTTGTGTGGCATGTCTTAGCTAGGCTTTAAAGTTGAAGTTTTCTAAGTGTGAGAGATTCAACTTAGGAGGGTGGTTTTATTTTAAGAGATTTAGTTGATTTATCAATTTTATTTGATGATTTGGTTTGAATGAACCTACACTTAATTACTAAGTCTTATAAAGAGAAGAAAAGAGAAGACAACTTCTATTTCATCCCTACCTTAACTAATTTCTAAGGTAGATTCATTATTGATTTTCCATTAGTAAATATTTTATTATATGTTTTAAATAACCCTGAGTTTATATTTTCCCTAAATAAACCTATTCAATAAGAAAGGCATCTTAGGAATAATTAAGGTGAATTACTATCACATAACACGCAACCATTTATTTCTTTTCAACATGCATACCATACATATGAATGATCCTAAGCATATCTATACATGTAATGCAAAATCTTAGCACACCTTAATGATGAATGCAAAGTGATATTGTTTAAGAAAATTTGAATGTTTCATGAATGTATGATTTTATTAAGTAGAAAAGGGGGATTCTTTTATCCATTGATCAAATGCACATTTACATGTATGAAATACAAAAGTGAGTATGGCGCTATTATTTTTTACACCAAGAGTGTAAGGTACATGACCTACTTGGGGCTACTCAAAGCTTTGCAACCCCAGGATGTCCAAACTAGTATACCACTTTTCTTAAATGCATGTGCACAAAAAAATAAATGGATGAAGAATCATGCAAAGAATTTTTGTTTGATTTGGTTATGCAATTTACATGTGTAAATGTGAAGATCCTTCTTAAGTCATAACATGAAAATGCATAGGAATAGATTTCAGCAAGGGTTTTTTTTTTTTAATGAACTATACACTTTGCAATTCCTATACAAGTCCATGTTAAGAAAAGAGAAGGAAAATAATACCAAATATGCGTCTTATGTTATAATCACATGCAAGCTTATAAGTATTTATAAGTAGCACACCTTCATTTGTAATCTTTAATTTGTAGGTTTTTTTAAAACATAATTTTTGGTTTAATAGTGATAATAGCCACTCATATTCTTAACTTTAGCCAAAACATGCAACTTTAGATAAAGAAAACATTTTATTTAATTTTATTTTTCAATAGATATGAATGCATGATTTCATATGGAATTATATTTAGCATGCCTGGAAAGAAATAAAGTGATGTGAGCATGTAACTTCATTTTCCCTAATTAATTCTCGAGGACAGTCCTATAAGATAAGATTATTCAAAGTGAGTCAAAATGGCTTAAAGAGACTTTTATTTTTGTTTTCAATTTGATTTGAAAAAAGATTTGTGAGAAAGGGTTTGTTGGTCTTAACCCATTTCCCCATGTGTGAATTAGTTTAGTTTAATTTTAGAATTATTAGATTATTTTTATTTTTTTTAGGTTAAGGTGTAAATTAAATCCATTAATTACCCCTTACCTACACCACTTTAACATAATTAACCTAATAATTATGATCCAACATATGATATGCAATCACATGGAATTTAAATCAGCAATGCACCTAAGAAATAAAGGGCCTAATGTAATTGGCTCATAATTATTGATTAATTATGCTAAAGGGTTTAATTAAGTACTTTCATAACCTTCCCACACATGTGGGTTGGATTATGATTTCCTTAAACTTACCTTAGGCTTTTAAACACCTATGGATCTACCCAAGATTGAGATTGAATAAGTTCAGATTAGTTTTAAAAATTTTATTAGATTAATCAAGTAGATCATTAGTGGATTAATCCTTAATTAGGTTTGGATTAAGGAAGAAAGGGGGTTTAGGGAATAGCTTTGGTAAAATATCCCAAACCCATTTCATAAACCTCCTCTTCACTTAAATAATGTTTAATTATCTCAATTAATGGATTAAATCACTATTCACATGCTTGATTACTCCTAATCACATTAAGGCAGTGATTAGGGGTTCATTAACTAATTTTCCTAATTAACTCATTAATAAATCCCAAGAAAATTAAGGGAGGCAGAAGTCATCCCACTGAACATGCTTGAGAAACTTAGAATTAATTAATGAAGTAATTAGGGAGTAATTAAGGTTAGTATATTTTCAATTAAACTCTAATTAAGAAGAATTCACTGTTAAAATCAATTAGAAATAATTTTATTGGATTCCCCTCTGAATTATCTTTAAAATGAACTTGAGTTTGCATTTTTTTTTTAGATTTTTCTACATTTAGTTATAAATTTATGAAGTTTTTGTGATTAAAGGGTAATTAAATAAGCTAATTATATAATTAATCCCGTTGGTGCCATGTGAACTGCTGTGCGATGCGCGCTTTCCACGTGGCAGGATGAGATTTGATATTTAAGTTGTCACATCGCGCATCGCGTTAGCTGGCAGTGCATCGTGCTTTCCTCTGGGTCGTCTGATCAAGGATCAGAAGGCCAAGATCAAACCCGAGATTATAAAGGATTAAATCAGAGAATTAGCGTGTTTTAATCAAGGCCGCCCATCCAAAATATGCAGGATGGATGACCCATGATTCATCCCTACCTAAGCTTGTGGGAGACAGAGGTCGTCTGTCCTCCATGGCTTGATCTGAGCTTGCTTGAGCTCAAATTAGGCTGAGATTCAACCCACACCATCTAGAAGCATAGGGAAGAACATCCAATGGTTGAATTTTAATGGGATTACAATTCCCTTCACAAAGGACCAAGCATTTTTTAAATTAAGGTCAGTTTTAAGTCATACCTCACCGGAGGCTATCACCGGCACTTCCAACAGAGGAGGTAGCTTTGTCTAGTGGAGACAAAGCTCTGTTGAAAGTTTCAAGGTTCAATTTGAAGTGGATCTCCCAATTGGCCAAAGCTCCCTTCAATGGCTTACGGCTTTGGTTTAGGTCTTCCTTCCCATGGCTTGGATGCTTGGGAAATGCTTTGGGTGAGCTCAACTTGCCTCCTTGATGGTGCTTGCAAGAGCAATTAAGGTTTAGTTGAGAATTGAGTGAAGTGGAAATTCCTTAGCCTTCCCTATTTCGACTATGAATGAAACTAAGAAGAAGTTCAAATGAGCTTAGGAATCCTTGGATAACTTGGAGAAGCTTGCCTTTGATTCTTTGAGCTCAATCGAATGCAAGGAAGTTGGTTTAAGTGGAAATGAGGGGGAGTATATCTTCCCCTACTTGGATCAGATGGTTGAAGCTTGTTCTTCCATTTTTGATCAATTACTCTGATTCAATGGGTTTTTTAGGTTGTTAGGAGCTCCATGTGCTTCTTTTTTGGTAGAAGAGTGGAATGGAGGAGGTGTACATGTGTTAAATGAGTGTGGGAGGTGATCCAAGTGGAGAATTTTGATTGGAGAGTCGGTTTGGCCTTGGGTTGGGTCATGGCTGACCCAAGCCCATTGAGTCATGTTCACCACCCTCTTTGGTGTCCAAATGGTCCACTAGGAGGATGCCAAGTGGCCATGAAAAGGACTTGGCCAAATTTCAAGTAAATTTGGCCATAGATTACCCTTTTACCTACGAGTAAAATGGTCATTTAGTATTGATTTTGATTTCGACATATTTGGAATAATTGAAAAATGGGTTGTGCCAATTTTCAATGAATTTGGAGTTTATTTGTTATGATTTGGCTCAAGTTGACCCATTTAGGTCAAAATGGGTCAACTTGGGTCAAGTTGACCAATTAGTCAAATTAGGTCAAATCATGGGTCAGGTTAGGTTTATATGACCATTTGAAGTGTTTTGGTATCATTGGTTCGGTTCAATTTGGTTTATATTTAGTTTTGGTTCATTTGAGTTCACTTAGGTCAAATAGGTCAAGTTGAATAATTTGACCAATTTTGACCCAATTGGATTAGGTCATGGGTTTGTTTAGGCTTGGTTGATCATTTGAAATGTATTTTAAGCTTTAGTTTCAATCAATTTTGGCTTGGTTTGATTTCAAGTTGATTTGACCTTTTAGGTCAAGTTGGGTTCATGGTCAATTAGGCTAGGTTGGGTCTAGTTGGCCAATTGAAGCTTTGGTCAAGTTCAACAAGTAATTTAGAATGAATTTGACCCATTGGTTGCAATCAATTTATCTTAGATCAAAATTTGACCCATTTTGACTTTTTAGGTCAACTTGGGTCAAGTGGCCAATTTGGTTAGGTTTGGCTCAATTGATGGCTTGAACATGTTCAATCATTGATGATGGATTAGTTTGAATCAATGGTTTCAATCATCTTGGCCTATGGTAGATTTTGGTTAGCTTGAGTTTCATTTGGGCTAAGTGTTGACTTGGTCAAAGGCTAGGTTTGACTTGGTTTGACACAGTTTGAGTGATTGATCATCCTAGGATGATTGTTGCACACAATGTGAGGCTTAGGTGGGCTTAGTTCAATCTAATTTGGGTTGGATTAGAATTTGGCTAAAAAGATGCTTTAGGTCACTCTAGGTCAATTAAGCTTAAGTGAGTCGGTTGGCTTGATCAAGGCTTAATTCATGTTTGGTTGAACTCACATATGGACTTATGATTGAAATATAAATCCATTTACAAGTGATTAGAGTCAAATGAGTTTTGATTCATTTGACAATTTCAAGTCAAAAGGGTGAATATGGGTTTGATTTGGGTTAGTTTGATTTTTGTTTTATTATTGAATTTTATGTTTATATTTGATTTGTGATTGAAGAATTGATTGTTTGGAGAGAAAATCCAAAGGTTTGAATTGATTTGAGAATGATTTGGTTAAGTTCAAGAATTTGACTTGAAAGAGTATAAGTTGGATTTAGGTTAGATTTGGGCTTGAGTTTTGAATTAAGTTTTGGTCATTTGAATTTATATTTCATTTATAATAGTGAATATAAATGAGAATATAAATGAGTTATCAAAAAATCTTTTGAATTTGGAGTGATTTGGATTTGGTTTGATTGATTTTTAAGGATTTATCTTGAAAGAGTTTAAGTTGGATTTTGGTTAGATTTGGATTTAAGTTTTGGATTTAATTTTGGTTATTTGAATTTATATTTTATTTATATTTGTGAATATAAATGATAATATAAATGGGTTATGAGAAAATTCATTGAATTTGAAGTGCTTTGGATTTGATTTGAGCTAAGTCCATAAGATGAAATCAAAATGGCTTAGGAAAGATTTTGGATTTGGATTTCAATCATGGGTTTCAATCATTTGTCTTGGAATTGATTCATGATTTGGATCTTGGAATTCATTTGATGATTTAAAGAAATCAATTAGGTTGGAATTGATTTAAGGTTTTAAATTGATTTGAATTTGAGGTTGATTTGAATTTGAGGTTGATTTGAATTTGAGGTTGATTTGAATTTGAAGTTGATTTCAATTTGAAGTTTGACTTGAAAGAAGGAAGTAAGAATTTGGTTCAAGTTAAAGAGTAATCTAGTTTTCCTAATACCCCTAAGGCATAACCCATTCCTATGGCTAACTCTTCTAAGTTTCTAGGGTTAGGTTAAGTGTTCACCTAATCACTAAAAGTGTCTTACGACTAAGGAACTCTTAATCTCTAGAGGAGTCTGTGGTGAAAATATTCCTGCCTTCATCTATCCTTTTGGAGAAGATAAATGAAAATAAAAATATGCACCTTTTGGTCAGGACACCACGTGATGGCAAAGTCCGTTCATCGATTGGAGGTCATTAGAGTTGATTTCGATGACGTCCAATACATTTCAGCCTCAATTTACGTGCTGTCACTTCAAATCACTCGACATTTGCTCAGACTCATTCGAATTAAGTGTGGATAGTCTCATTTGATAGCTTTCAATGTTCTAAAGCTAATGACCTGATCAATTTCATGAACGGAGATCATTCGGATATCATCGCAGCTTCCCGACTCTGATATGTGTGTCAACATATTAATAGCTCGAGTGCTTAATTGATTACTCGTTAGTTTTTGCGATATTTATATTATGATCGATTTTGATGTTATGAATGCAACAGTAAAGTTCGTTCATTGAATGGAGGTCATTTTGACCATTTTTAATGACGTCTAGTGCATTTTGAGCCTCGATTTATGCACTATCACCTTCAAAGTCTGTCGAATTTGATTTGGGCTTATCTTGATTTATGACACATATGTGGAGGTCAACAAATACCTCCAACAAATGATTCGCGCATGGAGCGAGTCACATTTGTTGAAAACTAGTTGACCATTTTGGCTGGCCAAAGAACTTGGATCATTTTAGCTTCGATTGCAATAGCTTACAGAGCTTTGCCGAGATTTTTCATTAGTATGCTGCCTTATTCAATACATGTTACATTACAAGGATTGACCGATTTGTCAGTATCGACTTGTCAGATTGATAAGAGCTCTTACACCATTTACTATCTGCTTCAATGGCTTTGCTGAAGATCTCTTTCTTTTATGTCCTTGTAGATTTGAGTTTCCTCCGACCCTGGCTTCATGCTTGGTTAGGTTTGATGGAAGAATTGGTCTGCTTGTTTTGATGAAGGACTCCGCTAGGGAATCGGTTTATCCGTGCTTGATCAGATTTGAAATTCCTTCTGTCCTAGCTTTGAGCTCGATGGACTTGATGAAGGACTTACTTGATTTCTCCCTATGGACTTGTTAGAAAGTGTATGTATGCTATGACCCTATGCTTTCTACTTTGATAGATTCGTTGAAGGATACATATAGCTGACCCAGCCTTCTGGCTTATATAGGTTTAATGTTGAGTTATTAGTCTAACAACGTGTGCTTTAACAGACTGAATAATCACGAAGTTCCTTTAGTTTAGCCATCGACTTTGTTTGAACTATGGAATTACTTCCTTGGTCCTATGCTTTCTACTTTGATTTACTTGATGAGAAGATAGGCTTTGATCTATGCTTTGAGCTTGATCAAATCATTTGAGAATATATTGAAATATCACCTTACAGATAATATGAAGATTGATTTGAGGTAGCCTTGAATTAAGCGCTTTCTCAGATTGCCTTGATCTATCGATCAAGTAGAGAGATCTCCTGGATCCTAATTGCTTACAATCACTAAGCTAGATCTGGTATGAGATTGAACAGCTATCGTCATTGGACTGAAGAGGAAGGGCTCTTTCACTACGGCCTTTTCTTACGGCTTATTGAGTGAGGAGAGCATCAACAACTTGGCCATATTTGGGCTTGTTGAGTTTGACCTTTAGAACTTACTTGAGTCTTCAGCTTAAACTGTAGTGGGTTGGTGGTTTTATCATCAGATTGATGAACGAGGGCTCTTTCATTGCAGCCTTTTCTTGGCTTGTTGAGTGAAGAGAGCGTTAGCAACTCGGCCATTTGTGGGCTTGTTGATTCCAACCTTTAGAACCTATTCCTGTATAAAACTTTAGGATGTATAGATTGATGTTTCTCCAACTTAATTGATTGAAGCTTCTAAAATTGGGAGTTCTTTTTACTTGATCTCCAAAATTTGGTAAATCTGAGAGATAAATTTCTTGACATTTAGGGTTGTCTTTTCATGCGTAGAAATAGATTCTTTTTTTATTTCTGCAAGAACATGCAACTTAACAATGATAATTATAGATATATTTAAATATTTTGGCATAAAGATCGATGTTAACCTTAATAAGAATATATTTAAGGATATCATCTTTTGGCACGATGTCAACTCAAATAAATTTAATATAAACAAAAAAAATGCCCACTATCTTGCAGGGGGAATTCTAAAGTACATTTATGAGAATTTTCAAGATGAAAATATAAAAATACATCCAAATTTGAATTGATGTACTCTAAAGGAGATTTTAACATACAACATTGATTTCATCTGTGTATAGAATATCTAAAATACCCCCTGTGTAATAGGGGAATTTTCATGGAAAAGCTCTTCATCTAGAGTATGTTTATTTAGGGATCTGGCCTGAAGCACGATGTTAGCCTAAATAGATATACTAAAAAAAATGCTTCCTGTCTTGTAGGGGGATTTCTATTGTACCTCAAGATTGTGGTCATCAAGTATAGTACTTTTTCAAGTATCGACCATTAATTGGCGGCATTAGCCTTTCACCCTTTATGTTAATGAGTTAGTATGCCCCTTCTTGATACACTTTTTCAATGACAAAAGAGTCTTCCCAGTTAGGCTCAAATTTTCACCAAATTTTCGATTGGGAATAATTGGTCTTCTCAACACCAAGACCAATTCTCCTTTTTGGAATGTTCGAGGCCGCACCGTATGGTCAAAAGTCCTGGACATCTTTTCTCGATAGACTTTCAGATTTTGATGAGCTTGTAATCTAACTTCATCAAGCACATCAAATTCCTCCATTCTCAGATAAGCATTTTGATCTTCAGTTAAATTATACTGGATGGCTACTCGAAGTGCAGGCAACTCAACTTTGAGCGGAAGAACTGCTTCAGTTTCAAATACCAATGAATAGGGAGTGGCTTTAGTCGGCATCTTGTAGGTAGTTCGATATGCCCATAGAGCCTCTACTAGCTTAGAATGCCATTCTCTCTTATTTTTAGTAAGAATCTTCTTGAGCAGTTTGACTAATATCTTATTGAAGTACTCTGCCAAACCATTTGCTCTTGGATTATATATTGAATAATATCGCCAATCAATTTTGTGTCGATCGATGAATCTATAAATCTTTACACTTTTAAAGGATGTGTCATTATTAGAAATTATTTATCATGGCACTCCAAATCTATAGACTACATTATGCATGAAGAAGTTGATCACTCGGTCAGCAGTGACTTCTTTAAATGGAGTAGTCTCAGCCCACTTAGAGAAATAATCAATCACTGCTAGGATGAAGCAATGTCCAGCTGACAATGGTGGATCGATTGGTCCAATTGTATCTGTATCCCAACATTCAAATGGCCAGGATGCTATTGTTGGGTGTAATAGATTTGGAGTTTGATGGATGAGATTCCTATGTACTTGACATTCATGACACTTCTTAGCATGATTAATACAGTCTCTCACCATAGATGGCCAATAATAATCCATCCTTTTGATCTTTACTGCCATCTTAGGACCTGATTGATGTGCACCACAAAGTCCTTCATGAACTTCAACCATCAATATTGGCTATCCAATCTGCATTCTTCTCCTCCCAGATGAAGCCTGCTTCGATTAGCTTCTTAGTTTCTACAATTACCTATTCTTCAATCTCAAATCTCATTCACCTAAGAGCTTCCTTAATAGATGTTGCATCTGGTTTAATAGCTAGTTTATGAACTGTAACATCAGGGGATAAGCCTAGCATTTCAGAATATGTCCAGGCAAAGCAATCCCTGAATTCACAAAGTAGAATTTTTAGCTCTTCAACTTTCTCATCAGACAGAAGGGCGCTGACTAAAGTTGGACGGGGATCATCCTTAGCTCCTAGGTTCACTTTTTTAAGTTCATCCATAGTAGCTATTTGTACACCATCTTCGAGTTCTTCAAGTGCGGTTTGGCTTCTACTTCTTCATCATTTTAAGAAGAATTTCATGGGAATCATCTTCTTCATCACTAAGACTTGATTAGACTTGATATCAGCTTCTATTATATTATAACAGGCTCTATCTTGATGAGATTTGTGGATGAACCCCAGACCTTTAGTAATAAACTTATCACTTTTTCATGATGCTTGAGGACTTCTTTGGCTCCACATCTTGTTAAAGATTTGAGTCCTATGTTTAGTAGTTCTTATATAAACTCCAAGCTTATGCATCATTCATCACATTTTTTTGTGGATAGTTTATTGGTATTCTTGTCAGTACTATCTCATCAGAACTTTTATGTTAAGCAAGCTGTTCGAAATCTTGAGGCTGAGACTCTTCAAATTTGTAAAATGGAGTTCCTATTTCGCCACTCTCACTCAACAGCGGCACATAGAATGTTACCAATTCTTCAATATTATGAACCTCTAGTGGAGTGATTTCTTTGAAGCATTGTTGAGGGATGGATATAATTTTGAGTGAGTCATCTAACTCTGCCAAGTGAGCTATCTTCTTTGATGCAGCTATTTGAACTCTACTTTCATAAGTAGATTCAAAACCATAGTCTGAATCAATCAATTATTTAATACTCTACTTCCCTTAGGTTTGACAGACATATCTTCTTCTTCTTCCTCTATGTCACTCCCCAAATGAGGAACTGATTTTCTTGATTTAGGTGCAGAATCAAGTATTTTAGGGAGAGTCTACATTGCCTTCTTTCTTTCTCCTTGCTTTTTCTCTTTCATTTTGTGAAATTTTTCTTTAGTTCCTGAAGTGGATGTTACCGCTTCAAGAGGCTTTATTGGCTTGGGCTCTTTAAGGATGAAGTACTTTGCATCTTCATAGATTTTTGCTTCATTGATAGAGAATGATTGTAGGTTACCAGGAATTCTAAATTCTTCTCCATCTTTCAAATACTTCATATATTGATGCATAGTTGATGGGACCATGCCATACTCATGCATTACCTACGGCCCAAGAGAGCTCTAAATGGGCTCGATGATACAAGAGATATAAATTCTTAAATTTAAAAGAACCCGAGTTTTTTTCCTTTTTCATCAAGAACCATCAATTTATCTCTCCCAAGATGTGGTTTTAGATTCATGAGATCGATAGAAGAACCTGGATCAATCAATATGCGGCTGATCGAGATGCCATCACTCTCTAAAGTAACATAAAGAGGACGATTGTGATATGCCATTCTCAACATAAGATCTTCTTCAAAAAATGTGATTACTGGGAGATCTTGAGTTTGTAAGGCTTCAGTCATGCATTTTTCAGCAAAGTAAGCTTCATAACTCTTCGGATATTTGAGAACTTGTATCAAAGTTTCTCGGAGGTCTTTTGACATCAAGAGAGCCTTATATAAACTCAGTTATGCAGGGATCTTTCTTAGAAATGATAGAATATTATAATCTATTTTCTCGCTTGATTTAGGCTTTGTCCTAGGATTTCTGGGAATAATATCATCGTTGACTTCAATTTATTTTCTTTTGTCTTTATTTGCATTTTCTTTCTTTGATAAAGGTCGTAAGACTTTACCACTTCTCAACTGAACTTGAATAGCTTTGTCTCGCTCAGATTCTCCTGAAGATGTAGTTTCTTTAAATTTTTCTCTTATTCTGGAAGATTGGCCAAAAGGGCTAGACTCATTTTTCAACATCATATGTTTCATACATGATGATATCGATGAGTTTGACTTTTCTCCATCAGAAAAATAGAGATCTTAATCTAAAATATTATTGTCTTGTTGAGTCATTAAACAAAATTTAGACACTAGCTCCTCAGGCTCTTCTTACTTTTGAGAAAAATTTTGACGAGTTGGTCGAGTTTGTTTGACTGTCCTCATCATCTTGGAGTAACTGATATTGAAGAATGTCTGACATCACGTAGATGATTCAGCATATCTCTACCAGACAAGACTCACCATTATCTTCTTCATCTGATTCAGCAATGCAAAGTTTAGGCATGAAGTCTGCAAACCTAAATGGTTGTCTTGCCGGCTGGTGATATTCCTCTAGATTGTTAATGATCTTTTGAGTTGTAGTTCTCTTCTTGATCTTCTTTTTCTTAGTCAGCTTCTTTGATTTATGAAGCTTGCATTTAGTAGACTGCTTCTCATGTTGTGATGAAGTAGCCTTATCAGAATGCCGCCGAGAAGCCCAAATGCTTGGTTTGGGCATCTATTCTAAGTCTAATATAGGTTCAAGTGGTGATTTCCACTTAACACTGGGGACGTCTTTTAGCTATTTTAGCATCTTCACGCTCTTTTTGGAAACTACTGTTTGCCATTCTTCAGTATGAACTAATTTCTCCTTCTGTTTGTCTTTGATGGATGATACGGAAGAGGACGTAATCATCCTAGTAGACTCTCTTTTTAGGTTGACTAGAACACTATTAGATAGTGTAAATTCACCTCATCGATACTTCCTCTCTAGCCAATCTTTGAAGACATAACAATCTTCAATAGGGTGACTGATCATCCGATGATAAGGATAGTAGTTTAGATTATTGACTTGATCAGCATCTTTAGGCCTTTTAATTTCTGGTAATTATAAACTAGCTTTGACTACTTGCCGAAATAATTTTGCCACACTATCCCTTCTAAAGAAATATTCTTTATTCATCTTTTCCTTAAGAGATGGCCACATTCACTCATCATCTCTCATTGCCTGTTTTGCATGCTCCCCACCACTTTAAAAAGTTTGGGGTTTGCCATTACCTCCTAATACCAATTTTGGTTGTGGATTAGAGTAAACAGGCTTTTTACCCTTATCGTCATTATGCATTAGCATCTTTCCTTTATCTACATTATATATCACCCGCTTTTCACCATTTGAGCTATAAGAAGCGGCGTGAATTTTATTTCTCCTTGAGTCTGAAGGTTTGTTTCTCTTTGCTTTATCTATATTGACTTCAAACTTAGGGCGATTCAGCTTTTCAAATTTAGCCACCCTATAGAGCAAGTCTTGGAATGTTGCAATTGATGTCATGCATAGAAATGGTGTCATTTTACCATCCATATTACTCATTAGCAATTGGATCGCATGTTCTTCTTCCAATTGTTGCTCGCACTTCATACTTAGGTTGCGCCAATAACTTATGAATTTCGTCACTGACTCATCTTTACTTCTTTTCAACAAGGCAATGTCAGCAATTGTGATTTTCTTGGTTGCACTGACAAACCTCTTCACAAATATTGCCTCTAATTTAGCAAATGTTTTAACTGAATCATTTGGCAATTCTGTGTACCATTAGAAAGCAGCTGAAGTTAAGCTACTAACAAATTGATGGAAAAGTAGTGTATCATTCTCTCCTGTGTTACCACAAGTAGCCTTAAATTTGGCCAGATGTTGCTTTGGATTACCAAGCCCACCGAAAGTATTAAATTTCAGCACTGAGTAACCTTTCAGGTACGGCACTTGATCATATTCAGCTGAGTAAGGATGACTCTTATTCATCAGCTTTTCAGCCTACTCTGAGGCTATAACCACCTTTATCTTTTCATTGATTATTGTTTCTAACTGAGTAGCTATTACAATTCCCGGTGTGCTAGCCAAATTTTGAATTGTCGGCTAGAGAGGTGTTTGGTTAACTTCATCCCTTGCTTCATGCGTAGCATATACTGTAGGAGCTTAAGGTACCATAGTGGCTGGTGGTAAAAAGTTGTATGATTAGTTGCTTGTTGATTAGCATCCAAAATAGGCGCTGCACTTGATGTGATATTCTTCTTCAACAACTCCATCATGATGTTCATTTTTACCATCATATCATTGATTTTAGTACCAAGTTGTGCAATCTCCTTATCTTTGACTTCCATTTGACATTGCATCTCTTAGCTCTCTAGCTAGTGTCATGGCGTCAATCAGTACAGGTTCTTCCTCTTCTTCTATTTCTTGTTGTTGTTCTGCTCCTTGCTCATTTTAAAGAGGAGAACTTGACTGCCCTTCTCCATGTGCATTTGCAGAGATAGTTATTATTGGGCTGCGATGATCGATTATAAAAGCGTACTATGATCATTTCTGTTCAACCATATAGACTTGACACCTTGATATCTTTCTCATTATGGTCTTCCTCTTCTTCATCATCTAAGATCAATGATCCATTTCTATTTGCTTCTGTGAATACTCTTCTTCATAAGCATCAAATTCAGTTTCAAGTTCCCTGAGTTCGTGTTGATGCTGATGGTGCTGAGCAAAGAGTTCATTTATATCTCTGACCATATAGATGACTTCTATTTTCATAAAATCTTCTTCATTGTTTTCTTCCTACACACAAATTTTTGATCGATGTTTCCATTGGATCTCTGGTTCAATGTGCGGAGCACCAACCTCTTCTATTAAAGGACCATGATCAACATCAACCTTCTCTTGTAGGGGTAAAACTTATCGGCGATGAGATCCCCTAGAAGATTCTCCAAGGTGTCAACCATCATATCTTTCATCATTGATATCCCTTCTTTTGGGTATCCACTTCTGATTAGTTAATTTTAAGGCAAATTTTTGAGTATATGTATCAGATGTCACACCCCTTCTATTACTCAAAGTTTCATTGGGCCTTGGCCTCCATATTTGCTTACCCTTTCACCGAGACCTTTCAGCAGTGGATTCTTGGACATGTGGTCCAAGTGTCATGCTCTGATGCTCAACATGCAAAGCGTATTGGGCTCGCTAACCAGTTACCAGAAGAGATGACAACTTTCTTGGTGGAGCTTGATTTTCCATCACCACAGCCCTCAAATCTTCTTTTCATTAGCCTTTGTCTTGGCTACTTGAGAACTTTATGTATCTTGCGACAATGTTTCGTTGTCTCCTCTGGTAGAGCTTGATGTGGTTGGTTCCAAGGACTTTTATTTCGCCACCAGATCTCCTCTACCCACTTTAGATTGTCAAAGTTATGGGTAGAATACTTACTCGTGATCGCTTGCTCACTAGGTCATTCAAAGGGGATCTGCTGAGCCCTTAGCTCAGCATTTCTCCTTCTTCTCTATCTTATGGTTAGTTTTCTTCCTAATGAAGAAGCTTCATGATCATGCTTTCCAGGTACAAAAAGTTCAATCGGTGCAGAAGCTGTACCACGAGGAATTAAAGACACAATTTTTCCACTGATGATTCTTTTCATCAAGGGGGCTTCAGATTGACCTAGCCTCTTGAAAATTGAAGTTCTTTGTTGGGAGAACTCCTTGACAGCGGTTGGCTGTTGAACTGGTTGGCACACATGGCTAGGAGGAGCTTCAGTAACTTAAGGTCTTCCAGCATGGCCTCAAACGAATGTACCAGAGGTGGGTACTTCAAGAGTCGTAGCTACGATAGCTGAGAAATCTAAGCTACCAAATTGTATGGTAGCCCAGACATCTCCAGTGTTGATGACGGCATTGGCTAGGTATATGTTCACACCACTACCTAGTTGAATGGTGAAAGGAGTGCTTTGTAGATCCATTTTTGCAAAAGTGAAAGATGGGGATTAGTAATTAGCAATTATTATTTCACCCCATATTTTCAAGATGCAGAGGTACTATAGAACCAACAATGGTATAATAAAGATACAATCTACAGAATGATTCATTCTACATAAAGGCTTGTATTGAATTTGTTACACACTTAAATCACCATTTTGTTATTTTGAATTTTCAAAAATTTTATTGCTACTATAGCACATATATGACTAGTCAAAGATGAAAAGAGAAACACGATTCCCCAGTAGAGTCACCAGAAAACTTTCGGCTTCAAAAATTCACCACCGACCTCTTCGATGAGAACAGTATTTTAAAATATCGGTGAAATTTTCAAAAGCTAGATGCAATAGTAGATAAGACACTACCTAGAGATTTCATCCTTATTTGGTGAGAACTTTAGATCTGGTTCGAGGTTTTTTATAGGTGCAATCCCCTATAGTTAATTACCCATCCCAGTAAGTGAGAGAGAACTTTCGATCTAATCCTCTGTCTGCCCTATCAAGTATACTCTATGATTCACAACTCAAAGGGTGATTGGGGAGCATATATAGTAAATCGTAATATAATGGATCGATGTTAAAACCACCCGATCAAAAGACTTTGATCGTAATTGCTTCATATGTGGAGCCTATCGGCCAAGCCACGCAATCAGAGGACAAGGGCCACGTCCTTACTAGCAAGAGATTAATTGAGATTAAACATAGCAGAACACTTGATTTGACATTGGCTCCTTTATGAGCTAGAGTTTTCTTAGTTTGTCACCCCCGACAAGCAGTTATGGAAGGTGGATAGATTGAGTTTGATTTAAGTTTTATAATGATTAGATATTCAATTTAGGTAGTTTCAGGTTGATATTTGAAAGTTGATTTAAAAAATTGGTTAGTTTGAATATGTTTATGAGTTTTAAATCTTGTCAACTCTGTTTAGCTGCTAACAAAGGATTAGATCTACTGTCGCCTGACAGAATCAGTTCCTCAAATATTTCACTAATTTGAAACTTTTTTATAGGTTTTTAGGTTTTGTTAACTTGGACCCAGTCCTAAGACTAAACCGGGAAGCAACCTGCGTAGCATCCTCAGACACTTGAATTTAAGCATTCAGCATAATGTCGGGGCACATGCGGGCATTTTTAAGAATTTATGCAATTTTTATTTCTGAGTTATGAGATTAATTTTGGATTGCTACTTAATTTGATTTGAAAAAAATGATTAATTTGAATATGTTTAAAAGCTTTAGATCTTGTCAACTCTGTTTAGCTACTAACAGAGGATTAGATCTAATATCACCTAACAGAATTAGTTTTTAAAAATTTCACTGATTTAAAATTCTTATTATAGGTTTTTAGGTTTTGTTAACCCAGACCCAATCCTAAGACTAAATCAAGAAGCAACTCACACAGCATCATCAGACACTTGAATTTAAGCATTTAGCATAGTGTCGGGGCACATGCGGGTGTATTTAAGACTTTAGGTAGTTTTTATTTCTGAGTTATTATATCGATTTTAGATTTTTACTTAATTTGATTTGAAATTTTTGATTAATTTGAATATGTTTAAGTACTTTAGATCCTGTCAACTCTGTTTAGCTGCTAACAGGGATTAGATCTATTGTCACCTGACAAAATTAATTTCTTAGATATTTCACTGATTTGAAACTCTTATTATAGGTTTTTATGTTTGGTTAACCCAAACCCAGTCCTAAGTCTAAACCGAAGCAACCCGCACAGCATCCTCAAACACTTGAATTTAAGCATTCAGCATAGTGTCAGGGCACATGTTGATGTATTTAAGAATTTAGGCAATTTTTATTTTTGAATTATGAGATTGATATGAGATTGCTACTTAATTTGTTTTGAAAATTTTGATTAATTTGAATATGTTTAAGAGTTTTAGATCCTATCAACCTTAGCTAATGAGGATTAGATCTCACCACGTAATCGCTTTCTAGATATTTCACTGATTTGAAACTCTTTTTATAGGTTTTTAGGTTTTGTTAACCCGGATCCAATCCTAAGACTAAACTGGGAAGCAACTCATGCAGCATCCTCAAACACTTGAATTTAGGCATTCAGCATAGCTGTCGGGGCCCATGCAAGTGTAATAAATAATTTAGATAATTCTATGTTTGAATTAAGAGCTTTAGATCATGTGAACTATGTTTAACTGTTAATAGAGGATCAAATATACTATCACCTGATAGAATTAGTTTCTCAGATATTTTACTGAGTTGAAATTCTTATAATAGATTTTTAGATTTTGTTAACCTCACCCTATGACTAAACTTAGAACCCACAACATCCTCGACTTGAATTTAGGCATTCAACATAGTGTCAGGGCCCATGCGGGTGTATTTGAGAATTCCTTAATTAACGTCTTCTGTTTGCTTGTATAACATGTCATGAATCCACTGGTGTAGAAGGTGTTGTAAATTGATCTAATATCTTATTAATTTTTTTAGATTAATATTTAATATATTCCAATTTAGCCTGCGCAGCCTTGTTAGACATTAAAATTTATACTTGAAATATTGATATCTTAGCACATGCAAGAATTTATAGCTTAGCTAATTTCATCTAATTAATGAAATCATTAATTTTTGAAAATCATAATTAGAATGAAATTCCTTGATTTTTATATTGAAGGAAAGCTCCATGATTTTTATAGATTTTGATTTAGTATCGCCTTCTGTCTGCTTGTACAAAGGGTTGCAGATCCGGTGACGAAGAAGGCTTTTTGATTTAGATTATAGTTTAAAACACTACTGGAACTTCACTTATTTATTGAGTTTTTTCAATTCTCCTAGCTTGATTATGCTCAATTTACATCAACTTTGATAAGTTATGCTGATTTTAGTGTTTGTTGCTTTAGCCCTACTCATGCTTATCAACTAACATAGTAATCACCTCCACATTCGTATAAGAGTTATTAAACTCAATTTGGATTTACCTTAGATTTTGAGTTTATTGCAAGTTTGTTATGAGTTTGGCATTAGTCCCCCCTCAATTCCAATTAAAGCTTGCTTAATTTTGAGGAATTTATAAGAAAAGGGAACTCACTTTATTGCTTCAATTTAAGCCATAGAGGATTATAATTAGAGTTTGCGAGTTTAATATTAGCCTCTCCCAAAGTTTGTGAGTTTAATATTAGCATCCCTCAAATTTCACTTAGATTTTAAATGAATATTCTATTCTTTTCAAAATTTGCTTTAAAGGCTCCCTCCTATTTTTCTTCTTCCCACTTTGTTTCCGCTTTTAGTTTAAAATTCAAGTTTCCTATTTCATTCTTAAGTCACCATTTCACTCTCCCATTTTTCTAAGTCAAAAGATTTGATGCAATTTCTGACCTCAGACATCATCCCAGTGTGGCTGCATCACGGGGTGTTTTACTCGGTATGCCCTGTTGAGTGTAGCAGGTGGTGTCTTACAACACCACAGCCGATTTTCATCTCGTCGTGCCCTACTGAGCATGATGAGATTTTTAAACCTAAAAAAGGACATACAATGCAATATACATTCACTCCCCCACCCCCCTCTTTTTCTAAGTCTAGAATTTAGACAAAATTTTGTCTAGGGGGAGCGACATCTATCAAGTGGTGGCTTACTGATGCAGTTGAGTGTAGCGGCGGTGTCTTTAACACCACTATTTTTCATCTCGTCGCGCCCTGCGAACTGAGGTCTTCAAACCGCAAAAATATAAGCATGTATATATATTCACATTCAGATCCCACATGTTCGACGCATTTTTTACCGTTGGCGGGAAAAGGAACATATAGTTAGGTATCGATTGGGAATGTAAGGTAAAGTCGCGATGCTAAAATTAGAAAGAATTCGCGTTGTGATGTTCTTCTAATTTACGACGCAGCGAAAATGGGCCTGCTAAAGCGAGGGGTGCGATGCCAAAAATCGAAGGAAGAATTCGCCTGATGGTGATGTTTTTCCTCGGTTTACACAAAAATGAAACAGCTAAAGCGATGGGTGCGATGCCAAAAATTGAAGGAAGAATTCATCTGCTGATGATGTTCTTCCTCGCTATGCAGCTCAATGAAAACGGGATGAGTAAAAGGTTGTGGGCTGCGGGACAGCAGGCTGGATTGTGCAGAATGGGCCGGAAGAGCGGGCTGGTGGGCTGGCTGCTTGTGGGCTGCGTGATTTCACGGGGCCACGGGAATTTCGGTTTGGATTTCAGATGGTAGCGAGTAGGCTGAAATGGGCTGAGGCTGGGCGCAACGGGCCGCCAGTGCGGCGCGTGGGTTTGGCTCGCGGAACTGCAGCGGAAGGGGGGGTTTTGTGGGTGAAACAGAGGAAAGGCGGAATGGAAAGCAGGCCAGTGATAGAATAATGAATGCAGCCAGTGGCAGGATTGCTGAGGTGTGGGTTCAGCGGGTCAACGCGCGGGTCGGCGGGATCGGACCAGCGGGTCGCGGCCGCGGGAGACGGGGTGCAGCGGATGGTGGGTCGGCAGCGCCTGTGCGGGTTAGAATGGGCTGTGTGAGCGGTGTGGGTCATGCGGAGGCGGTGGGTGTGGGTCAGAATAGAGTAGCAGGTTTGGGACGGGCCAGCGGACCGTGGGCCGGAGCAGGATCGGAATGGATGCCGCGGGCCATGGGATGCTTTGAGGGACGCGCGGTTTGACGGGTTGGCCGATGCGGCGGGTCGGCGGTGGTTCACGAAAATGCGAGAAGAGGAGCATACCAGGCTGCAGCTATGGACCGTGCTGTGTGATGCGTGAATTGTGCCGGACGATGCCGGCAGTGGGACGGAAATCGAGAGGGAGAGAGAATTCACCTGTTTTTTATTTTTTGTTTCCTTCCTAACGGGAGAGGGCTGCAGGAGAGAGAGGAGAGTGGGAGAAAATCTGAGGAGGGAGTTACGTTGGATGCAAGGAATGAGGGAGGAATGGAGGGAGTAGTTTTTTAATTTTTTTTATTTTCTTTTTATTATTATTTTTTTAGAAAACTAAAACTAAGGGGAAAATGGGGGTAATTTGGGGATTTTTTAAATAAATTTACATTTATTAAAGGATTTTAATATGGATTTCGTGTCAGTAAATGCCGTAAATATATATTGATTTAGGATAATTCCATTATTCTAAATGTAATGCGATCTGTTTAGCGTCGGATGATTTGGTTGGTCGGCCAAATTATCAATTTCAGCTAAAATTGCACGTCATCGCTTTTGACCACTCGATTTTTGCACAGACTTGTCCGAATTGAGTGCAAATAGTTTTATTTGATATATTTTGGCATTTTAAAGCCATTGGCGTGATCAATTTCATGATCGGAGGTCATTTGACTTGCATCCGTGCCTCCTGACCTCGATATGCGTGCAGGTGCATTGACGACTTGAGCACTTGATTGGTTGCTCATCAAGTCATGTAATATTTATATCCTAACTAATTTGGATATTCTAAACATGATGGCGGAGTCTGTTTATCGATCGGAGGTCATTTGAATTTATTTCGATGATGTCCAATATATTTCAGCCTCGATTTGCGTGTTGTTACTTCAAATCACTTGACATTTGCACAAACTTGTCCGAATTGAGTACGGATAGTCTTATTTGATAGCTTTCAATATTTTGAACATGATCAATTTTATGAACGAAGATCATTCAGACATCATCATAGCTTCCCGATTTTGATTTGCGCGTCAACACTTTAATAGCTCAAGCGCTTAATCTATTGCTCGTTAGATTTTGCGATATCTATATTCTGATCGATTTCGATGTTTTAAATGAAACAACAAAGTTTTTTCACCAAACGGAGGTTGTTTCAACTATTTTTAATGACGTCCAGTGTATTTTAAGCCTTAATTTGCGCACTATCACCTCTAAAGTCCGTCGAATTCGATTCGTGGGCTTATCTTGATTTATGATACATATGTGGAGGTCAACAATACCTAAGAGACAACCTATTCCTATGGCTTACTCTTCTAAGTCTTAGATTTAGGTTAAGTGTTCACCTAATCACTAGAAGTGTCTTAAGACTAAGGAACTCTAAGGAACTCTTAGTATCTATAAAAGTCCTAGACCTATGATGAGGAAGCTGAGAGCTTACTCCAATAGTGAGGTCAATAATAAAGTCATGTGTTTTATGCCGCTTATTTCTTTCCATGCATATTAAATGTTATATGTCACTTATAATCATGCATTCATCTTTTTCAAAAATTAATTAAATGAAATGATCTCCTTCATGTCAAGTTTGCATGTATTGATTTAAAATAAGAATATGTGTGGCTATTATCACTATTAAATCCAAATGTACTTTTCAAATGCTTATAAATGAATGATGACATGTGTAGTAATGATAGTTATAAATACATAAAAGATGTATGCGATTATAGTTTAAAGTGTATAAAGTAAAATCTCTTTCCTTCATTCACATGTTGATTTACATAAGTTTGAATGGTAATGTGTATATAGTCTGGACATCCAGGGAATATAAGGCTTTAAGTAGCCCCAAAGAGGTCATTTGATTACCTCACTTCTCTGGTTTAATAATGGTGCGTACCATTTGATTTCATTATTATGTATTTTAATATTAAATTTTAAATAGAGCTTTAATTCATATACATAAATAATTCAATCAAATAAAATATAAGTTTTACATGATTTTCATTCACTTAGTTATTTATACATTCATATATATCTAAACAAACAAGTATATAGTCTGGACATCTCGAGAATACGAGGCTTTAAGTAACCTGAAGGAAGTCATTTCATTACCACACTTCCCTGATTTAACAATGGCATGTACTTGTTTATGTTTTTATGCATGTGTGTGTACATGTGATTAAAGAATGAGAATCTCTTTTTATATTAAAAATGCATGCATCCATAATTATTCAAGTGATTAAATTATTTAATCATGTGATTTGGAGCTTTCATTTCTATGTTCATGTATGCAAATTTACATATATTTGAATGCAAATAGGTATTTAGTTTGGACATCCCGAGAATAAGAGACTTTAAGTAGCCCCAAGGAGGTCATTTGATTACTTCACTTCCCTGGTTTAACAACAGTTTTTATGTACTTTTGTATAATAATTTTGATTAAGCTTTAAATTTACACAAATTAAATAATCCAATCAATAAAAATAAAAATTTCAAATGTACACATACATTCATCATTTAAGTGTGCTAAAATATGTTGCATGTATAGATACACTTAAGATTTAATCACATGCATGTTATGCGTGATGGAAAGGAATTCTTTAATATATGTCATGTGATAGTAGTTCAATCAAGTTAATCTTAAGATGTCTTTCATATTGAATAGAATCATCTAAGGTGAACCTAAATTTAGAATTAATTAAATCATTTAATAAGCCATTCATTAAAGAGAATTAAATCAAATTAACATGCTATAGAAAGTGGCTTAAGATAGGGATGAAAGGGGCAATTACCTTTCTTCTTTTTATAACACTTAGATGATAAGTGTAGGCCATATGAAACAAAAGAAAATACTAAGTAAAATTCTCAAATCAATTAAATTATTTTAAATGAAATCAACCTCTTAGGATTAAACATCATTTCATAATTAGAAGATCTTAAGCTTAATGCCTAGTTAAGACATACCACACAAACCTTAAAACACACACATTAGATTAAGTCACCACTTCTAGCTTCATGTTAGGACGGTGCATGATGTGATGTATATTTTGTTTTGTGATGTATTATTTTAGACTGGACGTTAGAGTGTATATTTCGTAGGCTGGATGGTAGGCCGTGATTAGCCTAATCATGTTTTCTACAAACGATTATGCTTAAGGGGCCACAGAAAAATAAATATAAATGCTCTCTTTCCAAGTTGCTTAAGCCCCTAAGCATAATCCAAGTTAGGACAGGTGGGCTTGGTTACCCATGTGCAGGGTGCTAAGTCCAAATTATAAATATAACTGCTTAGGTTGTATGTGTGTTTAGCTAACACTTATTTTGTAGATGTAATTAGATTTACTTTTCCTATTTTAATGTAATTTTATATTAGGAATTAGGATTAGTGTTATGGGGGTTTAGGATGAGCATTGGCTAGAAGGCTTAGTCCTGGGGTGTCATGTGATGCCTTGAAGCCTACCAAATCAAAGGAGAAAAGCTATGAATAAATGAAGGAGACATGAAGACTTGAAGATTTGAAGACCCCTCATAACATTTATCATTTATAAATTGTAATTATTATTTCATTTTCTGGGTGTATAAGAGTAAATCTCGACTACCCATCTTTTCTTTTTAGGTTGTACGGTGGTACCTGACTGTACCGACCTTTTATTCTTTTACACTAGTTTTATAAAATTGATTGATGTTATATTTAAAATTGAGCGTTAGAAATTGCATGTTTTTTCTCAGTTTCTTATATGTTTTGATGTTTTAATGTATGGCCTGGATGCAATTAGACTCTTAGTAAAAACTAAATTTTATACCCAACTATAACTCATAATTAAAATTTTCTACAACTCATATCCTTATCATAAAGCTTAGGCATTAAACATGATAATTAAATAAATTAGCAACCCCATAATAATATGTTGTATGTCTCAGATCATGCATGTCATATTCCTTCTTCTTTGAATATGAGGGATCTCCATCCTTGCACAATATGGGAATGCTTGACCTGTGAGAGCATCCCTTATGGTGGAAAACACCCCCTTCTCATTGATTTAGCCAATAACCTTATTTCATCATGCATTTAGGCATAAAATCTCAAGCCTTTATACAAATGAGTGTGTCAAAATGAAATAAAAAATTGAAAAGATTTTGTATTTTAGATTAAGTCATATGCTCATACCACTCATGCTCTAGTCTCTTAAGGAGTGGCTTTAAGGACTTTAGTCTATTTTTAAATTAATAGCAGCCCAACCATCTTGCAATTTCATATGACCAGACCACATTAATTTAAAGCGTAGGAGGAGTTAGCTGGCAGCCACTCTAGGTGATTGTAAGTTCAAAAGTTAGGTGGTTTACTCTCTCTTGTGGACATAAACCATATACCCATTTTCACATAGATTTAGGACGTTCTTTAGCTCTTCCTAAAGCTCCCTAGATTTAGGATCTGAAGTAGCAGTTTCCTTTGGGCTACGAGCATAAATCCTCACCTCTTAGGCTTTTCCACAACCTTGTGTTGATGGATTGTAAGCCCTAGCATTCTAATGAAAATTCAACTTGAACAAAATAAATCTCTTCAATTTCAAACATATAAAGCCCAATTATAGGGTAGATTAGAATGCTTACTAGGCTTCCTAGTGTCATGAGCATTTCTTACTTTCTCCTTTTAGATTCCAAAAATAAGTCTTGTCCTTGATCTATCCCATTTATTTTTCTAAAATAGCTAATCCTTTGATAGTCTTAGCCTTGAAATTTTTGGAGAGCCTAATTGTCTACTTTAATCAAGAGTATTCTTAAGAAATTCTCATTCCTTACGATGTAATTAACTATAGGAGCTTGCCTCCATAAGGAACTTAATGAACTCGGCTTAATATAAATTCCACTTTAATTTTCCATGTAAAGTAGAGGAAAGATCTCTTGTATAATCGAAGACCCATCATGCCTTAGGAATCCTTATTAGGTGATTAGGTCCATTATAGGGTGATGATTTCTATCTTTTGAGGTAGTGCATCATTCTTTAATTTCGTACTCGATCACTTCAATAAGTACCCCTTAAGATCTGCATGGTGTCCACATTCCAAAAATAAACACCACAACACTCTAGAGTGCACAGAGTGTACATATAGATAATACATAGGAAACAGCCCATATCATCTTAGAAATAACTCAAAACACCTGATAATACTATTTACATATATTTTTGGAAGTCACACACTGCAGTCTGAACACTTTGGAGTGTACAGAGTGTACACTCTAGGTGTACACATAAAATAGCCCAAACCATCCTAAAAATAACTCCAAACACCTGAGAATACCATTTACATGTATTTCTAAAAGTCCCCACACTGATTTAAAATAAAAAGGGTGTACACTATCGAGTGTACAGAGTGCACACATAGAAAATACACAAAAATAGCCCAAATCATCTTGGAAATAACTCCAAACATCAGATAATATTATTTACATATATTTTTGGAAGTCCCACATTAATTTAAAAAAAGGAGTCTGGAGTGTACAGAGTGTATACACTCTACAGTGTACAAAGTGTGTCCACTATGTAGTGTACACAGTGTGTGCACATGAAAAATACATAAAAAATAGCCCAAATCAACCTGGAAATAACTCCAAACACCTAATAATACCATTTACATGCATTTTTGGAAGTCCCATACTGATTTAAAATAAGAAAAAATGTGTACACTCTAGAGTGTACACATAAAAAATACATAGAAAATAGCCCAAATCATCCTAGAAATAACTCCAAACACTTGATAATACCAATTACATGTATTTCTGAAAGTCTCACATTGATTTAAAATAAAAAAAAGGTGTACACTTTGGAGAGTACACATGAAAAATACATAGAAAATAACCCAAATCATCCTAAAAATAACTCCAAACAGCTGATAATATCATTTACATGTATTTCTAGAAGTCTCACACTGATTTAAAATAAAAAGGGTGTACACTCCAGAGTAAATAGAGTGCACACTCTAGAGTGTACAGAGTGTAACAAAAAGAAAATAGCCAAAATCCCAGTAGAAAAAACTCACAAAATCTTAGAATGTCATATAGATCCATAATTGGAAATCTCACACTGCTTTAAAATTAAAAAAGGTTGTCTATAAATTCTAGATCATTCGTATTTATGGTATTTATCAGATTGGTATCCATATAAAATCTACCACTTTCCAATTCGTTCTTCATCTTCATAGTTTTTTTTTACAATAGAAATGATAAATATATGTTTCTCTTTTCTCTAGTTCATCTAAAAAAAATTTTATTTTAGTGCCCTAAATCTATTTATATATTCCACATTTTTTTAATTTATCCTGCGCATTCAAACGGCATCCAAATGCAATCAAAAATGGCGTTCAAAGCACTCTCATTATTTTAACGGGTCAGGTCAGATCCCGGAGATGTTAAAGGCATTACGTCATGCGATTATGACGAAGTAAAACTAAGAAGCCCCTATTTTACGATACATCTGGACTCCCCGCACGTAATATTTTCTTGTATTCTAAATACCGCAGCTCCTCAGCACTTCACCGTGAACTCCGCTTGCACTCAAATTGAGCGAAAAAGGAATCACTGGTTCATCTCTCTCCCTATGTTCCTCAACTGTCTCATGCGACTCTTCTCGCTAGTGACGAAATTCCCATTGCCTCCCTACTATCCTATCCCTCGTGCAACTCGAGCTTCCCTTCGCCCAACGCTGCTACAGTCGTCTGCATCGTTGTCATCGAGCAATAGATTCCTCTGACAACCCTAGTCAGTGTGTTTGAGTGACTATTTCCTCTGCCTCTATAGATCCATGGAGACATTAGGTAATCTTTTTCCTCTTTTCTCCAACTCCACTTCACCCGCGTCCACTCCTGACCATACATCGGATTGCTTATTCCTCCCATTAAACTATTGAATTTATTATGCAATATTAAAAATTAAGTTTTTTTGGTAGAAGGTTTTAAGAGCATAATTTATCTTTTCCCATTGTTATGTTCAATCCATTATTTACTTTGAGAATTTCAGCATTTTGATCCGTACAAGAATGGATGTACCTGCTTTGATCAAGCTTCACATATATTTTCTTGTTTAATGATCTACCATTAGCAGCATTCTTTTATTATTGAACTTCTAATTAGTTCTAAGTTGGATATTAGTAGTGAAATTGTTAAAATATACGGTTTTCTCTATGGCATAATCGATGGCAAAAATAATAACAAAAAACATAAATTTTTTTATAATTTTAACGTTGGATTTGTTACATGCAGAGATTTAAGTGAAACAAAAAATGATATCATGGATTACAAAATCATGGGTGACGAGTCTACTAATGTAATTCACAAGATTAAGAAGTTGAAATCATATAAGGAGAGAGAATCATATAGGCTAGCTTGAGGATTTGTTGAAGGCTGATGAAGTTGCCGAAATTAAAGTCAATCAAGCATGTTAGAGTTATCTGTTGACCTCATTTTTAATGAGATTAATAAACACACATTCTTAGGGGTTGTTTAGTTGCCTGAAAAAGGAATATAGTGTAAAAAGAATGCAGTGTATTTAGATTACTTTAGGGTTGTTTGGTTGAAAACTCTACAAATGCATGAGTTTCTTTTTTTAGTAAAATAAATGTAATGTAAAGTATTCTTAAGGTTGTGAGCGGCGGGCAGGCACGACAGACGACCGGTGATGGTGGCAGGCGGCGCGGTGGCGGGTGGCGGCCATTATACTTTACACTGGCTGGTGTATTTGGAATTCGCCCAAATAGGGTGAATTCTAAATACACCAAAAATGACCTAAATACATTACATTATCTTGAAAATTTTACTTTGCAACATACCAAACACACAAAGAAGTTAAAACCTCTGCATTTACTTTACTTTACACCCAAAATTCAAGCAACTAAATAACCACTTAGTTTTAGGAATTCTTCTTTAGCAATAGTATTTTCTCATTTAAAACTTTAATACACTCTTATTGATTGAGAGGACACTAAACCCAACACCAAGACCAATAGAATCAAATCCTAGTATTAATCCTACTAGACTAGTGGGCCTAACTTAGCCCTTGATGCCTAGATTAACTTAAGTCATCCTTAGGCTAAACCAAATCAAACTACATAAAATTCAAGGACAAATAAAATACACTAAGACTAAAACCCAAATTGAATTAGAAGCCAAAATAAATTAAAGACAACTCATAATTAAAACCAATTTGAGGTATTTCAAAATGAATTTAATTCAAGTGTTCAGAAAAAAAACAAAACCAACAATAATCCACTTAATATTTCAATAAGATTAAACCCTAACTAATTAAAACTAAAGTTAACTAAGATGATTAGTCATTGAAATTGATATAATCAAAGTCCTCATAAATCAAACTCAACCTTAAACAACTGACCAATAGATTTAAAACTAACCCAACACAAAAAAACCAACCTAAATAATTCCAAATCAAATCACCTCAAACTAAACTCAATTAAGATTACAGCCAATTTAATTAAATATGAAGTTAATTGATATAACCAAATAGTGATTACGCATAATTATAGTTGCATAGAATAAAATCCACTTTAGCCAAACAATTAAAAAAACAATTCAAGAGAGTTAACTTGGCTTCAACCCAAATGGATTAAGTTGAACTAAAATCATGTGGATCCAAATGGCTCAATATTTGACTCACCTAAACAACCTTGACTAAGAACCTAACCTTGATGATTGGACAAAGGTCACCATTCATGCAAATGAAAATTTATAACAACTTAAGGACAAGTTTAAAGGCAAACAATCCCTTTGAACAAGGATTAAAGTGCTTAATCAAGCTAATCTCAAACTAAGACAAGGCCAATAACCTTATTATGCTAATCCAAGAAGGACTTAAAGGTTAAATCTCTCAAGTTAGACAAGACAATTAACTAAGATTAGCGTAAAGACCTAAAGACATGGAAATTTTACTTTATCTTTTTTGCCAAATGCATGACACACATTTGCTGCCACGCACAAGCCCTCTTTGCTCTCTTATTGTCCATGATATCGATCTGCTGCTAAGTACTGAAGATGCTAGGACTTAACTTGCATGAACTAGACCCTCCTTGGGCATTAAACCCTTTGTTCATAGCTTGCCCCATCTAAAATCAAGTAGCCTAATTGCACAAAGCTACCCACCATAGAACGAGGTTAAAGCCTCATTGTCACCTCCCATCTCTCCCTAAAGCATTCAAGAGGCTCATTTTCAAGCTCTTGGCCTCAGCCCATCCCCACACATAAGTCACCAAACTGAGATCCCCTCCTCCTCAAATGGCCTATTGAGCACGATCCCTAGACCTTCTCAAGCAAAGACGAAAACTTTCCCATTATCTCTAAACGGTCTAGCATAGAGCTCGGCCAAAAGCGGACGAGAGGCAACAAAGCTTAGTCCACATAACCATAGGATACATTCGTCAAGCTTCATAATAGGGATCTGTCTCTTCAAGAAGAAGCTACCTCACATGCGAGAGCCATCAGACCTAGCTTTGATGAGGTATTTTCTCCACCCTTAGTTTGGCTAAATAGGTGTAGGAGTTTTGTAAAGTGAATGCACACCATGTATGTTAGGTTCCAACTGTAGTAACCTTACTTTTTTTCCTTATTAATCTTTTTGAATGTATGTTTTCATCATCTTATCATCAGAATCTCTTAGATCATCGTTGTTTTGGTGGATGATTGTAGCTTTACACAAGAGGAAGTAGATGAACTCTTGGCCAATAGATCGCAAGTTCGTGATGAAGGGTTGATCATGGAGAGTAGGATGTCGTAGCGGTTGTGAAGAAAGGGATGCCACAATGTTCTTCCACTGACCAATGTGGAAGAAGTCTAAAGTTGTTCAGCTCACCAAAGTGTACCTGTAGCGAATGATCACCGACTCATCGGATGACTTGCCACCAAGCTTCAATGAAGAGATTTTTCACTCAAATTATACACACAAAAGTAAAAAATTCTTCATTAGGTCAGAAATAGAGCTTAAATAGGTATAATACTAAGGGATGTGGCCTTGGAAATAAAATTATAAAAAACTTTTAAAAAAAACGTTGATACTCTCATTTCGTAGAGTTGTGGCATCACGAGCCAGCAACGCAACACCACAATCCAACATTGAGGCATCATAAACACAGCATCAAGGCACTAGCTTCTCTATTCCCGCACACTAAAACTTACAAAGTACAATGCCGAGGTACCAGACCCACACCTATGAAATTAAATACATAAATTCACATGTTTTCAACCACAACTCTAATACAACACTTACATATGATTAAATATATCAATTACTATATATTGCAACACATGAAATATAAATTCATTGACCTGAGTTCACATATAAAGTATACTAAAAGTTCTCCTGAGTTTAAGCTTTAGTTTGGGACTTTGTGACAGGGCATTTCCTCCTTTGATGTACTACATCAGTTCGAGTTACGGATTCGAATCCATTGACCCGAACTTGCTAATTCAAACCTATTAGGAATACCAATTTACATGGGATGTCCATGTGTGATATGGCTAAATCTAACCTGCATGCACTATGCATAAAGTGTGTTTAGGTCAATGATCGCGTCACCATAACAAAAAAATGGTTTTGTAATTTAAATAATACCTAAAATCTAACAAATCTTTAAAAAATAAAAATAAATCATAAAAAAAGAAAAAATATAACTAGATGCTCTAGAAATAAATGATAGTACATGAAAAATAAAAGTCTAGTTTAGGAGTAATTAGGCTTTGTTCACAAATAATATTTGTGAAATTCACCTCAAAATACAAACCCAAATAGCAAGAAAATTTTATAGTGCTTATGATGTTATCCTCCATCTCTAGTAAAAATGTTGTTATATTTTGGTGCATAAATAATTGGTTGTTAATTTTGAACTTAAATAACTAAAAATCATGTAATAAATATTTTAAAAATTATAAAATTTTGTTAAATGTATTACTAGCTCTTTGCACAATCTGTTAATAATAAGAAATTTAGTAAAAATAATTAAGACTTTTGATTATGGTCAAATTAAAAAATCCCAAAAATTGTGATTAAATAAATCTTAAATAATCAATTAAATGAACCTAAATTTTGAAAATTCATAGCTAATTATTCAAAAATGTACCTAATTATTCAAAACTCAAAAATGTAAATAACCCCTCTATGCACACAGATAATAGACAGGAATTCAATAAAATTAAAATTCTTAATTGATGTTTAGTATTTTGAGAGTAATTGACTAATTATTGAAATATTAATTAATATAATTAGTCATAAAATATAGGCCCAAATAATTTGAAATGTCTAGGTAGGCTATGCATGTGATTGTTTAGCTCTGATTTTTGTTAAAAAAATTTGGGCTTATGCTTTGTGATTTATTAGATTATTAAATTTAAAATTATAAAATTACATCTTCACGGCTTAGATCATACCCTAAACATATAAAATTAAGAATCATAAGAAAAATATATAGCATCTTTAATTTCACTAATCACCTTAATTAGGCCTTATCAAAATAAACATTTTTACATATCTATCGAATTATTTTAATATTATCTCTACTTTAAAAAAAATGTAATTTAGTTAATTAATTATTAATTATTATATTATTTAAAAAAAATTTATTTTTTTATGGATTGATCTTTAGGTCTCTCATAACCTTAGAAAATAATTTCATTATGTTTGGAGTTAATTAAGTAAATCAAATTTATTTTCAGATAAATATGTATTTATTTTAACATCAAAATTACATTAATTGTCATTAAATTTAGAATAGTTATAATAAATAAAATATAGACAAAACAATTACCCAATTTTTATTTTAAACTTATATAAATAGTAGGGCATATGAAAAATAAAATTCGGCTATTATGAATATTTATATATTTTATTTAATTTAAATATTAAATAAGTTATTAAAAATTATAAAATATCTAATTAAATTTTAAATGACATGAAAAATTTATAAGAGTGTTAGGATTTCATTCCTAGCATCTCTGTAATATTTTATAATTTTATGAGCTTTATTTTAATTTAAATATTTCTTGTGTCATATAATAATAAAAAATAAATAATTTAAATTAATTCAAATCAATACCAAATTTATATGATGATTCTTCGAAGTCATTTAACTCTATAAAATATTTACATAATTTTAGGAGGTAATTTGACATTGATTTGATTATTTTTTTGTTAATTAATTAATATTAAATTTAATAATTTAAAATCAATCAAAATGTCATGAAGTGATACGTATGGTATTTCCCTAACTTTAAGGTATATTTCACTAAATTATAAAATTATTTGAACTTAAATAAATTTTAATTTAGAAATTAATTAAAACTCATCATCATTGATTAATTATCTCAAAACCTATAAAACTCATTTTACTTTCGACTTTATTAGGGATAGAAACCACCCAAAAGTAATCAATTGAACTTCATTTTTTTTTTCAAATTACAACTTAAGTATTAAAGCCTAGATTTGTCTAACCATACTAGGTTTTGTACACACAATTAGATTGATATGCCATGGCTTATAGACTTACGTTAGACCTATAATTTGTTCTTATGTATAATGATTTTTTTTATGGTGTACTTTTTTAGATTATATTTAAGGATTTTATGCTCATGGGATGGATATTAGGGTGATATTTATTAAATTAATATTATTTTTTGTTTGATATTTCACTTAATAAAAGGGGTTATTATAATAAAATTAAAATTAATAAGTTTGATTGTATGTGTTATTTGCTTAAGCTCTTGAGCACAACATATTATGATATGTGAGCTTGGTAGTTGTTGGCACTAAGCTCTACTGTATGAAATATAACTGCTTATGTATATGTGTGTTTTAGTTAACCTCTATTTTATAGGTTTAGTTAAGATTTTATTTTAATTTTGTTAAAATAGAGTTTTTACTAGAACGACTTTAGAGCCACAAAGTTTAGCATGAGTAGTGACTAGAAGGTATAAACTTGAGAGACCCTGTGAAGCCTGGAGTATTTATACCATGAAGACGAAGATATGAAGACCCATATAAGCTAATTTACTTAGTTATATGCCAAGTTATATAAGGGCAAAGCCCGTTTGCCCAATATTTTTTATTTTTCAAAGTGTATAGCAGAATCCAACTACACATGTTTTTTTATTATATTATTTTGGTTGTTTGATGATTTCTTTATGTTGGATTGCATATTAAGAATTATATACTTTTTCATAAGTTTTTTGTTGTGTGATATTTGTTATTTGTTTACCTGGACCCCCACTAAAAAAAATTATTTTTTCTACTCAACTTAATTAATCAATTTAAATTAAAATAATACAACTCATAATTTCATCTAATTAAAGCCTGAGACATAAACATTAAAAGCAATTAAAAATTCCTAAAATTTATGAACCATATTGCACATTTTTCTTTCTCCTTGAATTAGACCTTGCTCTTATTATAGATAAGGGTATCCCTTCTTAAAGAAGTATGTCTTATATTTTAATTTAGCTCATATCTATTTTATAATGACATGCATGTAGGCATAACTGTATAGCCAAGCCTTGATATATATATATATATATATATATATATATATATATATATATATATATATATATATATATATATATATATATATATATATATATATATATATATATATATATATATATATATATATATATATATATATATATATATATAATTTATTGCATTAGTTATGAGCATTTTCATATCAATTAGGATTATAGAGTATAGAAAGTGAGTTTAGATTCTTAGATTTCTTTTTTTCTAATTAACTTTGGATACTCAAATTTAAAACATAAGAGGTTTTAGTTGGCAACTAATGAAAGCAGGAAATAAGCCCAAAAAGAGTTGAGATAGTAGGTCGACCTTCTAGCTTATGTTGAAGCACTTTAGTTTTAGAGTCTAAGGCTACCTGTTTCTTCCTGTTATAGCTATATATTCTCATATCTTAAGCATTCCCATAATCTTGTGCTATCAGGATATAAGCTATACCATTCTAATAAATGTTAACTCAAAACTAAAAAGAAATCTTAATTTTAAAAATATAAAGACTAGCCATAAGATAAACTAAAGTGCTTACTAGGTTTTCTAATAGTGAAGCACTTTCTACCTTTCTTTTTTATAATTTGAAAAAGAACTGTTTCTATTTGATCTCTCTCATTTAACTTTTAATTATCAATCCTTGATCTTAACTTTAAAATCTATAGAGACAATAACTAACCACTTTAATTTGGTGCTTTTTTAGTAGATTCATATCTTTTAGAATGTAATTAACTACTAGGATTTGTCCCAATAGGGAACTTACAACATATATTTAAACTAAAATCTTTCATTACTTCATCATGTAAGGTATGAGTAAAATCTCTGGTATATGTAGACCCATCAATCTTAGAGTCCTTATTAAGTAAGTGAATCTATTATAGAGTGATATTTCTACTACTTATGTTAATATATTATTCTCTGATGTCGTGATCAATCACTTCAATAAGTACCTCCAAGATTTGTGTGGTGTTCATATATTTTTAATCACCACATTGTTATTTTATGTAGGATGTGCATAACATTTCCTCTAATGATTTGACTCGAGGAATGATCTATTAATACAACCGCCATCTTTTGCTTACTTATTTTGTAGTTGAAGGGGTTCATTTTTTTTCAAAATTTTCTGCTTGTCAATTTAACATAGTTAGGTTACTTGTTACCACTTTATTGGTATTTAATTACTATGCAGTGCTATAGAAGCACTTTGGTGAAAGTTTTTGTTGACCTTCACATATGTGGCATAAATCAAGACAAGCCCACAAGTTAAATTCGATGGACTTCGGAAGTGACAATGCACAAATCGGGGTTCAAAATGCACTGGACATCACCAAAAATAGTTGAAACGACCTCCGATCGATGAACGGACTTCATCATCGCGTTCAGAATGTCAAAATTGATCAGAATATAGATATTGCAAAATCTATCAATCGATTAAGCGCTCGAGCTATCAATGTGTCGACACATATCGAAGTTGGGAAGCTGCGACGAGGACCAAATGACCTTCGTTCAAGAAATTGATTGACCGTTAGCTTCAAAATGTTGAAATATATCAAATGAGACTATTCGCGCTCAATTCGGACGAGTCTATGCAAATGTCGAGTGATTTGAAGTAACATCACATAAATCGAGGCTGAAACTTGCTGGACGTTACCGAAATCAACTCAAATGACCTCCGATCGACAAACAGACTTCCCCATCACATTCAGAACTTTGAAATTGGTCAGGATATAAATATTGTACAACTTGATGAGCAACCAATCAAGCGCTCGTGTCATCAATATGTCTGCACGCATATAGAGGTCAAGAGGCACCGACTCAAATCAAATGACCTTCGTTCATGAAATTGATCATGGGCTTCGAAATACTAAAATCTATCAAATAAGAATGTTTGCACTCAATTGACAGTCATGAAAATCAGCGGTCGAAAAATGGCGCCATTTTAGTGAATTGACTCAATTTGGCTACTAACCAAATGGCCTCCGATCGTAAAAGACTACGTCATTCGTTGAATGATAATTACAATCGATATATATATATATATATATTTACAGACATGAAATTCATATTAAAATTCTTTAATAAATTTAAATTTATTAAAAAATTTTCCAAATTACCCCCATGCTCAACCGTTCCCTCCTATTTTCAATTTTCTGAAAAAAAAAAATTTAAAAAGATAACCACTCCCTCATTTTGCAACTTTCCCTCCGCATTCTATCTCATTTCTGACATTTTCTCCTCTCTCCCCAAACGCATTCTCTATCACGTTGGAGACTCCTCCTACAAAAAAAAAAGGGGGATTTACATACATACCACTCTTTTCTTCATATTTTCCCTTTAATATTCTTAAATCACAAATCTTTATTATTACATCAAAATCCACTTATTCTTCAGTGAAATCCTTTTTTTTGGCTAAAGCAGTAAATATTGAGTTTGAGTGTGAAATATATAAATGCAGAAGAATTGAGTGATATGTATGTAATTTTCCCAAAAAAAAAATAAATAAATAATAAAATATGTGATTCTCCCTCTCAATTTCCCCTATTCCGACCCGCTGCTCCCGCCAGCGTGTCTCCCGCAAAATCGTGCCACCGACAGCAATCCCTCATCTGCGCCCATCTTCTGCGTTTCGTGCGTCCCACGATCGCGACCTGCTGCAAAGCCCGCCGCCATCACTGCAATCCCTCCGGCCCGCAAGCGCGCAAAACCACGACCCGCGTTTCACCGCTCCAGCGTAACCCGAGCCTGATGCCGCCCGCAATCCCGTCGTTCGCTCCGTCTCTCGCAGCACAATCCCGCGTCCCGCGACCTGTCCCGACCCGACCCATCCCGCCGCGCGACCCGCTCCACTGCAGCGCACGACCCGCATTTCGTCCAGCCCGCTGGACCCGTTCCGGCCCGTCCGACCTCCAGCCCACAATCTACACACCTGCTGCATCCCACCAGCCCGAAACCAGCCCATGCCTTTCCAAGGCCCACCAGCCCGAAACCGACTCGCTGGTCTGTTTAGCCCATTTTCTGCAGCCCTTCAAACCCTGCCCACAGCCCGTCCAGCTTTCAAACTGACTCTAATTCTGTAATCTTTCCATAAGAGCAAACGCTTATCGTATAAAGTTTCATTGATAAAAGATCAAAATGGTGGTAGAAGAGGCAGGAAGGTGTTAGATGAAATGCGAAGAAAAAATTATATATATGCATATCTTGTCTTTATGCAGTCGTCCGTTATGCTTTCATTGAAGATGAAATTCGTAGTGTTCCAAAACATCTTCTAGCTCATCTTGAGTGATTGAAGCATATCATTGCTTCGAGATAAAATTTTGTGGTGTTCCAGACACCTTCCTTCACACGTCAGTGATTGAAGACCTCGTTATGCTCGTCTTTGAAAATCGGCCAGCTTCAAAATACGTCACGCTCGTTGATCAAGCAAAATAGTTCGATGTAGCCCATAGATGATCTTAAAATCTGTCAAAATGTTGCCAAAATTTGAATATTTGCATATACAGCTTTATCTGAGGATGATTGAAGGCCTCGTTATGCTCATCGTGAAACGAGATAAGTCGATCGAGGTGTCAAAATACCAACCGTCATGCTCATCGAGGGTGTGAAGTTAAAACACCTCTGATGATGGATGACATGAGGCTAGAAATTTTTGTCTAATTTTGACTTAAAAAAGGAGGATGAATATATATTTTATTGTATGTCTCTTCAGTCTAAAGACCTCAGTGCTCATCGAGACGACGAGATGAAATCGGCGGTGTAGCAGACACTCCAATCAGTGCAAGTAAGCCAAAATACCCTCGACTATCTGGGATGGCCGAGGTTACCAAAATTTTGTCAAATCTTTTGACTTAAAAGAGAGAGAGAGAGTGAAATGAAATGACTTAAGAGCGCTAAATAGGGAACACGACTAATTTAAAACTAAAACAAAAGAAAAAGGGGAGCCTTTAAAGCAAATTTTAGGAAGAATAGAATTTTTATTTAAAATCTAAGTAAAATTTGGGGGAGACTAATATTAAACTTAGAAACTCTAATAGCTATTCTCACTTAAATGGAAGTAATGAGTGAGTTTTCTTTTCTTGTAAATTCCTCAAAATTAAGCAAGCTTTAATTGGAATTAGGGGGGACTAATGCCAAATTCACAACAAACTTGAAATAAACTCAAAATATGAGGATGAATCTAATTTGGGTTTAATAACTCTTATATGAATGTGGAGGTGATTACTATGCTAGCTAATAAGCATGAGTAAGGCTAAAGCAACAAACACTGAAATCGGCATAATTTATCAAAATTGATGTAAATTGAGCATAATCAAGTTGGGAAAATTACAAAAACTCAACAAATAAACTAAGTGTCACTAATATTTTAAATTACAATCTAAATCAAAACGCCTTCTTCGCCACCAGATCTGTAACCCTTTGTATAAGCAGGCAGAATGCGATACTAAATCAAAATCAATAAACATCATAAGGCTTCCTTTAATCAAAAATTAAGGAATTTCATTCTAATTATGATTTTCAAAATCAATGATTTCATTAATTAGATGAAATTAGCGAAGCTATAAATACCCGCATGTCCTCGGTCATAGAGATTCCAAGTACAAATTTTAATATCTGAAAAGGTTGTGCAGGCTAAATTAGAATATATTAAATATTAATCTGAAAAATCTAATTAGATATTAGATCAATTTACAACACCTTCTTCGTCATCGGATCTGCAACCCTTTGTACAAGCAGATAGAAGGCGATACTAAATCAAATGCTACAAAAATCATAGGGCTTCCTTTAATCAAAAACTTGAGAAATTTCATTATAATTATGAATTTTAAAAATCAACGAAATCACTAATTATGTGAAATAATCTAAGCTATAAACACCCGCATGGGCACTATGATGAATGCTTAAATTCAAGTGTGAGGATCTTTGAGGTTGTTTTAGTTTAGTCTTATATGGGTCAGTTAACAAAACCTAAAAACCTATAAAAATAGAGTTTCAAATTAGTGAAATATTTGAGAAATTGATTCTGTTAGGTGATAGTAGATTTAATCCTCTGTTAGTAGCTAAAAAGAGTCGACAGGATCTAAAGCTCTTAAACATATTCTAATCAATCAATTTTTAAATATCAATCGAAAACTATTTAAATGAAACTCTATCATTTAAAACTTAAATCAATCCATCTACCTTCAGCAACCATTTGTTGGGGCGACAAATTAAGAAAATTTCATCTCATAAAGGAGCCAATGTCAAATCAAGTGTTCTACTATGTTCACTTTCAATCAATCTCACACCAGTAAGGATGTGGCCCATGTCCTCTGACTACTTGGCTTGACCAGTAGGCTCCACAGATGAAGTTATGACAGTCCTCGATCAGTGGTTTGGCGATCTCCATTATATTACGATCATGATCGTAGCCCGTATGCTCCCCAATGGCTCCGCCCTTTGAGTTGTGAATCATAGGGTATACTTGATAGGGCAAACAACCCTCTGTCAGTTAAGGTAGACTTAAGCCTGTCTCCTTAGACAAATACCACCCCAAGTCTACAAGGATTTCTTGGATGACGTAACCCATGTGTTGATGAGGATCCTTGTCAGTTGGATCATTACCTCACTAAGTAGACTAGGGACCACGGCAGGATGATGAAATCATGGGATCTAGACACATCATCATTCCCCGACCACCATCGATTTAAGGCAAATGATGAATTTCATATCATAAATTCTAAAACTCTACATGTCCTTCTTATCTTTATGCATTTGTGATCTAACTAGCCTTCGAAAGTTTTGTCTCAGGGAGGTAATTAACTATAGGGTTTTACTATAGGAAACGGAACAGATCTAAAGTCCTCACAAATGAGGATGAAATCTCTGGGTAGTGTCTTATCTACTATTCCATCTTTAAAAATTACACACTTTAAAACACTCTTTTCATCAAAGTCGTGGTGGAAGTCCCGATTTCGCAACTCTGGGATAGGATTCTCTTTCCATCTTTGGCTAGTCAAATTTGAGCTATAGTAATAGTAGTGGAGCATGATAAAATTGATATTTAAAATCAATCATCAATGAAATTAAATTTAAATCAATCATATTCTCTGATGTTCTATATCGATGGATCTTTCACATTTTATCATGCAATTGGTCCGAGCCAATATCTATCTCACTAACATTATAATTAATACTGGAGATGTTGGAGTTACCATTCAATTTGATAGTGAAGACTTCCCAGCCATCACCGCTGCAAATAATCCTCCACCTGAAGCATCTGCATATTGTACACACCAACCTGTGCAATGGAGGAGGACAATTGGAATGGACACTACTGCTACTGAGGTTCCTTAAAAGAGAGCCTTTATACTTAAAAATTGATTTATTTTGAGGTGCCATACATGAAGAGAACCTTCATTGGACATAAAGTTTTAGTCATACTTATGAATGCAATAACCTTGCCAGTTGAACCTTTAGCACTAGGAAGGTTTGATACTCAAGCCTCCTCTTCTGGAAAAAAAATGAGTAGAAGGCAAAGGAGAAGAAATACTAAATTGCGAGCTCAGTAGTTGCTGAATCACAAGTCATACAACTAACCTTACAACTAGAAGCGAGTATTTCTACCCGTAAATAAATTTAAAATTTTGAAATGGGTGAAAAGGAATAGCTCTATTGGTGATCTTAAATCATTATTTTAGGCTCAACAATAGTCACCTTTAACCTTTCTGAAGAAACAACATGAAAATCTATCTACTCGAGCACATAGAGTTCTGAAAGTTGTTAAGGAAAAATATCTTATGAAGAACAGGTATCAAATATCAATTATCAAAGAAGTCAAAAATGCTCCATTATAGAAACTGCAATTAGTGGTAGTAAGCACTCAAGACTGTTCTAAGCAATTCCAACACGATGAGCATCGGGGTGTGACACCTGAACCACGTGTTTGGGAATCCGTTACCGAAAGGTCACGGTAGAAAGAAAAATAAATATGGAGGCCAAAGCCTCAAGAAGAAGTTACGATGCAGAAGCTTTTTCATCTAGAAGCAAGTTAACCTAGAGACAGTGAGGAAAGATAAATGAACTTCATGTTTAACAGCTATTGTTCAAGCAAAAAATTGTACAGGTGTGAACCAATGAGTAATTCATAATAAATTTGTGAAAGATGGGTAAAAAGGGGTATCTCTACTAGTCAAATCAAACAGTCCTTTTGGACCCAACAACCTCAGATCCCAGCTTCTCTAGTGAAAAAATTTGAAACTATATATGCAAGAGTGCATCAGGTTCTCAATGTTACCAATGAGAAATGACTGATAAAAGGAAAATATGAAGGTTCTGTCATCAAGGAGACTAGAGTTGCTTCTTCAAAGAGACCTCCTCCAACAACCTTGACAAGATGTCAACCAATCCAAGTACCGCACGGTGAGCATCAAGGTGTGACACTTGGACCACAGGTCTAAGAATCTACCGTCGAGAGGTTCCGGCGAAAAGGTGAGCAAATTTGGAGGCTAAATTCTTGAAGTGAAATTTCCTAACAAAAACACAACAGTGTGACATATGGAATGTACTCTTATAAAATCCACTCATTATGCACTAGTATTTGGAGCTGAAGCAGTCTTGCCACTTGAAGTTGAACTACCTTCACTCTGAGTAGCCATTCAACACAATCTCACTCAAGATGAGAATGCTTATCTACGGATGTGAGAATTTGATGGACTTGATGAGGTCAGACACCAAGCTCAACAAAATCTAGAAGTTTACCGAGCAAAGATGTCCAAAAGCTTTATCATTATATGTTATCTCACAAGATTACCCTCATCTCAAGGATTGATCCACTGAAGTACTTGATGACAAGATCAGCATTGACAAATTGCTTAGCAAGATGGGCAATATTGCTTCTACAATTTGATATCACCTATGTTCCGCAAAAAGCAGTGAAGGGACAAGTCTTAGCAGATTTTCTAGCTGCACATCCTATCCCTATGGACTCTTCTCTTAATGAAGATTTGCTCGATGAGCAAATTATGCTCATTCATGAAAGAGAAAAATCACAAATTTGGAAAATGCACTTTGATGGAGCCTCATCGATCAAACAAGTCCAACATCCAAATTTCCAAGAGCAAGAGCAGAATCGACATCATCTTCATAACACCGAAGAGAGGGATAATGAGAGATCATATGGATTGAGAGCCAAGAACTAATAATGAATATGAAGCATTAGTGGCAAGTCGGAAGAAGTTATTTTCATAGGCATTCAAAACTTGCATATTTTGGTGATTCTACTTATTATAAATCAAGTACTTGGCATCTATAGAATCAACAAGCTTGAGTTAGCTTTCTATCTGGCAGTTCTCGCTTATGAAGCATATACAAAATATCACACTAACTTGAGTCTCTCGATCCAAGAATAGCAAAGCCGACTGCTTAGCAAAACTAGCTAAGGAAATGGCAAGTATGAATGGTGATTATTCCATGATTGGCATATTTACTCGACGGGTTGTAGAGCCGATAAAGTATCAATCCCCATAGGTAGAGGGGTTATCAAATCTGACCCAGAAGGATGCGACTTAGGTTGCTCCTCATTCTCCTTAAAATCAACAAGAAGTTGTACTAAGAAGAGCTAAGAATGACATTGCCTCAGAAAAGTAGTGTGAAGCCTTTATTATAGAAGAGTCACATGATTGGAGGCAAGCCTTCATCGACTACTTTAAAGAAGAAAAATTACCAAGTAATAAATCACTGGTAGCTCAAATTGAAAAGAGAATGCTACGCTATGCTTTCGTCAACAACACTTTATATTGTAGATCCTTTGAACAAATGTGGCTACGATGCTTAAATATAGATGAAGCTAGCAAAGTAATGGTTGAAGTTCATGAAAGACTTTGTGCACATCGTGAGTCCCAAGATGGCGGTAAAGATCAAAAGGATGGGTTATGGCCATCTATGGTGAGAAAACATTAATCACTAAGAAGTGTCATAAGTGAAGTACATGGGATCTCATCCATCAACCTCCAAATCATTACACCAATAGCATCTTGGTCATTTATGTTGGGATATATGTAATTGGACCAATCAATCCCGATTATTTGGACATCGCTTCATCCTAGCAGCGATTGACTATTTCTCTAAGTGGTGAAGCTACCCCATTTAAAGAAGTTACTCTCGGAGTGATCAACTTCTTCATAATGTAGTATAGATTTGGAGTGCCAATAATAATTTGATAATGGCACAACCTTTAAAAGTGCAAAGATTTATAGATTCATTAATCACAAAATTGATTGGCGATACTCTTCTTTATAATCCAAAAGCAAATGATTTGGTGGGCTTTAATAAGACATTAGTCAAGTCAAGAAGATTCTCACTAAAAATAAAGAGAATGACATACCAAGCTAGTAGAGGCTCTTATGGGCATATCACCTACAAGATCTCTAAAGCCACTCCCTATTCATTGGTATTTGGGACTGAAGTAGTTCTTCCACTTGAAGTTGAGTTGCCTTCACTTTGAGTAGCCATCCGATTACAATCTAGCGAAGATCAAAATGCTGTCGAGAATGGAGGAACTCGGCGTGCATGATGAAGTTAGATTACAAGCTCATCAAAATCTGAAGTCTATCGAGCAAAGATGTCGGGCTTTTGACCATAGACCTCGAACATTCCAAAAGAGAATTAATCACGGTGATGAGAAGACCAATTATTCTAATCAAAATTTGGTGGCAAATTTGAGCCTACGGAAGGCCCTTTTGTCATTAGAAAAGTGTATCAAGGAGGGGCATACCAACTCATTAACATAAAGGGTGAAAGGCCAATGCTGCCAATTAATGATCGATACTTGAAAAAGTACTATACTTAACGACCACATTCTCGAGGTACAATAGAAATCCCCCTGCAAGACAGGGGGAATTTTTTTTAGTATATCTATTTAGGTTGACATCACGCTTCATGCCAAGGTCCCTAAATAAACATACTCTAAATGAAGAACTTTTTCGTGAAAATTCTCCTGTTACACAGTAGACATTTTTAGATTTTTATATACTGATGAAATCAATATTATATATTAAAATCTCCTTTAGATACATCAATTCAAATATGGATGTATTTGTATATTTTTATCTTGAAAATTCTTCTAAATATACTTTAGAAATCCCCCTGCAAGACAGGGGACATTTTTTTTAGTTTACATTAAGTCTATTTGAGTTGACATCGTGTCGTAAGACGAGATCCTCAAATATACTCTGATTTAGGTTGACATCGAGCGTCACGCCGAAATCCCTAAATATATCCATAATTATTACTGTTAAGTTGCAGAGTCTTGCAGGAACAAAAAAGAATCTATCTCTATGCATGTAAAGAGAATCTTATATGTTAAAAATTGATCTCCCAAGTTTGTCAAAATTCTGAAGATCAAGTCAGAAGAACTCCCAATTTCGGAGGCTTAAATCAATTAATTTGGAGAAACAATAACCTCTACATCCTAAAGTCTAGAACATGGATGGGTTCTAATGGAAGAACTCAACAAGCCCACAAATGGCTGAGTTGCTAACGCTCTCCTCACTCAATAAGCCATAAGAAAAGGCCACAATGAAAGAGCCCCCGTTCGTCAGTCTGATGATAAAACCATCAACCCAACTAGCAAGTCGAGACTTCGGTAAGTTCTAAAGGTCGAACTCAACAAGCTAAAATATGGCCAAGTTCTTCTCTCCTCACTCAACAAGCCATAAGGAAAGAGAATCCTTGTCGGTTCAATGATGATAGTTGTTCAATCTCAAACCGATCAACTTAGTGATTACAAGTGTCTCAGAGATCTCTACTTGATCGATAGATCAAGGCTGAGAAAACTTTCAATTGCTACCTCAAATCAATCTTCATATTACACAAGGTGATATTTCAATCTATTCAAATGATCTCAAGCTCAAAGCACAATCAAAGCCTATCTCCTCATCAAGTCCAGCAAAGCAGGACGAGGAAGCAATTCCATAGTTCATACAAAGCCGATGGAACTAAAGAAATTTTATGGTTATTGTTATTTAAAACGTTGCTAGACTAATAACTCAACATTGACTTATATGCGGAAGGCTGGGTCATCTATATGTACCCTTCAATGAATCCGTCAAGCAGCATTCATGGAGTGCATACACTTCCTAACAAGTCAATAGGGACAAATCAAGCCAGTCCTTCATCAAATTTGTCAAGCTCAAAGCTAGGACAGAAGGAATTTCAAATGCGATCAAGCGGATAAACCAATTCCCATTGGAGTCCTTCAAAACAAGCGGACCAATTCCTCCATCAACCCAAGCATGAAGTTGGGGTTAGGAAACTCAAATCTGCAATGACATAAAAGAAAAAGATCTTCAGCAAAGCTATTGAAGTAAATAGTAGATGGTGTAAAAACTCTTATCAATCCGATAAGTCAATTCTGACAAATTGGTCAATCCCCGTCATTTAGCATGTTCTGAATAAGGCAGCATACTAATGACAAATCCTGGCAAAGCTCAGTAAGTCATTGCAATTGAAGCTAAAATGATCCAAGTTCTGTGGCCAGCCCAAAAGGTCAACCAATTTTCAACAAACGTGACTCACTCCATGCATGAATCATATTTTTTGGGGGCATTTGTTGACCTCCACATATGTATCATAAATCAAGACAAGCCACAAGTTAAATTCGATGGACTTTAGGCGGCACAAATGCGGGGTTCAAAATACCGGATGTCACCAAAATGGTGAAATGACCTCGATTGATGAACGACTTTTGTCAGCGTTGAGATCAAAATTGATCGAATATAAATATTGCAAAATCTAATGATCAATCGATTAAGCTCAAGCTCGATGTGTATATGCATATCGAAGTTGAACAATGAGGACCAAATGACTTCTGTTCATAAAATTGATTGCGTCGTTAGCTTTAAAATGTTGAAATATATCAAATGAAACTATTCGTGCTCAATTCGGATGAGTCTGTGCAAATGTTGAGTGATTTGAAGTGACAACACATAAATCGAGGCTGAAACTCATTGGACGTCATCGAAATTAACACAAATGACCTCCGATCAATGAACAGACTTCGCCATCGTGTTCAGAACATCGAAATTGGTCAAGATATAAATATTGCAAAACTTGATGAGCAATCGATCAAGCCTTCGAGTCATCAATGCACGCACATATATTAGGTTAAGAGCGCGCGAATCAAACTTATTCGTGAAATTGATCATGCCATTGGCTTCAAACAACAAAATCTATCAAAGTAAGACTATTCACTCAATTCAAATGCATGTGAAAATTAAGAGGTCGTAGCATTTATTTGAAATTGACTCAATTTTGGCTCAAACCAAATGCCTCATCTGAAATGGGTCGCATTGTTGAATAATAATTACCTAAATCATATATATATTGATGTATATTTACGATGATCCATATTAAAATCCTTTAATAAATTTAAATTTATTAAAAAATCTCCAAATTACCCCCATGCTGAATTGTTCCCTTCTATTTTCAGTTTTCTGAAAAAAAAAATAAAAAGAAAAAAAATTTAAAAAGGTGACCACTCCCCCCATTCTGCAATTTCCCCTCCTCATTCTCTCCCATTTCTGGCCGTTTCTTCTCTCTCCCCAAACGCATTCTCTGTCACATTGGAGACTCCTCCTGCAAATAAAAAAAAAAATCTGTGATTCTCCCTCTCAATTTCCCCTGTTCTGACCCGCTGCTCTCGCCAGCGTCTCTCCCGCAAAATCGCACCGCCGGCAGCAATCCCTCAACCGCGCTCGTCTTCCGCGTTCCACGCGTCCCGCACATCCCGCGACCGTGACCTGTCGCAAAGCCCGCCGCCATCCTGGCAATCCCTCCGGCCTGCAAGCGCGCAAAACTGTGACCCGCGTTTCTCCGCTCCGGTGCAGCTTGAGCCTGCCGCCGCCCGCAATCCCGCCATTCACTCTGTCTCCTGCAGTGCAATCCCGCATCCCATGACCTGACCTGACCCATCCCGCTGCGTGACCCGGCGCTCCGCTGCGCGGTGCGATACGTTCCGTCAGCCCGCTGGACCGTTCCGCCGGGTCCGACCCTCCAGCCATCTGCACCTGCTGCATCCCATGACCTGAACCAGATGCATTCCAGCCCGCTACGAAACCAACCGCTGGTCTGTTAGCATTTCTGCAGCCCTTCAAACCCACTACCCGACTGTCAGCCTTCAACTGACCCAAATCATTTTCTACAATCTTCCCACATGCCATTTCTCTTCGTCCAATAATCTTTTGATAAAGAGTATCAAAACAATTTGTGAGCAGGAATTTTGATGAAATGCATGAAGAACATTATATATATCAATTGTTTGCTTTACGCTCATCGTTTATGCTCATCGACTGTGAGATGAAATTTTAGTATTCAGACACCACTTTCGCTCGCCATCAACATGTCAGTGATTAAATCTCGAGCATGTGAGATGAAATTTATTTGTTATCTTTTACGCCATCAGCATCAAGATTGAATGTGCTCATCAGGCATCTTGAGATTGAATCGGTTGAGGTGCTTCACCGTACATTTTATATACTTGTTAGATGCTCTTCCATATAGGGGATGATGTTGGAATCGCCGAATAGAATATTTGCAAATAAATTTGCTTTTATCGGTTTGAAGACCTCGTTATGCTTCGCTCGATTGAAGGTCAGTGAGATGTGTCCAACACGCTCATCGGGGTGTGAGTAAATATCCTCCCTGATGGCGAGGCTCAAATTTTGTCTAATTTCCAGACTTAGAAAAAAAATGGGGGGATGAATATATATTGCATTGTATGTCCTCTTTCAGGTCTAAAGACCATGTTATGCTCATCAGGGTGTGACGAGATGAAATATAGCTGTGGTGTCTCAAGACATTGCACTCACGCTCTTCAGTGAGCAGTAAAACAAAATACCGATCCGACCCTATATGGGGATGGCCGAGCAAATTTTGTCAAATATTTTGACTTAAAAAAAAAAGAGAGTGTGTGAAATGAAATGGCTTAAGAGCACTAAATAGGGAAGTCTGTAGCTAATTGTAAACTAAAAGTGGGAAACAAGAAAAAAGGGGGGGAGCCTTTAAAGTAAATTTTGGGAAGAATAGAATATTTATTTAAAATCTAAGTGAAATTTGGGGGAGACTAATATTAAACTCACAAACTCTAATAAACTTCTCTTGGCTTAAATGGAAGTAATGAGTGAGTTCTTTTCTTGTAAATTTCTCAAAATTAAGTAAGCTTTAATTAGAATTTCGGGAGGACTAATACCAAATTCATAACAAACTTGGAATAAACTCAAAATCTGAGGATGAATCTAAATTGGGTTTAATAACTCTTATATGAATGTGGAGGTGATTACTATGCTAGCTAATAAGCATGAGTAGGGCTTAAAGCAACAAACACTGAAATCGGCATAACTTATCAAAATTGATGTAAATTGAGCATAATCAAGTTGGAAAAATTACAAAAAACTCAACAAATAAACCAAGTGTCATAATGTTTAAACTACAATCTAAATCAAAACGCTTCTTCATAGGATCTGCAACCCTTTGTACAGGAAGCGATACTAAATCAAAATATATAAAATCATAGCTTCCTTTAATCAAAATTAAGAATTTCATTCTAATTATGATTTTTAAAATCAATGATTTCATTAATTAGATGAAATTAGCTAAGCTATAAATACCTTTATGTGCTCGGACATAGAGATTTTAAGTACAAATTTTAATATGAAAGGCGCGCTAAATTGGAAATATATTAAATATTAATCTCTAATAAGATATTAGATCAATTTACAATGCTTCTTACGGATCTACGACCCTTTGTACAAGCGGGATGACGATACTAAATCAAATGCTACAAAAATCATAAGACTTTCTTTAATCAAAAAATTGAGGGATTTTATTATAATTATGAATTTTAAAACTCAACAAAATCACTAATTATGTGAAATTATCTAAGCTGTAAACACCCGCAAGGGCCCCGACACTATGCTGAATGCTTAAATTCAAGTGTCTAAGGATGATGTGCGGGTTGTTTCCCGGTTTAATCTTATGACTGGGTCTAGGTTAACAAAACCTAAAAACCTATAAAAAGAGTTTCAAATCAGTGAAATATCTGAAATGATTCAAAGAGATCTAATCCTCTGTTAGTAGTTAAACAGAGTCGACAGGATCTAATGCTCTTAAACATATTCTAATAAATCAATTTTCTAATATCAATCGGAAACTATTTAAATGAAACTCTATCATTAAAAACTTAAATCAATCCATCCACCTTTCGCAACCGTTTGTTGGGGGCAACAAATTAAGAAAGCTTCAGCTCACAAAAGAGCTAATATCAAATCAAGTGTTCTGTTATATTCACTCTCAATCAATCTCATGCACGAAGGTGCGTGTCCTATAACTATGCTTGGCCTCAGCTCCATGATGAAAGCTTATGACGAGTCCTCCGACGGGTGGTTTGGCCCGCTCCATTATATTATGATCACCACCATACCATATTCTGGCTCGCTTTGAGTTGTGAATCATAGGATATACTTGATAAAACAACCTCATCGCCTAAGACTTAAGCATGTCTCCTTAGATAAACACCACCTGTCTACAAGGATTTCTCGATAACCATGTGGTGATGAGGATCTTTAGTTGTCGACTACCTCCTTTGACTAAGTAGACTACGGACCGCGACTTCCCGGGATGATGGAATCATGGGATCTAGATCGAGCAAGTAATCATTCCCCCAACCATCCGGTATAAGCTGAAATGATGAATTTCATATCGTAAATTCTAAAACTCTACATGTTGCTACTTTACGCTATGCATTTTGCGATCTAACGACTAGCCTTAATCGAAAGTTCTCACTCACTTACTGGGAGGGGTATTATCTATAGGGGTTTGCGCCTATAGGAAACCTGGAACCAGATCTAAAGTCCTCAACAAATGAGGACAAAATCTCTGGGTAGTGTCTTATCTACTATTTCATCTGCCTTCTGAAAATTACACCGACACCTTTAAAACACTCTTTTCATCGAAGAGGTCGGTGTAGAATTTTCAGAGCCCACAGTTTTATTAAACTTTCAAAGTTTATCTTGTAAAGTTACTGGATGAATTTATCAATTGTGAAATTAGAGTGTCTTGGAATAATGATAACATGTGATTTTGAAAGAAACATTAGGTTTGGTGAATTATGTAAGCATTTGAGGTAAGCAAAATAAATGTATCTCAAAGCTTTTTTTTTAACCAAGCACTAAATTTTTATGTATAATTTATTTAATTTTTAATATATATTTGATTTTTAAATTTAATAAATCTATTAGCATAAGAAATATTTCTACAATTACTTTACATATAATTAGATAATTTCAAAGTATTCATAATAAACTATATTTACTTTGCATAGACCAAACTAAACATAAAAAAATATTTTTCATGTATTAATTTACTTAACATACAACCAAACAACTATAAAAAATTCAAAATAATGACATTTACTTTACACTACAGTCTATATATATTGCATTTCTTTTTTAGACAACCGAATTGCCCCTCTGAGTAAAGTTAGATAATGCAGGATGACGATTGTAGTTATTATAAGTGTGGGGACTTACAACAGTGGGATTGATGGTGATGACAACCTATAAGTTGTGTTTAATCATTAATCAATGATGGAGATAGCAAGCAGTTGATAGGCAGGCATTGGAGGTGGGTAGTTGATATTGGAGAAAACCACTGCTATCCATCCACACTGCTCACCAAATATGCCAAATTTCAAGCCAATTAAAAACTAAAAAACTCTCAACTCATTGAAGCTCGATCTTACTCCCGCTTTTCATCATTTGAAATAAAGTTCAAGGATATTTTTTTGTTTTGATTATGTGATTTTGATAATTTTGAAGACTTTACATTTAATTTTGGCTATTTTAAAGTTTCAATAAATGGGAATTAAATAAAATATCTATTAATTAATGTCCAATTGAATTTCATATGCTTTAAAACTTAAGCCAAATTAGATATACATTAAATGTATTTCTTATAATGTTAATGACTAAAAAAGTTATCAAAATACATTTGTTAAATTTCCAAATTTATGAAATTATTCAAAATAAAATGAAAATTTTAAATAGTACCAAATTTTCGAATGAACAATTCAAATTAATTCATTTAGGAGCTATTAGAAATGATTTATATTTTTATTTTATTTTGAGAAATGATTTTATTTAGGAGCTATTAGAAATGATTTAGGAGCTATTCAAATTAAACACATATTTAGGAGCTATTAGAAATTATTTATTTTTTATTTTATTTTGAGAAAATAATATATATATATATATATATATATATATATATATATATATATATATATATATATATATATATATATATATATATATATATATATATATATATATATATATATATATATATATATGACATTCTAAATATTATTTTTTCATATATTATGTAATATTATGAGAATTAATTTTTTATTAATATTATGTGATATTAAATTATCCAAAAATAATAAATCAATAGGAAGAAAAAATTCACTGTAAGCAAGCTTTTCATGAAATTATTGAATTCATGCAACAGCACTTTTTTGGGGAAAAAAATAATCCTTGGGTTTAAACAAAATAACGGTGAAGTTAAAGAGGTTTTAGGCTGATGCATGTCTTCTGTCCTCAAGTCCTTTGGTTCTCTCTCGCACTTATAAATTTAAGTGCCTCAGCCTAGTTGTTATTCTGAAAGTGAAGGAAGTTAGTGATAGAGAGTGAGAAATCAGATATAATGAGAGAGAGTTCAAGTGAGAGAGAAAGAGAGAGCAATGAGAAGAAGAATTTCTCTTGGAACTTCAGAAGCCACACTACATCTTTTAGTAGTATTCTACAGCTTATGCCTCTCCACTCCATTAACTTTAGCTAAAGTTTAGCTGTGAATCAAACCATGAAACCTCTTGTTCCAGCTGTGAGTTTGTTCGGAGATTCCATAGTTGATTCAGGAAACAACAATAACATCGAGACCTTCTTCAAGTGCAACTTTCCTCCATATGGGAAGGATTTCATTGACCATATTCCAACTGGGAGATTTTCAAATGGCAAGATTCCTGGTGACTTCTTAGGTACGTACGTACTCCCTGCAACAATATATTTTATTTTCGCATGTTAAACATAATGTTACTGCAAGCTAATATATACAAGAGCCAATGCATTGCCTTGCTCAGTGATGGGATCAATAAAGGTGGCTCTCGGCACCATCAAATTTGAGACAGAATTTATATAATTATGCCTATGAAAATTGTATTGATGAATTCTATTATAACTATATGTATTATAGGTGTTTAATTTAAAATCCTGATTTTATTACAAGATTAATTTGTTTATTATTACTTGCACTTGGTCATATATTTGAATTATTTTTTTATATTTTGGCATAAGTTTAAATGAAAGAGAGATCAAAATTAGGATTGATTTATCATTAATTGGACAGTAATATTTACGTTTCATAAATTTGTAACATTTTATATTTCTAAACTAACATATTTTTGTAATTATTTTATTATAATAAGAGAACTGTTGAATTATTAGTATTGACCATCACACTTTTCTCGTTTGAACTTGGATTGAGAACCATAGTGAATGATACCATCAATATTGATGGATTTACTTCGCTATTTTCAATTTTTTTTCCTAAGTTTGATAACAATTTCTCTCATATTTATGTTAGCCTCAAACCTGGGAATAAAAGAAGTAGTGCCAGCGTATCTCAGTCAAAATTTACGAGATGCAGAACTCCTTAGTGGAGTGAACTTCGCTTCTGGTTCTACTGGATATGATCCCATTACCTCCACGGCTGCGGTACTCTCTCTCTCTCTCTCTCTCTCTCCTTCTCTTTTGCGTGAATTTTTCTCCTTGTTATTTCATTCTTACATTCAGATATGATGCAGTTAGTGATATCAATGGAGGATCAGCTGAAACTCTTTCGCGAATACAAAGAGAAACTTAAGGCTATAGCCGGCAAGGCGAAGGCTGATAGCATAATATCAGAGAGCTTATTTGTTGTGTGCGCCGGTTCTAACGATCTCATCAACTCTTCTCTCTATTATTTAATATATTATATCAATTCAAATATTCATATAAAAAGCCCATCTATTAAATATACGTAATTATGTATCCTTCTAATTTTTGTTTTCTATTGCTAATTTAATTAATTTGAAATTAGTTTGTACAAATATTTATATATTTTTATTAAATATAGCATCACCTCCAATTCCACCCCTCTCAAATCCCAGTGGCTCAACCCTCTCCCTTCCCCATCTTTCCTGACCAATCCCTCTCACTTCAGCTCACGTCGGCCACTGCTCGATCCCTGAACACAATCACATGAGTCTCCTCCTAAAGCCGCAATCCTCATCTCCATTCCCTAGTTTTCTTATTTCGAGCAAACGCTGCTCCTCCTCGTCTCGTGAAGCTCCATAATCACGCAGCTGTTGTCCTGAAACTCCCTCCCAAAATTCCCATCTCGTCTCTGCTTCTCACGCACGCAGATAGGTTCCTCACAGAAAACACGAGTTTTACTGCTTTCTAACCTGATTCACTTGCCGCTCTCTGGTCTCCCTATCCCGAGCACCTCCTTCCTTCGTACAAGTACAAAGCCCCCAAGCTCGCCGATCATCTTCGCACGTCACCTCCAAGCTAGACATCGAAGCCCTCTGTTTCCACTCTCTCAGGCTGTCCTCACCTCCCAGTTTCTCCCAATCTCCGTCTCTCAAGCACAAGAATGGCATCTCCATTCTTTCCTCATACATGCAGAACGCCTTTCCCGGATCGTCTCCTTCTCCCGTCTCTGTCACCGAGCCCATATTCTCTCTCTCTCGCATCTACAAACTTCACACGCCACTATTCTCCCTACTCGCTCGTGTAGTTTATTTCCCCGAAGGTCGAACCCATCGTTTCCGGCTGTTCATCGCAAGTTGCTTCCCTTAAGACTGTCCAACTCTCCGCACTATTTCACTCTCAAGTCGAGCAGATTAACAGTGTCCAGCCCTCTGGCATTTCTAAGCCGTGTAAAGTTTCAAAGCCCAGCTCTCAATCCCAGCCCTACAATCAATCAGAGCTCAAAATAGTGGTCAAATTTACCCCATTATTCCCGAACTCCCAAGCCTCGGTCTTTCTCTCTGCTTAACAATAATATCAATCCTCAGCAAAATTATATCTCTAAGTCAAAAAAAGTTTTGATATAACCCCTTATGCAAAGATGACATTAGAATACTATTAAAATACTATCAAAATTTTAATTAAATTTTGAACTTAAAAAAAGAAAAGAAGAATCAAGATTCATTTAAAAAGAAATTGAGCACATCAAAAATAAATAATCTAAAATGAAATTTGAATGATTTGAAATTACATATATATTTATTATTATGCAGATAATCGAATACCCCGCTAATGTCATAGACTAGTGAGTATGAAGATTTGTGTCGCAAGACACCATCCACTACCCTCAATATATGTGCCAAACAAAGCCTGATATATCACTATGATGCTCGAATACTATCAAATATTGCCAAAATTTATACTTACAAATAAAATTCAAGCTAAACAAATAGCGTTGCCTAAGCTCGCTAAAATAAAATTGATATCAAATTAAATTTTGAATTATAAATGAGACTAAATTTGAAGATTATATTTCAAATAAAGAAAGATGGACTAAACTCAAACATATTTATGAAATTGAAGTGAATTAAATATTTTAGCGGTAAATATAAATTTGCCACTTCAATATATATTATTTTAAAAGATCTAATAAGATATTAGAACAATTTAAAACGCCTTCCACGCCACCGGATTTGCAACACATCGCAAAACAATGTAAGACATTAAAGGCTAATTGAACCCTTACATATATTATGAAGTAAGATTAAAACTCAAATTCAATATTTTAAAATTGTGCAAGCATTCTTAAATACACCTGCATGTGCTCGAACATAGAAATTTAAAGTGTAAATTTTGATGTCTAAAAAGGCTACACATGCTATGTTGAGATTAAATAAATATGAAATTAATCTCGTAATTTAAAAATAAAATTACCTAAATCACTTAACACCCGCATGGGCCCCAACACTTATACTAAGAATTTAAACTTAATGTCTGAGGATGTTACACGGGTTAAGAAAGAAAAATAATGAGATCAATTCAATCATTTATGACTATATGCATACAAGCTAATAAATGTCTTCATATCTTAATTCAAGTCAATGAAAGATATAAGTATTCAGCTCCGTAGAATATGATCATAGTAAGCATTATCTTCTATATTTGAAATAGAGTTGACACAGTCTATTAAATGATCAACTTCCAAATGAACTCAAATTACACTAGATTATAAGACCCAATCCTCTATATTCATAATAGAGTTGACAAGGTTTGTTATGATATCAATTTCCTAAATAATTTAAATTACACATAAGTCATAGACTCGATCCTCTATTAACAAATAAGTAGAGTTGACAAACTACCCCAATGATAATCGCGTTGACTGAAAATCTCAATCGAGGGAATATTATCATTAAAAAAATTTTGAACTATAAATTAATTCATCTTAAAATTAAATTTTAACTAAGAAAACATATGAAATAATGGAATTTATCATTTAAATACTTAAAGCAAGTAATTCATCCACCCATCCACCATTGTTTATTGAGGATGACAGATTAAGAAAACTCTAGCTCACAAAAAAGCTAATATATCACTATATTCAAACTCAAATAATTTTATACCAGCAAAGATGTGGCACGTGTCCTCTATCCGCGTGGTTTGGCCAATAGGCTCTACATATGATGCAATTATGACCAGAGTCCTCTGATCGGGTGATTGTCACCAAATGACACCATTATATTAGTCACAACTGTAGCCCATATGTTCCTCAATGGCTCAGCCCTTTGAGTTATGACTCATAAGATATATTTCATAGGCACAAAGCCATTTTGTCAACTAAGGTGGACTTAAGATTTTCTTCTTGGACAAACACTACCCAAAGTCTACAATGATTTCTTGGACGACGTAACACATATGTTGTTGACAAGGATCATTCGCCAGTTAGACTACCTCCTCTAACTAGACTAAACCACACGGGACGGAACCATGAGATATAGATCGGGCACGTCATCATTCCACCAACCATATGTTTCAAGTTAAATAATTGTGAATTTTATATATACTAAACCCCAAATTTTAAACTTCACATGCTGCTACATATGTTATGCATTAAGCGAACTAACGACTAGCCTTAATCGAAGATTCTCTCTCAGCATTGGGAGAGGTAATTAACAATAGACGTTTGCGTCTATAGGAAACCTTGAACCAGATCTAAAGTCCTCACAAAATGAGGACGAAATCTCTGGATAATGTCTTATCTACTATTCCATCTGCTTTCTGAAAATGGACTAGCACATCAAATCAAACTCTCTCAATGCGAGAGATCGGTGGTGAATTTTCGGAGCCCCACTCGCGAACAAGCTCGGTTAAAGCTCATTTATTTCATTAAATGAGCTACATGTTAACAGGTTCGATAAGCCCAACCTGAACCGACCTTACAAACAAGCTCGAGCCAAGCTCAAACAAAATTTTTTTAAACGTGCTCGAGCTTAAACACCATCCTAAAAATTCGAATCGAGCTCTAGCTGAGCTCGAGCAAAATAATAATAAACGAGCTTGAACTGGAACAAGCCCATACTCGACTCGGCTTGTTTGCAGCCCTATATATACTTAAATACCTCTCATTATATTTATATTAAAAATATAAAATTTTAAAATATATAATATTTAAATTTTGATCAGCATAATTTTTTTCAAACTTTATTACACTGGATAAAGCTGAAAATATAAGTTTAATTTTCTTTTATGTAAGATAGTTTAATTTTTTTATGTAAGATACAAATCTGATATATTTAAAACTAATACTCGAGGATTTATACCAAGAACAAAATTATAACCGGCATTTTTCCTTTTGAGATAACATTAAAATTTTAAGAGAATTTACATATATATCACATAATTTTTATGTATTTATAAATCTAATATTTTAATTTTAATTTATATATATATATATATATATATATATATAACATCTTAATTTTTAATATTACATCAAAAATATCATCAGTATTTATTTTTTAAAAATGAAATAAATCTTTTTTAAGCATAAAAAAGTGATTTTTAAGTAAATATTTGATTTTAAATATAAGATATATAAATATATAAAAATTGTATGATATCTGTCTAAATCTTTCAAAATTTTAATGTTATGAATCTATTTGTATATCTAAAAAAAAAAAATCAAAATGGCGCATTTATAATAAATCTTTGCCGAATAAATTCACAGATAAAAAGCTGCCGTTGCATTAAATGGTGCATTTATAATAAATCTTTGTCGCAATTATATAAAAATAAATCTTTCTCACATTTATATAAAAGGCGCCGCGTTCAAATGTGGTGCAGGAAATTCTCGTAAATAAAAAAATTTTGGGGGTAAAGTATGTAAGGTTTTTGTCATTTCCCAAACAAAAATTTAATTCCGAAAAAAAAAAAGTGAAATAAATAATTAAATATCACAGTTAGATACAGATCTTGCATTTTAGATCATTTCGCTTTTAAGAATTGGTAATAAATTCAAGATCAACTTCATAATAATAAAAATGATTTTAAATTAATAAAATGAGAATTAAAGGTGAATTGATGGTAATTCGATTTAATATTAGATCTGACTTAGAAAAAAAAAAGGGTGGTAAATCATTAGCATAGAACAATTAAACAACTGAAACAAATTTCAATTATAATTGACTTTTCAAATTCAATTCTAGTTTATTTTTAAACGCTTCTGTAAAGAAATTTGAACCTTTAATTATAACTGTAATGAAAAAAATCTAATTCAAGTTCAAATGAGAGAATTCGACTGTTATTAGGGTTATGAACTATAATTCAAGTTTTTGGACTGAAAACGTTGGAAAAGAATGTAAGAAGTGACTCGTAAAACTAGTGATAGGGTTATGAATTATGATTTTAAATGATGGCGAAAATCAAACTTATAATGCAGATGGTTATAAGATAATTATAAACATAAATTTTTGTAGTATATATAATTACGTGGTATGAAGAAATATCTTGCAGGTGAGAGTACCTATGAAGTCACCAGGAATCTTGCCATTTGAAAATCTCCGAGTTGGAGTATGGTCGATGAAATCCTTTCCGTATGGAGGAAAGTTACACTTGAGCAAGGTTTCGATGTTATTGTTGTTTCCTAATCAACTATGGAATCTCCAAACAAAATCACGATTTGGTTCACAGCTAAACCTAGAGTTAATGGAGTGCAGAGGCAAAAGCTGTAGAATACTGCTAAACGATGAAGCATGGCATCTGAATCTTGAACGGAAATTATTCTCCTCATCGTTCTCTCTCTCTCTCTCTCTCTCTCTCTGCCGCTCTTACTATCTTAGCTCGTAGAATAGCAACTGCGCTGAAGTCATTTTATAAGCTCAAGAGAGAACCAAAAGAACTATAAAGAGAAAAGTAACAGATGATAAAGTGCTAATATAGGCTCTGTGACTTTAACGGTCCAATATTTGTATCTGTGCGGTTTTTTTGAAAATGATAATTAGAGTTAATTAAATTATTATTTTTCTGTTTTGCTGCAATTAGTTTTGCATGAATTGATTAATTTCATGCAGAAGCAGGTCTTATTAGTCGGGTATTGTGATTTTTAAGATTATTTATCTTTCTTTTATAAATAAAAATTTTATAGTACTAAACATATAATGTCATCATATTTATGAAGTTAGTGAATTTTAAATTTTAACCATATGCGCCAATTTGTTTGGGGCTTAGGATATGCAAAGAGAAAATACGTACAGATAGGAGAAAACCGACTTAAGTTTTAATAAGGGAGTTAAGGAGCTCTTTGGGTAATAAAGATATGCTAATATAAGCTTATATAAGTTAAGAAAATTATTTGATTGTATTTTTTTAACTAGCAAGTTTATTTTCTTAATGCTTGTTTGGGATCAAGTTTATATATATATATATATATATATATATATATATATATACATATGTTTTATTTTTTTATTTATAAAATTGCTTAAAAATAATTTTATGTATTTTAAAAAATAATAATTGTCAACTTTCACTGCCAGCTATCGTAGCTGCCTATCACCACTAGTGATTATCGTCATCATGCAGCACATAAAATATGAATTCTAATATCAAAGACAATTTACTTCAAATCAAAATATAAATTAAAAAATTTAAAAATAAATATAAAAGTGATTCCAAATGGATGTTATAACTCTAAATACATGATGCAATATACAACTAAGGGAATTTAATAATGAGTATAAACTATTTTTAAATGATGTAAATTTAATTCAAATATTTTAACTATAAGTATAGCATTAGACTAGTTGCATATGTAAGAATTATATAATTAATTCTTAAGTGTGACCCACATTAATTATTATTTAGTTTATGATTTAATAATTAATTATATACTTAAATATCATTGGTCAAGAGAGAGTTTGATCGATCGTTTATAGACCGTTTGATCAAATAAAGTGTCTCTTCATAAAGAAACTATCTATCATTTTTCTACCCTTTAATGTGTAAGTGTCATCTCCATTAAGATGATTACATGAAGAACATTTAGGTGAAGGAAGAGAAACCCTAGTTTCACAAATCAAAAGAACTCATGACAAATCAATGTATGTGATTTATTTCTTAATTGAAGTTTTGTGAAAGTTATTTTGTTCAAGATCTTGGGTTTATGAGTTATACAATTATGTTATTTGTATGAGTAAGAAAGAAATGTTTAACGAATCAAATCAAATTTCTAACAAGTGGTATCAGAGGCAAGTTTAAGAACTTATGATTTTCCATTAAAAATTGATTCATCTTTTGATCGCTGAAATTTAATTCCACATATTCTAGCAGCTCATTCTTGTCGTAATCCTTGATCAACGCTTTTCAAGTTAAGTACGTTCTTTTCACTACTTATTGTTTTCAATGTATTTAACGTAATCATTAAATTTCCTTGGTTTTACGTTTTACTGTAATGAAATCTTCTCATTTTATTTGGAGAAATGTTTTAGTTCTAAAACTATTTTTGTTAACTGTACAAGAGTTAGTGAGCCCATTAACGTATATATAAGTGAAATGATATTTGAAAATTTTAACACATTAAATTTTGTTGCTCACTAAGGATGTTACAACATATATTATGGATTAATATAAATCATCATATTTTGTTTATTTAATTTTTTGAATATATGTAGAATATATCTTTAATGCTATAAATTTTATTTATTTGAAATTTTCTGTATACAAATAAATCTAAAAATTATGGTTTGATTTACACAAAGTATACATATAACCAAATTTGAATGTAATTTTCATTTATGCTGTTGAAAAGAATTAATGTAATTATGTTAAGAAAATTGCATAACCATTAAATTTGGATTTGTTTATGTATGACACTATATAGATATTAGTGCTTTTCTTTATGTATTTCATTCAATTGAAATAATTATTGTTGTCATTATTTAATTTGATATTTACAACAAACATAAATTGTTAATCACCATAGTGATCGAATTAGAAAGATTTTGTAAATATCAAATTAAGTTTATTTAATTACTCATGAGCATGTGATGCTAATAATGAAATGACATAATGTACTTTTATAAATTTATAATGAGTAATTAAAGTTCAATGATTATAAATTATTTAAGGATCGCCCAAAGGTTGATTAGTCGATTTGTAATCATGAACATAATTATGGTTAATTAATATACTTGACTAGATATGTTTAGTATATCCAAAGATAGCAAACATATTTAATTAAAGTATGTATAATTGCCAATTATGTAAAATTGATATTGAGCATCAATTATGTTTATCATTACGTATTGTATTATCACCCAAAGGAGAACTTTAATATGCATTTTTGTGATTATATGAGTGTTATCTGAATCTATTTTTATGTGTTTGTGTTTATAACTCAAACATTAATATGTGAGCATTTAATATTTTATAGCATCTACTTCCGTTACTCTTCATTCGTAAGCTTAGTCTATTATAAAGTTCAATAGGATTAATTTTAATGAATGGAGTGAACAAATTCAGTTCCATTTAGGTGCCTTGGATCTTGATTTAACACTCCTTAATGATAAGCCCGCTGCTATTATTGTTACTAGCAACAATGAACAAAAGTCTTTTTATGATACTTGGGAAATATCAAATAGACTTAGCTTAATGTTTATGCGAATGACTGTAGCATAAATCATTACGCTAACAATTCCCAAAACTAATAATGCAAACAAATTTATGAAGTATGTGAAAGATTTATCTCAGTCTGAGTCTGCTGATAAGTCACATGCTGGGACATTAATTGGTATGTTAACCACCATGAAGTTTGATGGTTCAAGTACCATGCATGAGCACATCACTGAAATGATAAATATTGCAGCAAGATTAAACACCATGGAAATGAATGTGAGTGAAAGTATTCTTGTATAATTTATTATTAATTCTTTGCCTCTAGAATATAGTCAATTTCAAATAAACTATAATAATATTAAAGATAATTGGAATGTGGCTGAATTACAAAGTATGCATATTCAAGAGAATACAAGGCTTATGAAATAAAGAATTCACTTAGTTAATCTCATGGGACAACTAGAAATTAAAAGAAAACTAATTAAAGGAATGCTAAGAGAAATAAAGGACACTTGAAGGCTAATGTGTCATCTGCTCAAATCCAAAAGAAGGTACATAAGTATGATAGATGTCATTTCTGTCACAAGCATGGACACTATCAGAAAGATTGCCGAAAACGTAAAGTTTGGTTTGAAAAGAAAGGTAAGCCAAGTTCTTTTGTATGTTTCGAATCAAATTTGACAGAAGTTTCTTATAATACTTGGTGGATTGCTTCAAGTTGTATCACACATATTTCAAATGTGATACAGAGATTTCTTATGATCCAAACCATAAAGCCAAATGAAAAGTTTATCTTCATGGGTAATCGAGTCAAAGCTCTAGTAGAAGCCATTGGAAAGTATCGCTTAATTTTAGATACTAGACATCATTTAGATCTTTTTCAAACTCTTTATGTTCCATCTGTTTCTAGAAATTTAGTTTCATTACTAAACTTGATTCAGTTGGATATTATTTTAAATTTGGAAATGGATGTTTCAATTTATGTAAGCATAATCATTTTATTGATTCTGGTGTTGTTTATGATGGTTTATATAAATTAAAGCTTGATAATTTATTTACTGAAACTTTATTGACCTTGCATCATAATACTGGAATGAAATGTGATTTGGTTGATGAAAGATCAGCTTATTTGTGACATAAACGTTTGGGTCATATATCTAAAGAAAGAATACAAATATTAGTAAAGAATGAAATTCTTCTTGATTTATATTTTATTTATCTTGATATTTTGTGTGGATTGTATTAAAGGTAAATCTACAAAACACACAATTAAGAAAGTAGTCATAAGAAGCACACAACTTTTAGAGATTATAAACACTGATGTTTGTGGACCTTTTGATGTTCCAACTTTTGGTAGAAAATAATATTTTATCACCTTTATTGATGATTTTTCACGTTATGGCTATGTCTATTTGTTGCAAGAAAAATCTTTGTCAATAAATACCTTGGAGATATCTATTAATGAGGTTGAGAGACAATTAGATAGAAAAGTAAAAATTATAAGATATGATAGAGGTGGTGAATATTATGGAAGGCATGAACCGACAATGCCTCCATTTGCTAAATTTCTAGAAAAGTATAGCATTTGTGCTCAATACAATGCTTGGAACACCATAATAAAATGGTGTTGCAGAAAGGCGTAATCGTACTTTAATTGATATAGTTAGAAGTATGTTAAGTTATTTTACTTTACCCTTATCATTGTGGATGTATGCTTTAAAAACCGCTGTATATTTATTAAATAGGGTTCCTAGTAAGGTAATTTCAAAAACTCCTTTTGAACTATGGTCAGGAAGGAAGCCTAGTTTATAACGCCTTCATGTTTGGGGTTGCTTAGCATAATTAAGAATTTATAATCCACATGAAAAGAAACTTGATTCAAGAACAATCAGTGAACATTTCATTGGTTATCCAGAAAAGTATAAAGGGTGTAGATTTTATTGTCCTAATCATAGTATAAAAATTATTGAAACTAGAAATGCTAAGTTCATTGAAAATGGTGATATTAGTGGGAGTACAAAACTATGAAATATGGAAATTGATGAAGCTAAAATAATTTTTTTTTATCAATTACTTCTTCTAAAGTTGTTGTTCCTAAAATTGTTGAACAATTTGACAACTTACAAGAACAACAAATGAATGACCATACTCCATATAATGAAGTTATCACCAATGAACCTATAATTGATGAACCAGAAATAGCATTAAGACGTTCTCAAAGAGAAAGAAAATCTGCTATTTTGGATGATTATTTAGTTTATTTACAAGAGTTAGAATTTGACTTAGGAATTGATGATGATCTAGTTTCATTTATACATGCCATTGAAAGTATTAATTCTAAAAAGTGGTTAGATGCTATGAAATAAGAGTTAAAATCAATGGATCACAATAATATCTGGATCTCGTTGAATTTCCTAAAGGTTCTAAAAGAGTTGGATGTAAATGGGTCTTTAAGACCAAACGTGACTCTAATGGCAATATAGAACGATATAAAGCCAGACTTGTTGCCAAAAGGTTTACTCAGAACGATGGTATTAACTATAAAGAGACTTTTTCTCCTGTTTTCAAAAAGAACTCATTGAAAATTATTATGACATTAGTGGCTCATTATGATTTGGAGCTACATCAGATGGATGTGAAAATTGCCTTTCTAAATTGAAATTTAGAGGAAGAAGTTTATATGAATCAATTTGAAGGTTTTTCAATTAAAGAAAAAGAACATATGGTGTGTAAACTTAAGAAATCAATATGGACTTAAACAAGCTTCTAAATTATGGTATCTTAAGTTCAATGATACCATTACTATATTTGGATTTAAAGAAAATATTGTTAATTGATGTATATATCTAAAGGTCAGTGGGAGTAAGTTTATATGTTTGATTTTATATGTCGATGATATCTTGCTTGCAACTAATGATCTTGGATTAATGCATGAGACCAAGAAATTTTTCTAAATTTTTTTTTGAAATGAAAGATAAGGGTGAGACATCCTATGTGATAGGAATTGAAATATTCCATGATAGATTATAAGGATTATTAGGATTATCTCAAAAAACATATATCAATAAAGTTTTAGAGATATTTTAAATGGAAAAGTGTTCTGCAAGTATTGTTCCAATTCAGAAAGGGGAAAAATTCAATATTATGCAATGCCCAATGAATGAATTGGAATGTAAGCAAATGGAACAAATTCCTTATGCATCTATTATTGGAAGTCTGATGTATGCTCAAACTTATACGAGACCAGATATCAGTTTTACTGTGGGAATGTTGGGTAGATATCAAAGTAATCCAAGAATTAATCATTGGAAGGCTGCAAAGAAAGTTTTTCTATATTTGCAAGGAACGAAAGAACATATGCTCACTTATAGGAGATCTGATCATCTTGATGTGATTGGATAATCAGATTCAGATTTTGCTGGATGTGTGGGTACTAGAAAATCCATATTTGGTTATTTGTTCCTACAAGCTGGAGAAGCTATCTCATGGAGAAGTAGGCACCATTCATCGCATCCACTATGGAAGTTTGTGGCATGTGTGAAGCCACAATTCATGGGTTATGGTTGCGGAATTTTAATTCAGGACTTGGAGTTGTCGATAACATTGCCAAGCCGTTAAAAATTTATTGTGATAATACCACATCAGTCTTCTTTTTTAAGAATGACAAGTATTCAAAGGGTGCTAAACATATGGAATTGAAATACTTTGTCGTTAAAGAAGAAGTTTAGAAACAGAGAGTGTCATTTGAGCATATTAGCACTAATCTTATGATTGCTGATCCTTTAACTAAATGATTACAGCCTAAACTTTTTAATGAACATTTGAAAAGATGGGCATTATTGAAAATCATTATTGAATTTATTATGCTCTTTATGTATTTGACACTCTGAGCTCTTTATTGAACTATTTTTGACATATTATCGCATCGTGTATCATTATGTTTGAATGTATATACATGAAAGAATTATGTAAATGTTAATAAGATTTGTCTTTTATAAAAATATTAATATTGGACTATTATGATTATCTGTGATTATAGATCATATTAAGTATAAAATTAATATTGAGACATAAAAGGAAATATGTTGCACTAATGATATATAACAGCCATGATCCCTATTAATTTTTACTTAATAATGAATTATGATTTGACCAAACTAAGAAAATATTTGACATGTAATGTGCATTTTGTTTATGTATATTGATATGACCCTGAAAATTCCTCTAGTAGAAGCACAAATATTGATGCTGAAAGCAAGGTGATCAGAAATTAAAACTGGTCGAGATCAAGCACTTAAAATATCATTGGAAACTTTGGGACATCGCTTCCTAAAAAAAGCTCTCCAATATGGAGTGTTTATAGTCAAATCGAGTGTCTCGACGAGCCGGTTCCAACAAGCCAAAGATCTTACAATTCTGACTTCATTTGAGCATTCAAATACACAAAATACATCATATGATTGAGGGAATCATCATGAGCCGTCCGATTGGAGGAGTGGTTCGGATTTTGCATGTATTTACAGAGACGCCACTCCTCCAATCTATAAATAGCCCCTCATTCCTCATATGAGGGGAGCCCAACCAAGAGAGAGGAGAGAGCTCTAAAGATCCTCCAAGCACAATCGTGCCGCCACTCGATGGTCGTCAACCACCGCCGCCGCCGCCGTCGATCCTTGCCATCATCAATCTCTCGCTTGCCTCCATCAGGGACTTCTACCGTGATTTCCGCATTTCGCCAAGAATTATTCCCCACATTTCTACCTGATTGCCCGCCAGCTTCACCATCATCCGCATTACCAAGAATCGTTACAACCTCGATCGTTGTCACATAACTGTTGTTCCTTTCTCATATACAATTTCAATCCGAGATCGGAAGATCTTGTACTCAAACAGATACATAGTGGAAGCTTTTATCAAGGGCCCCGTGGTTTTTCCTCTTTTCGAGATTTTCCACGTAAAATGAGTTTTATTGTTCACTCTTTAAATACGCAGGCTGGATATCACAACTAAGTTGTGAAAACTTTTACTCTATCTAATCGGTTTTCTAGACACAACGCTTTGCATGCGATAAGAATCCCTCAATCATAATTTTTGTGAAAACACGCTTCATGGCCACAAATAGCAAAGACAATGGAGCCTCCGCTTCCAACTCCGCCACTAAATCAATCCTTGAACCAAGGACGCCAACCTTCTCGCCTCACTTCCCCCTGATAGGCGTGATCATGTCGGTGAAGGCGCGACAGGAATCTCTTTAGAAGACAACACCCACTATCGCGGCAAACACATCTCCCCCAAGATCGATCGTTAGCCGCGAAAGGTTAAAATGCTAATCTCCCTGACGATGAAGTTCCTCCGCTTCTGCACTGCGGATGTCGATCTCCTCGACACCGCCAGCTTCTATCCATCACGCAGCCAACCGACCGCTAATCCACCAATTATTGCGGTAGTATGGCACATTCTCCCCTATTGACTCCACTTATGTTATAATGCGTGTATCATGACGCTTAATGCAAGATGAATTTCACCTTCAAGATGTAAATTATCCCTCATCAATGAGGAATTTCACCTTTATTTATTCTTCAACATCCTATTCCCGTGGGTTTCAAGCTTCCAACATTGATTCCTATGAAGAAGGGACGACCACCACATGAACACATCGACCATTACAGACTATCATGCATATCCAACGAGCTCCCGACCGCTTGTTAGTCTTTCCAATTAAGGACAAGCTCGCGACTTGGTTCTACTCCCTTCCAAGGGAATCCATCCATACCTTTGACGAACTCGCCAAGATTTTTGTAGAATAGTTCATTGCAAACCAGAGAATCATTAAAGATTCCTCCCATCTCTCCGACATTCGTCAAAATGAGGGTGAATCACTTAAAGAATACTTCCAGAGATTCTCCTCAGAAGCTCGACAAATACCTGGGGTAATTACTAAGAGAGTTTTCCTTGGGGCTCGCCTTTCTACTCATCACTAATGCGAGATACGGTCCGCTCATATGCTGACTTAGTTCACCGGTGGAAGCACAGATTTCTGCTGATGAGGATATTAATGCCCATCGAAAATAATTTGAACAATCCACATGAAAACGTAAGAGTGCTCTAGAAACACGATCAACAATCCCATCGACAAGAAGGCAACATGATTTCCACTCCTCGCATCAATCAACCACGAATCGGAATACACAGAACACATCTCGTTAACGCCTTGTTGGCTATTCAAGATGAAGAGACCATCAAGTGGCCACATCCACTGAAACCAAATTCAAGAAATCAGGAGAAATATTATCACCTCCATCGAAGTCATGGACATACTACTGAGGCATGCAAACAACTCAAAGAGGAAATTGAGAGGCTCATTCAGCATGGATATCTACGTCAATTTGTGCAAAACCAACCAACTCAAGCAAACATAGCTCCAATTGGGGGGCAACCGGGACAATCATCACAGAAACAACATAATAGTCGCCAAATAGTTGGAGAAATTGAAACGATTGTGAGTGAGCCACTACTATCTAATCAAATCTTCATCGCAGCCTTTGAAGAGCCAGAGTTAAAAAAATCTTGTATTAATCATCCCATCACTTTTAATAACTCAGACTTGGAAGGAGTCCAAGTTCCACATCAAGATCCTCTTGTCATCAGTGCGGGGATTGGTGACCCATGTTATGTTGTTAAGAGAATTTTGATTGATAATGGGAGTTCCATTGATATTTTATTTTACTCCACCTTTCTTAGCATGGGTTTGGTTAAGGAAAACATTTTAACCCACTGCAGGACCGTTATATAGGTTTGATAATCGCCCTGTACAGGTGGAGGGGACAATCACCCTTCCCGTTGTTCTTAGAGAATTTCCTCAACAAGTCACTCACTCAGTTCAATTCATAGTGATCAAGTCAAATTCAAAGATACAACGCTATATTTGGAAGACCCTCCAATCAATCTTCTGCTATCACTCATACCTCATCTTAAGATAAAATTTCAAACTCCCATCGGGGTTGGAGTGGTCCGTGGAAATCAATAAATAGCACAATCATGTTACCTCAGACAAGCTCAACCACGCCTTCTGGTGACCTTCAACATCGAGAATTTTAATCTTCAAGATAAAGAAGTACCTCGAGGGTTTTGCCTATAAAGACCTCACTTCATTATCGATGACCAACCGCTGCTATATGTCCAACGATCCAGAGGAAAAATATTCCTTAAAACTGGAACATGGAGGGTCTCAAAAGTGTTATATGTAATCATTGGTGTATAAATATTATAATCTTTAATTTATCCCGTTTGTCCATTCCTCTCCACCTCTGTCCTTTGTTAACTCTCTCTAAAAATGTATCTCCTTTGTTAAGTTATCTTATGACAATATTGTATCACTGACATTATCAAAGTAATGAGTTTATGGATTTTCCTTATAAGCTTGTTTCTTCTTCATTTAATCCTCCCACTTGAGGAATATACAACTCACGTTGTATCTCAACCGGGTATGATCAATCCCAAGGGGACTTGATCGGACATCTTCCATACAGGTTAACGTCATCGGGTAACACTCTGACAAACAACCTTGGTCAAAATTCTCGGATTCACCGACCTCTTCCATACAGTTAATGCCATCGGGTAACACTCGAAAACAACCTAGATAGTCAAAAGGTCCGTGGACTTCCCATGACCTCTTAAAGTTTAACGCCATCTAACACCTAACAAACAACCTGATAGTCGAAATCCTCGCCGATTTAATTCAACCTCTTCCATACAAGCATCGCCATCGGTAACACTCAAAAACAACCTCGATAATAAAAATTCTGGATCACTCCAACCTCTTCCACATGTTATGGTAATACCGACAAATAAACTTGATAAAAATCCTTCACCATGGCCTCATCGCTGCACTCACGGTAATTATCCGCCGGTTATCTCGCTGACCATCGACGCTCGCCAATTACCATGAAGCTGTTGCCGCTGAAATTCCGAACCATCAGCCGGCTCAGCTTAACTACTGCCGCTGGTCACCGCATCAATTATCACGTAATTTTCATCATTACCGAATCGCCGCCGGGCTATCCTCGCTGATTACCGACGCTAAGCTATCACGACTGCCGCTATTGCTTGCCGCTGTTGCCGCTTAACCTCAGAGGCCACCGCCTCCACTATCACCGGTAATTTCACTGGCTATCTCGCTGATTATTAACGCCATTGACGCTGCTGACATTGCCGCTGTTACCGCTGATAACTGCTGCCGCTAACCTTAGAAGCCACTGCCATCACTATTGCCGCTGGATCACTGCCATCGCTGCATCACGCCACTACGCTCCGCACGATTACTGCTCTGTTATTGCTGACCATTACTCTGTGGCTAACCACTGCTACACATTACTGCCGCTGGCATCTTGCCAATACCATCGCCGAATTGCTGGTCACCATCGACGCTGGTTATCTTAACCATCGGTCACGCTGCCGGCCATCGCTGGCATTGCTGCCAACCTCCCGGCATCCTCTTGATCGCTTCCAAACTCCGGTCCCACGAGGTCGCAACACCTCTTTCGGGAAATCGAGCCGCCGATGAACTACGGGTCTTGATCACCTCCAATCCGCTGGTCCGACGAGGTTACAACACCTCTTTCGAAAACTAGAGCCTTGTCGAACTATGGGTCTTGATCGCCTTCAACCCACCGGTCCGACGAGGTCAGTTAACACCTCTTTCAAGGGAAAACTGGAGCCTTGTCGTATGAACTATGGGTCTTGATCACCTCCGATCCCGACCGGTTTGACGAGATTAGTTAACACCTCTTTCGAGGAAAACTGAGCTCATATATGAACTAGGGTCTTGATCGCTCCAATCCCGCCCGACGAGGTTAGTTAACACCTGTTTCGAGAAAATCGAGCTCGCATGAACTACGGGTCTTGATCGCCTCTCGATCTCGGCGTCCACAAGGTTAGTTAACACCTCTTCGGTAAAACTGAGCCTTGTCGATGAACTACGGGTCTTGATCGCCTTCGAACGACCTTCTTTCAAGAAGAAAAGAAGGTGCCTTCTTCTTTGGCCCTAGGGGGGTTTTTATAGACCCTTTTTAAGGGTAAAAGGATAAAAAAATATCCAAAACTGTCCAAAACCACCCAAAACCATTCAAAACCGCCAAATGGGCCAAACGGCCAAACGGACGGCTACCAGCATCGCCATGAAGTTCGCTCGCCTGCCCGCCACATCCACTGACCCAGCCCACCATCACACCGCCTGGCTGCCCGCTCGCCGTCATGGCTAATTCGCTCAAGGCTCCCCAGCCTGAATCACAAGACTACGATTTTACGCCGCTCGCCACACCCATTTCGCCCGCTGCCACACGGTGCTCAGGGCACGCCGCCTACATGATGCTGTTATGGGTGGTCGAATGGCCTCAGATACGACGCCATGTTTCCTGAGGCCCTGTGAGACCCGGATATCTCAGAACCTCAAATTTTATGCTCGATATACATTACATATTTGTGGTCGTAATTACTTCTCAGAATCATAATCTTAGCTTACATGAAGATCTGTTCTCTCAAAATATGGTTAATGGACCAGATTTCGAAGAATTTACTATTTTGAAGTATTTGGCATATATATTTTTGATGATTGAGATAATATCATCCAAAAATAAAATGATATGACCTCAAAATTCTCTAAGTAGACAAATCTTGATGCCAAAGCAAGTCGATCGAAATTAAAACTAGTCGAGATCAAACACTTAAAATATCATGAAAACTTTGGGACATCGCTTAAATTCTAAAAGCTCTCCAATAGAGTGTTTATAGTCAAATCGAGCGCCTCGACGAGCTTCCAACAAGCCAAAGATCTTACAATTCGACTTCATTTGAGCATTCAAATACACAAAATACATCATATGATCGGTGGAATCATCAAGCCGTCCGATGGAGGAGTGGTTCGATTTTGCATGTATTTACAGAGACGCCACTCCTCCAATCTATAAATACTCTCATTCCTCATATGGGGAGCCAAACCAAGAGAGAGAGGAGAGAGCTCTAAAGATCCTCCAAGCACAATGCGCCACTGACGGCCAACCACCGCTTCCCGCCTGCCGCCGATCCTTTCACAATCTCGTCACCATCAGGACTTCTACCGATTGTTCTGATTTCAGCAATTGTTCCCCACATTTCTACCTGATTGCCCGCATAGTTCACCATCATCCGCTACTACTAAGAATCGTTCAATCATCGTTGTCACATAATCATTGCCTTTCATATACACTCGTATCCTGTATCGGAAGATCTTGTACAAATAGCATATGAAGTTTTTTCAAGGCTAGCCTCAGATTTTTTCCCCTCTTTCGTCCACGTAAAATTCTGAGTTTTATTGTTCACTTTTAAATACGTGTATTTGGATATCACAAAATTTGCTAAAACAAATTTCTACCACAGGTTTTCTAGCATAAATATATATAATTATTAAATCTTTAAATTGAATAATATGTGCAAGTGGGAGAATATTAGAATTATATAATTAATTCTACACATTAATTATTATTCAAGTTTGAGACATTTAAATCTTGATCAAATAAAGATCTTCATGTAGAAACTTCCTCTTCCTATTATTTAATGTGTAAGTATCTCTCAATTAAGATGATTACATGAAGAACATTTGGGTGAAGGAAGAAAAATCCTAGTTTTACAGATCAAAAGAACTCATGACAAATCAAGGTATGTGATTTATTTCTTAATTGAAGTTTTATGAAAATCATTTTGTTCAAGATCTTGGATTTATGAGTTTATATAATTATGTTGTTTGTATGAGTAAGAAAGAAATGTTTAACAAATTGAATCAAATTTCTAATAGCATACAAATAGGGCAAAATTTTATTATAAATAAGAGGGATTTACATAAATATCAAAAAATTCGTATATATTTACACATCTAACACCTAAATTTTAATTTTTATAAATATAACACCCCAATCTTCAATAACATATTAAAAATACCATTATCTCCTATTTTCTAAAAGTAAAATGAACTTTCTAAGCTTTCTAAGCATAGAAAAATATTAGATAAGTAAATATCTAATTTTTAAATATTCGATATATAAATACATAAGAATTATGTGATATATATATGTAAATCTTTCTATAAATAAATATACGTAAGATAGTGAACATTTAGCTTAAATAATGGCTAATGATTGAATTTATAAGACAATTACATACCTGGCACAAAATTTTATACATTGATATATTTAATATTTAAATTTTATTATTTATATAAATACCCCCTAAATTCTCATATTATTTTAAAATAAAATCATCATCAAATTTTTATAGTACAGTACACCCTTTCAAGCATAATTAAAATATTATATTTATAAATATCAAATTTTAAATATTAGATATATAAATTTATTAAAACTGTGTACTATATATAAGGCAAAAATTTTAAAATAAGCACGTTTAAAAAAATATAATTTATTATAAAATTTTTTTTTATAAATAGAAATACATATCTAACATCTAGTTAGATATTTACTTATCTAATATTTTTCTACGCTTAAATGATTTCACTTGTGAATAAAAGGTATTTTGATGATATTGAAGATTAGAAAAGATATATATATATATATATATATATATATATATATATATATATATATATATATATATATATATATATGTAAAAATTGAAGTTTAGGTATTAGATATATAAATACATAAGAATTGTGTGGTATGTATGTAAATTCAAAAAAAAACTAATTAGCTTGTTTCTCAACTTTAATTAGTATTTTTTTAATAAATATCTAAATTTTATATTTAAAATATATTTATTTTATATACATAAAAATTTTATTATTTAATAATCTTTTTATATAAAATTTAAAATTATAATATTTATAAATATGAAATTTTAAATTTAAATATGTAAAAATAAAGAATGGAAATATATAATAAATTTATAATAAAAAAAAAGTTAATTTCATATTTATATAAAGAATTTATACATATATGTTATACATTGAAGTTAAATTTATACATATATGTATAAAAATATTTAGATATTTTTAAGCTAAATATTTTATATAATATTAAAACTAAATTTTATTATAAATTTATTATACATTTTAAATGTACCATACTAACAGAGAATTCCATTCTGATTTTTACATATTAAATTTAAATTTTATATTTATATAAATATTATATTTTTTTTAATTTTATATAAAAAAGATTATTAAATTTTAATAAAATATGTTTTTTATGTATATAAAATTAAATATATTTTAAATATAAAATTTAGATATTTATTAAAAAAAGACTAATTAAAGTTGATTTAAGCAAAATTGTGATATAAAATTTAGATATGTAAATACATAAGAATTGTGTGGTATGTATATAAATTACTTTTATTTTTTTTAATCTCTAATATGTTAATTATATTTTTAAATGTGCTTATTTTAAAAATTTTGCCTATATATAAATCCTCCCTTTTATAATTATATATAACAATAATGAGTAAAGGGGAGCTTTCTACAAGCATTTATTATTAAATTTCTGTTCTAATAAATACGAACAACTTATAAAGCAGACCACTAGAACGAACAAGGCGTTGATTGTAAATTTATTTTTATATTTATTTTTTAAATAAAAAATAAAAAACATTCTAAACAAATATATTTTTTAAAAAAATATAAAAATTAAAACAGAAAACAAGAAATCAAATTGATCTCAAACAGCTCTAAGCATATATTATAATAATAATAATAATAATAATATATTTTATATTAATAATTTTAAAATTATTTTATAAGAAATAAAATCAAATACTTTTATTTGACTTTAATGCAATCAATTTCAAATATTTACAACAAAATATGTACGTATAAATCATATTTTTTATTGTGACTCTTCTGTTGAGAAGTTTCCTCGTGTTCTTTTTTTAATTATTAACTTAATTCTGAGCCTCGCCTATAATCTATTTAAAAAGTAAATAAAAGATTTAAAAAAAAAACAGTAATAAATAGTCAGAGATAAATAGAAACCCAAAATGCAGGCTTTAATAACTCTGACGCATACGATAATAGATATAACTTTTCAACGGCTTATTTGCTCCCATTAATACTTTCATCAAAGCCGAATTCCAGAATCATTTCACATTTATGATTTAATATTAATTTAAATTATATTTGTTTGAATACAAAAAATATCAATTATAAAATATGTATTTAATTCAAAATTATCAATCGCAATTCATAAATATTATAATAAATGACCAAACAAACTTCAAAATTTTAAAATGTTATAGTAAAATTATATGTTTCTGGTGAAGCTTTCAATGGAATATAAAATATATGATTACAAGTTTTAAATTGAATTAAATTGCACAATTGAAAGATGAACAATGAAGAAGAGTTAGTTCTAGCTATTGGCAAAAGGAGAAAAAAAAAGGTTCTAGCTATTGGCATCTTAAAATTTATTTTAAAATAATGAAAGCTATTTAATTATAAAAAAAATTATAAATTTTTCTCCTTATTTCTAATATAAAATATCTTATGTTACTTTCTATTTTATTTATATAATTATTTGTGTGCTAAAAAAAATTAAGAGAAATAGATTCAACCATTATTATCTTTATGATATTCTTTTGTCGCATATAATGCACAATTTTAACACTAGAGTGTTGCTTGTTGAAATTTTAAACTAATATAAGCTAAATAATTAAATTAGCTAAATAACAATAATAATTACAATTTTAAATCTTATGACTCTACAACACATAAAAACACCATGCAAAATTCTCGGCTCAGTCGTTGGAGAAAATAATAGTGCGGAGTTCGGACGTAGCTTTTCGTCTGGACTCCAATAGCAACGCAACATCTATCTATTATAAAAAAATGTGTTTTTTCACTTAACAACGATGATGAGCAACGACGCCGTATCGGGCCATGCTCAAACAATGGAGAAAACGCTCAATGCACGAGAGAAATTTTAAAGCAATATATATATGATTTAGGCATAATATATTTTTTGTTTTCAGACAAACCGAGTAGAGAGAAACGAAAATCTCATTTCATTTTGGAATAACCGTGAAGATGGAGAACTAATCAAGTTATGGCTGATGATATGCAATTAATTTAGCAATGATGTATTAAATAAAAATACATCAATAAATCAACGCTTTATATGTACAAATTTTTTTAGGGTTTATTAGTGATATTCTTTGAAAATCTTTTATTTAATGTATATTTCTACATTAGGAGTTCTTTGCAAGAGGACTTTACTTATTTTAGGAATTATTTTGCATGTGTACTTTCTATAGTCTCATGAGAGTATAACCCATTTTATTTTATTTTTTGTGAGATTTTTGACCTTGTTTGGATATAATATGATCGATACATTACAAGTTATTGGAATTTGGTTGGTTTAGCAGATTGCAGATACTCACTGTTCTCATGAGTCGAATTATTTTCAATTTTTTGTCGATTTTTGGCATATTTGGTTATTATATTCCATCAGAAGCAATTTGATGGTTGATTAGTTAGTTATTAGGGGAGATTTATATCTGTACTCTATGTACTCTCATGAGAGTACATATTACAAGTTGTTTGGAGGCTTTTGGTTGGTTTTTAGGGCATATTTGCATGTGTACTCTCTGTACTCTCATGAGAGTACATATTATTTTTAATTTTTGTCAGATTTTTTGGCCTGTTTGGAGAGAATATGTTTATTACATTCCATTGAAAATTTGGCGATTGATTAGTTTTGGGAGAGATTTCAGATCAGTTACTCTCATGATAGTACATATTATTTTTCAAATTCTATTAGATTTTTTTGTTTGGAGAGAATATACATTCTTATTAAGTAACTTGAGGATGATTAGTTGATTTTAGGAGATATTTGTTTGTACTCTCTCTACTCTCATGAGAGTACATATCATTTTCATTTTTTCTAGTTTCTTGTTTGGAGAGAATATGTTTATTACATTCAATTAGAAGCAATTTGGAGTGATTGGTTAGTTTTTAGTGTTTTGTATTTGTTTCTATTCTCATGAGTATATATTATTTTTTTAATCATTTTTTGGCTTGTTTATAGAGAATATATTTATTAGATTCTATTAGAAGCAATTTGGAGGTTGATTAGTTAATTTTTATGAGAGATTTGCATTTGTATTCTCTGTACTCTCATGAGAGTACATATTATAAGTTGTTTGGAGGTTGTTTGGTTGTTTTGTGGTAGATTTGATGTATTCTCTATATCTCATGAGAGTACATTATTTTCAATTTATGTTAAATTTTTTGGCTGTTTGAGAGAATATATTTATTACATTCCATTAGAAGTAATTTGGAGGTCGATTGGTTAATTTTGTGGGAGATTTGCATCTGATTCTATACTACTCATGAGAGTACAAATTATTTTTTTTCAATTTCTATCTAAATTTTTGGCCTATTTGGAGAGAATATATTTATTACATTCTATTAGAAGTAATTTGGAGGATGATTAGTTAATTTTTAGGAGAGATTTCCATCTGTACTCTCTGTACTCTCATGAGAGTACACCCCATTTTCTCATTTTTCGCTTTGCTTTGGAGAGAATATATTTATTATATTCTATAAGCAATTTGGAGGTGATTGGTTAGTTTTTAGGGTGTTTCATCAGACTGCATTCTCATGAGAGAAATTATTTTTTCAATTTTGTTAGATTTTTGGCCTATTTGGAGAGAATATATATTTATTTAATTCTTCAATTGGAGTGATTGTTGATTTTGGGGAGATTTATATCATTTTCAGAGTACATATTACAAGTTATTTGGAGGTCGCTTTGGTTGGTTTTAGGCGATTTGCATGTGTACTCTTGTATCTCATGAGAGTATAAATTTTTTTTCAATTTTGTCGATTTTTTTTTTTGGAGAATATGTTTATTACATTCCAGAAGTAATTTGGAGGTTGATTAATTTTGGAGATTTAAGACTCATACCCCATGAGAGTACATTATTTTATCATTTTCTATTAGATTTTTTGGTCTATTTGGAGAGAATATGATTAGTATACATCATTACAAGTTGTTTGGAGGCTGTTTGGTTAGTTTTTAGGATAGATTTGTATGTGTACTCTCTATACTCTCATGAGAGTACAGATTATTTTTTCAATTTCTATCAATTTTTTTGGCCTATTTGGAGAGTATATGTTAATTACATCTCATTAGAAGTAATTTGGAGGCTGATTGGTTAGTTTTAGAGAGATTGCATTCTGTACTCTCATGAGAGTATAGATTATTTTTCAATTTCTATCATTTTTGGCTGTTGAGAATTATTTATTACATTCCATTAGAAGTAATTTGGAGGATGATCGGTTGGTTTTTAGGAGAGATTTGCATATGTACTCTCTGTACTCTAATGAGATTATACCCTATTTTCTCATTTTTTCCTAATTTTTTTGGCTTGTTTGGAGAGAATATGTTCATTACATTCCATTAGAAGTAATTTGGAGGCTAATTGTTAATTTTTAGGGGTGTTTTGCTTCTGTACTCTCTGTACTCTCATGAGAGTACATATTATTTTTTTATTTTTGAGCTGTTCTGCATGTGACATATTTGTGTTTCAGTGTGTGAATGCGTAAACGAAAGGCGATGATGAAGCCGTGATGTCTAATGACCCAAATATGGGAAAACTCAAGACCATTGTTCACAATGAAATAGCATGCATAATCGTGATTATGCACATCAAACCTGGGTTCGGTTAGGAAGGATCATACTATTACAAAATTCAAGAAATTGAAATCAAAGGATTTTTTATGTGCAAAAGTAGGTCGAAAGAAAGCTGCCAAACTAAAATAGTTAAATTCCAGAAAATAGATACAAAGAGTGGTTGTCCGGCCATGATTAGATTTTTTATTGATTTAGATGGGAATTGAAATGTTAAAAAATATATAGAAAGTCATAATCATTCACTAGCAAAGCTGGGTGACCTACATCTTCCTAGATCATATAGAGGCATCATGATGAGAAGGTATGGTTGAAGATAAATGAGAGGCCTAATTAGAAACCGATGCGTCATCTATCTAAGTGAGGAAGTTGGCGGCATGGAGAATATTGGATTCACAAAAAGAGATGCATTCAATTTCATCCAAAAAGAGAGAAAATTGAGGATTGTGGATGGTGATAGTAATGCATTAATACAACTGTTTAAGGAAAGACAAGTGGATGATGGAATGTTTGCATGTGATGTCCAAGTTGATGAGTCAGATGACTTGGTTAGTTTTTTTTGGAGCAATGACATGTCAAGGATAGAATATGATTATTTTGGGGATGTCATAATTTTTGATACAAGCTATCGACTCAATAAATATAATCTTGTTTGTGCCCCTTTCATTGGAGTGAATCATCATTGGCAAAATACCTTATTTAGAGTAGCCTTTCTATCAGAAGAGACAATTGAGTCATTCACATAGCTATTTAAAATATTTCTCTGGTTAATGAGTGACAGGCATCCTATAACAATATCCACTGATCAAGATCAGACAATGACGAGAGCTATCAAAATTACATTACTGCATACTCCTCGTAGGTTGTGCCAATGGAATATATCAAAAAAAGCTCCTTCGAAGGTACACTGCTTTAATAGTAATAAGACAGTGCAAAGTCTATTATATACATGCATGAGCAAGTGTGACTCATAGGAGGAGTTTGAGCAAGCTTGGTCTACTATGCTAGATGAGGGCAAGCTTTATGAACTTAGAAGCAAGTCATCCACCGCATTCTCCAAAAACTCATTCTATATGGGAATCTTGTCAACGCAACATAGTGAGTCTATGAATAATATATGTCACAGAATCTCAAAATCAACAAGTTCAATCACAGATTATTTCTTAGGATTGGAGAAGATTATCGACACATGGCGCCGAAATAAACATGATGAAGATTTCAAGTGTAGCTAGTCAGTAATTGTTCCTATTGTTAAGACCAGCCCAATTCTGAAATAAGATGCTATGTTTTACACAAGAAAGCTTTATACAATATTTGAGGAAGAATTTTTGCATGGAGTTGGAGGATTAGTAGCAAATGTATCAGATGATAATCCCATGAAGTATTTGGTAAGAAACTATAAATATGCTTCCAAAATATGGTCTATCCATTTCGACAAGATAGGCTTAAATGTAACTTGTAGTTGTAAAAAATTTGAAATGATGGGATTGCTTTTGGCATATCCGAAGTTCTTAGTCAGGAAGATATTGTGTGCATTTCGGATAAGTACCTTCTCATGCGCTAGTCAACCAGAGCAAATAGGGATACCTACTTTGATAGTGCTCACAAGAACTTAAAAGATGTGGAAGGCAATGATGGAAATGAAACTGACATTATTTTCTAGAATCACATCAGTCGATATGCATATCAAATAAGCACCAGGACACAGGGTAATAAGATAGCTGAGGAGTATATGCTTGGATCCTTAATAAACTATCTCATCATGTCGACTCTATATTATGTGGGAATTCACCTCCAGCTGACAGAACAACAAAGAAGAAGAAGTCAACCACAACAGATAAAAAAATGACATTTTAAAGGATCCAGTTAAGCAGTGAACAAAGGGTGTTTCAAATGCAAGGCTTAAGGGATATTGGGAGAGAACCAAGAAAGCCAAAAGTAATTTTCTATTTACCTATGAAGTTATAGTATCTACATATTATTTTTAAACTTTAAATCATCCTTCTTTTATTGTTATAGAGTCCAAAGAATAATCTGAGAGGGGTGGAAAACATGTAGTGTCACTAATTGCAACACCTTTTTCTATTATGCCTGAGTGCTTTTCAGAGGTATGCATGGAAAACCCGTCAATCATGCTATTACATATCATTAACTAATAATATTCTATTTCTAGAATTTAACTCAAGCTCAACAATCAATCTGAAGGGTACACTAAGGATGATGGATATCATTATAGAAACATTTTAGTGCATGACATCATTTATTTGTGTGTTCTTAAGTACACACGTTAATGTCAATTACAATCATAATTACGTCATTACAATCATTTTTGTAAGAACAAAGAGATTCCTTGATGAGTTTCTTTTACTTAACACAGGCACACTAGCACTCATATCTAGGGGATTCATTGAGGAAGACTTTGTTAGAGTCACAGACTTTCTTTGGCATTGCTATGAAATTATCTGAAGTCAAGTCAAAACAAGGTAGTACTAAGCTCTGAATTAATGGTCCAATTTCCTTTTTAAACTTTAAGAAGATTAATTTATGAATGACTCATTATATCGATAATTGCTCTGTTATGCTCTTTAAGATTTCTAAAAAATCTAGATAATCATTAAGCTTTTGGAACTGATCGAATTAAATGATCTGAATTAGTTTGGAGATGTTATGCGAGCAGCTACAAGAGAGCATAAAGAGGAGCTAAAGCACTTCAATGCCCATAGATAGGGTGGTCATTATCCCATTAATTAGCTTGTGTGCTTGATGAAGGTAAATTTAGAGCAATAAGTATATGTAATAATGTCGATGTAGAAATTAATAAGTTAGACATATTGCCGCTTTGTAACAATATTTCCTTTAGCTTTGAAGTCGCTACTTGTGCTTCGAACCGTGTCTGTAAATATGTTGTGCTTCTCCTTCCTACTTTCAGTTTGTAACATTATGTATGTGAATGAGAATAATGGTTTATTAATGTGTCTGGTTTGATATAATCAAGTATCATTTAGTAATGATTTTGTTTGATGATTTTTTTCTATTATTTTGCATTATTATAATTAAGGTTTATTAATTTGTGAAGCAAGGAAGATGAGAATCATGTTAAATAAATTGCTTAATGAGCAATTTCTATTTATTCCATGCATTTTTTTTGCTTGTTTCTTCCTCAACTTTATTTATTTACTTTTGGTTTATTTTTTTATTGCTTTATAGTCCATTGATGTCATGGATTAGTCATTGCAGGTCGGTGTTGATTAGGGGAAAAAAGAACTGGTTGTACAAATCATCAATTACAAGAGGCAATTTTTTTATCTTTTTTTTTTCTAATTTGATTAGCTATATATTTGGACTGCTTGCCACTAGACATCAAGCGTGCAAGGTGCAGTGTCTTGAGGGTCCTTACATTGTTCGGCTAATTTTTATGTTGCTTGTTTATTTCTCTATGGAGGCTGTACAATGTTAAGAGGTTTGATGGAGAAGCATAGAGAAAGTAAGAAGGATCTACATATGATATTTATTGATTTAGCGAAAGCTTATGATAAAGTCTCAGAAGATGTTCTTTGGAGAGTTCTAGAACAGAAAAGAGTTAATATTGGTTATATTCAAGTCATTAAGGATATGTATACTGAGTTGTTACTGTCCAAACACAAGGAGGATTGACAAAATATTTTCCTATTTCATTGGATTACATCAAGGATCAACATTAAGCTCTTATCTTTTTTACTTTAGTTATGGATGTTCTTAAAGGAATTTACAAGAAGATGTACCTTGATGTATGCTTTTGTCGATGACATTCTTCTTGTTGATAAGACTAGAGAGGAAGTCCACGTAAACTTGAATTATGGAGGTCAACTTACTAAAAGTTTTAAGTAGATCTAAAACCTAATATATGGAGTGTAATTTTAGTTGTAGTTTTAGTGATAGTGTTATGACTTTAAGTGATCAAGTCATTAATAAGAGTGAGCGATTCAAATATTTAGGCTCTATTATTCAAAATGATGGTGAAATAGATGGAGATGTTCTTAGTAGAATTCAAGTTGGATAGTTGAAGTGGAGGAATGCCGGACTATTATGTGATAGAAAGTTCCACTTAAACTTAAGGGAAAAATTTATAAGATGGTGGTAAGACAATGACTTATGGTGCAATGTTGGCCAAAAGAGAAGCATAAGACTAAGTTAAGTGTTACGAGATGAGGATGCTGTGGATGAGTGGCTTTACTCTTAGAGATAGAATGCAAAAAGGAGTATGTTGGGAAAAATTTTATTGGTAGATAAGATTAGAGTCGCTATGGTTTGGCCAAAAGCGTAGTCCGATGACATTAGGAGAGTAGATGCATTAGATTTGCCTTATGTTAAGAAAGGTAGAGGTAGACCAAAAGACTTGGTTAAGATGTATAAAAAGATCTTAGTATACTTGAATTAAATGAGAATTTGACACATAATAGACACAAAAGTTCATAAATGTAATACCTGGGGATTAATTTGTGTTGTTGTTGTTGTTGTTGGAGGAGGCTGTACAATGTGTTCCAACTGCTCAATATAGAGATGAAAGCATTATTTCAATCAATTTGGGTGTTCTTTTCATGAAAAATATTCTTCAAATATATCCAATCATTATTTTTCAAATTTCTTTTTATGCTACATGTCTAATATTTTCTCAAGGGTTTATAACAATGTGTATGTCGATGAAAATAAAATGTGTTAATCCTTCATTCTTACACGCTTCTTCAATAAGTTGGGTAATTTGTAATTCCTTTGTTTTAATTTTTAGGTAGATGATGACGAAGGCTTAATTATGTAAGTGATGATGTTGAATCTAGTCAATTGAACTCACATTAAAGCTTTTAGAGAGAGAGAGAGAGAGAGAGAGATATATTGAATTGTGTAACTTTGTATCGATCTTTGATCTTTTATTTTTAGATTTTGGTTGATATCGCTTATGCTACATGATCAGTTAGATGTACAAAATAATAATAAAAAATTAATAGAATTTGTGTATCTCTTGATGTGGTTGATTCTCAAATTGTACTTGAGGTGTTCTAATAATTTAATAAATAGGTTTGATTTGAGTTAACAATATTCAAACTATGTTAATCTTACATTAAGATTAAACTGACATCCTCATATACAGAAATAACTACTTATCAAAGTAGTTAATTGTGCAAAATATGCAATTTAAGAAAACTAAAATTGAGCCAAAGATTACAAAAAGCTATTAAGATCAATAAATACTCGTTATAAGCAAGAAAACTATTATTTGTTGGTATAAGCAAGAAAACTATTATTTTGAATTTTACATATTTTATTTTATTTATATTTTGACTTAAAATAAAATTTATTCGATAATGATAATTATTTCAAAACTATTCAAAAAATATAAAAATTATTTCGAATATTACTATAAAAAATATTTTTTTATTTTTAAAAATAGAAACAAAAAATGCTTTTTAAAACTTATTAAATAAAAATGACTTATAAGAAATAAGAAAAAAAAGTAATCCCTATCATGCAATGAGCCATAAAATTAGAGCAATTCAAGTTAATTAAAGTTAATCGAATGGCCGTCTAACATTCCATAATGAGTTTTTTTAAATAAATTTTTATTCTGTGCACACTATTTATTCAAAATTATTAAACACATTTTGTAATAAATTTAAGTTAATAAGCCTTTGATCTTAATTTATCGAAATAATATTTAAAAAAATTTAAAATTTTGAGCTTAATATCATTGTTTTTTTGATTAATTCACTTTACAAATTTTATTTGAAATGAATTCAAGCATTTTTACATTAAAAAAAACTAACATTCATGCTCTAAATAGCTTATGATGGAATGTAAAAAATATATTCTCTCCAAACAAGCATAAAAAATTAGAAAAAAAATAAGGAAATAATCTGTACTCTGAGGAGAGTAAAGAGAATATAACTAAAAAACAACTCCAAAAAGCTAATATTAAGGCATCAACCCAGTAATTAAATATAGTAAATATTTTCCAAACACAATTAACAAAGTGGAAAAAATTATGAAAATTGGTACTCATGAGAGTACGAGTATATATGAAAAATAGCTCAAAAAAGTAATATTAAGCCAAATTACTCCAAATGGTAGTAAACACATTCTTCCCAAGCAGCCAATAAGTGAAAATTGGGAATTAGTCCACTCTCATGAGTATGAGAGTACATACAAAAGAGCTTAAAAAAGCAACCCAACAGCTCTCAAATTGCTCCAAATGGTTTGTAGTAGACACATTCTTCCCATGTAGTCCAAAATAAGTGAAAAAAATTGAGAAAATAGTCAGTACTCTCATGAGAGTACATAAAGTACAACTGAAAAATAGCTCTGAAAAGCTAATATTAAGGCTCCAATCAACCTGTAATGGAATCTAGTAAATATTTCCTTTCCAAAAACAAAAGTGAAAAAAAATTGAAATTGGTTTGTACTCTCGAGAGAATCTGAGTATGCAAAGAGCTTAAAAAAATAACCCACTCAAATTGCTCCAAATGGTTTGTAGTAACACATTCTTCCCAAAGCAATAAGTGAAAAAAATTGAGAAATAAGTACTCTCTCATGAGAGTACAGTACAAAAAATCAAAGATATAATAAGGCTCAATCAACTTGTAATGGAATCTGGTAAATATTTCCTTTCTAAACAGGCTAATAAAAATGAAAAAAAATTAGGAAATTGGTATGTGCTCTCATGAGAGTATAGAGAGTACAGATGCAAAAGAGCTTAAAAAAGTAACCCAACAGCTCCCAAATTGCTCCAAATAGTTTGTAGTAAACACATTCTTTCCAAACAGGCCACAATAAGAAAAAAATTGAGAAAAAGTCTGTACTCTCAAGAGAGTACAGAGAGTACACCTATAAAATAGGCCAAAAAGGCTAACATTAAGGCTCCAATCAACCTGTAATGGAATGTAGTAAATATTTCCTTTCCAAACATGCTAATAAAAGTGGAAAAAATTGGGCAATTGGTATATACTCTCATAAGAGTACAAAGAGTACAGATGCAAAAGAGCTTAAAAAAGAAACCCAATAGCTCCCAAATTGCTCCAAATAGTTTGTAGTAAACACATTCTTTCCAAACAAAATGATAAAAAAATTGAGAAAATAGCTCGAACATAGAGAGTACACACGCAAAACAGAAAAGCTAATATTAAGGCTCCAATAAACCTGTAATGAAATCTAGTTAATATTTTCTTTCCAAATAGGCCAAAAAAACTAAAAAAATGTACAATTGGTCTGTACTCTCATGAGAGTATAGAGAGTACATATACAAAATAGCTTAAAAAAGTAACCCAACAGCTCCCAAATTGCTCCAAATAGTTTGTAGTAAACACATTCTTTCCAAACAGGCCACAATAAGGAAAAAAATTGAGAAAAAATTATACCCTCAAGAGAATACAGAGAGTACACCTTCAAAATAGGTCAAACAGGCTAATATTATGGCTCCAATAAACCTGTAATAGAATCTAGTTAATATTTTCTTTCTGAATAGGCCAAAAATATAAAGAGTACAAATGTGAAATTGGTCTGTACTCTCATGAGAGTATAGAGAGTACAGATGCTAAATAGCTCAAAAAAATAACCCAACAACCTCAAAATTGCTCCAAATGGTTTGTAGTTAATATATTCTTTCCAAACAGGACAATAGAAGAAATTATGAAATTATGTACTCTCATGTATGAGAGAATATGATGTAAATAGGAAAAAAAAAAAGTAACCTCCACCAAATTGCTTGAAATAGTATGTCATAAACTTTTTTTTTCTCCAAACAGGCTAGATTAAGTGAAAATAATTGAGAAAATACTCTGTACTCTCAGGATAGTACAAAGAGTACACATGCAAAATAACTTAAAAAGGCTAATATTAAGGCTCTAATCAACCTGTAATGGAATCCAGTAAATATTTCCCCTCCAAATAGGCTAAAAAAATTGGAAAAAAAAAAGAGAAAATAGTTATCTACTAAAGGGGTCCTCAAGCTACACACATATTATCTACTAAACATGGTATCTACTATGTTATCTCAAAAGCTTAAAAAGCAAAAATAGTAGCTTAATGGCATCCACAAACACATAGATAGATACATTTCTAAAGAAATTGATTTCCAACATATCAAACTTTGATTATAAATTTGTTAAATCAGTTATTTCATACCCATACAAAAGATAGCGTAGGAGAACTCAGCCCTGAAGCAATTCATCTTCTTTGACCAATCACGGTGTACCTCATCCAAAGAGGTTTTGATTCTTTTCCATGTATTTGTAGATAAACATCCTTTGATTATTTTCTCTTGGGTAGCTACTCATCATTTTGATTGGCCATTTTATGGGATCAATCTAGAAAGACTAGCTAGCATCATTGACAAGTAATTTGATTTAAGTAGTATGAAATATAGTCAATAATTAGGCACAAAATATGCAAAATGGGCAAACTGAAATGAGAATAGTCCTTATAATCTCAAAAAGAATGACCTTATAAGTTGGTTTTGGCATGAACCATAAAAATACCAAGCCCAGCTTATGCAGAGTGTCTTGATTATTTATAACTAGAAGTAGAGTAGCTCGACCATGATACACTCTCTATGTGACATCTTTGGATGAATATTTTGCTTTCCTTTTTTGCCATATTTAGCATAACTGCAAAAAAGTGAAGGGTAAGTTTATAATTAGTGCCTTCTAACATAATCTAAACTAGGAAAGGATCGTATTACTAAAGTTATGGAGTAACTTACCCGGTGGAGCATGAAACATACAAATAGGGATATATAAGACATAGAGTACTTCTCGAGAAAAGGTGAAAAGCGAGTGTGCATACTAATCATTCAACTCATCAACCTCCGATATGATGATACATTATCTATCATCACATGAGAAATATGGGAATGTGAGCTAATTAAATGAATAGATGATTTTATGTATACAAGAGTTGAATGAAAATGACTTACTTCTCAATCGGGAGCAAGAGGTGTCGAAGAGTCAACAGCTTGGCGGGACATCTCTTGATGAGAACTCCATGATATGATGTGCCTCGGTTGGGATGGAAATTAGTGATGAAGAGCTAGATTCACATGAAGTAAAGCTCAAGCTAATGCATACCTCGATGCTCCTCCAACGATGTGATTTAGCAAATTGGAGCATCTTTGCAAACCTAAAAAAGATTTTAGTGAAATTAGCTACTATTAGGTTAAATTAAAAAGAAAGTAAAGCAATACCTCTTCTGCCATTTGCTCATCTTGTATGGAGGCTACAATAGGAGTAATTTTGCACCGTGACTTCCTGTATGTTAGTGTGAAGGGGGAAGATATAGCTTTCCTCTTCCTCATCTGCCGAGTCTTCACACCATGCTCAATGCTTCCAAGTAAAGGCTGCACAATATCTTCATGTGTAGTTGTAGCCTCCACAGGGGTTTCCCTAGTGGAAGCCTCCATAAGGGCTTCTCCAGTGGAAGTCTCCGCAAGGGAAGCCCCTCTAGTAGCCTTCATAGAAGCCTCCCCTGTGGTAGCCTCCATAGGGGAAGCTCCTATGGTAGCCCATAAGTCTTGCCCACATGATAGCTTCCTCGAGATTCCCATGGTGGCCTCCACGAGCTTCCCCATGATGTTGGGACCTAATGCTGACAATCCCCAGCATACCTAGCAACACCAAATCAATTCCATTCATTCTCTCATTGATGCTTCAAAGATAATACTCTCTCTCAAAACTGCAGTATCCTCTCTAACATGAGCTTTCTAAATTAATTACTAGGAGCAAGTTACATGCAGGGAGAAAATCGAGAGACATATGGACATTCAGTGGGGGCTGCACTCATTGGACTAAGAATGGGGTTGTTATCGGGCTCGGCATAGGTTGTCTGCTGAGTAGGGGCAATGTTTCAAGGATCCATGTCTCCTCTTCTGATTTATCCTCAAATGAAAGGCAGACCTGCGTCACACTGATAAAAAAAATGTGATGCTTTACAATATGAATGAATACATTCTAATATAAATAAAGTGAAATTATTTTGCGTCACTTGGTGACCTTCCAAACTAGCAAAGGAGTCATCTGCAAACTTTATTTTTGGCCATCGTAACATACGTGGCTTTGCAGAAGGAAAGGGTGGCCTTATGATGGCTATGTGCTCCGAAATCTACAATGAATATTTATATAAGCTAACTTCAATGCATCAAATAATACATATCTAAAGATGTAGAGCATACCATTAGAAGAGTGGCAGACATGTACCCCGTGCCTTCTGTCCAATCTTTGATGTAATACCATCAAATTGTGAAACTAGAAAGGCCCAAATGGCCTCACATTGTACTCAAAAAATTTGTCTATGTTATCGGCATAGACAATCAATTCTGATGCCACTCTATAGTTGTGATATATAAAAAAATTATTTGAAAGTAAAAAATGTAAGTACAACTGCACAAAATGTGCTGCAGTTAAGAAGCGATCCAAATCCTCAAGTTTATTCTTAAAGTCCATTGAGCTGAAATGCAACAGTGGGGATTTTTTCCATATGACTTTCTCCCCTCTGTTTATCATCTCTATAATTAATGCAACTTCATTGGGGGTGAAAGGAATGCATTGGCCACCAAAAAAGAATGCATGCTTCTCTATATCTCAAGGCGATTGAAGTGATGGCAAGTCTTCTGAATTTCATGTAGTAATAAATGATGCAAATGAAGCATCCTTAAAATGTCAATAACTTCATTCCGAAAATCGAGATATTATGAACCTAATGGTGGTAGGCTCATGGAAGTTATCCTTTTCCCGAATATGTTAAACTTCAAAATGGAAATTTAATTAATGAGATTTTTATCAACACAATGGAGTCCCAGAGAGTAGACAAGCAAAGCAGCCACTAAAAGCAGAGAGTAATAGCTAAAAAAATTTAAGAAAATACTCTATACTCTCATGAGAGTACAAAGAGTACACATGACAAACTGCTCAAAAAACCCACCCATTAGCCTCCAAATTGCTTCAATTGCTATATAGCAAACATGTTTTCTCCAAATAGGCCAAAAAATCTAGAAAAAAAAATATGAAAATGGTCTGTCCTCTCAAGAGAGCACAGAGAGTACACATGCAAATCTGCTCAAACAAACTACCCATGAGCCTCCAAATTACTTCAAATGATATGTAATAAACATATCTTTTCCAAATAAACCAAAAACATTGAACAAAAATGTATAAATGCTCTGTACTCTCATGAGAGTACAGTGATAAATCTCCCAAAAACTAACCAATCGTCCAAATTGCTTTTCTTGGAATGTAATAAATATATTCCTCCAAACAGCCAACAAATCGAAAATTAAAAAATGTGTACTCTCATGAGAGGAGAATGCATAAATACTCAAAAACTAATCAATCATCTAAATTATAATGGAATGTAATAAATATATACTCTCCAAATAGGCCAAAAAAAAAATGAAAATACTCATACTCTCATGAGAGTATAAAAGTGATGCTAATCTCCACTAAAACTAATCAATCGACCTCCAAATTACTTAATGAATGTAATAAACATATTCTCTCCAAACAGCCAAAATCTGAAATGAAAAATACGTACTCTCATGAGAGTACAGAGAGTACAAATGCAATCTCTCCAACTAACTCATCCAAATTGCTTCTAATGAATATAATACATATTCTCTCCAAACAAAAAAATCGACAAAATTGAAAAAATATACTCTCATGAGAGTATGCAGAGAGTATAAAAAAACACCCCAAAAATAATCTAGCCTCCAAATTGTTTGTAATGCAATAAACATATACTCTCCAAAAGGCCAAAAAAAAATAGAAAAATATCAACTCTTGTGAGAATGCAGAGAGTAAAATCTTCCACAAAAAAAAATCCTCCAAATTACTTGTGGAATATAATAAACATATTATCTCCAATAGACCAAAAATATGATAGAAATTGAAAAAAAAATTACTCTCATGAGAGTACAGAGAAATCTATGCAAAATATCTCTAAAAAATCAACCAATCAATCTCAAATTTCTTCTAATATAATGTAATAAACATATCTCTCCAAACAGCCAAAAACTAAAAAAATGATAAAATGCTGTACTCTCATGAGTAGATCTGATATAAATACTCTAAAAAATCTATCAATCGCCTCCAAATTGCTTGTAATGAATGTAATAATATATACTCTCCAAATGCCAAATAGATTGAAAAAATGATAAATATACGTACTCATGAGAGTACAAAGAGTACAGATGTAAAATACTCCTAAAAACTAACATATTGGCCTCCAAATTTCTTCTAATATAATGTAATAAACATATTCTCTCCAAGCAGGCAAAAAAAACTAGAAAAAATGACAAAATAATTTGTACTCTCATGAGAGTACAGAGAGTACAGATGACAATCTCCCTTAAAAATCAATCAATTAGCCTCCAAATTATTTCTAATGGAATGTAATAAACATATTCTCTCCAAACATACCAAAAAATCTAATAGAAAATGAAAAAATAATCTGTACTCTCATGAGAGTGAATCTGATAAAAACACCCAAAATCAACCAATCGCCTCCAAATTACTTCTAAATGTAATAAATATATACTCTCCAAACAAGCTAAAATTGGAAAAAATGACAAAATGCTAACGTACCTCATGAGAGCAGGAGTAAATACAAAACACCCCTAAAAACTAACCTATCAGCCTCAAAATTGCTTCTAATAGAATGTAATAAAGATATTCTCTCCAAATAGGCCAAAAAAATTATAAATAAAAATGAAAAAATGCTCTGTACTCTCATGAGAGTACAGAGAGTATAGATGCCAATCTTTTCTAAAAACTAATCAATTAGCCTACAAATTGCTTCTAATAGAATGTAATAAACATATTCTCTCCAAACAGGCCAAAAAATCTAACAGAAAATAAAAAAAATGCTGTACTCATGAAATACGAGAGAGTACAAATGCAAAACACCCCTAAAAACTAACCAATCAGCCTCCAAATTACTTCTAATGGAATGTAATAAACATATACTCTCCAAACATGCTAAAAAATTAGAAAAAATGATAAAATATTTTATACTCTCATGAGAGTACAGAGTGTACAAATACCAATCTCCACTAAAAATTAACCAATCAGCCTCGAAATTACTTCTAATGGAATGTAATAAACATATTCTCTCCAAACAGGCAAAAAATCTGATAGAAAATGACAAAATGCTATGTACTATCATGAGAGTACAGAGAGTACAAATACTAATCTCCCATAAAAACTAACCAATCAGCCTCCAAATTTCTTCTAATGGAATGTAATAAACATAATCTCTATGGTTTAAAAGCTGGAAAAAATATTAGAAAATAGGGTGTACTCTCAAGAGAGTATAGAGAGTACACATGCAAAATAGTCATAGAAACCAACCAATAACCATTCAATCTACTTGTAATACCATGTACTGAACATATTATATCCAAACAATGTCAAAAATCTTAAAAAATATGACAAAATGGGTTGTACTCTCCTGAGAGTACACAGAGTACACATACAAAACTAAAGCAAGTAGCCATCAAGCAACCCTAAACAAATTGTAGTGCCATCGACTGAACATATTATATCCAAACATGCCTCAGATTTTATCAAATCCTTCATGAAACAACACTAAACACCCTATAATGGGATATACTAAACATATGACAAGCCCCACGGTTCAAAATTTTGAAAATAACGGCGTGTACCATCATGAGAGTGCAGAGAGTACACATGCAAAATATCTCCAAAATACTAGTAAAACATGCTCCTTTCCTTTAAAGAACTCAAATTTTTCAAATGTTCTCCTATTCAACAATGAGAACAACAGATAAAATCCTAAATTCATTACAGTTCAAGAATGCAGGAAGAATTACCTCATGCAGTCGCCTAAAATACCTCAATTTTTAATGCCCAAGATTTAGCAAATCTCTGAGAAAAAGTCTAAGCACGCTAGAGAGGAGAGCCGAGAAATTTTGTGCAAAAAAAAATCACTAAACCGGTCTGCGTCAAGAATATAGAATGACAGTAATATTTTTCCTCCCATTGTTAACGAACGGCCGGAGGGTAACATAAATGGCGACGCTCACCCGCGGGACAGCGTTAAGTGAAAAAATGGCATTTTTTTAATAATGGACATGTGTTGCGTTGCTATTAGAGTCTAGACATAAAGCTACGTCCAGACTCTGCACGTTATATTTTCTCCAATCGTTGGCATGGAATACCACCACGTTAACACACGCTTAAAAGGTCAATTTGTATAGGTTGTATATTTTAAAACTTCGAAAAAGGTTTTTATTGCCGGGATGCAACATTATTTGCCTTCATCGCCATACTCCACGTGGGCATTTTCTAGCCATGTGCTAGCACACTAACAAGCAAATTATATAGAAAAAGATAAATTAAATTAAATGCAATAATTATTTAAATTTAAGAATATATATTTAAATGCTCCATTAGATATTAGAGTACTTATTGTAGCATATTTTAATTACTGCGTATTACTGGTCTGATGATTGAATTTACAGTAAGTTAATCTTATAATTTACTAGTGAACCTAATATTATTTATTTGAGATTTCAACTATTGTTTTGATGTACTAAAGTTTATCATTTTTCCTTATTGTAATTAATTCTACTGCATATATTAAAGTTTTTGCATCAATAATTTTAAATGATGATAAATTCTCTAACTGAGAAATAATAATTTACACACTTTTAGATACAAAATCAAGTATGCTGCAACAGATGTCGCCTAACATTAAATGACAGCGATATACTCGCTTCAGTTTATTGCTTATCGAGTGTCAATGTGGGCTCCAAAAATTCAGGCTCGGCCTTTCGATGAAATAAAATTTTCATAAGGCAGATGATTATTTGTAGTGAATAAATAAGGCACTACCTAGAGATTTCTCCCTCATTTGGTGAGGACTTTAGATCTATTTTTAAGTTTTCTATAGACGCAAACACCTATAGTTAATTACCCCTCCCCAATCAGTGAGATAAAACTTTCAATTAAGGCTAGTCATTAGATCGCTAATTGATTAGCCTATAGTAGCAAAAATTTAGATTTAAAATTTAATGAAATTCATCATTTTTATAAATGCTTGAAGCATATGGTTGGGGGAATGATAATGCGCCTGATCAAGATCCCATAGTTCCGTCATCTCGAGTTGTCATGATCCCTGGTCTACTTAGTCAAAGGAGGTAGTCAACCAAACCTGACCGAAGGATCTTTATTAGCAGCCATGGGTTGCTTCATTCAAGGAGATCTTGTAGACTATGGTTGATATTTGTCTGAGAGGACAATTTTAAGCCCACCATAACTAATAAAGTGGCTTCTTGTCATATTAAGTATACCCTATGATCCACAACTCAAAATGGTAGAAAACCATTAGGAAACATACGGGCTACAGCCATGATAGTAATTTAATGAAGCCAACTGGCCAAATCACTGGATCAGAGAGCTCTGGTTGTAATCGCATCATATATTGAGCCTACTGGCCAAACTACACGGACATATGACACGGGCCATGTCCTTACTAGTGTAGAACATTTTGAGTGTGAATATAGTAGTATACATAATATGACATTGGCTCCTTTGCGAGCTTGTTAACATTAAATTTGTTATCTCTGATAAGTAATTGTAGAAGGCAGATAGATGAATTTATTATTATTTGTTTATGATTAATTCTCATTTAATGAATTTTTTTATTTTTAAAATTTCTTGAATATTTCATAGCTGATAGAAATTTCACTTATGATTGAAGATTTTAGAAAATTTTGATAATAGTAAACCCCTCCAGTAGATATTCTCAATCAACACAACCATCATTAAGGTAGACTTTGTCAACTCTATTATTTGCTCATAGAGGATCCGGTCTACAATTTTGAGATCTCATTATATCATATTAGATCTTGTCGACTCAACCCCTATAGGAGGAGGATCAGATCTATGGATTGAAACCTATAATTGCAGTTTACAATTTTTGAATACAATATCTGAATTTCTAAACATAAAATAGTGAGATCAAAACTATTAAAGACTTTATGAAAGTAGTAAGAGAAGTCATAAAATGATGAACTTGAAGGTGTCATTTTATATTAAAATTTAAATGCAACCTTACTGAGATTAATCACTTAATTTTCTATCGAAAAGAATCAATCTTATCGACTCTAGTCCCTATGGGAAGGAGGATTTGACTACTCAAAATAGGATTTGACTTTCACCATATTGATGCGTTGACTTATTAACATACATACATAAGTATATATTTAGAATATTATGTTGGCTTGATGGGCCTCATGTTCAATTCGATCAATTTTGATGATAACAAATGAATGCTTGGATGTTCTAATGAATATTTTTATGTGTTTCAGATATATTAATTGCTAATTACATATTAAATATATTTCACAATATATTTGAGGAAATTGCAAGAATAGAAGAATGAAAGATAGATAAAAATGGATAATGTGAAGCTCAAGAAACAATATTTTGGGTTATATACATTTAAAACTATCTTAGAAATTCATATGAGTTCTTTGACATGAATCAATTTGCTTACAACTTAATATATTATTTTAATGAGGTTAATTTATATAAATCTCTAACTAATTGACATTCAATTATTTGTTTCATACATAGCAGTTGAATGGTCAAAATAATAAATGATAATAAATTATGACTATTAAGTTTAATTATTTTATTTAATTAATATAATTAAATATTTTAATTTAATTTGAAGGTTAAATGTTAACTAACAAATGTATGATTATATATAAATTATCATAATATTTAAATGTCATATTTCAAAATTAACAAAAAATATGTGAAATTTTGTATTTGGCCAAAGTCATTTTATAAGGATATATGATTTCATCTCCAATGGATTCCTTGATTTTTTTCCTTTAATTTGATGGTTACACCCACGCTTGATTAAAATTGAATTTATTATGACTTTTCAAACATTAGCTAATTTTAATAATGAATGCGCTACATGTTGGATATTAAGAGCCATATTTGATTATTTTGACTTGCCCATGTGAATAAAGAAAAATTTTGTGCTAAATTTAATATTTATTTAATATAAATTATATTTATTGAATATTAAATTATTATATGATAAAATGATGTTAATAATATATTTATTTTGAAATAATTTAAAAATGACCTTCTTGCCTATAAATAGCTCTTATCTTCAGAAAGCATTCCTCATTCAAATTCAAAATCCCTCTAGCAAATCTAAGAGAAAATTTCTAGATTTTCCTTCCAAGTTTTCTAAATATTGTAAAGATCAAATTTTAGTTAAGCTTCAACATCTTCAACTAAGCAAGTTTTCTCAAATTACTTGAGTTTTTTTCTTGATCTTAATCCCTTTAAGTTGTTCATTTATTTTACCATCTATTTATTCAATTTATATTTTTTTTGGATTAGTTTTTGACATCAATGTCTAAGTTTTTCATAATAAATTTTCTTCAATCATTTTTTTGAAAACTCTTGTGTTTTGTAGGATTTATTTCAACTATGAAATTTTATCTTCCTACAAATTTTATTTGGTTTCTTGAAATATTTCTTCATTAGTCATTTGAAAGATCATTTATTCTTAGATCTATTTAAAAGTATATTTTAAGCATTTTAAATTAATTTATTGTTTGAAATTATTTGGATCTCTTTTTAATTAAAAGCTTACTAAATACTTAGATCTATCATATATGATTTTATTTAATTATTTTATAATCATTTGCATTGAAATCATCTTTTGGTTAAAATAAATTATTCCTTGCTGAAATTTATTTTATTAAAAAGAATATTGTGAATTTATTTTGAAATCATTTTTATATTTATAATAAAATATAAAACATCTTAGTAAGATTACTTTAAGATATTTATTTTATTATTTCTTATCAATATTAAGTGAGCATTTTATCTTGCCAAATTTTTATGTTGTAAAGTGATCATTTATAAATTATGAGATCAGTTTTTGAATTAGATAGTTTGGTATATTTGTGAGAGATTTATTTTATCAAAATTTATTATTTTATATATTTCTTTTTGTGTTGTAAAATTTATATTAGGGTTGTACTCATTCCCTTTAGAGTACATATTAGAACTCCCTCATAGAGAGTACTACTACTATTTTTGAATTTAGTATATTAACTGGGTGGCTAAAGTAACGTAGCCAATTTCATACCTTTATAAAAATGTGTCATTATCTCACTTTACTATACTTTTATTTTGCTACATTAAGAATTATCTCTTCATTATAAAATCAAAATTAATTTTCTACTAAAACTTAAAAATTTAGATTTAACTTTAAAATTTTTTAAGCAAATTCATTCCCCTTAATCCAAACACCTAATTTATGTCTATTATGTATTTACTAATTTAGATAATTATTTCTAAATTATTAGAATTTGTATTTTTATTTAATCCCAACTTAGCTGTAGCCTTTTAGATAAAATTTACATTCTAAATCATATTCAAAGCATTGAGACATTTTAGCTAGAATTTCCCTAATTAATTAAAATCATGATTTTAAAAAATTAATTAGAGAAATTTTTTATTAAAGGATGCTCTATAATTCATGTAAAATTTAATTTAGTATCATCTTCTGTCTACTTGTATGAAGAATTGCATATCTGGTGGTGATTTACTTTAAATTTTTAAATGATGCCTTATGCCCGCTTGCACTTGAGTATTGTGAATTTTGTGATTTTTAAATGGTGCCTTCTACCCACTTGGCTTGAGTATTGCGAATTTGGTGGCAACTAATTTAGGTTGTATTTCAGAACATTATAGTTTTGTTCACACTTATCTTGTTTATTGAATATTTCAATTCTCAAATATCATTTGGCTTGTAGTCATTAATGAGCTTTAGTTATGCTTGCCAACATGTTGCACGTCTTCAGTGAAAATCTCTTTTGAAATTAATTTGATTTTCACTTTAACTTCAAAATAGTACTCAACAAATCTCATATGCATCAATTTTATGTTCAACCAAAGCCTTCTTTAGTTCATTTTAAATTAGTCATTCTGATATATGGATTAAATAAGAAGGTTTGTTATTTATGAATGATTCTATTTGATTTGAGCTCTATATCATTTAAATTAGCCTCTACTGTAGCCTCACTTGGAGTGAGTTCTCAACTTTATCATAGATCTAGGACTCTTGAGACATTAAGAGCTCAAATACACTTCTAGTGATAGAACACTTAACCCAAGCCTGTAGACCTAAGGATTAATCATGGAAAGCTTAGAATTTAGAAGACTTGCTTACCCTATGGCTCAAATCTAATCCATACTTTTTTTTCAAACCAAACCTTAAATTGAATTCAAATCCAAATTATAAATCAATTCTAAATAAAATGATTGAAACCCATGGTCAAATTCAAATTCTAAAACCCTTCATAGCTCTTTGATTTTGTCTTATAGACTTAGCCTTAACCAAGTTCAAATCAACCCTAATTCAATTAATTTTCTCTAATATCAAATTAAATATCAAATCAATTTCCAACCCAAATTCCAACTCCAAATGATTGGAACCCAAAATCAAATTCAAATTCCAAAATCCCTTCCTAAGTAATATGAACCACCTTTATATGCTTAGCTAAAACCCCCTTTAAACCAAATCAAACTTGATTGATTTCTTTATAAATCAATCATTACTTAATTTATATTTACAAATATAAATGAAATCTAAATTCAAACCATTCAAATCAAATCAAACTAAATCAAACCAAATCAAGACATTTTTTAAACCATATGGACCAACCTCTACAAGCTTAATTAAATCTCAACCCAAATTAACCCAAAACCAATTGATTTCTTTATAAATCAATTATTCTTTTATTTATATTCATAAATATAAATAAAACCCACCCTCTAATGACCAAAAATAAATCAAACTAAATAAATTCTGTACTTAAGCCTTTTTGGCCTATACCCCTAAGCTTGGTCAAATTTGCTTCCAAATCACTCTAAAAATAAGTGATTTTCTCATGAATCATTTATATCTTCATTTATATTCATAAATATAAATAAAATCTAAATCTAAATAGCCTAAACCAAACCCAAATCAAGTCAAATATCCAATTTTAGCCTTTTTAGCTGTTTCCTTGAACTTGGCCAAATGATATCCAAATCAATTCAAAACTGATGGATTTCTTCTTGAATCAATCATTCCTTCAATAACACACCCAAATATAAATATAAATATAAATATAAATTATCAAACTAAATCCAAGTTAACTCAAGTCAAGCTCATGTTAACCCCTTTTAACTTGAAATTGTCATCTGAACCAAAATCCATTTGACTCCAAAATAATTGTAATTAGATTTATCTTTTCATCCTAAATCGATGTATAAGCCAAACTAGACTCGAATCAAGCCATGATCAAACCAATTGACTCATTTAGGTCCACTTGACCCAAAGTGACTTAAGAGACCCTTTGGAGCTAAGTTCTAATCTAACCCAAATTGGATTGAACCAAACCCATACAAACCTCATATCATGATCAACAATCATCCTAAAGTGATCAACTACCTTGAATTGGGTCCACCCAAGTCAACTTGGTCCTTTGAAAAAGTCAACCTTTAGCCCAAATAAAACCCAAACTAGTCAAAACCCACCATATACTAAATCGATTGAAACTATTGATTCAAACCCATTCAAAATCAATGATTGAACATGAACAAACCCTTAATTGAGCCAAACCAAGTCCAATTGACCATTTGACCCAAGTTGACCCAAATTTGCCTAAATAGCCAAAAAGGGTCAAATCATAATTTAACCCAAATTGATTGCAAACAATGGCTCATGTTCATTCCAAATCATTTGTTGAGCTTAGCCAAAGCCATGATTGAGCTCAATTTGACCAATTGGTCAACTTGACCCAACCTAACCCAAATTGACCTCAAGGGTCAAATTGGCAAAAATCTAAATTAAACCCAAATCAAACCAAACCAAAGCCTACAATAATTTTCAATCAATTAATTGAACATGAACCAATACCTAACCCAACCCAATTTGGTCAAATTGGTCAACTTGGCCCATTTGACCCATTTAATTTCAAATGAGCCAAAATCAAATTTATGCCAAATTAATGAAAATCACTTGAACCAAAATCCTTAAAATCATCATTTAAACCTAAACCAAGCCTTAGTTTAACCCAATTTTACCAATTGGTAAACCCAACCTAACATGAAATCATATGATCCCATTTGACCAAATGTAGTCGGAGCACCCAAAACCAACCCATGGGAACATGACCCAAATTGACTCTAGGTCAACCCAAAATCATCCCAAATGTAAAGTGAACCCCACCTAAGTGAATTAGCCATTGAACGAACCTCCCCACATAAGATTCTTTCCCCATTTGGCAAAGTCCACTCTCCCATCACTTGGGCAGCCATCCCATTGCCAAATGGGGTATGCCTAGCCTCCATAGCCCACTCTAAGCCCACTAGGATCAACCATGGACTAAAGGGAGGTGAACCAAGTCACCTCCCTTCATACCCAAGCACCCAAAGGACAAAACTAACTCAATCCCCTAATATCTCTTGCTCCCCCATTTCCTCCACTGGCATGTCAGAGTGGCGTTGACCCCTTGGTGGTCAAGAATGAACCCCAAATTTTTGGGGAAGGGATATACCCGCTCAATTTGAATAGGAATGGATCCATTCTACTTTGTTTGAGCCAGAGAGAGTGAAGGAGAGTCTCCTAGAGCCTTTCCCCAAGGTTCCAAGTTCCCCCATTTTCTCCCTTCTCGATTTTACATCAAACTGAAATAAGGGAGGCCTCCCTTGATTCAAATTCATTCATCCTCAATCCAATCAAACTTGCACACACCTCCCTCAACCATGAAGCAAAATCATTTTCTAAGCTTCCAAGTTACCAGAGATAGGAGTTCAACCAAGACCGATCACATATACCTCATGTGTTGGTTTCTAGAGCAAACCACCTCAAATCAAAGCTTGTGCAGCTCAACAGGGCCTTATTTCTACCAAAAGAAACTTCCTCAATCATTGGAACCATCGATCACAAGCTCCGGTGAGGTAATTCCTCAAAAAATAATAAATGAAGGAAAGTTCCATTTGAGATCTACCGTTGGATCTCTTTATTTTGCCTCCTCGAAGGTGTGGGATTGATTTGATCTCCATTTGAGCTCGAGTGAGCTCGGATTGAGCGATGAATGATGGATGGTCTCCGTCTCTCATCACTCAGGAAGAGATAGATCATGGGTCATCTATTCCGCATGATTAGAACATACGGCTCTGATTAGATCACACGTAGATTCCTCTTTATTTTCTCTTTAATCGTAGGATTTAATCATGGCCATCTAATGATGTGGTGCGACGTCCACATGAAAGCGATTCACCCCATAATGACGCATATGTGACTCTTAAACCAATCCCGGTCATTGGAAAGCCGCCGCGTACCCAATGGGAGCCATGGGATTAAGGTTTAATTAGGGTTGTTTAAATTTTTAATCTTTCAAATTCATAACTAATCATAGAAAATCCAAAAAATATATATATGAGTTTTTTTTAAAGGTATTTTAGGAGATCCAAGAAAATTATTATTAATTAATTTTAAGAATTGGTTTAATTAATTAATTACAAAACTAATTTAGATGACCTCATTTTTCTTGGAATTTATTAGATAGTTAATTAGAAAAATTGATTGATTAAGCCTTAATTATTCTCCTATCTTAATTAATGATAATTAAGCAAATGAATAGTGAATTAATTCATTAATTAAGCTTGTTTCCATCTATTAACAATGAAAGGACTTAGGGAAATAATTTAGGTTAACCCTTTATGACCATTTCATTAAGCCTTTTCATTTGTTTCAAATTAATCAAAGTTTAAGTAATTAATTAGCCACTTAATTAATCAATTAAAAGAAAGGGAATTTAATTATTTTAAAGCCTAATTAATTATTTGAAATGACTTAGGGATTGAGATTGAGGCCTCTTTCATGATCTCTTTCCCTAAGTTAACTTCATTATCCTAATTAAAATATAATCAAAGTTTTTAATTAACCAATTAAGGGCTTTAGTAAAATAATTTAAAATCCAACTCATTCCTAGCATTTATTAGTCAAGCTTGGGTAGTTCTTTAGATGTTCAATAGTCTAAAGAAATTTAATGAAATTATGATTAGCTTATATATGTGAGAAAATCATAAAAGTAATTAAACAAATCCCTTAAACATAATTAACTATTAATTATGAGCCAATTGCCCTTTCATTTCTTAGAGCATTAATTTACTTTTCTGGTTGCATCTCATGTTGGCTCATCATTATTTAGTTAATTAATTTATGATGTAGGTAAGGGTTTAATTAATTGATTTAATTCATACCTCAACCTAATTCATAATTTAATTACTTTTCATTAAATCAAATTAAGTCTCACACATGGGGAAAGGGATTAGGATTATCAAACCTTTTCTCATCCCTTAAATCAAATCAAACATGAAATCAAAAATGGCTTTAAGAAACTTTGGTTTATTTTAAATAAGCTTATTTAATGTGATTGTCCTTATGAATTAGTTGGATTGAATGAAATTATAGCCTTGTGTTGCTTTATTTCTTTCCAATCATATTAAAATGTTGTTTGCCACTTGTAGTCATGCATTCATTTCTTTCAAAAATTAATTAAATAAATTGATTTCTATTATGTCAAATTTGCATGTGTTGACTTAATTAGAAATATGTGCTATTATCACTATTAAATCTCAAAAAATATTTTCAAAAGCTTATTAATGAATAATAATATATGTGACTTATATACATAGGAGATGCATGTGAATATAAGCTTAGTGTATAAAGTGAAGTCTCTTTATTACATTCATATGTTGATTTGCATAAGTTTGAATGTTAAAGTATATTATGACATTCCTGGGACGCATGCTTTAAGTAGGAGGTACCTACCTCACTCTTTTAGTGCAGAACAATGATAATGTACCTATTTAATTTTGTTCTTATTACTTTGATATTAGAATTTTGATAGAGCTTTAATTCATTTACACAAATACATTAAATGAATCAAACTATACTTTTGCATGGTTTTTTCTATTCTTATAGTTGTTTATACATCCATATGTATTTAAGAATAATGGGTATATTAGTCTAGACATTATGGGGATGCACGACTTTAAGTAGCCCCAAGGAGGTTTCTACCTCACTCCCTTGGTGCAGAACAATGGCGACGTACTTGCTTAAAACTTTCATACATTTGAATGTGTATTTAGCTAATGAATAAAAACCCCCTTCTTTCTATTAAAAAGACATACATTCATATTTTGTTCAAGTGGTTGGGTTGATCAGTCATATGATTTATAGTTCTTTTCTTATGCTTTTGTATAAGAATTTAGATAGAGTTTTAAATTAATATGACAAAATAATTCAACCAAATGAAACATCAATTCCAAATACATTTGCTTACATTCATCATTTAAGTGTTCTAAGGTATAAATTGCATGTATAGTTATGTTTAGGACATAATCATATGCATGCTATATATGATGGAAAGAAATGAACAAACATGTGTTATGTGATAGTAATTCCAATTAATCTTAAGATGCCTTTCTTATTGAATGAGATTATTTAAAGTGAACCTAAACTAGACTAATTAAAATATGTAATAAGCCATTCATTAAAGGGAATTCATTAATTAATTTGCTTTAGATATGACTTAAGGTAGGGATAAAAGAGAGTAATCCTCTCTTTCTTTCTCTTTGAAACACTTAGATGTTTAGTGTAGGTTAAATGAAAAATAAAATTGTAAGTAAAATTTACAAATCAATTAAATCATTTAAATTGAAACCACCCTTTATAATTAAATATCCTTCATACTCAGAGAATGATAACTCTAAAGCCTAGTTAGAACATACCACACAAGCCTTAATATACACATATTAGATTAAGTCATCATTTCTAGCTTTATATTAGAGCAATGTATGGTTTGATGTATATTTGTTTTGTGATGTATTATTATAGATTGGATGTTAGGGTGTATACTTCGTAGACTGGATGTTAGGCCATGATTAGCCTTTATGTCTTCCTGAGATTGTGCTTAAGGGTATTTAAAATAAATATAAATGCTCTTTTGTAGGTTGCTTAACCCCAAGCATAATCTAAGACAGTGGACTTGGTTACCCATGTGCGCTAAGTATAAATTATGCATAAAACTACTATTGTAAGTGTTGTAGCTAAAACACTTGTGGTATAGTTAGATTTACTTTTTCTATTTTTGATGTAATTTTGCATTATGAATTAGGATTAGTGTTATGGGGCATTATGATGAGTGAAGGTTAGAAGGCTTTGCCCTGGGAGGCCCCGATAATGCCTTTGAAGCAAGCAAATCCAAAGGAGGAATGGAAGAGACATGAAGAAAGAAGATATGAAGACCACCCATAGCATTTATTCATTTGTAATTATAATTATTCTTCCATATACCTGGTTGTATAAGGGCGATCTCTATACCCATTTTATTTTTTGAGTTGTATGGCGAATCACGCCTATTATTCTTTTTTTTACATTGAGTTTATAAATTGATGCTTTGTTGTTTATAATTATGTAGAAATTATATGTATTTCTTTAGTTTCTTCATGATGATTTAATGTGTGTCTGGATCCATTAGGCTCAAGAAAAAATAATTTTTCTACCCAACTACAACTCATAACTAATTTTCTAAATAACTTATAACCTCATTTAAAGCCTAGGTATTAAATCAAGATAATTAAAAGATTTTTCAACCCCTTAGCTGAATGTTGTATGCTTAATATCATGCATATCATATTATTTCACTCTTGTTGAGAGAGGGTTTCCATCCTTGCACGATAGCGAAAGACTTGACCTTTGAGGGTCTCTCTTGTGGTGAAAAATACCTCTTTCTCTCTGATTTAGCCAATAACCCTATTTCTTCATGCATTTTGACATATAAAATCCTATAGCCTTTGTCAAAATGAAGAGTCCAAAATAAAAAAAAAATTATTAAAAATTTATATTAGACTAAGTTATTATTCATACCACTCATGCTTTAGTCTCTTTGGGAGTGGATTTAAGGACTTTAGTTTCTTTCTAAATAATAATAACCTAACCATCTTATAAAACATATGACTTGACCACATGGTTTTAAAATGAGGAGTTAGTGCCACCTCATTATAAGTCCAGAATGGTTTCTCTTGTGGAGGTAAACAATATACCCATTATTTTCCTTAGATTTAGGATGTGCTTTGACCCTCGTTGAAGCTCCCTAGATTTAGGATCTGAGGTTATTATTTCCTCTCAGGCTACAAGCATAAATTCTCACCTCTTAGGCATTTCCATAATCTTTTATTGTGGGATTATAAGTCCTAGTTTTTTAATAAAATTTTAACACAAATATATAATTCTCTTCAATTTCAAATATTTAAAGCCCAAACATAGATAATTTGGGATGCTCACTAGTTCTAGTATCATGAGCATCCCTACTCATCTCCTTTTGGCTTGATAATAAGTCTCTTTTGATCTATCCCTCTTGATTTTCTAAACATAACCAATTTATTAATAGTCCTGTCTTTGAAATCTTTGGAGACAATAATTGTCAACTTTAATCAAGAGTAATCCTAAGGAACTCACCTTCCTAAGGATGTAATTAACTATGGGGGCTTGCCTCCATAGGGAACTTTAGAACCCAGTTTAAATAAATCTCTGGTACATTTGAAGACCCATCATGCCTTAGGAGTCCTTATTAGGTGATTAGGTCTATTATATGATAGTGATTTTAATCTTTCGAGGTAGTGCATTATTCTTTAATGTTGTACCCGATTACCTCAATAAGTACACCCTCAGATCTACGTGGTGTCACCCCCCATACATATATTTAAAAGAAACACCACAAATTTTTCTGGAGATTCCACTAGGGATGGTTCCTCTCTCCATCTTTGGTTGATAATTATTGTCTCCAAGCTTCGATAGTGGACTTGTGTTTCATATGAGTCTAAGACTATCTTTCCTTTCATTGGCACTTAGCATATTTCATTCTTAGGCAAAGCTAGCCAACATCCTGTAGGTTTTAGGACCTCACTCATTGTAGGTCTTAGAACCCCTATTAGGTTTCCCAATAGGTGAAAAATAAAATCAACTAATGAAAGGAGATGATGAAAATTTAGAACCTCCTTACCACTAGCTTGGTGAGGCAAGGTTCATTCTAATATTCAAGAAAATAAACTCTTTTGCAAAATGTCACTTTCCAAAAGTACTTTTTCAAAATTCACATAATAAAAGATTTTGCACAAAATCCATAAGAAATTTTCAAAAAGCACAAAACTCATATAACCAAACCACATCTAACAATCCCCATGATTGTTACATGGAGATTCTTTTCAAAATTAAAATCAAAATAATTTTTCAAAAACATCTTTTTGAAAATAGTTATCCCAATTCAACATACTCAAATTTATTGAATGAAGATTTCATTTTTTTAAAAAATCATAGCATAAAATTGAAACTCCACTTAACATATTTCACATATGCTAAAGTTGAGTTTCCTCTTTCAAAAGCACACTTTGAAGATAACCACCTTCATTCAATATGCTCAAATTTGTTGAATGAAGATCTATCTTCAAATAAAATCATAGATAAAATTGAAACTCCACTTAACATATTTCATATATGCTAGAGGGAGTTTCTCTTTTATAAAGCACACTTTTGAAGATAACACCTTCATTCAACATGCTCAAACTTGTTGAATGAAGATCCTAACATCAAATAAAATTATAGCATAAAATTGAAACTCCACTTAACACATTTCACATATGCTAGAGTTGAAGTTTCTCACTTTTTCAAAAGCACACTTTTGAAGATATCCACATTCATTCAACATTCTCAAACTTGTTGAGTGAAGATCTTATCTTCAAATAAAATCATAGCTTAAAATTGAAACTTCACTTAACATATTTTACATATGCTAGAGTTAAAGTTTCCATCTTTTCAAAGCAAGAGATCACACAAAAATCATGACATATTTTGACTCCATTACATACCCAAATTTGTCAAATGAGAGTCCCATTTTCAAAATTCATAAAATAAATTGAAATCTATTTAACATACCCAAATTTGTTAAATAGATTTCTCTTTTCAAATAAATCATCATAATCACATTTGATTCCTACTTAACATACCAAATTTGTTAAAGAATCCATTTTCAAATCATCACATTTTGAATCCTACTTAACATACCAAATTTGTTAAGTAAGAGTCTCATTTTCAAAAATCATATCACATTTGATTCCTACTTAACATACCAAATTTGTTAGCTAAGACTCCCATATTTCAAATCATATCACATTTGATTCCCACTTAACATACCAAATTTTTTATGTAAGAGTTTCATTTTTAAAATATAAATCAAAGTACATTTCGCTTCCACTTAACATATCAAATTTGTTAAATGGAAGTCCCATTTTCAAAAGAAAACAAACACAAATCAAAACACACTTGGCTCCCACTTAACATACCAAATTTGTTAAGTGAGAGTCTCATTTTCAAAATACAAATCATATTCACATTTGATTCTTACTTAGCATACAAAATTTGTTAAGTTAGAATCCCACTTTCAATTTATATCACAATTGTTTCCTACTTAACATACCAAATTTGTTAAGTAAGAATCTCATTTTCAAATCATATCATATTTGATTCCTACTTTACATACCAAATTTGTTAAGTAAGAGTCTCATTTTCAAATTATAAATACACTTGGCTCCCACCTAACATACCAAATTTGTTAAGTAAGAGCCTCATTTTCAAACACATTTGGCCTTTACTTAACATACCAATATACTTCCATAAAATTTTCAAAACACGCAATCGAAACCTTTTCTTAGCATACCAAAATTTACTAAGTGAGGGTTTTCTAAATCAAAATTTTCAAACAAGATACATAACACAAATATCTTTAAAAGTCTCTCCCAATATTTGAACCCCGCCCAACCTACTGAAATTGGTTGAGTATGGGTTCTAAATCAAAATCATATGGCAAAGTCTCTCCCCCTAATATCCAAAATCTCTCCAAAATTCAATGAACCCCACTTAGCATACCTAAATTTGTTAAGTGTGGGTTCAAATTCCAAATTAAATATAGAAGTCAATGATTGAAGGCAAGCATCAAGGCAAGAGTCTGACTCAATTATATTTTAATAAATGTAGTGATTTCAATACAATCAGTCAGTCCAACTTCCAATTAGTGTAGTGATCATTACTCCTAGAAAGTTCATCTTCTCTTTCCCTTCTAGTGTATACTTGGCCTTAGATCAGGCCAATCTCACCATGACTGATGCTGACAACCTGATCTATTTAGGTCATGGCTTTGAGGGGATCCGTATTACCTGTGAGGGGGAAGTCCTCAAAATCATTAGTATGGAGGAGGTGGTGGGACCGAGGCCACTCATTCTCTTGGATATCCCATCTGACTCTGAGTTTTCCTCTTTGAAGAGGAAGGCCGCAGTGGTTCCCATGCCTAAAGGTCGGCCAGATTGCTAAGTTTCCTACCATAGCTCCAATGAGAGTTGCTACCTCCTCGTTGGTCACCCCAAAGGGGAAGGCTATCTTAACCTCTAAGATTGTCTCCTTCACTTTGAGTTAGCAGTTTACCTTGCTGCTTGCACCAAGCACATAACAAAAAATTAAAAAAGATTAAGCTGTTTGGCACAGAGAGATTGATGCTACTTCCCATATAGAAGGTTCTCATGAGACCTCTCACTGAGTGGTAAAGTTCCACCCCTCTCCTGGATGGAGAGGAGGATTATCTGAGGATCGCTACTTCTCCTCCACCAAAGATACTGAGACAGCTGGAGCATGGAGGTCCACCAAACTGTGACATGCCTGTGTCATCATGCTTAAGAAGCTCTGAGTGTACCTTGTTTGACTTACGATCTATAATCCCTAAGAGTGTTAGGGGTCAGATCCATAGAGAGAGAGAGAGAGAGAGCTCTTGAAGTATGCCCAGTAAGAGAGAGGGATAGAGGTATGCAGGTACCTCTTCCTTGATAGATTTTTTGATCGCCGTCGTGAGCGATCATGATAAGATTGTTCTTACTAGTACCACCACATAGAGATCCTAGAGAGGGGGGTTGCCATCACACCGCTCTCCTCGTTGTCCACCATCACCAGTTTAACTCACAACATCTACCACTCTCGCTAAGGTTTAGAAGCCCCTATCTGGGGAGAGACCTTCCCCTTTGGTGATCCATAGGCCAAAGATCGCCCATTTCCACTTGTTGAGGTGAGATCAAGCACTTGCTCATCCCTTATCTCGCATGGTTAGAAGGAGTGCACCCAAGAGCCATCATCGCACCACCTCCACCATAGCATACAGAGATAGAGAGGTGAGTGGACATAGACAAGGTCCCCATGATAGTTGATCCTCCGAGCGAGGAAGTTTTGACAGTAGGAAATGCCCATTGCATCAAGTGAGAGCAGCCTTATAGTGCAATTAGAGTATTCACCTAATCTAGCTAGCAGCGCATCAATTGATAGATGACATATTAGCGGACTACTTTTCCAAGAAGAGGCAAATTCTAGAGACCATAAATGTGATGAGGATTGGTCACCATCTCATGAGGATGACATGTTGGATGATATAAATGAGGTCCATATGGTTGATAATGGGATCCTTAGATCATAGCTGAAGGTGTCATGCTCGAAGGTGACACTTCTCACTGACTCAAAGACTCCTCCACCAAACCGATAGAGAGATGATCACATTAAAAAGATGGCAAAGAAGATTGAGGAGTTGATGGTAGTAGATTCAGCATTGCAAAACTCAACCCCAATTTCACAGCCTTCTTCCATGACAACCGACAGTCCAGGGTTGGTACATACCTTAGAGCATCCTAGGTGCACTTCCGCAAAGGATGACGCTGGTAGTTTGCATAAGAAGGTTAAAAATGGCACCTCCATGCGTGAAAAAGATATCAAGCATATGGTGAGACAATGTGAAGGAAGCGATGGCAAGCTGAGGAGAGCTCATCCATTAAAAGGGTGACCATACTAGGAATTTGATGTAGTTCAATACCCTAAGGCTTTTGTGCCATCTTCCTTGAAAATCTTTGATGGTAGTGGGAACCCACATCAGCATATTGCACATGTCATAGTAGGTTGTTGTAATGCTGATGGTAGTGACAGATTATTATTCATACTTTTTGTTAGCAACTTAGCAGGGTTTATTTGATTGGTATGCTAAAGCCAAGATTTGGTAGGGATTTTTAGAGGAGCACCTCTTCATTAAGAGGTTACTTGGAGCTCACTAAAGAGTGACTGTAGGTGATCTTATTGTAGCAACACAAGGTCCCAATGAGTCCCTTGTTGATTTTATTCTCAGGTGGTGCAATCTGAGCATGAAATGCGAGCTGCAGTTGTCCAAAAAATAAGCCATTGAGATTCTCCTCAAGAATATTCAAGGCCCAATCACCTTCATGCTTAAGGCTACCATGATATTTGAGAAACTAATTAAGGCATAGACATAAGAGAAAGAGATATCCTTTCTGACCAATCATCTCCCAAGAGAAGGTGTTCAGAGGGCTATGATTGTGTTAGTTGATAAAGTAGCCAACGAGTCCAAAGATGAGACCCCAAACTTTGACACAGGCTATGGGATTTCATATGCCTAATGCATGAGAAGATTTATTATGGGATTAAATCAAAAAGAAGGAGGTGTATTTTTTCCATGCCTCTCAAAGGTCAAGCCATTTTCTCTGGCAAAGGTGGAAGCCCTCCATTAGAAAAAGTGAGACAATATGATTTTTATGCATGATGTGAGACATACAATATTCAGCTAAGGGATTGTTAAATCTTTTATTATCTTGATTTTATGTCCTAGGCTTTAGGTGAGATTATGAGTTGTTTAGTTTAATTTTGAGTTGATTAATTGGATGGAAAATTTATTTTTTTCTAAGAGTCTAATCACATCTAAGTCATTCAACAGCCATCAAGCAATTAAGAAACTGGGAAAATCATGCCATCCTAATTGCATAATCATAAACAAAACACCAATCAATTTATAAAATTAACACAAAAGAATAAGAGGTTGATGTGGTCGGGCTCCATCGCACAAACCTGAAAAGGAAGTGGGTAGCCGTGCTCTACCCTTATATAACCCAGATTACAAATAAATAGTTACAATTAAAAGGGAATTCATGTTATGGGGGTCTTCATTCTTCATTTCTTCATTTCTTCATTTCTTCCTTTCTTCCTTTCTTCATTGCTTCTTTTCTTTCTTCCTTTTGGCTTGATTTGAATATGGTTTCTCCAAGGCTTCACATGGTACATAAGACATAGTCTGATAACCAATGTTTACCTACTCTCCCCATAACGTTCATTCCAAATCTTAATCACAAAATTTACATTAAAATGAGAAAGGTAAATCTAATTAAACCTATAAAATAAAGGTTAGCTAAACATACCACACATCCCAAGCAGTTATATGAATAATTTGGACTTAGCACCCACACATGGATAACTAAGTCCACCTAGTTTGGATATGCTGGGTATAAGCAACCCGCAACAAAAAATATTTATTTATTTTTTTTATAAGCTCCTTAAGCACAATCCCTTGCAAATATTAGATTCACTAAGATCATCCTATCATCCGCCTATGCACATACCCTAACATCCTAAAAATATTACATCACAAAATAAAATCAGATATCAAACCATGCACCACCCTAACATAGAGCTACAATTTGGGACTTAGCCTAATGTGTGTGCCATTTAAGGCTTGTGTGGTATGTCTTAGCTAGTCTTTAAGTTTGGAATTTCATAAGAGTGAAGGGTTCAACTTAGAGGGTGATTTCATTTTAAGTGATTTAGTTGATTTGTCAATTTTATTTGATGATTTGATTTAGTTTAAATGAACCTACACTTAGTTACTAAATGTTGTAAAGCAAAGAAAAGAGAAGAGAACTTCTCTTTCATCCCCACCTTAAGTAATTTCTAAGGTAGATTCATTAATGATTTTTTTATTATGTATTTTATTGATCCTAAGTTTAGATTGCTCTAAACAAACCTATTCAATAAGAAATGCATTTTAGATAATTAGGTGAATTACTACCACATAACACATACTCTTATTTCTTCCACCATGTATGCATATGAATGATCCTAAGCATAGCTACATATACATAATATTTAGCACACTTTGATGATGAATGCTAAGAGATATGATTTGAAAATTTGGAAGTTCCATGATGCATGTTTTATTATGTTGAAAAGGTCATCCATTAACAAATGCACATCCACATGTATAAAAGACATAAGTACAAGCCATTATTTTACACCAAGGCATGACTGACCTACTTAGGCTACTTAAAGCCTCAACTGGATGTCTAGACTGATATACCAATTTTCTTAAATACACGTGAATGTACAAAGAGAAACAAATGGATGAAGAATCATGCAAAAGATTATATTTAATTTGGTTGTATAATATACATGTGTAAATGTGAGAATCCTTCTTAAGTCATAACATAGAAATGCTTAGGAATAGATCTAAATAAGTGTTATGTTCTTTTCAAATGAACTATACACTTTTGCAAATCCTATTCAAATCCATGAAAGAGGAAAGAAAACAACAAAAAAACACATCACATAATATCAATGCAAGCTACAAATACTTATAAGTAGCATCACTTCATTTGTAATTTTAATTTATAGTTTTGAAAATAATTTTGATTTAATAGTGATAATAGCCACTCATATTTTTAATTTTAGCCAACACATGCAATTTGACATAGAAAGAAACATTTTATTTAATTAATTTTTCAAAAGAAATGAATGCATGATTTTATATGGAAAATAAACTTAGCATGCTTGGAAAGAAATAAAGGGATGTGAGCACATGACTTCACTTGCCCTAATTACTTCTTAAGGACAATCCTATAAAATAAGATTATTCAAAGTGAATCAAAATTCTTTAAGAAGATTTTTATTTTTATTTGAATTTGATTTGCTTTAGGAAATGTGAAAATTTTTTTTGATCCTAACCCATTTCCCCCATGTGTGAATTAGTTTAGTTTAATTTTAGATTAAATAGGTTGATTTTATGTTTTAGTTAGGTATGAATTAAATTAATTACCTTACCTACACCACTTTAACATAATTAAACAAGTAATTATGAGCCAACATATGATATGCAACCACATAAAATTTAAATCAATGCACCTAAATAAAAGGGGCCTAATGCAATTGGCTCATAATTATTGATTAATTAAGCTAAAGGGTTTAATTAAGTACTTTCATAACCATCCTACACATGTAGTTTGATTATAATTTAAGCCTCAGTTATTGAATACCAAGAATCTACCCAAGATTGAGATGATTAAGTTCTAATAATTTGGTTTTTTAATTAAGCCATTTAGTGAAGTGATTAAATCATTAATAAATTTACAAATTAATTAAGTCTTTATCCAAATGAAATAAACTTAGGGGAAAGATTTGGAAAAGAAATCCTAATCTCATTCCCTAAGTCCATTCACTATTTCATGATAATTAACAAAATCAATTAATGAATTTATCTTTATTTAATAGGTCAATTAATCATTTAAAATAAAGGGATTAGAAATAAGCAATTTTTAATTAATCCAACAATAAATTCCAAGAAAATCATGGGAGTAAAGGTCATCCCACTAATTAACCCTAGAAGTTTGGAATTATAAGTAATTAAGGAGTAATAGCTAATTATGTTTCAATAAAACTTAAATTGAGTAAAAATTACTATTTAAAATTAATTAATTCAAATTTTATATTATTCTCCTTTGAATTTTTTGAAAATGAACTTGAGTTTAAATTTTTTTATTTTTCTACATTTAATTATGACTTTATGAAGTTTTTGTAATTAATGGATAATTAAAATAGCCTAATTAATTAACTAATTCTCAGCAGGATGCTAGCCAGGCTTTCCATGTATGATAGATTGGTTATTTAAGTTATCAAATCACATGTCTAGGTGGTGAGATGCTTTCTCATCCCGAGATCAGATGGCCAAGATTAATCATGTGATCTAAAGGGATTAAATAGAGATCTAAGTGTGATTTAATCATAACCGTCCATTCCAATCATGTGGAACATACAATGTGTGATCTATCTCCTCCCAAGAGGTGAGAGATGGATGTCGTCTATCAATCGTCACTTGATCTGAGCTCACCCAAGCTCGGATGGAGTTCAAACTCACCCCACACCTTCAATGAGGCACATCCAATAGAAGATCTAATGGGATTACAATTTCATTCACAAAGGACCAAGCAATTTTTAACTTAAGATTGGTTTTGAGCAATACATCCCGAGGCTATCTGACTTCCAATGGTGGGTATTATAAGAGAGACAAAGCTCATGAAGGTATCGCTTTGATTTGAAGTGGATGACTCGCTTCCCTTCAATGAGACTTGATCAAAGTCCTCCTTCCGTGGCGGTGACCTGAGAAACACCTTGAGTGAGCTCGACTAGGTTCCTTGATGGTGCTTGCAAGAGTAATTTGGATTTGGTGGAGAATTGGATGAGTTGGAATTAATTTGGATCTCCCTTGTTTCAGCTTGAGAAAAACTGAGAATGAGAAAATGGGGGAGCTTGGGAATGCTTGCCAAGGCTTGGAGAAGATTGCTTTCAATTTTTAGAGCTCAATCAAATTTAGTGTGTATGGTTTGAGTGGGAATGAGTCTGAATATATCTTCCTCCTTATTGGACAGAGACTATTTTGTCATTTTGATAATTGAAGTGATGTTAGACACTCCATGTAATTCATTTTAGAAGAGTGGAGGAGAAGGAGTGCTCATGTGCTAGTGAGTGGGGTGATCCAAATGCTCAATTCCCTGAGTCTGTTTGGCCTTGGGTTGTCATGATGACCCAAACCCATTGTCATGTTCACCACCCTCCTTGATGTCCATGTGGACCATTGGGATGACAAGTGGCCTTGAAAGAATTGACCAAATTCAAGTGAATTTGGCCATACATACCTGACCTGGGATAAAATGGTGATTTGGCCTTGATTTTGATTTGTGATTTGAAATGATTTAAAAAATGGGTCCAAATTTCTGAGTTAGAGTTCATTTGGTTTGAATTGGTTCAATTTGACCTATTTAGGTCAAGTTTGGTCAATTTGCATTAGGTTGACCAATTGGTCAAATTGGGTCAAACCATGAAATAGGTCAAGTTCAAATGATCACTTAGAGCTTATGGGTATCATTGGTTTGGTTCAATTTAATTTACATTTGGTTTTGGTTCATTTAGGTTGATTAAGGTCAAATGGGTCAATTTGACTCATTTGACCCAATTGGGTTAGGTCGTGGGTTAGTTTAAGCTTGGTTGATTGTTTAAAATGTATTGTAAGCTTTGATTTTAATTAATTTTGGTTTGATTTGATTTCAAGTTGATTTGACCTTTTTAGTCATTCATCCAATTCAGTTGGGTCTAGTTGGCCAATCTTTGGTCAAGTTCAACAAGTGATTTAGAATGAATTTGACCCATTAGTTAGAATCAATTTGGCTTAGATCAAGATTTGACCTATTTTGACTTTTTAGGTCAAGTGGCCAATTAGGCTTGGTTTGGCTCAAATGATGGCTTGCTCAAGTTCAATCATTGATTATGGATTGGTTTAGATCAATAGCTTCAATCAATTTGGTTTATGGTGGATTTTGGCTAGTTTGTTTTTCATTTAGGCTAAGTGTTGACTTGCTCAATAGCTAGGTTTGACCTGGTTTGACCCAATTTGAGTGATTGATCATCCTAGGATGATTGTTGCTTACAATGTGAGGCTTAGATGGGCTTAGTTCAATCCAATTTGGGTTGGATTAGAATTTGGCTCAAAAAGGTGTTTAGGTCACTTTGGGTCAAATGAACCTAAACGGGGCTTGATCAAGGCTTTGATTCATGTTTAGTTGAACTCATATGGACTTATGAAACTCGATGCTGGAAACCTAGAAGCATCCCAAGCTATCTTATGGTTAGGCTTTATATTTTGAATTTTGAGGAATTATATGTTTGAGTTGAATTTTTATTATAAACCTAGGACTTACAATTCCATGATACAAGATCATGGAAATGCCTAAGAGGTGAAGATTTATGCTTATTTTCCGCAAAGGAAAACAACAATCTCGGATCCTAAATCTAGATTTCGTGAGGGCCAAAGTAAGGCCTAAATCTAAGATGAAAATGGGCATATGATTTACCTCCACAAGAGAGGACAAACCACCCGACTGTTGGGCTTACAATTGTCTGGGGGTGGCCGCCAACTAACTCCTCCTACGATTTTAAATACATGTAGGCAAGTCTTATGCTTTTGCAAGATAGCTAGGCTATTATTTATTTAGAAAGAAGACTAGGTCCTTAATCTCACTCCCTAAGAGACTAGATCATGTAGGGTATGCACTTTATGACTTAATCTAATGCAAATTTTATTAAGTTTATTTTTATTTTGGACAATTAGTTTGACACAGGCTACAAGATTCATATGCTGAATGCATGAGAAATTAGTTATGGGCCAAAATCAGCAAGAAAGAGGTGTGTTTCCACCCTGGCTCTCAGAGGTCAAGCCATATTCTCGGGCAAAGGTGGAAGCGCTCCATAAGCAAGAGTGAAGCAAGATGATTTTATGCATGATGTAAAACATACAACATCCAGCTAGGGTTGATAAATCTTTTATATCTTTATTTATGTAAGGCTTTAGGTGAGGTTATGAGTTATTTAATTTTAATTTTTGAGTTTATTAATTGGATATAAAATTTATTTTCCCCTAGGAGCCTAATCACATCTAGGCCATTCATCAAATAATGAAGAAATTAGGAAAAATATGCCATCTTAATGCACAAGCAAAATACAAACATCAAATAATTTTATAAAGCTAACGCAAAAGAATAAAAGGCCTTTGTGGTCAAAATCCAATGCACAGACCCAAAGAGAAATGTGGGTAGCCGAGCTCTACCCTTATATAACCCAGATTACAAATGAATAATTATAATTTAGAAGGAATTAATATTATGCGGGTGTTCATTCTTCATTTTGATTTGCTTCTTTCCTTTCTCCCTTTTGGCTTGGTTGGAATGTGGTTGTTGCTCCAAATGCTTCACATGGTACATAAGACATGGTCTTATGACCATCATCCACTTCCCCATAACATTCATTCCAAATCCTAATTGTAAAAATTACATGAAAATGGGAAAAGTAAATCTAACTAAAACCTGCAAAATAGAGATTAGCTAAACACACCACACATCCCAAGTATATATATGAATAAATTGGACTTAGCACCCCACACATAAGTAACCAAGTCCACCTGGCCTCTATTTGGATTATGCTTAGGGGTATAAGCAATCTGCACTGCCAAAGTATTTATATTTTTATTACATCGCCCCTTAAGTACAATCTCCTGTAGAAGATAATGATTAGATTAAGATCGTCCTATCATCCAATCTATGCACATACACCTTAACATTCAGTTTAAAAATATTACATCATAAAATAAAATTAGGCATCAAACCATGCATCGCCTAACATAGAGCTAGAAATGATGAAATATGTGTGCCATTTAAAGCTTGTGTGGCATGTCTTAGGTAGGCTTTAAGGTTGCAGTTTTCTAAGTGTGAAAAGATTCAACTTAGAGGGTGATTTCATTTTAAATATTTTAGTTGATTTAGTCAATTTTATTTGATGATTTTATTTAGTTTGAATGAACCTACAATTAATAACTAAGTGTTGTAAAGATAAGAGAACTTTTCTTTCATCCCTAACTTAAGTAATTTCTAAGGTAGATTCATTAATAATTTTTCTTTTAGTGTTTTATTATGTGTTTTAATTAACCCCAAGTTTAGATTTACTCTAAATAAACCTATTCAATAAAAAAAGCATCTTAGGACTAATTAAGATGAATTACTATCACATAACACACAATCATTTATTTCTTTCCAACATGTATACCATACATATGGATGATCCTAAGTATATTTATACATGTAATGCAAACATTTTAGCATACTTTGATGATGAATGCTAAGGAATGTTGTTTAAGAAAACTTGGATGTTTCATGAATGCATGATTTTATTAAGCAGAAAAGAGGGATTCTTTCATCCATTAATCAAATGCACATTTAAATGTATGAAAGACATAAGTGAGTACAACACCATTATTTTTTACACTAGGGGTGTAAGGTACAAGACATACTTGGGGCTACTTAAAGACTCGCAACCCCGGGATGTCCAGACTAATATACCAATTTTCTTAAATACATGTGCATGTACAAAAAAAAAGGCAAATGGAAGAAGAGTCATGCAAAATATTTTTTTTTGATTGGGTTATGCAATTTACATATGTAAATGTGAAGCTCCTTCTTAAGTCATAACATAGAAGTAGATAGGAGTGGATTTAAGCAAGTATTATATTCTTTTTCAAATGAACTATACACTTTGCAAATCCTATTCAAATCCATATTAAGAGAAGAGAAGAAAATTACATAACACCTTTTTTATGCTATAATCACATGCAAGCTTATAAATATTTTAAGTAGCATACTTTCATTTATGATCTTTGAATTATAGATTTTTAAAATAACTTTTTGATTTAATAGTGATAATAGCCATTCATATTCATACTTTTAACCAAAACATGCAATTTGACATAAAGAAAGCATTTTATTTAATTTGATTTTTCAAAAGAGAATGAATGCATGACTTCACATGGCAAATAACATGTAACAGGCTTGGAAAGAGATAAAGTGATGTAAGCATAAGATTTTATTCCTCCTAATTAATTCCTAATGACAATCCTATAAGATAAGATTATTTAAAGTGAATCAAAGTTGCTTAAAGAGAATTTTATTTTTATTTTGAATTTGATTTGCAAATGATTTATGAGAAAGGGTTTGCTGGTCCTAACCCATTTCCCTCATGTGTGAATTGATTTAGTTTAATTTTTGAATGATTAGATTGATTTTATATTTTATTTAGGTTAAGGTGTAAATTAAATTCATTAATTACCCCTTACCTACACCACTTTAACATAATTATTCAAAACAATTGTAAGCCAACATATGACATGCAACCACATAGAATTTAAATCAGCAATACACCTACGAAAGAAAGGGGCCTAATGCAATTAGCTCACTATTATTGATTAATTAAACAAAAGGATTTAATTAAGTACTTTCAAAACCATCCCACACATGTGAGTTGGATATGATTTTCTTAAGCTTACTTTAGGCTTTTGAACTCCTAAGGATCTACCCAAAAAGAGATTGATTAATTTTAGATTGGTTTTGAAATTTTAATTAGATTAATTAAGTAGATCATTAGTGGATTAATCCTTAATTAGGTTTGGATTAAGGAAGAATGAGGGTTTAGGGAATAGCAAAAATATTCCATAAATCTCCTTTTCACTTAAACAAGGTTTAATTATCTCAATTAAGGGATTAATTCACTGTTCATGTGCTTAATTATCCTTAATTACACTAAGAGGGTGATTAAAGGTTGGGTGATTAAGCGTTCATCAATTAATTTCCCTAATTAACTCATTAATAAATTCCAAGAAAATTAAGGAGTGTCATCCCAAAAATAATGGAATTAAATTAATTAAAAAATTAAGGAGAGGTTATTAAGTTTTTAATTAAACCCTAATTAGAAAATCTTCTATTCAAAGTTAATTAGAAATAATTTTATTAGATTCTCTGAATTATCTTTAAAATGAGCCCTTATATATATATATATATATATATATTTCTACATTTAATTATGAATATATGAAATTTCTGTGATTAAGAGAAAATTAAATAGCCTAATTATATAACTAATCCCATCGGTGCCATGTGGGCTGCTGATGTGGCATGCGCTTTCCATGTGACGTGATGGGATTGGTTATTTAAGTTGTCAAATCGTTGTCGCATCAACCGATGGTGCTACTTACTTTCCCCGCCCAATCAAGGATTGATGATGATTAAACCCGAATAAAAGAAAAATCGATGTTTTAATCAAGACCGCCCATCCAAAACATGGAAGGATGGTCCATGATTCATCCCTTGCTATGAGAGATGGAGACCGCCCATCCTCCATCCGAGCTCACTTGACCCTGGATTGGAGATTCAACACACCATTAAGAAGCAAGAAGAAGATCCAATGGTAGAATTTAAATGGGATTACATCTTCATAAAGACCAAACAATTTTAAACTAAGCTTGGTTTAGTCATACCTGCTAGGCTAGACCTGCTTCCAACCATGGAGGTAGCTCTTAGTGGAGATGAAGCTGAAGGTTTTAAGATTTGTGATGAAGTGGATCTTCTAATTGACCAAGGCTTGCTTCAATGGCTTGCAACTTTGGTCTAGGTGAGGCTTCCATGGCTTGGATGCTTGGGATTTTCTTTGGATGAACTCGACTTAGTACCTTGATGGTGCTTGAAGAGAAATTAGAGTTTGATTGAGAATTGAGCAAAGTGGAAATCTCCCTCACCTCCCTTATTTTGGCTTTGAAGAAATACGAGAAGGAGAAATTGGAATGAGCTTAGGAATGCCTAGGAAAGCTAGTGGATGCTTGCCTTTGATCCTCTGAGCTCAATCCAATGCAAGAGGAGTGAATTGAGTTGGAATGAGGGGGAGTATATCTCCCCCTACTTGAATTGGGCATTGAGAGCCTTTTTTCCATTTTGATCATATTTCCCTAATGGAATGGGTTGGTTTGGTTGTTATGAGCTCCATGTGGTTTGGTTTTGGTACAAGAGTGGAAGTATGGAGGTGCACATGTGTTAAAATGAGTGTGGGAGGTGATCCATGTGGAGAATTTTGAGGATGGGTTTGGCTTGGGTTGGGTTTCATGACCCAAACCATTGGGTCATGTGCACCTCCCTTGGTGTCCAAATGGTCCAAAAGGATGCTAAGTGGTCTTGAGTTGGAATATGAAAAATTCCAAGTGAATTTGATCATGGTTACCCTTGACCTAGGGTAAAATGGTCATTATTTTTTGATTTCAGATATTTGGAATGATTGAAAATGGGTTGTGCCAATTTTCAATGAATTTGGCATTGATTTGATATGATTTGGTTCAAGTTGACCCATTTAGGAAAATCAACAATCAAGTTGACAAATTGGTCATTAAACCATGGGTTAGTCAAGTTCAAATGATCATTTGGAGCCTATGGGTGTCATTGGTTTGGTTCAATTTAATTTATATTTGGTTTTGGTTCATTTGAGTTTACTTAGGGCAAATGGGTCAAGTTGACCAATTGACCCATTTGACCAAATTGGGTTAGGTCATGGGTTGGTTTAGACTTGGTTGATCATTTGAAATGTATTGAAAGCTTTGATTTCAATCAATTTTGGCTTAGTTTGATTTCAAGTTGATTTGACCTTTTTGGTCAAGTTGGGTTCATGATCAATTGGGCTAAGTTGGGTCTAGTTGGCAAATTGATGCTTTGGTCAAGTTCAACAAGTGATTTAGAATGAATTTGACCCATTGGTTGCAATCAATTTGGTTTAGATCAAGATTTGACCCTTGGGTAAAGTGGTCAAGTGCCAATTTGACTAGGTTTGGCTCAATTGGTTTGATCATGTTCAATCATTGGTTATGAATTATTTAGATCAATGGTTTCAATCCATTTGGCCTATGGTGGATTTTGGCTAGTTTGGGTTTCATTTTGGTTAAGTGATGACCTGCTCAACAGCTAGGTTTGACTTAGTTTGACTAATTTAAGTGATTGATTATCTCATGATGATTGTTGCTCACAATGTGAGGCTTAGGTGGGCTTAGTTCAATCCAATTTGGGTTGGATTAGAATTTGGCTCAAAAAGGTGTTTAGGTCACTTTGGGTCAAATGAACCTAAATGGGTCAATTAGCTTGATCAAGGCTTGATTCAAGTTTGGTTGAAGTCACATATGGACTTATGATTGAAATATAAATTCAATTGCAAGTGATTTGGAGTCAAATGGGTTTTGATTCATTTGACAATTGCTAGTTCAAAAGGGTGAATATGGTTTGACTTGGGTTAGTTTGATTTTGATTTGATGATTGAAGTTTGTGTTTATATCTGATTGATTGAGTTGGAGAAAATCTAAGGGTTTGGATTGATTTGAGAATGATTTGTAAGTTCAAGAATTTGACTTGAAAGGGTATATGTTGGTTTTAGGTTAGATTTAGGTTTGAGTTTTGAATTTAGTTTTGGTTATTTGAATTTATATTTCATTTATATTTATGAATATAAATGAGAATATAAATAGGTTATGAGAAAATCTCTTGAGCTTTAAGTGATTTGGCTTTGATTTGAGCTAAGTTCATAAGATGAAATCAAAGTGACTTAGGAAAGATTTTGGATCTAGACTTGAGTTTTGGATTTAGTTTTAGTTATTTGAATTTATATTTTATTTATATTTATGAATATAAATGAGAATATAAATGGGATGTGAGAAAATCTTTTGAATTTGAAGTGATTTGAATTTTTGGAGTTAATTTAAATGATTTGAGAAAAAAATCATTTAAGTTGGAATTGATTTGAATGATTTTAGAAAAAAAATCATTTAAGTTAGAAATTTATTTGAATTTTGGTTTGGAATTGATTTTAGTTTGAAGTTGATTTGATTTGAATTTGAAGTTAGTTTGGATTTGAAGTTCGACTTGAAAGAAGAAAGTAAGGATTGGGTTTAAGCTATAGGGTAGGCAAGTTTTCCTAACACCCTTAAGGCGTAATCTACTCCTATGGATAACTCTTCTAAGTCTCTAGGGTTAGGTTAAGTGTTCACCTATTTACTTAGAAGTGTATTAAGAATAAGAAACTCTTAATGTGTAGAGGAGTCCTATGTCTGGGATGGAGAAGTTGAGAGCTCACTCCAAAAGTGAGGTCAACAAAGCCAATAGGTGTGACATAAGATACAGCACATATGGTGTTGACCGAGATGATCAACAACCAAATAATCATACAAGCACTAACAAAATGATCTACCCTAAACCGAGGTGAAGGAATCAAGAGCTTTGTGTAATGCAACTCTACCTATGCCTAAAACATAAGAGAGTGAAGGAGGAATCCACTAGGGATTGAGTATGTGAGCCTTCCTCTAGGGGAGAAAATTCAAGTCATCTACTGGGGGATGAGAGGTTTTGATTTCATTTAGGTCTCATTGGAGAGAATTTTGATTTTATTTGTTGATTTAATTCAGTGTTCCATTGGGGATGAAAAAGTGAACTCTCCACTAGGGGCAAGTTCAAGTCATCTACAGGGGAAAAGAGGTTATGAAATCCACTGAGGGATTAGATTTTGGGATCCATTGAGGTACTAGAAAGACTTGCATCTCACTAGGGAGAAGCTGATTTATTTTATTTGTTTGATTGGTTTGACTCTACTAGGGAGGTGGGTTGAATTTATTTTGTTTTTTTAGTTTGACTCCACTGGAGAGAAAGGTTCAATTTGTTTTAGATTTTAAATTTTGAATTTTGAGATGGACCCTGTTGGTTTACGATGGATTGTACTGAGTAGGGACCATGTCGGCCTTGATCTAACTTAGATTTACCAATCCAAAGGGGTAGTCTATCAACCACATAGTAAGACTATCCAAATCAAAGGGGTTGCCTTTCGATTTGTAATGGTTAATTCAGGGAGGAAAGCATGGGGACTCACATCTTTCTTAATAGAAGATCGCAGGAGTGACATACTAACAAAGTAATATGTCAACCCGACATAGGGCTGACTACTAAGTGAATGCCATTGGGGAACTTAAATCAGCTCAAAGATAGTCAAAGTTAATTTCACTTTTGATTATATTTGATGGATCCCATCAGTTTGTGATGGACTACACTAACTAGGGACCATGTTGGCCTTGGTCTAACACAGATTTACCAATCCAAAGGAGTAGATTACTAGCCGAGGGAGAACTATCCAACTAAATGGGTACCTTTTAATTTGTAGTTAATTTAGGGAAGAAAGCATGGGGACTCGCATCTTTCCTGAATGAAAGACCACTAGGGAAACATATAAGTAAGGTAACATGCCAACTCGACCTAGGGCTACCTATCAGTTTGCGACAGTCATGCTAGAAAGAATGCATAGTATACTTATATCTTCCAAAGCAAAATGACCACCAGGTTAACCTATTTGTGGAAAAATAGATTGAACCTGACCTAAGGGCGACTACTAAGAGAGTGTCAACCTAGGGACTTATCTCTACTCAAGAGTAATGCAATTCCTATAAGGAGTTCTATTAACACTGCCCTTAAGATAGGATGTCTGCTTGGGAAAGGGGTCGCTGAGGGCTTGAATTCCTAATCCACAAGAAAATTAATTTGTTTATTTGTTTATCGTGAACCATGTTGGTTTGTGAGGAATCATGCTGAGAAGGAACTTATATTAGCCTAGACCTATCTCAGATTTACTAAACCAAGGGAGAATCTGTGCATCCGTTGAATGGATTCTCCAACCACAGGGGTGACTACTAGGAAAAGGGGATTGTCCAATCCAAGAGTAACCCGAGTAGTGTCTAAATAGGGTCGCTAAGTAAGTGATCCAAATAGAATGCCTGCAGGAAGGGGCCACTAAGGGCTTTATCCAAAACCTTGGAGAAGATAATTTGTATAGGTATTCGATGGCCAACTCAAAAAGAAAGCATGGGGACTCACATCTACTAAGAGTGGTGTATCCACTGTGAGTCGCTATCAGCATAGTGAACATCAACCAACCTAAGGTGCCAGTTGATTTGCGACAATCAGCCTAGGAAGAAAGCATCAGGGACTCACATCCTCTGATAGTGGAACTGATTGTCGAGATAGTCTATCTTTGGCTCAATAGGTGCTATCCGATAGAGGACAACTACTGAGTGAATGCCATTGGGGGACTTATATCAACTTAGAATGTAGTAAAGAGGAAAGGAGCCTATGGGGGACTTACCTTAAACCTCAAATATACTCAACCTAGTTAATGCATGATGGCTAGTTCAAGAGGAAAGCATGTAGGCTTACATCTTCTTAAATGAAGTCAACATGAGGTAGCTTACTAGCTTTGCAGTGAAGTCTACCAAACTAACAAGGCACTCGTTAGTTTGCAATGGTCAAGTCAAGAAGAAAGCACAGGGACTCACATCCACCATACAAGTGACCACTAGGGTGATGTACTAACAAAGTAGTATGTCAGCCTGACCTGGAGCAACTAATGAGTGAGTGCCACAGGGGGCTTGCTTATCAAAATACGAGACAAAAGATATGTTTGTTTTTGTGTTAAAGGGAATATGATTCTTATCTCATACCTACCTTAAACACATTGGGGATTTTGATGAAATGGTGCCATAGATAGCAATTGTGATTCCACTAAGAAAGGATGCCGCTTGGGTTCTCTTACACCTAACTTAGTTGTGCTAGTCAAAATAGGATGTCTCTTGTGTTCTCTCACACCTATTCTAGTAGCACTCAAGGAATTATGGTTAATTTCTATTTGTGTTGTGAAAGAAGGATAGGATGCCTCTTGGGTTCTCTTACACCTATCCTAAATACGTTGTGGTGGATTCGCAAATAAGCAAATAATGTTTCAAAAGAAGAGAATATTTTGATGAATGGGAATAGAATTTTTTATGATAATTATTTTCAAACATGATTTTATAGGTAATATTTCTTCAAATAGAGCCCATTAATTGGAAGCATTGGGTGTTCCCCTTTATAATCAATAAGTTGACAAGATCGTCCTTAATAGGCCTTCTCTATAATAAAAGGGCCTTCTCAAGTGGATTCAAACTTTCCTCCCAACTTTCGATAGGAAACAATCGATCTTCTTAGAACTAGGACAAGTTCTCCTGCTTGAAAAATTCTAGAGTAGACTAGCTTGTTATGAGCTTAAATCATTTTGACTTTATATAACTCGAGTTGCACACCAGAGCCTCTCCTCCAAACCTTGAGCTCTTCTAACAACAACTTTGCATTCTCTCAGAGTGATTTTTTACCCATTATTATCCTTAGTGATGGGAGTTGAACTTAATGGTAGAATGGCCTTACCCATACACTAAGGAGAATGAGTGATTGAGTTGGAGTTGTATGTGGTGCGTATGCCCATAAGCTTCAACTAACTACTCATGCCACTCGCATTATCAAGAGTCTTCTTTAGTATCTGGATGAGAGTTTTGTTGAATACTGCAGCCATTTGCTGGGTAGTAGATGGTGGAGTATCTCCAATCTATATCATGTCTTGACAAAGCTATTGATCTTGTGCTCTTGAATGCGCATTATCAAATATAACCGTCAAGGCACCCCAACATATATGATATGGTTCCTAAAAAATAGAGCACATGCGGTGACCTCTTTTGAGTGGGATTGCCTCACCACTTGGAAAAGTAGTGGTAGTAGAATAAACCGATGACCCTTGGAAGAAGAGCGATCAGACCCACAACCAACACTCAAATGGCCATGAGGCCAATGTAGGGTGTAGAATGTTGGGTGATTGATGTAGGACCACACAGTGTACCTAACACTGATGGAATCTCCTAACCACGTTCATGCAGTCTTTAATCATCAAAGGCTAATAGTATCCTAGTCTCTTAACCTTTATTTTTTCTTCAGACTAGATTGATACGCTCTGCATAAACCTGAATATACCTTGGTCACGATCCTATAGGCTTTATGTTTGTCTAAATAATGTAACCACACTTGATCGAAAGACCATAGGTACAAGGTGCCATCCACGAGAGCATAAGAGAGAGCTCTCTACTTCATCTGATAGGCTTGTGACTTCTCTTGAGGTAGTTTTCCTCTAGTCAAGTAATCTATGAATGGCTGCCTTCAATCCAGCTTCTTGTCTTTTTTAGCAACGGCAACCTCCCCTTCAAGAGAAAATCTCTCAACGAGTTCAACATTAATAAGGGATATGACTTGTCTGTTTTGGACCCTTATTGGAATGGACTCATCTTTTGGACATGCCAATTCTTTGGCAAGTTTGGCCAAAGCATCTACTACTGCATTCTCTCCTCTAGAGACCTTGTAGATGGTGACCTTAGGGATTTGGGCCAATAGCTTCATGGTGTACTCATGGTAATGATGAAGCTTGGGTTTCAAAACCTTATAGGACCCCATAATTTGGTTGATGACCAGCCGAGAATACCCATAGATGTTGATGCTTTGATACACATAATGGTTAACTGCATCACAATCAAAGCCTCATACTGGCTTGTTGGTGTAGGATGGATGGAGTATGAGAATCTCATCACATCTCCGAGTTAAGAGAACTATTCTTACCCCTGCCTTTCCTAGAAGAGTAGATCATGATTCTTCTCCTTTATGAAAGGAAGCTTCACCATCAAAATACATCTCCCAACAATGATTGTCAACCTCCCCTAAGTTCATGATTTGTTCGCCGTGAGATCGCCACTGCGAGAGTTAGCAGAAGTGTGTCGCTAAGAAATCTATTGGTGCTTGTCCTTTCATCGTACGGAGAGGATGAATGTAATATTAAACTATGAGAGAATCATGGACCAACGTGCCAACCATCCAGATAATGTTGGATGTGTCATGAGGTACTGTAGTGGATTGATTTTTGAAATCAAGTTTACCTTATGAGAAAGCATAAAGTGCCATAACTTTTGGGATGCAGAGATTAAAGCTAGGTAATGTTTCTCAATAGGTGGGTAGTTTGCTTCGAGGGATCGATAATGACGAGGTAGAGAGCATTCTCCTTCCTTCATCATTGTTTGAGCCAACAAAGTCAAGGGAGTCATCCAATGCAGTAGAGGATAAGTGGCGCCTGAGGGGATGCTAGAACTAGGCTTTACTAAATACTGCTTGATATCTTCAAAGACATGCTGCCACTTGTTATCCCAGTTGAACTTGGCATCCTTTTTGATAAGTGTTGAAAATGGCTTGCATCTTTCCGATAGGTTGGAGATAAAGCATCTTAGATATGCCAACCACCCATGGAAAGATTTGAGTTGGGTTAGACTTTTAGGGGGTGTCATTTCTAAGATAGCTTTGATCTTTTATGGATCTATTTCTATTCCCGGGACAACAAACCCAAGGAACTTACCCTAAACACTTCAGTTCTTCATTTTGGTTAAATTATCTTAACATTTGAAAAACTCTCAAGTCAAAGAGATGGTCTTCCTTTTCTTTTGCTTTGACTACTAGATCATCAACATAACATTCAACTTGATGATGAATGAGTTCATTGAAGATTTGATTCATGCTGGTATGTAGCAGGCATTTTAAGGCCAAAAAGGCATGACCTATAATAATAGATTCCAATTCAAAAAGTAGTGTTTCTTTCATCCTCGGGGCCATCTTGATTTGGTTATAGCGATGACCCATCCATGAAGGAGAATAATGCATGAGATGAGGTGATGTCCCATTAATTATAAGAGGAAATTCATCCTTAGGACATGCCTTATTTAAGTCCTAAATTGACGATATGCAATTTGGCCATTCTTTTCTTAACCGCACGCATAAGCCAACCGTAGGGTATTTTATTCCTTGATGAAACCAACATTGATCAATTTCTTCACTTCAAAAATGACTTATTGTTCGATTTCTAATCGCATGCATCTAGGAGCTTGCTTGATAGGGTTAGCGTTAAGATCTATTACTAGTTTGTGAATTGCTATGTCAAGAGATAATCTGGGCATTTCTTCATAGCTCCATGAAAAGTAGTCCTTAAACTTAATCAATAGCCTAACTAAGTCATTAGTTGCTTCTTCATTTAGCAGAGAACTGATGTATGCCGGGCATGGATCTTCTTCCATCCTGAGGTTGATTTCATTAAGCTTTTTGATTGTTGAATGGATTTCTCTTCAAATTTTGGTGTTGCATCTTTGATTTGAAGATCATATAGATCATCTAAAGTTTCTAAACACATTTCATCATAAGAGTTAGTGTGGTTTGAGAAGAACCTATCAGACTCCAGATGATTGGTCACAACTAAGCAGTAATCATCATCGTTCGACCCACCATCAATCCTAGTCCTCGATTGATTGCATCCCTCCGTCCACAGCTTCTCAAAATACTTTGTGCTTAGACCATGTATAAGGAATCAAACCTTTCTTTGCAAGATTAAGAACACTAGGAGTACCAATCAAAAGGCAATTCTATTAAATCTTTATATGAATTATCCTCAAGTTCTACATTAGCCTCTAGACTTGGATGATGATCCCAATAGAATCTCTTTGACTTAACATCCATGGAAGACCTAGGGGCTTCCTTAACTACTAAACCTTCAACTTTTTGAGATGAAAGTGAGGTTAGAGTTAAAGTTCCTAACTGCTTCCTGATAGTCTTACATAAATCAAATTCGAATACATTTGTGCTTTGCTTGGAGGCTTGGTCTTCATCACTGTCTGACTCGAGTGTCACCTCCAATGAAACAGAGGGTTGGCTGCTAATCACATGACTCATCCTCCAGCCGGATTCCAAGTCTATGTGAATAGTAGGGTACTCTGCTGAACAGAATAACTGCTATGGCGCCAACCGGGGTTTTCCACCCTAAAAATTCTGTCCGCCTCCCTGGTGGAGGTTGAGTCTCACCCATATGTCCATGATGGAATGAACTGTGGGTGGAATGTGACATGAGGCTCTACTTCTTTCTTGATGTCCTTTACTTTCTCACTTGTATTTTCTTTCTTCTTTTCTTTTTCTTTTTCTTTTCCTTTTTCTTATTTTTATTTTATATTTAAATTTAAAATTTGACTAAGTTAATGAGAAAAGGTGTTTTGAGGAAGATAATAGGTTGCATCTTCATATATCTCAACCTCTCTAATCAAAAAATGGCTTTTCATCTCCTTTCGACACAAAGATTCATTCCTGAACTTGATGCGATGTTGGGAGGATGGAATCATCTTATTTTCTGGTGTATCCAAGGTCTATCGAGCAAAGCAGTGAATGAAGTATCTGAATCAATTATGTAGAACTTAGCTTCAGTCTTCCAATCACCTATTTCCAAAGGTAACACTATGGAGCCTAGCCTTTCTCACCCTGTTCATTGAATCCTCTTAACATCATCAGATCTCTTTGGAGTGTAGAGATATCAATCTTTAAATAGGAAAGGGTCTTTAGACTCATAATATTCATAGATGCACTTGGATCAACCAAAATCCTAGAAAGTCTGAATCTACCCATGTCCACTGTGATGTAGAGGGGACGGTTGTGCTCCATGTCCCCCAGAAGAAGGTCTTCATCGGTGAAGGTGCCTCCCAGGGCTTCTCTTGAATAATATGCCTCCTCTCCAATAGCAATCAGCTAAGCTAAGCATATCTCTAGATTAAGAAGAGCCTTGATTAATGTTTCCCTCATCTCTTTGGATAAGACAAGGGTATCATATATGGTTAACTTAGCTGGCAACTTTCTTAGGTGAGAGAGCACATTGTAATTCACTTTGGCCTGATCCTCCAAGAATATCCAGGGGAGGAGCATCTTGTGGAGGGGCTTCTTTCTCACCAATACAAATGACTTATTTTTCCTTATCTTGAGGTGTGCCCTAGGAGGTAGAACCTTGCCACTATGGAGGTTAACTTTAATGATCTCTTATGGCAGTTCAATGGAAGATTCTACCTGCTCATCAAGCTCACCTACGACTTCTCCTATAGGACCTTCAGAATTAGATGATTCTAAGTTTATCTCAAGTGGTGAACCCATATTTTTTAGAGAAGGAATGTCCATCTCTGAATCAAAAAGAGGAAGATCAAAGTTATTATAATAATTATTTAGACTTGAAGAAATTTCTATAAGAGTAGAGTCAGACAACCCATCAGAAGTGAAATAAATGCAATTCAAACTAGCTTTATTCCTTGATTTCTTGGATTTTGAAGGATGTACATAGTAGAAATCTAGTAAACTAAGTGGAGTGAGGGATTTGATGCCCTACTAGAAGAAGAGCTAGCTGAAGTAGAAGTGCTCTCAGTAGTTGTAATGGTGGTGGAGCGGTTGGTGGTTGTTACTTTACTATCTGGGGTGCAGTGTTGTTGTTAAGCTCCCACCTTCCCTAAGTTGTTTTGACAACTTGCAAACCTTCCTTGATGTTGGAGGTTTGAGCTGCCTCAGGCACCTGCAAGGAACGTTTCTTGATTTTTGAAATAATCTTTTTAGAGGTTCAAAATAAAGAGATATCCCAACCTTCTTTAAGTTTTGAGAGGATCGCATGTATCCCCAAGGATTACCCTAATGGAACTGGATGGTTGTTCCACTAGGTATTCCTTTGGGATAACTATGGCACCTGTCTTGTAGCTGTGCTCAAGCCAGTCCTTGAATGTAAAGCAATCCTCCAAAATATGGACTAGCATACGATGGTAGGGGAAAATGTTAGTGTTATTGATCCTGCCCACTTCCTCCGGCTTTCTATGCTCAGGTAGCTAAAAGTCAGGTTTCTTTAATAGGTTCTTAAAGATTTTCCTAACTACCTCCCACTTAAATGAATAAGATTTTTTTAGTTTATCCAAAAGATTAGGTGGATGGTAGCTACTGGTGGTATGTGTACCCACTTTGGTGAGGAGGAGGGTGGCGAAGCCATGGAGGCTACTATGACGGTAGATAGATGGTGGTGAGGAGGTGGAAATGATGGCTATGGAGCTCGAGGTCTTTCATACTACTCTCTGGCCGGTTGCTTCCCCTTATCCACTTATTGCCCCTGACTTTTTCTCATAAGCTTTCATAGCTTTGGATTTGATGATTGATCCGAAAAAGGAAAATGTTTGGCTTCTCCTTGTAAGCTAGCCACCTTGTTGATTAGCTTCTCAAATGTCTTGATGATAAAACCTTTGAGCATGAAGGCTGAAATGATTATTCTTTAATAGAATTTTTATGGCTATTAGGTTCTGTGGTTCACATTTCATACTCAAATTATACCATCGAGAATATAATCAACAAGGGACTCACACCAGGTGTTGTTGAACACAGATCCATCTCCCTTTGTTAAGCTCGACAAACCTCTTAATGAAGAGTTGCTCCAATTCGTAAAATATTCCGAACTATTGGGAGTTGAGCGTACCAATCAAAGTCTATATGCTAGCGATAAAATCAGATCAAGAGAGCATCACTTACCACATTTGCAGGTTATGTGCTATATGTGGGTTCCCGCCATCAAAACTCTTGAAAGAAGGTGGCACAAAACCCTTAGGATATTGGATGACATCAAATATCTCTGGGTAGGGTCTACCCAGGCGATGATCCTCTTTGGGGTGCCTCCTCACTTCTTTAACCATGAGTTTAATATCCTTTTCTTGTGAGGTACTATCCACTTCCTTCTAAGCTAGTATTGCCCTACTCTGCAGGTGAACTCTTGGCATCCAAGACATGCACAACTTCAGTGAGGTCTCTATAATAATAGGATGCACTTTCGGGGCTTGATTCTGAAGTGCCAAGACTACTGCTAGCAAATCCTCAAGCCTCTTTCCCATCTTGTTAATTTGTTCATCCTTCTATTTAAGCTGTTGAAGGAGGTGTTGGGTGTATCATCACACTTTCGGCCTGCACCTTCCAAACTCTGCTGATCCCAAAAGAAGGAACCTCTGGTATCAACCATATGCACTCCCGCTGAATCCTCTAATAAATCATCTTCATTGGGATCAAAACTGACCTTCTCCTCTTTAAGTTGGACCAGTCATATCTTAGGATCTCCTTCTTCTCTACTAGATATTGGGCTACAATATCATCGAGAGAACTGTCCAACTGCGCGGGCATAAATGATCAAAGCTGACTGGTGGTGGGATCACTGTCATGAACAGAGAGACATCTAACCTCTCCTACTATTAGAGAGCTGATTTTGTGAGGACTACGCTCACTGGAGGATAGATGCTCCTAACTGTCACTAGATCTAGGTGGAGTAGTACTCCTAGGAGGATCTATAACCATGGGGATAGTGGTACCATCTCCTTCTCCCTCGGCTGCTACTATATCTAAGATCTGTTGTGGTGGTGGTGGTGATGGCACAACTACTATGCTCCGAGGTCTCCATTCCCTCTTCACTATAACTAGGCAGGAGGTAGAGCAAGAGAGTTTGACCTCACCTCAGTAGGCGGTGTAGATAGAATGAGATCTTTTGGTCGTAGCTGGATCACCTGTGGGGCTTTCTTTTCACTGGATGCTACCTTCATGGCCTTTACTGGAATAGTGGAAGATGGAACTTGTACTAGAGATGGTGGGCGTGGAGTAGAGTGGTGTGGAGGAGGCATCATGGACTCTCTCTGTGCAGGAGCTCTCTCTATGGTGGGTTGTACCCATCAATACAATGCTGTCAGAATGACCAACGTAGGTAGCATTGATCGGGAAAGCGATAAGGCGAGCTGGCCCTACTTGTACCTTTGCTCTGCTAGTAACCTATATTGATACACGGGCCTCCTTGGCCCTCTTCTATCGATGCAACCACACATGAGGATGATGACTAAATAAATCAAATTGAGCCCTCACTTCCATAAGCTCGCTTCTACTGATCTAAGGCCCGATATGACCTCCCCCTCTAGAGCCTCATGTATGCTATGGATGGATGGCGAGATCCTCTAATATCTTCCTCTCATTAGATTGAGAGGGGTCAAACTTGTTCTGTGATGAAGAAACTATCAGGTAACTCCTCTATAGCACGGCGCCTCAGCTCCTTGGCTATGCACATGTGATGTTACTTGATCTTATGTGATTGTCTTTGGGTCACGCTAGGAGAGGCGAGAATGGGAACTGACCTCACCTGGGTGGGAGACTATTCTAACAAGGGACCCTTCCCCTTGGAAGCCAAGGAGTGCTTGGGTAAGAACCAGAATGCAGTCCACTGGCTATGGGAAGCGCCACCTTCCTCTTAGTGGGGAAAACTCGAGTTAGATGGAATCTAAACATGGATGACATGCGCCTGTCACCACACTCCTTCGGCGGGTGAGTCCCTCCAAGTGATCTAGCCACTTGAATCTCAAAATGAATTAGGGGAGCAAAGTTGATCTGGGGGAGGCTAGCCTAATCCAATGCCAAATTCATCCCAAAAGAAAAAGTAAACACGTATTTTTAGGCATTCATTTGAATTGAACTTAACTGATCTTGAGAAACTGACTGAAGCTTGGTTGAACTTCTACAATTTTTGGAGAACAAACCTAAATCAAATTTTTTGCTTTAATTTATTTTTTAGAATTTGAATCCACACTCAACAATTTGAACAAGTTAAGTGGGGCTTTTTTAATTTGGAGAGAGATTTTGAGTTTAGAATTGGAAAAGAGATTTTTGAATATATAATCCATTTTCAACAAATTTGTGTATGTTGAAAATGGGTTCAAATATTTTGAGATTTTGATGCTTCCATTGGTTCATATTTGATTTTGATTTTTTTTGAGGACCCTTCATTTAACAAATTTGAGTATGTTAAAGTAAAGGGTCAATTGATTTTATTTGGGATTGCTCACTTAGCAAATTTGGGTATGATAAATGAGTTATTTTAGAATTTTTCTTCTTTTGTTTGCTTGTTTGTGAATTATGTGTGAATTTGAGAATGGAATCTTCACTTAAAAAATTTGGGTATGCTAAATGAAGAATCCAAATGTGTTCTTTTGTTTTGGATTTTGAAAAATGGGATCTTTACTTAGCAAATTTGTGTATGCTAAATAAAGTCAAAATGTGTTTTGCATTTTATTTTTGTTTTTGAAAGAGAGGATCTTTACCTAGAAAATTTGGGTATGCTAAATGAAGAATCCAAATGTGTTTTATGCTTGTTGATTTTGAAAAGAGGATCTTTATTTAGCAAATTTAGGTATGCTAAATAAAAGAATCCTAATGTGTTTTATTTTGATTTTTGAAAAGAGGATTATTTACTTAGAAAATTTAGGTATGCTAAATAAAAGAATCCAATGTGTTTTGTTTTGATTTTTGAAAAGGGGATTCTTTACTTAGCAAATTTAGGTATGGTAAATAAAAGAATCCTAATGTGTTTTATTTTGATTTTTGAAAAGAGGATTCTTTACTTGGCAAATTTAGGTATGCTAAATAAAAGAATCCTAATGTGTTTTATTTTGATTTTTGAAAATATGATTCTTTACTTAGCAAATTTAGGTATGCTAAATAAAATAATCCAAATGTGTTTTTTTTTTATTTTGAAAAGAAGATTCTTTACTTAGCAAATTTAGGTATGCTAAATAAAAGAATCCAAATGTGATTGATTTTATCATTTTTGGAAAGGGGATCTTTACTTAGAAAATTTGGGTATGCTAAATGATGAATCCAAATGTATTTAATCTTTTGATTTTGAAAAGAGGATCTTTACTTAGCAAATTTGGGTATGCTAAATAAAGAATCCAAATGTGTTTTATTTTTTTTATTTTTATTTTTGAAAAGAAGACTTCCATTTAACAAATTTGGGTATGTAAAAATAGAAGTTAATTTTATTTTTGAAAGATGAAATCTGTATGTGTGATTATTGCTTTTTGAAAACACATGTGGGATGTGTTGAGTGGAATTTCAATGTTGTGATTTTGCTTGGAACTGAAACTTTTATTCAACATATTTGGATGTATTGAATGGAAAGGCTCATCTTCAAATTTTGTTCATTTTGAAAAGAAAGAAATTCTAACTTCAACATATGTGAGATATGTTGAAATGGAATTTCAATATTATGACATTATTCTATTTGGAAATGAAATCTTCATTCTATAAATTTGGGTATATTGAATGAGAATGCACATCTTCAAATATGTGCTTTTTGGAAATATGACTTTAGTTTTATTTGGAAATGAAATCTTCATTCAATAAATTTGGGTATACTAAATGAGGATTTACACAAGTGCTTTTTGAGAAGATGATTGTTGATTTTGTTTGAAATGAAATCTTCATTCAATAAATTTGAGCATACTGAATGAGGATGTTCATATGTGTTTTTCTTTTTTGAAAAGATGATTGTTGAATTTGTTTGGTAAAATAAAATCTTCATTCAATAAATTTACATATTTTGAATGAGGATGTTCATTTGTGCTTTTTTTTGTGAAAATATGGTTTTGATTTTATTTTGGAAATGATCCTACATGTAACAATCTTGAAGATTGTTAGATGAGGTTAAGTTATGTATATGTTTTACGAAACTTTTTTTGTGTAAAACTTCTTATTGTGTGAATTTTGGAAAAGTGCTTTCTGAAAAGCTATATTTTTACAAAGGATTTATTTTTCTTTATTTTTGGAATGAGATTTTACCATACCATGAAGATGGTAAGAAAAAAGGCCTTAATTATCTCTTTATTAAATTTTATTTTCACTTATTGGGATCCAGGGGATTTTAAGACCTAGTGAGGTCTACTAAAGGATGTTGGCTAGCTTAGCTTAAGAATGAAATAAACTAAGTGTCAATGGAAAAGAAGGATAGTATTAGACTCATATGAAATATTAATCCACTTTCGATACTTAAAGACAACCATCATTTACCAAAGATAGAGAGAAACTCCTCAGCGGAGTCACCAAAAAATTTGTGGTGAATTTTTCTATCTTCATCTTCATCTATCTTTGAAAAATAAATGAAGACAAAAATTATACTTTGTTGGACAGCATGTAGATCCACAGATGTTCTTATTAGGGTGATCAGGTACGACATTGAGGAATGATGTACTATCTCGAGAGATAGAAGTCACCATCCTACAATGGACTGTCAATCAAAGGACTCTAAGAATGATGGGTCTTTAAATGTAAGAGATTTTCCCTACTTTACATGGAAAAGTAAAGTAGGGTTTATTTTAAACCAGATTTGTTAAGTTCCCTATAGAGGCAAGCCGCCATAGTTAATTACATCCTAAGGAATGAGATTCCTTAAGAATACTCTCGATTAAGGTAAATGATCATTGTCTCCAAAGATTTCAAAGATAGGATTATCATTCAATTGGTTGTTTTTGGAAGATCAAATGGTATTGATCAAGAGGAGGAGTTATTATTGAAACCAAAGGGAGATAAGTAAGGGATGTTGTTGACCTCATTTTCAGGATGAGCTCTCAACTCCTCCATCTTAGACATAGGACTCCTCTTAGACACTAAGAGTTCCTTAGTATTAAGACACATCTAATGATTAGGTGAACACTTAACCTAACCCTAGAGACTTAGAAGAGTTAACCATAGGAATAGGTTATGCCTTAGGGGTGTTAAGAAAATTTGCTTACCCTATAGGTTGAACCAAATCCTCACTATCTTCTTTCAAGTCAAACTCTAAATTCAAATCAACCTCAAACTTAAATCAACTTCAATTCCAAACCAAACCAATTGATCAAAACCAATTCATGATCAATGTTTGAACTTGACCGAGTCATCATTTGAGCCTAACCTTGGTGGCCACTCAACCCAAGTTGACCCAAACCTAAAAAAGTTAAAATATGTCAAATATTGATTTAAGCCAAATTGATTGAAACCAATGGAATTCATTCTAAAACACTTGAACTTGACCCTCAATTGGACTAGACCAATCAAGCGATGAACCCAACTTGACCTAAAAGAAAAATTGACCCAAAATCAAATCAAATCAAAATAGAATAACCAAAGATTACAACATATTTCAAATGACCAACAAAACCTAAACCAATCCATGACCTAGCCCAATTGAGTCAAATGGGTCAAATTAATCAACTTGACCCATTTGAGCTAAATGAAATCAAATGAACCAATACAAAATATAAACCAAATTGAACCAAACCAATGATGCATTTCAAATGGTCATATGAACTTGACCCAACCCTTGGTTTGATCCAAATTGACCAATTGATCAACTTGAACCAAGTTGACCCATTTTGACCTAAATGGGTCAACATGAGCCAAATGATATCAAATCAACTCCAAATTCTTTGAGATTTGGCCCAACCCAATTTCAAACTATTCTAAGTCAGCCCAAAGTGAAATCAAAGCCAAATGATCATTTTACTCCTAGGTCAAAAGTGCTATGGATAATTCCGAATTTGGTCATATCCTTTCATGGCCACTTGGCACCCTCTTAATGGACCAAGTGGACACTAATGATAGTGCACATGACCCAATGGGTTTTGCCAAAAACCCAAGGCCAAACACCATCCAATAGGAAATTCTCCGGATGGGATCACTCCTCCACTCAAATAAGCACATGGAAACTTCTCCACTCCCTTATGCCAAACAATCACATGCCACCAACTAACAAACTCTATCAATCAAGCCAATTGATCTAAAATGGAAGGGAGGCTCACGACCATTTGATCCTTATAGGGGGGATATACTCCCCCTAATTCCACTTCATTCCACATCATTCACACTCGATTGAGCCAGGAACTCAGAGCAAGCTTCTCCAAATTCTCCAAGCTTCCTCAAGCATTTCTTATTTCTCCATTATCGATTTCCTCAAGCCGAACGAGCCGAAAATAGGGGAGCTCATTGAAAATTCCAACTCATCCATCACTCAACCAAAAGCCAATTGCTCTTGTAAGCACCCTTACAGACATAATTGAGTTCATCCAAAGCTTCTTCCAAGCTTCCAAGGCACGAGAGGAGAGAGCTAGACTAAAGTTGCAAGATTAGGAGGAGGAGTTTGTCCAATTGGAAGATCTACTCAACCTCAAACCTTCAAACCTTGAATAGGGCTTTGTCTTTGCTAGACGAAGCTACCTCACTAGTTGGGAGCACTGGTAATAGCCTCTGGCAAGGTATGCCTCAAAACTAAGCTTAGGTGTAAGATTCCTTGGTCCTTTATGTAAGAAAGTTTCATCCCATTGCAATTTGACCATTGGATGTCTTCCTTCTTACCTCTAGGTGGTGTGTGATCAATCCCCACTCAATTTGAGCTCAAGTGAGCTCGGTCAGCCCTAAGGATGACTGTTCCCTCTCCATGGCGAGGCGGGGAATGAATCATGGATCGTCCATCCCACGTGTTTTGGATGGACGGTCTTGATTAAAACACGTGAGATCCCATGATAAATCCCTTTAATACAGCGGGCTTGATCTTGATCGTCTGATCTTTGATTAGACAGTTCAAGGGAAACTGCGTAGCACCGTCGGCTGACTGTGTAATCAATTTCACAACTTAAATAATGAATCCCATGTGATAAGCATTACATGATGGGATTAATTATATAATTAGGGATTTAAGTATCTAATAAACCCAAAAACTTCAAGGTTACATAACTAAATATAGAAAAATCAAAAATAATTTAAACTCAAATGCATTTTGAAGATATTTCAACAACAACAACAACAATCCAACTAGGTGGATTACATGAATCCTTCATCTCCATTGTGTCCTATTATGTGTCAAATTCTCATTTAAATCAAGTATACTAAGATCATTTTTTATACATCTTAACCAAGTCTTTTTAGGTTTACCTCTACCTTTCTTAACATAAGAAAAATCTAATGCATCTACTCTCATAATCGGGTCATCAAATGGCCGACACATTATGTGGCCAAACCATCTAAGGCGACTCTCCCTAATCTTATCTACCATTGGAGCTACTCCAACTTTTTCCCGAATATACTCATTTTGCATTCTATCTCTAAGAGTAAAGCCACTCATCCACCTAAGCATCCTCATCTTTGTAACACTTAACTTAGTCTTATGCTTCTCTTTTATTGGCCAACATTCTGCACCATAAGTCATTGCAGGACTTACCACTATCTTATAAAATTTTTCCTTAAGTTTAAGTGGAACTTTTCTATCACATAATAGGCCAGATGCATTCCTCCACTTCAACCATCCAACTTGAATTCTACTAATAACATCTCCATCTATTTCACCATCATTTTGAACAATAAAGCCTAAATATAAAGTTCACTCTTATTAATGACTTGTTCACCTAATGTCACAACACTACCACTAGAACTTCTACAACTAAAATTACTCCATATATTCAGTTTTAGATCTGCTTACGAATCCTTTAGACTAGTTAACCTCCATAATTCAAGTTTACATTTGGACTCCTCTCTAGTCTTATCAACAAGAAGAATGTCAGCAAAAGCATACACCAAGGTACATCTTCTTGTAAATGCCTAGTAAGAACATCCATAACTAAAGTAAAAAAATAAGGGCTTGATCCTTGATGTAATCCAAAATAAAAATATTTTGTCAACCCTCCTTGTGTTTGGACACAAGTAACTAGTATACATATCCTTAATGACTTGAATATAACCAATATTAACTCCTTTCATTCTAGAACTCTCCAAAGAACATCTCTTGAAACTTTATCATAAGCTTTCTCTAAATTAATAAATATCATATGTAGATCCTCCTTACTTTCTCTATGCTTCTCCATTAAACCCTTAACAAATGTATAACATCCATAGTAGATCTACGACATAAAAACGATTGTGAGAAACTTGTATCACATCGTAACTATGCTCGATTACTCTCTCCCATAATTTTAATGTATGGCACATTAACTTAATTCCTCATAATTTGCACACTCTTGTGCATCACATTTATTCTTAAATATAAGAACCAACAAACTCTTTCTCCACTCATCTAGCATCTTTTTTGTCTTTAAAATGACTAAAAAGATTTTGTAACCAAGAAATTCCTTGATCTCTAAACATTTCCACACTTCTTGGAATATTATCGTCCTACTGTTTTTCCACATTTCATTTTCTTTAAAGCTTCACTAACTTCAGATTTACTAATACAATGATAAAAATGAAATTCTCTCTTTTTTTAGGGTATTAAGGTTGCTAAAATCATTCATACTTTCAAATCCTTCATTGAAAAGTTTATCAAAATACCTCATCCACCTATTTTCAATATCCTTTTCTAAAAAAAGCATTTTATTATTTTCATTCTTAATACACCTCACTTGAACTATGTATTTACTTCTCCTATCTCTTTGGTTGGCTAACTTATACATGCATCTTTCACCTTCTTTGGTATCTAATCTATTGTATAAATCACTAAAAGCTAAATTTTTTGCATCATATCGCTTTCTTAGAATCTCTACAGCCACTTTATATCTTTCCCAATTCAATTGTTTTTACATCTAAACCAAGTTTTATAACAATATTTCTTATTTTTATCTTTTCTTGTACACTCTGACTCCACCACCAACTATTTTTATTAAAATAACCTTTCCCTTTTGATTCTCCAAGCACATCTTTAGCTACTTGCTTAATTTTACTTGTTATTTTTCCCACATAATATTAGCTTCCTCATGAACCTCCTAAATTCTAATCTCTTGTAGCTTGCTCTTAAAATATTTTTATTTGTGTTCTTTAAGTGTCCATCTAATTCTAGGACAATAATTTGGTTTATTTTTCTCTTACAACCTTTCATCTTAAAATTTAAAACTAATCGATGTTGGTACTTGGGTATTTTCACTTGGAATGACCTTACAATCTTTACAATCTAAACGATATATTTTTCTTATCAGAAAATAATCAATTTGTGTTTTACTAGATCCATTTTTATAAGTAATAATATGTTCATCTCTTTTCTTAAATAAAGTGTTAGCAACTACAAAATCATAAGCTAAAGCAAAATCTAATATAGTCTACCTTCTTCATTAGTCACTCCAAATCCATAACCACCATGAATACTTTTAAAATCTTCTACCACTCTACCAACATGTCCATTTAAATCTCCTCAATAAATATTTTTCTTCAAGAGGTATCTTTTATATTAATCCTAATTCATTCCAAATTTTTCTTTTTTAAGCTTCCAAACCTACTTGAGGAGCATAGACACTTATAACATTGATAATCTTAGTATCAACAATAATCTTTAAAGCTATAATTCTATCTCCACATCTATTAATATTTATAATATTATCCTTCAAACTTTTATCTATAATCACACCTATACCATTTCTAGTTTGACTTTTACCTGAATACCAAAGTTTAAAACCTAAACTATCAATCTCTTTGGCCTTCTCCCCAACCCATTTAGTTTCAGAAGATATTTTGAAGATATTTCAGAAAGGAATAATATAAAATTAAGTTTAATTGATTTTAAATAATAAATTTCATGCAATTTAGGTTTTATTGGGAAATATAATTATGTTAGTTACTCCCTAATTATTCCATTGATTAATTCCAAATATCTCAGGTATGTTTAGTGGGATGACTTCTGCCTATATTAATTTTCTTGAGATTTATTAATGGTTCAATTAGGAGGATTGCTTGATTCACTCCTAATCACTCCCTTAATCAATTAAATGATTAATTAACCTATTAAATAATGATGAATTCATTAATTAAATTTTTTAATCATCTTGGAATAGTGGATAGACTTAGGGAATGAGATGCCTTTTCTAAATCTTTTCCCTTAGTCTATTTCATTTTAAATGAGAGCTTAATTAACAATTGGTTAATGATTTAATCATTTCATTAAATAATAGCTAATTAATATCAAAATCAAAAAAATCCAAAACTTAATCATATAATCAATCCTTTCTTGGGTAGACACTTAGGTGTTCAATAACCTAAGTAAGCTTAAGGAAATCAAATCCAACCTACATGTGTGGGATGGGTTGTGAAAGTACTTAATTAAACCCTTAACTTAATTAATCAATGATTATGTGCCAATTGCATTAGGGCCTTTCTTTCTTGATTGATGATTTAAATTCAATGTTTATCATATGTTGGCACACAATTGTTTGAATAATTATATTAAGGAGGTGTAGGTATGGGATAATTAATGAACTTAATTCACACCTTAACCTAAGTGAAACATAAAATTAATCTAATGGTTCTAAAATTAAACTAAAATATATACACATGTGGGAGATGGGTTAGGATTAGCAAACCTTCTCACATTTCCTAAATTCAAATCAAACTCAAAACAAAATCAAAATTTTCATAAACCAATTTTTATTCACTTTAAATAATCTTATTCAATAGGATTGTCTTTAGGAATTAATTAGGGTGAGTGAAGTTATATGCTTACAACATTTTATTTCTTTCCTAGCATGCTAAATATGTATGTCATATGAAATGATGCATTCATGTCTTTTGAAAAATAAATTAAAAATGAAATGTTTCCTTTATGTCAAATTGCATGTTTTGGCTAAAGTAAGAATATGAATGGCTATTATCACTATTAAATCCAAAATTAATTTCAAAACTTATAAACCAAACATTGCAAATGAAATTTTTTCTACTTATAATTACTTATGAGCTTGCATGTGAGTATAATATAAGATGTGCATTATGTGACTTTTCCTTCTCTTCTCTTTTAACATAGTCTTGAATATAATTTGCAAAGTGTATAGTTTATTTGAAAAGAACACAACACTTGCTTAAATCTATTCCTATTTATTCTTATGTCATCATTTAAGGGGGACCTTCAGATTTTCACATATAAATTAAACAACCAAAATCAAACAAACAGACATAAACCTTTTGCTTGATTCTCTTTCCATGCATTTCTTTTTGTACATACACATGTATTTAAGAAAAGTGGTATATTATTCTAGACACCCCGGGGTTGCGAGGCTTTAAGTAGCCCCAAGTATGTCATGTACCTTACACCCCTAGTGTAGAAATTAATGGCGCCATACTCACTTATGTCTTTCATACATGTAAATGTGCATTTGATTAATGGATAAAAGAATCCCCCTCTTTTATACTTAACAAAATCATGCATCATAAAATCCAAATTTTCTTAAGTAACATCTCTTAGCATCCATCATTAAGGTGTGCTAATATTTCCATTTGCATGTATAGATATGCTTAGGGTTCATCCATATGCATGTTACGCATGTTGGAAAGAAATAAAGTGTTGTTTATTTTGTGATAGTAATTCACTTTACTTAATCTTAAAATGCCTTTCTCTTTGAATAGGTTTATTTAAGAAAAAAAATTCAAACTTAGGATTAATCAAAACACATAATAAAACATTCACTAAATAAAAATCACTAATGAATCTACTTTAGAAGTTACTTAGGTAGGGAGGAAAGAAAAGTTCTCTTCTCTTTTACTCTCTTTACAACACTTAGTAATTAATTGTAGGTTCATTTAAACCAAATCAAATCATAAAATAAAATTAACCAAATCAACTAAATTACTTAAATGAAACCACCATCTAAGTTGAACTCTTCATACTTAGAAATTCTAATCTTAAAGCCTAGCTAAGATATGCCAAAGCCTTAAATGACACACACATTAGGCTAAGTCACCACTTATAGTCCTATGTTAGGATGGTGCATGGTTTGATGCTTGATTTTGTTTTTTGATGTGATGTTTTAGTTTGGATGTTAGGGTGTACGTGTGTAGATTGAATGGTAGGACGATATTAGTCTAATCATTATCTTCTGCAGGGGATTGTGCTTAGAGTGCTTGTAATAAAATATAAATGCTTTGTGTAGGTTTCTTATACCCTAAGCATAATCAAAATAGGCCGTGTGGACTTGGTTACCCATGTGGGGTGCTAAGTCCAATTTATTCATATACATGCTTGGGATTGTGTGATTTGTTTAGTTAATCTTTATTTTGCAGGTTTTAGTTAGATTTAATTTTCCCATTTTCATGTAATTTATAATTATGATTTGGAATGAATGTTATGGGGGATTAGGATGAACATTGGTCATAAGACTATGTCTTATGTACCATGTGAAGCTTTTGGAGCATCCTCATTCCAACCAATCAAAAGAAAGAAAAAAGAAGAAAGAAGAAAGAAGAAAAAAGAAAAGAAAAAAATGAAGAATGAAGAATGAAGACCCCCATAACATTAATTCCCTTTTGATTGTAATTAATTCATTTGTAATCCGGGTTGTATAAGACTAGAGCTTGGCTACCTAATTTTTTTTTGGTTTCTGCGGTGGAGCCCGACCACAAAAGGCCTCTTATTCTTTTGCCCTAGCTTTATAAATTGTTTGATGTTTGTTTAGCTTATGCATTAAGATGACATGTTTTTCCATATTTCTTCCTTACTTTGATGAATGGCTTGGATGCTGATTAGGCTCTTAGGGAAAAATAAATTTTATATCCAACTAATCAACTCAAAACTAAAAATTAACAAATCATAACCTCACCTAAAGCCTAGGTTATAAAAACAAGATAAAAGATTTAGCAACATCTTAGTTGGATGTTATATGTTTTCACATCATGCATAAAAAAAAGAATCTTGCTTCACTCTTGCTTATGGAGGTCTTCCACCTGTGCCAGAGAACTTGGCTTGATCTTTGAGAGCCATGGTGGAAAGACACCTCCGTTCTTATTGATTTTGGCCGATAATCCAATTTCCAATGCATTATGCATATGAATCCTATAGCCTGTGTCAAATTAATTATCTAAAAATGAAAATAAAATATAACAAAATTTGCATTAGATTTAAGTCATTAATCATGCCCTACATGATCTAGTCTCTTAGGAAGTGTGTTTAAGGACTTAGTCTCTTTCTAAATAAATAATAGCTTAGCTATCTTACAAAAGCATAGACTTGCCTACATGTATTTATAATCATAGGAGGAGTTAGTTGGCGGCCACCCCCAACTGATTTTAAGTCCAAACAATCAAGTGGTTTACCATCTCTTGTGGAGGTAAACCATATACCTATTTTCACCTTAGATTTAGGTCATGCTCTGGCCCTTGCCAAAGCTCCCTAAATTTAGGTTCTAAGGTTGCTACTTTCTTTGTAGGCTACAAGCATAAATCCTCACCACTTAGGAATTTCCATGACCTTGTATCATGGAATTGTAAGCTTTAGATTTCTAACAAAAATTCAACTCAAAACAAATAAATCACTTTAATTTTAAAATATAAATCTCAACCATAGGATAGTTTGGGATGCTTACTAGGCTTCCTAATATCATAAGCATCCCCTACTTATCTTCCTATTGGCTTCGATAATAACTCCCTCCTCTTGATCAATCCCACTTGATCTTTTGAAAATAAACTAATTGATTGATAGTCCTATCTTTGAAATCTTTGGAGATAATGATCATTTATCTTAATCGAGAGTATTCCTAAGAAACCTCATTCCTTAGGATATAATTAACTATAGGGGCTTGCCTCCATAAGAACTTAATGAACCTGATTTAAAATAAACCTTACTTTATATTTTCTTGTAAAGTAGGGGAAGAATCTCTGGTACACACAAAGACCCGTAGTCCTTAGGAGTTCTTATTCAGGTGATTAGGTCCATTGTAGGTGGTGACTCCTATCTTTGGAGATAGTATACTTTTCCTCAATGTCGCACCCGATCACCCTAATAAGAACATCTGTGGATCTACATGGTGTCCCAACAAGGCATATATTTTTATTTTCATTTATCCTTTCAAAAGATAAGAAGATTATAATATTTCACCATAGATTTTTCTGGTGACTCTACTGGATATGGTTCCTCTCTCCATCTCTGGTAAATGATCGTTGTCTCTAAGTATCGATAGTGGGTTTATACTTTGTATGAATCCAAGACTATCTTTTTTTTCTGTTGGCACTTAGTTTCTTTCACCCTTAAGTCGAGTAACATCCTTAGTTTTAGGACCTCACCATGGTCTTAAAACTCCTATGCTCCAATAGGTGAAAATAAAAACATAATAAAAAGAAATAACTAAAGACTTCCTTCTTACCATTTCTATGGTAAGGAAAGGTTCATTCCAAGAATAAAGAAAAATAAGTCCTTTATAAAAATATCAATTTTCAAAAAAGCACTTTTTTAAAATACACATAATAAAATGTTTGCAGAAAAAATTTTCATAAATCACCTCATCTAACAATCTTCATGATTGTTATATGTAGGATCATTTCAAAAATTAAATCCCAAAATCATATTTTCAAAATGCACAAATTAAAATCTTCATTCAATTCATTTTGATGAAGATTTTATTTTCAAAAGTAAAATCCAAAACCATATTTTTCAAAAGCACAAATGAACAATTTCACTCAATTCATTTTGCTGAATATTTCATTTTCAAAAATAAAATGAACTATCTCTTTTCAAAAATAAAATCCAATAATCATTATTTCCAAAAGCACAAATGAACATCTTCATTCAATTTATTGGATGAAAATTTTATTTTCAAAACAAAATCAACAATCATCTTTTTCAAAATCAACAATCAACAATCATATTTTTTTAAAAGCACAAATGAACATCTTCATTTAGCTTATTGGATGAAGATTACATTTTCAAAATCAAATCAACAATCATATTTTCCAAAAGCACAAATGAACATCTTCATTCAATTTATCGAATGAAAATTTCATTTTCAAAACAAAATCAACAATCATATTTTCCAAAAGCACAAATGAACATCCTCATTCAATTTCTTGAATAAGATTTCATTTTCAAAACAAAATCAATAATCATCTTTTCAAAAATCAAAATTGACAATCATCTTCTTAAAAATCAAATAACATTTAGATCTTTCATTTAGCATACCTAAATTTGCTAAGTGAAGATCCTATTTTCAAAAATCAAAACATCAAAACATGAAATACATTTGGATCCTTTATTTAGCAACCCAAATTTGCTAAATGAAGATCCTCTTTTCAAAATTAAAACAACATTTGGATCTTTCATTTAGCATACTCAAATTTGCTAAGTGAATATCCTCTTTACAAAATAAAAAAAATCAAAGCATCAAAAATAAAAAATATATCTGGATCTTTCATTTTAGCATACTCAAATTTTCTAAGTGAAGATCCACTTTTCAAAATCAAAATCACAAAAATATGAAACACACTTGGATTTCCTTAGCATACATAAATTTTCTAAGAATATTCTTTTCAAAATCATAAAAAACATGAAACACATTTGGATTTCTTGAGGATACCTAAATTTGCTAAGAATCCACTTTTTAAAATAAAAGTCACAAAAACATGAAACACACTTGGATTTCCTTAGCATGGCTAAATTTGCTAAGAATCCTCTTTTCAAAATCATCAAAAGCATGAAACACATTTGGATTTCCTTAACATACCTAAATTTGCTAAGAATCCACTTTTCAAAATCAAAATCATCAAAAACATGAAACACATTTGGATTTCCTTAGCATACCTAAATTTGCTAAGAATCCACTTTTCAAAATCAAAATCACAAAAAACATGAAACACACTTGGATTTCCTTAGCATACATAATTTGCTAAGAATCCTCTTTTCAAAATCAACATCATCAAAAACATGAAACACATTTGGATTTCCTTAGCATACCTAAATTTGCTAAGAATCCACTTTTCAAAATCAAAATCACAAAAAACATGAAACACACTTGGATTTCCTTAGCATACATAATTTGCTAAGAATCCTCTTTTCAAAATCATCAAAACATAAAACATGTTTGGATTTCCTTAGCATACATAACTTTTTCTAAGAATCCTCTTTTCAAAATCATGAAAACATGAAACACATTTGGATTTCTTTAGCATACCTAAATTTTCTAAGAATCCTCTTTTCAAAATCATCAAAAGCATGAAACACATTTGGATTTCCTTAGCATACCTAAATTTGCTAAGAAACTTCTTTTCAAAATTATCAAAACATGAAACACATTTGGATTTTCTTAGCATACCTAAATTTTCTAAGGATCCTCTTTTCAAAATCATCAAAAATATGAAACACATTTGGATTTCTTAGCATACCTAAATTTGCTAAGAGTCCTCTTTTCAAAATCATCTAAACAAAACACATGGATCCATTTATTTAGCATACCTAAATTTGTTAAATAAAGATCCTCTTTTTAAGAACAACAAAACATTTGGATTCTTCATTTAGCATACCCAAATTAGCTAAAGTAAAGATTTCATTTTCAAAATTCACACATGATTCACAAACAAGCAAACAAGAGAAGAAATTATTTTCAAATACCTCACCTAGCATACCTAAAGTTGCTAAGTGAGTAAATTCCAAAAATCATAAATCAAAATAAAATCAATTGACCCTTTACTTTAACATACTCAAATTTGTTAAATGAAGGGTCCTCAAACTCAAAAATCAAATTCAAATATGAACATATGGAAGCATCAATCTCTTCAAAAATATTTGAACCCATTTCCAACATACAAAAATTTGTTGGAAATGGATTATAAACTCAAAAAAATCTCCTCTTCAAATCTAAATTAAAAAATTTCTCTCTTCCAAATTCATTTGAGCCCCACTTAACACTTTCAAGTTGTTGAGTGTGGGTTCAAATTCTAAATCAAAATTCAAAAATCAACAAAGCAGAAATCTCATTCAAACTTATTTTTCAACATTGTAGACTTTCAATCAATTTTCAGTCAGTTCTAGTTTAGTCAATTCAATTTCAAATGGCTACACAAAATATGTCTTTAAATTTTCTTTCAAGATGGACTTGGCCTTGGATCGGGCCGGCCTCCCACAATCTAACTTCGCTGACCTCATCCACTTTGGCCGAGGCTTTGAGGTGGCTAGGATCACATGTGAGGGGACCACCCTCACAACCAGACCGTGACCGCGTGGGTCATCCGGTTGAGTTGCCATCGATTGAGATTCCCTCACCGAAGAGGAAGGTTGTGGCGTTCCCACAAGAGTAGCGCCCAGCCAGCAGTGCCCACTTGTTCCCCATCACTGATGCTAGCACCCACTCATTGGCACCTTCCAAGGGGAAGGCTCCCCTGATTTCAGGGATTATCTCCTCTTCCTTCGAGGTTGGGTCTAGTTCCCATACTGCTCGACCTACCATGACTTAGTGCTGAAACAAGAACCGCATGATCAAGTAGTATCACACCCGCATAGCTAAGGAGTTGGATCCAGTTTCTTAGGCTGTCGTGGAGGAGTTACCTAGGTTAGTGTCTCCTCTAATTATAGAGAACAAGTTCCACCCTCTCTCTGGATCTGATAGAGAGGATGTTAAAAGGATTTCAGTTTCACCTCCGCCAGCAGTACAATTTCAAACTTTTATCAATGAGAGGAGGAGGTTGTATTCTAGCCTAAGATCTATTCTTCGTCGAGTTGGCAGAGCCTATGGATGATCGAAGTTGGGGGCTCAATTTGATTTGAGATTAGTCATCCCCCATAGTGTGGGCAGAAACATCAGATAGGAGAGGGCCAGGGAGGCCCATACATCAATATGTATGACTAGTCAGGAGAGACATAAGTATAGTAGGCAGTCAACTGCTTCATCCCTCATGGACTTTCTAGATCGGCGCACTTCTTGCGTCGATCATACTAACATCATCTTATTGACGAGTACTACCCATCACAGGAGAGGAGCTCCTACTAAGAGAGAGTTGGTGGTGCCTCCACCACACCACTTTACTCCATTCCCACCATCTTTGGTACAGGTCCCATCATCTACCATTCCAGCGAAAGCCATGAAGACTGCATCCAGGGAAAAGAGAGCCCCACTGGTGACTCGGCTACAACCAAGAGATTTCATTCCATATACATTGCCTACTGTGGTGAGGCCGAGCTCTCTTGCTCTACCTTCTGCCCTAGTTATGGTGAGGAGGGAATGGCAACCTCAGAGTATCAGAGTCATTCCATCACCACCACCACCTCAGCTATGAGAGATTGCAGCAGTAAAGGGAGGAGGAGACAGTTTAGTTGTCCCCATGGCTATAAGTCCTCCTAGAAGTACTACCCCATCTAGATCTAGTGATAGCCAGGAGCATCTTTCTTCTAATGAGCATAACCCTCACAGGATTAGCTCTCTAGTAGCAGCAGAGGTTAGATGTCTATTTGTTCATGATAGTGATCTTACTACCAATGAGCCCCAACTTTTTATACCTGTTCAGTTAAACTGATCCCTATATGAGAATGTGGCACAATATCTAGTGGAAAAAGAGGATATCTTAGGATATTCCTAGTCTGATTTAGAGGATGAAAAGGTCAATTTTGATCTTACTGAGGATGATCTGTTAGAGTATTCAGTGAGAGTTCACATGGTAGATATCGAGTTCTCTTCTTCGTGATTAGCAGAATTTGGAAGGTGATGCATCGAGCAGGATAACACAGCCTACTCAACCCAACACCTCCTTCAGCAACTAAAGCAAAAGGATGAATAAATAAATAGGATGGGGAAGAAGCTTGAGGATTTGTAGTAATCTTGGTACTTTAGAACCAATCCCATATAGTGCATCCTTCTATAGTAGAGACTAGTCAACCAGAGTTGTTGCATGTATTGGATCCAGCCAAGACTTTACCTCCAGTAGAGCAGGCCTAGTTTGTATAGGAAGATAGTGGATAGTACCTCCGTATAGGAAAAAGACATTAAAACCATGGTTGAGTAGCAGGTGAGGGAAGCGTTGACTCAAGCCCAAGGAGGGTCATCAATTCCAAAGGGTAGACCCTACCCATAAGAATGCGATGCCATCCAGTGTCCTAAGGGTTACGTTCCACCTTCTTTCAAGAGCTTCAATGGCAGCGGGAACTCAAGGCAACACATTACACACTTCAGAGCCAACTGTTGTAATGCTGGTGGCAGTGATGTGTTACTCTTCCGACTTTTTATCGATAGTTTAGCAAGAATAAACTTCGATTGGTATGCTGAACTCTCCAATAATTCAGTGAAGACTTTTGTTAAGTTGGAGCAACTCTTTATTAAGAGGTTTGTTGGATCTCAGCAAAGGGTGACTATAGGTGATCTCGTTGTGGCTCAATAACACTCTGATGAGTCCCTAGTTGATTACATTCTTAGATGGCATAATTTGAGTATGAAATGTGAACCACTGCTGTCTGAACAACATGCCATTGAAATTCTGCTTAAGAATATTCATGGCATGGTCACCTTCATGCTCAAAGGTTTCACCATCAAAATATTTGAAAAGTTAATCAACAAGGTGGCTAGCTTACAAGGAGAAGCCAAACAGTTACCTTTTTCAGATCAATCAAAAAAAGCCAACAACTTATAATGCTTATGAGATGAAACCAGAGGTAGTGACAGTAGTAGATAAGGGAAAACAGCTAGCCAGAGAGCAGCATGAGAGATCTCATGCTCCACAGCCATCACTTCCACTTCCTCTACCACCACTGAGGCCATCCCAATGGCCACCACAGTAACCTCCATAGCCTTCACCACCTCCTCCTCAGCCATATCCACAACAGCAGTGGTACACATACCCGCCGCCAAGTAGCTACGGTCCACCTACTCTTATGGATAAACTAAACAAACCATATTCATTTAAGAGGGAGGTAATCAGGAAAATATTTAAGAATCTCTAAAATACCCTGATTTTTAGCTACCCGAATCTAGAAGGCCGAAGGAAGTGGGCAAGGGCAATGATCCTAACTTTGCCCTACCACCATATGCTAGGTCATGTTTTGGAGGATTGCTTTACATTGAAGGACTAGCTTGAGCATAGCTTCAAGATAGGCACCATAGTTATCCCAAAGAATACCTTGTGGAACAACCATCCAATTCCATTAGGGTAATCCTTGGGGATACCTGTGATCCTTCCAAAACCAAAGATGGTTGGGATATCTCCTTATCCCAAATCTCTAATAAGATTGTGTCCAAAATCAAGAAACTTTCCTTGCAGGCACCTGAGGAAGCTCGAACCTACAACATCAAGGAAGGTTTGCAAGTTATCCAGACAACTAAAGGAAGGTTAGCCAAGGTCATCCTAGTTAAGAAATAGAATGGCCAAATTCACATATGCATCGATTTCAGGGACTTAAATAAAGCATGCCCAAAGGATGAGTTTCCACTTCCTATACCAGAATTAACAGTGGAGATTGCCTCATCTCATGTAGTGTTATCCTTCATGGATGGGTCATCTGGCTACAACCAAATCAAGATGAACCCCGAGGATGAAAGAAACACTACTTTTCGAACCCGATCAAAATTTATTTTTATAAGATTATGCCTTTCAGCCTTAGAAATGTCAGTGCTACATACCAACGACTCAGATCTTCAATGAACTCATTCATCATCAAGTTGAATACTATGTTGATGATCTCCTAGTCAAGAGTAGAGAAAAGGAAGACCATCTCTTTGACTTGAGAGTGGTTTTCGAATGATTAAGATAATACAACCTCAAAATAAATCCCTTAAACTGTGCATTCATAGTAACTTCAAAAAATTCCATGGGTTTGTTGTCTGACATTGGGGAATAGAGATAGATCCAGAAAAGATCAAAGCTATCTTAGAAATGGCACCCCCTAAAGTCTAACTCAACTCAGATCTTTCCAAGGGAGATTGGCATATCTAAGACGCTTTATCTCTAATATATCGGGAAGATGCAAACCATTTTTAGCACTTGTTAAAAAGGATGCCAAGTTTAGGTGGGATGATAAGTGCTAGCATGCCTTCAAAGATATTAAGCAATATTTGGTGAAGCCGCCAGTTCTAGCAACCCCTATTCTGGGCAGGCTATTGATCCTTTACATAGCTGCACTAGATGACTCCCTTAGCGCATTATTGGCCCAAGCCTATAATAAAGGGAAGAAGAATGCTCTCTACTACCTCAACCATCATCTGATACTTACTGAAGCTAACTAGACACCTATTGAGAAACATTGCCTAGCTTTAATCTTTGCATCTTAAAAGCTATGGCACTACATGCTTTCTCATAAGATGAACTTAATTTCAAGAATCAATCCACAGTAGTATCTCATGACACCAACACTATCTGGACATTTGGCACGTTGGTTCATGATTCTCTTGTAGTTCGATATCACATTCGTACCCCTCCGTGCGGTGAAAGAATAAGCACTAGTAGATTTCTTAGTAGCACACCCACTTCCTACCGATTCTCCGCTTAGAAATGATCTCCCTGATAAAAAAATCATGAACTTAGGTTAGGTCAACAATTGCCATTGGGAGATGTATTTTGATCATGCAGTTTCCTTTCATAAAGGAGAAGCACCACGATCTACTCTTCCAAGAAGGGCAGGGGTAGGAATAGTTCTCTTAACTCCAGACCATGATATGATGAGATTCTCACATTATCTCTCCAACCCATGCACCAACAACAAACCTGAGTATGAGGCTTTGATTGCCAGTCTGGAGTTAGCCATTACAGTGTGTGTCAAGAGCAACCATATCTATGGGGACTCTCAGTTGGTCATCAACCAGATTGTCAAGTCCTACAAGGTTCTCAAACCCAAGCTTTATCATTACCATGAATATACCATGAAGCTATTGGCCCAAATCCCTGAGGTCACCATCTACAAGGTCCTTCAAGGAGAGAACACAGTAGCAAATGCCTTGGCCAAATTTTCCAAAGAGTTAGCATGTCCGGAAGATGAGTCCATATCAATAAGGGTTCAAAATAGATAAGTCATATCCCTTATTGATGTTGTCCTCGTCGAGAGACTTTCTCTTGAAAGGGAGGTTTCTGTTGTCGAAAAGGACAAGGAGCTGGATTGGAGGCAACCATTTATAAATTACTTGAACACCAATAAACTACCTCAAGAGAAATCACAAGCCCATCAGATGAAATAGAGAGCTCTCTCCAATGCTCTCTTGGATGGCACCTTGTATTGACGGTCTTTTGATCAAATATGATTACGCTATTTGGACAAACAAAAAGCCCGTAGGATCATGACCGAGGTATATTCAGGTCTATGTGGAGCCCATCAATCTAGTCTGAAGATGAAATCAAAGATCAAGAGATAAGGATACTACTGGCCTTCGATGATTATAGACTGCATGAACGTGGCTAGGAGATGCCATGAGTGTCAGGTACATGGTGTGGTCTTACATCGACCACCCAACATTCTACATCCTACATTGGCCTCATGGCTATTTGAGTATCGGGGTACTGACATTGTGGGTCCTATCGATCCTCCTTCTTCTAAGGGTCATCGGTTCATCTTAGCTTCCATTGACTACTTTTCTAAGTGGGCAGAAGCAATCCCACTCAGAGAGGTCACAGCTCAACATGTGCTTTAGTTTTTCAGGAACCATATCGTATATAGGTTCGGGATGCCTCAGTGAATTATATCCGATAATAATATTACATTCAAGAGCACAAGATCAACAGCTTTGCTAGAAGACATGGTATAGATTAGAGATACTTTACCATCTACTATTCCAGGAAAAATGGACTAGTAGAAGCATTCAATAAAACTCTCATCCATATACTAAAGAAGATACTTGATGACAACAAGATAGTGGCATGAGCAGTTGGTTGAAGCCTTGTGGGCTTACCGCACAACATAAAGAACTCCAACTCAATCTATCCTGTTCTCCTTAGTGTATGGGTCTGAAGCTATTCTACCATTAGAAGTTTAACTCCCATCACAAAAGATAGTAATGGGTAGCACAAAAATAAACACAAATCTATTCTCTCAAGCTATTTTGATGTGGGAGCAAGCCCCCTATGGCACTCACTCATTAGTTTCTCTTGGTTGGGCTGACATGCTATCTTGCTAGTCTGTCACCCCAGTGGTCACTTGTCTGGCGGATGTGAGTGCTCGTACTTTCTTCCTAACTTGACCATTGCAAACCAATGAGCACCTTGTTAGTTTGGTAGACTTCAATGCCTAGCCAATAAGCTACCTCATGTTGATTTTGTTTAAGAAGATGTGAGTCCCAGTGCTTTCTTCTTGAACTAGCCATCATGCACTTACTAGGTTGAGTATACTTGAGGTTTAGGATAAGTCCCTCAGAGGCTCATTTCCTCTTGAATACTTTTGGGTTGATATAAGTCCCCTGTGGACATTCACTCAGTAGTCTCCCTAGGTCAGATAGCACTTATCAAGACAAACTATCCCAACAATCAATTTAGATATAGAAAGATGTGAGTCCCACACTTTCTTCATAGGATGATTGTTACAAACTGACGGGAACCTTAGGTTGGTTGATGTTCGCTATGCTGACATTGATTCACCTAGTAGACACTATTGGTAGATGTGAGTCCCCATGCTTTCTCCTTTATCTGGCCACTGAATACCTTTGCATATTATCTTCTCCAAATTTTGGATCAAGCCCTTAGCAGCCCCTCTCCCTGGTATTCTATCTGGATCACATCCTTTGTGACCCCATTTAGACACTATCCGAGTTACTTTTGGATTGAGCAGCCCCTTTCCCAATAGCCACCCCTGTGGTTGGAGAATTTGTTCAGCGGATGCGTAGACTCTCCTATGATTCAGTAAATCTGAGATAAGACTAGGCTGATATAAGCTCCATCTCAGTGTGATCCCTCATAAATCATTAGGATCCATAATAAACAAATAAAATAAACAAGTAAAATATTCACTTGTGGATTAGGAATTCAAGCCCCTAAAGGGCCCCTTTTCCCAAGCAGACATCCTATCTTTAGGGCAATGTCAGCAGAACTCCCTATAGAAATTGCCTAACTACCTGAGTTGAGATAAGTCCCCGGGTTAGCACTCTCTCCGTAGTCGCCCTTAGTAGGGTTCAATCTATTTTCCATAAATAGGTTACCCCAGCAGTCATTTCACTTTGAAAAATGTTAGTCTACTATGCATTCTTTCTAGCATGACCTAAAACCAGGTATCCTTAGGTCGAGTTGACATATTACCTTGTTAATGTGTCACTCCAATGGTCTTTTTATAGTGGAAGATGTGAATCCCCGACCTTTCTTTCCTAAATCAGCTACTGTAAACCAAAAGGCACCCCTTTAGTTGGATAGTTCTCCCCTCGACTAGGAAGCTACTACATTTGGATTAGTAAATCTAAGTAGGCTAAGGCTCACATGGCCTCTACTCAGTACGGTCCATTATAAACTGATGGGATCCATCAAGAAAAATTAAAAAATGAAAATTAACTTTGACTATCTTTGAGCTGATTTAAATCCCCCAGCAACATTCACTCAACAGTCAGCCCTAAGTTTGTGGGATTCACCACCGACCTCTCGACAAATTGAATGAAGAGATTTTAATTTAAAAGTGTCGGTGTAATTTTTAAAAGGTAGATAAAATAGTAGATAAAACACTACCCAAATATTTCATCCTCATTTTGTGAGGACTTTAAATCTGGTTCCAGGTTTCCTATAGGCACAAGCCCCTATAGTTAATTACCCCTCTCAATGCTGAGAGAGAACTTTTGATTAAGGCTAGTCGTTAGATCGCTAAATGCATAGCGTATAGTAGCAGTAATGTGGAGTTTTAGAATTTTGATTTATGAAATTAATTCAGTTTAAACCGAATGGTTGGAGGAATGATCACGTGCCTGATCTAGATCTCATGTCTCATGGTGTCATGGTCCCTAGTCTACTTAGTAAGAGAATTCAACCTAATCAAGGATGCTTATCAGCAACACATGGGTTACATCATCCAAGAAATTCTTGTAGACCTAGGGTAGTTTGTCTAAGAAGACAGGCTTAAGTAGACCTTAGCTAAAAAAAAGCATTGTGCTTATCAAATATACCCTATAATTCATAACTCAAAGGGCTGAGCCATTGGGGAGCATACGAAATACAATTATGACCATAATATAATGGTGTCATTTGGCAATAATCACCAGATCAGAGGACTCTAGTCATAACCGCATCATAAGTGAAGCCTATTGGCCAAACCACATGAACAGAGGACACGGGCCATGTCCTTACTAGCATGAGATTATTTGATTTTGAATATAGTGATTTATTTGACTTGACATTAGCTCCCTATGAGCTAGAGTTTTCTTAATCTATCATCCCTAACAAATGATGGTGAATGGGTGGATGGGTGGATGAGTTATTTGCTTTAAGTATTTAAATGATAAATTTCATTTAGTTCAGATGTTTTCTTAGTTGAAATTTAGTTTTACGATGAATTAATTTAGAGCTCAAATATCTTTTAATGATAATATCCCCTCTGGTTGAAATTTTTAGTCATTACACCATCATCGGGGTAGACCTTGTCAACTCTACTTATTTGCTAGTAGAGGATCGAGTCTTATGACTTATGTGTAATTTAAATCATTTAGAAAATTGATATCATAACATACCTTGTCAACTCTATTGTGAATATAGAGGATTGGGACTTATAATCTATTGTAATTTAAGTTCTTTTAGAAGTTGATCATTTAGTAGACCTAGTCAACTCTATTTCAAGTATAGAAGATTAGGCCTACTATGATCACATTCTATGGAGTTGAATATTTATCTCTTTCATTGATTTGAATTAACATATAGAGACATTCATTAGATTACATATATATAGTTATAAAGCATTGAATTGATTTCATCATTCTTCTCCTCTATTTTTACACTCACGCAGCATCCTTAGAAACCTGATTCTAAACATTCAACACTATGTCGAGGCCCATGCGATTATTTGATGATTCATATTATTTTTTTATGATATTAATTTTATATTTTTTTAATCTCAACTTAGCATGTGTAGCCTTTTAAACATTAAAATTTGTACTTTAAATCTCTATGTTCGAGCATATGCAGGTGTATTTAAGAATGCTTGCATAATTTTAAAACATTGAATTTGAGTTTTAATCCTACTTCATAATATATGCAAGGGTTCAATTGAAGCTTTACTTAACACCTTATGTTCGCTTGTACGATGTGTTGCAAATCTGGTAGCATTACTTATCGATTTTTACAATTCTTAGATATTATTTGGCTTGTAGTCTTTAATGAGCTTTAGTTATACTTTCCAACAGGTTGCTCATCTTTAGTGAAAATCTCTTTTGAAATTCATTTGATTTTCATATTAACTTGAAAGTAGCACTCAACAAATCTCATATGTATCTATTTTAATTTTAAACTCAAGATCCAAATGGATCTTTTAAAGGCTACATTCACGAGTTCTATTGACTTTAATATATCATTAATGGACTCTTTGATTTCATAATTCACCAATTATTTGATTAGAATTATCATGAGTTAATGGTGGAGTCCACATAAAAGTTGATTTGTGCATATAAATAGAATGTATTCTCTTCTTCTAAATTCATTATTTTCATTTGCCTTAATTTTTCTCATAGAGATTCTGCAAGTTCAATTGCATTTAGGGTAAGATTTAATATTTTCATTTATCACTTATACTTCAATTTCACTTTGAGTTTTGATTCAAGCTTGTTTATGTAAGTCATGTTGTTTTAAATGATTTTTATTTAAATTTGTTTAAGTCCCGAATTTTAGACAAAAATCGGGCATCATTTCGACAGTATTCCGGCATCATCCCCACGTAGGGGGCTACTTCGGAATGATTTTGGCTTACTCAGTATGCCCTAATGAGTGTAGCGAGCAGTGTCTTCATGCCCACTATGCCTTAATGGGCATTAGGGGTCTTTGATCACCTACTTAAAGAAGCACAAGCATATATGCAATTTCAAATCATTCAAATTCCATTTTAGATTATTTATTTTAGATGTGCTTGATTTCTTTTTTTAAATGAATCTTGATTCTTCCCCCCTTTTTTATGTCCAAAATTTAATCAAAATTTTGGCATCATTTCGATAGTATACCGGCATCATCCCCGTGTAGGGGGTTACATCAAAACTATTTTGGCTTACTCGGTATGCCATAATGAGCATAGCGAACGGTATCTTGCGACACCACAGCCGTGTCTTCGCACCCACTATGCCTTAATTGGCATTAGCAGGGTCTTCGGTCACCTGCATAAAGAAGCACAAGCACAAATATATACTTTTTTTACACATTCAAACACCTCCCTACCTTCACCAACAGCAACAATAATAATTTTGCATGAGTTTGTCAAGCAAGGATTGAATAAGAGATATTAGAGTGTTGACTATTTGGATTAAATAGGTGGAAAAAATGCTGGAAACCTAGAGAAGAACCTGCCTGATGATGGTGTTCTTTCTCAGTTTTTGTCCTTTGCAAGAAAAAAAGAGGGATTGTTTGGCTGCAGGAATAATAGAAACGTCGAAAATCTAGAGAAGAACCCACCTAATGACTGTGTTGCTTTCTCAATTTTTATCATTTGTAAGGAATGAAAGATGGGTTGTTTGGCTGTAGGGGTAGTGGAAATGCTGAAAACCTAGAGGAGAACCCACCTAATGATGGTGTTGCTTCTCGATTTTTGTCACATACAAAGAAGGAAAGAGGGGTTGTTTGGCTGCAGGGATAGTGGAAATGCCAGAAACCTAGAGGAGAACCCTCTTAATGACAGTGTTGCTTCTCGATTTTTGTTATTTACAAGGAAGGAAAGAGGGGCTGTTTGGCTACAACGGTAGTGGAAATGCTATAAATCTAGAGAAGAAATCACCTAATGATGGTGTTCTTTCTCGATTGCGACAAAGGAAATGATCGGAGTAGGAAATTAGGAAAGGTATGCCGAGAGGAAGGGAAAGGTTAGGAGATGGACAGAAAGAGAGAGAGAGAGAGAGAGAGAGAGAGAGAGAGAAATCTTCTGTGTCTAATTAGAGAATTAAGATGGAAAAGGACCTCATATGCCAACATAGCTTTATCAGAATAGCTTATAATAGGAACTAATTCTGGCATCACACATAAAGCTTATTTTCTTTGTGAGGATTACATCTCCCATTTCAGCATAGTAAGGAAATTTTTTGAATATTTTAGAAATAGCCCAACCATTTCTAAGTTCCACGCAGAAGTAAGAAAACAAACCAAATGCTTTAGTTGAAGAGAAATCGGTTGTCCTTAAACAAACAAACTGAAATTCTTCTTTTCATATATGATAGCGATCACTAGTGAATTTTGATTTCAAGTTTGTGTCAGATACTCTCAAATAGATTCTCGGGGCAAACTTGAGCTGCAATAAAATGGAACTCAACCGCCATCCTCCTCCCAAGCAGCACCCATGGCTAGCAGTAATATCTTCAAACATCACCACAAGCTTATAACTCTCTCTGCCATCCTCAAGAAATATCTCTATCTTCTTCCTCTCAGGCATGAACTCCAACACAACCCCTTCCCATGACGTGAAGACCTCCAACTGACCCTTATCGCCCAGGATTCTAGCATGAAGAATTCCCCCACCAATTTGGTTGTTTGCATCAATAGCCTTGGGGAGGATGTCTTTTGGTGAGGGGAAGACAATGAGATTTGAACGCTAGAAGACGGGAAGCTGGCCTTTGGATGATAGCAAACAGGTGTTCTTGGCGGCCTCCAGGGACTCGAACTGGATGCGACCGAAGCACAAAGACATCCAGTTCCAGTGAGCCGAGACAATCTTGCAAGCGATGACCGGGCTAATGGCAGACTCGAAGAAGCTTAGAAACTCCTCACCAATCACTGTACAGGGAATATTTGAGACGCGGATGGTCAATCAAGGAACACCCATCAGAACGAGGAGGAAGACTGGTCAGAAAAGTGGGAAACGGAAGGGAGCGACAGATTTTGGTGCAGCTTGAGAAGAGGAAGATGACAGAAAGAAAGAGAACGAGATTTTGGTGCGGCTTGGATTTACCTGTGCTGAGGGAGGTCGGGGCATTTGCGGCTTGGAACTTGAAGAAGGCTACCACCGAGGGGTGAGTGCGGGCTGGGTCTGAATGAGGAGTCTTTTTTTGTTGGATTTTTCCGCATGCATATTAGGGACCCCTGGGCTCCTTTTGGTTAGGAGAATAATAGGAAAGTAATTAGGGGATTTGAGAGCTTTAATTGCTGATTAATGAATTTCCATGTGTATTTAAGCGGGATTTTCAAAATTGGAATGAAATTTCGAATGTCATTAAGGAGTATTTATGGAAAGAGTATTATCTGATTACTAATCCCTATTTATGCAAAAATTTTGATTTAATCATTTGATAATTAAGATTAAATCAAACTTTGTTTAATTAAATTGGATGTTTAATTTCCACAATATCACATCAAAATTTTTGTGAATCTTGCCAAAATCAAACCCATATAATATGGGTATCATTTAAAGGTAAATTTAATATTCTGAATTCAACGGCGTAATCTGTTTCACGATCAGAGGTCATTTGATTAAAGTCCGCGCTAGATCGAGTCAATTTAGGTTCAAAGTTGCGCGTCGTCTCTTCCGACCTCTCAACATTCATGCAGACTCATCTAAATTGGGCACAAATAGTCTCATTTGATAGGTTTCGATGTTTTGATGCTAACGGAGTGATCAATTTTGTGAACAAATATCATTTGGGCATCATCACAATCTCCTGACTTTGATATACGTGTCAACACATTGATAGCTTGATCGCTTCATCGCTTGCTTGTTACATTGTGAAATATTTATATTTCGATCAATTTCAATGTTCTTAACATAATGACGAAGTCCGTTCATCGATCAGAGGTCATTTTGACAAGTTTATGTGAATCGAGTGTATTTTCTTTGATTTACGTGGCGTCGCATCCAAAGTTCGTCGAATTCGGCTCGTGAACTCGACTTGACTGATGGAGCATACATGAAGGTTAACAAATCCCCCCCAATAATATGGTGTGCATATGAAGCAGGCCATGTTTATTACAAACTAGTTGACCATCATATAAGATTTGACCTTATTTGTCTTTATTGACTCATCAGGTAGGAAGAGAGATTTCTCTAGCCATATGCTTAGTGCTTTGATGGGCTGGAAAAAGGTCTCATCTTAGTGGTTTGTATATTTGATCTTCCTTTTTCCTTAGCTTTGTGCTTAGTAAGCTTGGTGAAGAAAGAACTTTATTTATTTGTTGATTTAGACTCCTTTTATCCTAGCTTCAAGCTTGACAGACTTGATGAAAGATAGAACTGATTTGTCTAACTCGACTTGTTAGGATGATGTGCATACCTTCGGTCCTTTACTTATTTCTTTGATAGACTTGTTGAAGGATTAACCTACTTTGTCAGCATTGACTTATCAGGAGAATGTGCATACCTTCGGTCCTTTGCTTGTTGGTTTTGGCTGACTTGTTGAAGGATTAACCTGATTTGTCAGAATTGACTTGTCAGGAGAATGTGCATACCTTCGATCCTTTGCTTGTTGCTTTTGGCGGACTTGTTGAAGGATACGAGCTGGCGACCTAGTCTTCAAGATGAGTGTTAGCTCTATAGCAAGAAGTCGTCAGTCCAACACTTGGTGTTTTAGTGGACTAGTTGACTATAAAGTTCTCTTAGTTCACTTGTGAGCTTTTTACGAACTCCAAGATAGCTTCTTCGGCCCTGTGCTTACTGCTTTGTCAGACTTGTTGAAGAAGTTATATAGGTTTATGCTTTTGGTTACTTAGACCTCTCCTCAGATCCTCTCTTGATTTGTCTATTAATTGAAAAAAGTTCTCCAGATCTGGATCGCTTAAATTTACTGAGTTGGATCAGCTTTGGAGGATAGATAACTCTAGCCTTCAAAGTTGTCTTCTACATCCTCTGAGTGAACGTGACTTTTCCTATTATTCACATTGCCACATGCGACCTAAACAAATATAATTATAAATGTTAATTGGGGATTTCAGTATAAGTCATGATGTCAACCCAAAATAGACATAAGTGCTTTTCTAATATAAAATTTTAAAAATGCCCCCTGTCTGATAAGGGGATTTTTGAGTTAAGGTAAAGAGGTACTTATTTCTTTTTTCCTATCAATTACAAGAGTGGATGAGACTAATTGTTAATCACCACATATCTATACTTTCATCTTGGGACATTGGCAGAAGGCACAATATCAACCTAAATAAATATATATATATAAATGCCCCATGTCTTGTAGAGGGAATTTCATTGCAACTCAAAAATGGGTTCGCAATGCAAGAGAATTTTTGAGTGCGCATATATATATATATATATATATATATATATATATATATATATATATATATATATATATATATATATATATATATATATATATGAGAAGTAATGAATATAATGTTTATCTAATTATGCAATCATGTGCACTCAAACATGATATTTTTTGAGATAACGACCATTGATGGGTGGCATAGGCCGTTGACCACTCAAATCAACAAGCTGATAAGCTCCTCCTTCGTATACCTTCTCTATAATATAAGGGTCTTCCCAATTAGCTTCAAATTTACCACCAAATCTTTTGTGAGGGATTATCAATCTTCTCAGCACCAAGACCAGCTCTCCTCTTTGAAAAGTTCAAGGACACACTGTTCCATCGAAGGCTTTAAATATTTTGCTCAATAGATTTCTAAGCTTTGTTGAGCTTGAAGTCTAATTTTGTTGAGCGTGTCAAGCTCTTCCATTTGTAAACTTGTGTTCTCCTCTTGAGTGAGATTATACTGAATGGCTACTCGATGTGATGGTAGTTTGACTTCTACTGGCAAAATTGCTTTGACTCCAAAAGTTAGAGCATAAAGAGTGGCTTTGGTTGGCATCTTGTAAGTAGTTTTATATGCCCATAATGCATTGAGCATTTTGATGTGCCACTCTCTTTTATTCCTCGTGAGGATCTTCTTGAGTAGCTTGTTCAGTGTTTTATTAAAAGCTTTGCCAAACCATTGGCTCTTGGATTATAAATTGATGAATATCACCAATTAATTTTGTATCGATCAGCAAATTTAGAGATCTTTGCACTCTTGAATGTTGGGCCATTATCTGAGATAACTCGTCGTGGTATACCCAATCTATAGACAACATTATGAGTGAAGAAGTCGATGACTCGATCAACAGTAACCTCTTTAAATGGAGCTACATCAGCGCACTTGGAAAAATAGTCGATGCTAAGATGAAGCAATGACCTACTGATGATGGTGGATCAATTGGTCCAATTATATATGTTCCCCAACACTCAAACGGCCAAGATGCGCCGATGCAATGGGTTCAAAAGGTTGATGAATGAGATTCGCGGACTTGGCATTCATGGCACCTTTTGGCATAATCAATGCAATCTTTCAACATCGATGGCCAATAATGTCCCATTCTTTTAATTTTTACTATCATTTTAGGACCTAATTGATGTGCTCCACAAAGTCCTTCATGAATTTCAAACATAACTTTGTTGGCTTCATCCGTTCCTAAGCATCGCAGCCACATTTGTTCAAAGGATCTATGGTATAATGTATCGTTAACATAAGCATATCGTAGGATCCTTTTCATAATTTGTGTGGCTAGTGATTTATTGCTTGGCAATTTACTTTCCTTGAAATAATTCATGAAGGGTTGTCACCAATCATCAGGCTCTTCCACTATGAAAGCTTCATATGATTTCTTCATAGTACTTTTGAGCTTTTTCATCTCGGTACTTGATCTTTGGAGGAATAAGGAGTAATTTGAATTGCTTCCCGCTGGCTTGAGTTTGATGTCCCCTCTACTTGTGGAGAATATGGATTTACTGGTTGTAGAACTTGACGGGTGAAGGCTTCTATCAACACATGCTCGTCATTCATGCTTGCCATCTCTTTGGCTAGTTTAGCTAAGTAGTCTGCTTTGCTATTTTTGGATTGAGAGACTCGAGTCAATGTAACATTCAAAATTTGTGTCATTAGCTCAAGAACTCGCTTATGATAATAAGCTAACTCAAGTTTAGTGATCTTATAGATTCTGAAAACTTGATTGATGACAAACTATGAGTCTTCAAAAACTTGCAAAATTTTGATACCTATGGCAATAGCTTCTTCAAGACCCGCTATCAAAGACTCATGCTCAGCTTCATTATTTGTTCTAGGTTTAGTCAAGCCATATGAATGTATTATGATACCTCTTTCTGGTGTTATGAATACTAGGCCAATACCGGCTCACGCCTTGGGTAGGTTCAGAGGTTGCGCTGGCTTGATTGATGATGCTCCATCAAAGTACATCTCCTAGATGTGCAGCTTTTTTCTTTCATTAATAGATAGAACCTGCTCATCACACAAGTCATTATTAAGTGGTGAGTCAGCTGGGACAGGATGCGCAGCAAGGAAGTCTGCCAAGATCTGTCCCTTCACTACTTTCTGAGGTACGTACCCAATATCAAATTGTAATAAAGTACTACCCATCGAGCTAAACAACTATCAATGTTGGTCTCATCATCAAGAACTTCAATGGATCAACCTTTGAGATTAGTGTGATTCTATAGAAAGCATGTAATGGCAAAGCTTCTGAACTGTAGATATCAGTGCCAAATGCCTCTCTATGGTAGAGTTGCATATTTCGGCTCCTACTAATCTTCAACTGATGTAGTGTAGTGCATTTTCTTTATTTTCTTCATTATGTTGCACAAATAAAGCCCCGAGGGACTCCTCTGAGGCTGTGCTATATAAAATAAGAGGTTTCCCTGGGATAAGAGCTGCAAGAATCGAGAATTGAATAGAAACTTTTTAATTCTCTCAAATGCTTCTTGGTATTCCTTGTCCCATTTGAATGGAGCGTTCTTTTTCATTAGCTTCACAAAAGGTTGGCATCTTCCTGATAGGTTTGATATGAAATGCCTAATGAATGCGAGTTGTCCTTATAAAGAGCGTGAAGGTTCTTCGGTGGAGGCATCTCCATGATTGCCTTGATTTTGTTGGGGTCAATCTCAATTCCTCTATGTCTTATAACATATCCCAAAACTTTTCCTAAGAAAACCCCAAAATCACACTTGAGAGGATTCATCTTGAGATCATACTTTCTGATCCTTTCAAAAATAATCCTTAAATCTGCAAGGTGATCTTTTCGATCAATGCTTTTAACGATGAGGTCATTAATGTAGCAATCTACCTTCTGATGAATCAACTCATCGAAGATGTGTGTCATGGCCCTTTGATATGGAGCTCCGACATTCTTCAATCTGATCGGCATGACTGTGTAGCAATAAATACCAATGGGTGTTCTAAATGATGTATGTTTCTCATCTTTAGGAGCCATTTTGAGCTGATTATACCTCGATGATCCATCCATGAAGGAGAACATGTCACAATTGGAGGTGTTATCCACTAGCAATTCTGACATAGGGAGTGAAAAATCATCTTTTGGGCATGCCTTATTTAAATCTTGAAATTCAATGCAAACTCGAATTTGACCATTCTTCTTCTTTACAGGAATGATATTGGCTATCCAATCTACATATTTCTCCTCGTAAATGAAACTTGCTTCAATTAGCTCTTTTATTTCTATCACTTGTTATTCAACATCTAGTCTCATTCTTCTAGGAGCTTGCTTGACTGGTATTGAATCAAAATTAATAGCTAGCTTGTGAACTGCCACATCAGGGGATAAGCCAGGCATCTCAGAATATGTCCAAACAAAGCAGTCCTGAATTCACAAAGCAATGCTTTTATTCCTTCAACCTTATCGTCAGGCAGAAGGGCACTAACGAAGGTTGGACGGGGTTCTTCTTTAGTCCCCAAATTAATTTCTTTCAACTCATCCATGGTAGACGTCTGCCCACCATCTTCAAGTTCTTCAGGTGCCGGTTCAGCTTCTACTTCCCCATCAATTGTGAGAATAACTTCATAAAAGTCTTCTTCATTTTCAATTTTGGTTTCAATCTCACTTTAGATTACTGCATAGCAAGTGTTCCTTTGAGGATAATTTTGTTGGATGTATCTAAGACCCTTAGTGGTATAATTATGGCTTCTTTGAGAGGTCTGTGGACTCTTTGAACTCCATAAGTTATCAAAGAAGAAAGCTCACCATCTATCAGTTCCAACATTGATTCCAAGTTTGCACATCATTCTTCAGATTTTTGGAGGATAGTATCTCAGCATTTTGGTGGGTATCATCTCTTCAGACTCTAAGTACTGAATAAGCCATTCAAAATCATAGTGTTGAAATTCCTCAAATATATAGAATGAAGTTCCTAATCTGTTGCTCCCAGGTACATAAAAGGTTTTTAGCTCCTCAATATTGTGAACATCACTCCATGTAACTTCTTTGAAATATCATGGAGGAACTGGTGTAACTACGAATGAATTGTTTGATACTAATAGATTAGTAACTCTTGTATAAGAGATACATTGAACTTCACTTGCATAGATGGACTCAAAATCATAATTGGAATAAGAGTAATTTATCTCATTAGCTTTTGTTGAAGGCTCACATTTCTCCTTGAGTTCAACTAGAATATCTTCTTCTCCTTCTGTATCACTACCCAAATGAGGAACATGCCTCTTTAGCTTTGGTGATATATCATAAGTTTTAGAGAGATTTAATGCAACCTTCTTTCCTTCTTTTTGCTCTTTCTCTTCTTTGGGTTGCTTTGTAGTTTTTGAAGTCGAAGCTTTAGATTATCGAGGTTTATTTTCTTTTGAAAGAAAATACTTTGCATCCTCATAAATTTTCACCTCAACTGTAAATGGCTGAATAGTGCCGAGAATCTTGTGTTCTACTCTGTTTCTTATATACTTCATACATTGATGTAAAGTAGATGGAACCATACCATATTCATGGAGCCAAGGATAGCCTAATAGAGTTTTGAATGAGGTGTCGGCATCTATAACATGAAATTTAGCCTAGGTATAGAGTTCTCCAAACCTAACTAGTAGAATGAGAGATCCAAGAGTCCTCTGCCCCATTTCATTGAAGCCATGAACCATCAATTTTTCTCGTCCAAGGTGTTGAATGTCTAGGGACAACCCCCTAAGTGTTCTCAAACTCATAAGATTTACTAATGAATCTGGATCAATCAAAATTTAATTGATCATACTTCCATCACTTTCTATAGCTACATATAATGGACGATTATGTTCCATTGTCCAGAGCATAAGATCTTCTTTAGAGAAAGTGATCATCGGGAGATCTTCTGCTTGCAAAACTTTAGTTATGTGTCATTCATCAAAATAAGCTTCATATCTCTCTGGAACTTTAAGAGCTTGAATCAGCATTTCTCAAAGGTCCTTCGGCATCAAGAGAGCCTCGTACACAATCAGTTGTGCAGGGATCTTTCTCATATGCGATAGGATATTATAATCGATTCCTCCACTTGAATTTTGTTTCTTCTTGGGGTCTTTAGGGATGATATCTTCATTAACTTCAATATTTTTGTCTCCATTTCTGATTTTGTGCTTATTGGATGATCCTTTCCTTAATTGAGGTGGTAGTATCTTACCACTCCTTAGTTGCACTTGGATTGCTTTATTTGGCTTAGACTCTTCAGTTAAGGTAGCTCCCTAAGAGTCACCATCTCCCCCAGAGGACTGCGGATTCTTCAGAGTCACCACCAAGCTTCAAGTGGCTCATTTGGGATATCTTTGATGGCTCAAATTCATCCTCATCAATAAAGCATAAGTCTTCTTCTGAACTGTCTTCTGTTTGTCGCACCATCAAGCACGACTTTGATGTTATGGGCATAGGAGTTCTCTTGCTTGGTGGGACAAGCTTCCTGAATTTTTTTTTACATATTACATTTTTCTAAGCTGCTTGATTTCAACTATCCAGGCATGGATCACACTGGGATATTCGACACCATAGAAATAACTCGACATGTTTCTCTAGGAATCAAGTTTTCATTATTATTTCCTTCTTCATTTGACTCAGTGATCCGAAGTCCTGACATGTAATCAACAAGTCTGATAGTCTGTCTTATCGGTTGATGATACTCTTCTAGATTATTGATGATCTTTTGAGTTATAGTTCTCTTCTTGATCTTCTTTTTTTTAGACGACATCTTTGATTTATGGGGTCTATGTTTAGCTTATTGCTCCTCGTACTATGACAAAGTAACCTTATCAAAAATACTACTGAGAAGCTAAAATGCTTAGTTTAGGCATTTCGTGTAAGTCCAATATAGGTTCAAGTGGTGATTTCCACTTAACACTAGGGACATCTTTTAGCTGTTTCAGCATTTTTACGATCTTCTTAGAGACTACTATCTCCCATTACTCTTCTTGTGTTACTTTTTATGTTGTTTTCTCTTTCATCAATGGTACTGAAGTGGACATAACCACTATGGTAGATTCTCTTTTAGGATGAACGAGACACTATCAGACAGTGTGAATTCACCCTTTCTATATTTTCTCTCCATCCAATCCATAAAGACATAGCAATCTTCAATTGAGTGGCTAATCACCCGATGATATGGATAATATTTAGATTATCAGTTTGACCTGACTCTTTGGGTCTTTTGGATTGCAATTCTAATCTCGCTTAGCCATGAATAGCTTAGCCACACTTTCTCTCTTGAAAGAGTATTCCTTATTCATCTTATCTTTTAAAGATAAGGGCACTTACTCATCATCTTTCATTGATTGCCTTGATTGAGGGTTAACTAATTACTTTTCCCCTTCATCCACATAAGCGGGATATTTTCCTTTATCAACATTATAAGTTGCTCGCATTTTCCACTGCTTGAACTGTAGGAGGTTGTATGAGACTCATTCCTCCTTGAGTCTGAGAATTTAATCTTGTTTAACTTTTCTGAGTGACCCTCAGGTTTTGAACGATTTAACTTTTCAAATTTTTCCACTCAATCTAATAACTCTTGAAATGTTGAGAGAGAGGCCATACATAGGTATAGTGTCATCTTATCATCGATGTTACCCATCAACAATTAGATTAAATGTTCTTCTTCTAGCTATTGTTCACATTTCATGCTCATATTTTGCCAACGTGAAATATATTTAGTCACTGACTCATCTTTTCTTCTTCATTCTAAGATGAGGTCAGCAATTGTAATCTTTTTAGTTGAACTAACAAATCTCTTGATGAACATCATTTCTAATTTAGCAAAAGTCTTGATTGAGTAATTAGGCAATTCAACATACCATTCAAAAGCTGTTGATGTTAAACTACTAACGAACGGCATAATAGTAGTGCATCATTCCTTATATTTCCACATGTTTCTTTGAACTATGTTAGGTGTTTTCTGAGATTTCCAGTGCCATTGAATGTATTGAATTTAGGCACTGAATAACCCTTATGGTATGCCACTTGATCAAACTCTATCGCTATGGATGACCTTTACTTACCAACTTTTCTGCCTGGTCAGCGACAATGATAGCCTTGATCTTTTCATTTATAATTGTTTCCAATTAAGCTGGTGTCATAGGCTTGGATATGTTAGGCACATCTTGAGGGATGGGTTGAGCTAATTGACTTCATTTCTCCCCTTGGGTGCATTATGTGCTCTAGAAGCTTGAGGCACTGAGTCAACTGGTGGATCAACAGATGTACCATTCAAATTGCTGGTAGGTAGAGTAGATGATGGCACTGCTGCTACATTTCTATGCATCATCTGTAGCATCACATTCATTTGTGCCATCATTTGATTTATCTTTGCATTTAATTGGATAATCTCTATCCTTTGCCTTAATCTATCATTGCATTCATTTCTATATTGGGCTAATGTGATAGTGTCTGCAAAGAAAGAGTTATCTTCTTCTCTTCAGTTCTTCCTCCTCTTCATCACCTATGGATGTACTTGAAGCTCCTCCTTCTATTTTCTCATGAGCTGGTTCTTCAATATGAATAGAAGGTGTGGCTCCACGCTATCTATGTTGGTGTTGTCGTGCACTAGATGGTTCTCCAACTTACTATACCACATACACTAATTTCACTTCCATAGTATCCTCATCATACTCTTCATCTTCTTGTAATTTGACTTCAGAATGTCTCCTCTAGTGAATTTTTAGCTTTGGATTCGAGACAAACCTCTCTTCAACCAGAGGGCTATGATCAAAGTCAATCTTCTTTCATGGAGATTCAGATGGCCGATAATGTGATTCCCTGGAATGTTCACTTGGGTGTCGACTATCCCATAATTCATCATCATAAGATTTCTTCTTTTGAAACCATTTTTGTCAGTTCCTATCATTGGAAGATTTTTGGGAGTGCGAACTAGATGTCACACCTCTTTCTTCATTTTCAATAGTTTCTCTTTGGGGCCTTGGCCTTCAATCTTGCTTCTCCTTCCATCGGGACCTTTCGAAAGCAGATTCTATGACATATGGTATGGGTGTCACACTTTGATGCTCATCATATAAGATTTGCTTGAATCGATCACGAGCTCTCACAACATGTGGTAGTCTACCAGATAAAACATTATCAACTTCAATCATCATAGGCCTTTGGACCCTTCTTTTCATTAGGCCTATTTTCTTTGCAACTTTCAGCACTCGATGTAGTCGAGCAGATAAGGTTTCAGGAATTCTTTTTGGGGCACCGTAACTTGACGCAGTGGTGGATCCCAAAAAGATTATTTCAGCTCACCAGTAGAGCTATTCCACTTTACCCATTTCAGGTTCTCAAATTTATTCTAGGTGGGAATACTCACTTTTGGTTCTGAGGCTAACTGCATAACAAGTTGCTCAAATAGCAATTGTTGAGCTCTTAGTTCGGCATTCATCCTTCTTCTCTGTCTTCTTGTTAATTTTTCTCCAAATGAGGAAGCTTCATGATCATGCTTTCTTGGTACAAAAGGTTCAGTTGGCAAAGTGGTGTTTACAGGAATGACTGAGACTTTCTGCCAATAATAGTTCTCTTCATAGTTAGAGTGTCAGAATATCCCAATCTTTGAAACACAAAAGCTCTCTTTTAGGGAGCTTCCGCAGTAATAATTTTAGTAAGATTTCTCTGTTGCACGGGCTGATGTGCATGACGTGCAGATGCATCCTGGGTTGATGTGGCATGAGCTTTTGCTACAATTCATGGAAAGTCCACAATACCAAATTGAATGGTAGCTCCAACATCTCCAGTGTTGATGATTGCATTAGCCAGATGGATGTTAGACTGACGGCTCAGCTTCATAACGAAAAGAGTGTTCTGAAGATCCATCTGTGCAAATGAAAGATCAGGATCAATAATCAGAAATAAATATTCTACCCCATACTTTCAAAATGCAGAGATACAGTATAACAGAAATAAAAAAGCATATTCAGAAGAAACTTTCAAGAAAATAAAGTCATACTCAACAAACTATAATGTTCATTAAAGATTTTATTTTATGACTAAATTTCAATTTTGATTACTTATACTCCACTGCTACTATATTCCAAATTTGACTAGCCAAAGATGGAAAGAGAAACTTGTCACCAGTGGAGTTTCTAGAAATCTATGGGCTCAAAAAATTTACCACTGACCTCTCGACAAATTAAATGAAGAGATTTTGATTTAAAGCGTTCTAAGAAATTTTGTAAGGTGAGATGAAGCATATAAGACACTACCCTAGATTTCCTCATTTTGTGAGTGCTTTAGATCTGCTTCCAAGTTTCATATAGGCGCAAGCCCTTATAGTTAATTACCCCTCTCAATGCTAAGAGAGAACTTTCGATTAAGGCTAGTCGTTAGATTGCTAAATGCATAGTGTATAGTAGCAGCAATATGGAGTTTTAGAATTTAGATTTATAAAATTCATCATTTCAACTTAAACCATGGTTGGGAGAATGATGATGTGTCCGTCATCCCGGGTTGTCGAGGTCCCTAGTCTACTTAGTCAGAGGAGGTAGTCGACCCAACCTGACTGAAAGATCCTTATCAACAACACATGGGTTACATCATCCAAGAAATCTTTATAGACCTAGGGTGGTGTTTATCTAAGGAGATAGGCTTCAGTCTACCTTAGTTGACAAAAAGGCTATGTGCTATCAAATATACCTTATAATTCATAACTCAAAGTGCTGAGCCATTGGGGAGCATATGGGCTACAATCGTGATCATAATATAATGGTGTCATTTGGCGATAACTATCCAATCAGAGGACTCTAGTCATAACTGCACCATATGTGGAGCCTATTGGCCAAACCACACGAACAGAGGACACGGCAATAACATTATTGGCATGAGATTATTTGAGTTTGAATATAGTGATTTATTTGACTTGAAATTAGCTCCTTTGTGAGCTAGAGTTTTCTTAATCTATCATCCCTAATAAATGATGGTGGATGGGTGGATGGGTGGATGGGTGGATGAGTTATTTGCTTTAAGTATTTAAATAATAAATTTTATTTATTTCAAATGTTTTCTTAGTTGAAATTCAGTTTTAAGATGAATTAATTTAGAGCTCAAATATCTTTTAATGATAATATCCCCTCCAGTTCAAATTTTGATCAGCATTGGCCATCGAGGTGTCTAACTCTACTTATTTGTTAGTAGAGGATCGGGTCTTATGACTTATGTGTAATTTAGATCATTTAGGAAATTGATATCACTACAGACCTTGATCAACTCTATTGCGAATATAAAGGATTGGGTCTTATAATCTATTGTAATTTAAGTTCTTTTAGAAGTTGATCATTTAGTAGACCTGGTCAACTCCATTTCAAGCATAGAAGATTATGCCTACTATGATCACATTCTATGGAGTTGAATACTTCTCTCTTTCATTAATTTGAATTACCATATGAGGATTGAATCGATTTCATCATTATTCTCCTTTATTTTTACACCTGCACAGCATCCTTAGAACCCTGAATCTAAATATTCAACATTGTGTCGGGACCCATGCAATTATTTGATAACTCAAATTATTTTATTTTTTTATTATGAGATTAATTTTATATTTATTTAATCTCAACTTAGGCTGCATAGCCTTTTTAGACATTAAAATTTGCACTTTAAATCTCTATTTCCAAATACATGCAAGTGTATTTAAGAATGCTTGTATAATTTTAAAACATTGAATTTCATTTAATCCTACTTCATAATATATGAAAGGGTTCAATTGAAGCTTTACTTAATGCCTTCTATTAAACATACATGTATTGCTCTTATTAAATTTTTAATTATTATATATTATTTGGCTTGTAGTCTTTAATGAGCTTTAGTTATACTTGAGTTGCTCATCTTTAGTGAAAATCTCTTTTGAAATTCATTTGATTTTCACTTTAACTTGAAAATAGTACTCAACAAATTTCATATGTATCAATTTTAATTTTAAATGCAAGATCCAAATGATTCTTTTATAGGCTACATTCACGAGTTATATTGTCTTCATAACATATCATTAATGGTCTCTTTGATTTCATAATTCACCAATTATTTGATTAATTATCATGAGTTATGGTGCAGTCCACATAAAAGTTGATTTGTGCATATAAATAGAATTTATTCCCTTCTAAATCTATTATTCTCATTTGTCTTAATTTTTTCCGTAGAGATTCTGCAAGTTCAATTGCATTTTGGGTAAGATTTAATATTTCATTTATCACTTATACTTCAATTTTCCTTTGAGTTTTTATTCAAGATTGTTTATGTAAGCCATGGTGTTTTAAATGATTCTTATTTAAATTTGTTTAAGTATCAAATTTCAAATGAAAATCCGATAGCATTTTGGTAGTATTACGGTGTCATCCCCACGTATGGGGCTACCTTGGAACTATTTTCGCTTACTCGGTATGCCCTAATGACCGTAGCGAGTGGTGTCTTGCGACACCACAATCATGTCTACATACCCACTATGCCCTAATGGGCATTAGCTTTGTCTTCGATCACTTGCATAAAGAAGCACAAACACAAATATACAATTTCTTTTTACACATTCAAGCACCTCCCAACCTTCACCAACAACAACAACAATAATTTTGCATGAGTTTGGCTAGCAGGGATTGAATAAGAGATATTAGAGTGTTAATTATTTGGATTGAATAGGTGGAGAAAATGCTGGAAACCAAGATAAGAACCCATCTGATGATGGTGTTCTGTCTCAATTTTTGTCATTTGCAAGAAAGAAAAGAGGGGTTGTTTGGCTGCAGGAATAATGGAAATATCAAAACCTAGAGAAGAACCTGCCTAATGATGGTGTTGCTTTCTCAATTTTGTCATTTGCAAGGAAAAAAAGAGGGGGCTGTTTGGCTATAGGGGTAGTAGAAATGCTAGAAACCTAGAGGAGAACTCGCCTAATGATGGTGTTGCTTCTCGATTTTTGTCGCTTACAAGGAAGGAAAGAAGAGCTGTTTGGCTGCATGGGTAGTGAAAATGTCAAAAACCTAGAGGAGATCTCAACCTAATGATGGTGTTGCTTCTCAATTTTCATCTCTTACAAGGAAGGAAAGAGGGGCTGTTTGGATGCAAGGGTAGTGAAACACCAAAAACCTAGAGAAGAACCCGCCTAATAACGGTGTTCTTTCTCGGTTATAGCAAAGGGAATGATTGGAGTAGGAAATTAGGAAAGGTATGTCGAGAGGAAGGGAAAGGTTGGGAGATGGACAGAAAGGAGAGAGAGAGAGAGAGAGAGAGAGAGAGAAATCTTATGTGTCTGAATTAAAGAATTAAGCTGGAAAAGGACCTCATATTCCAACACAGCTTTATCAGAATAGCTTATAATAGGAAATAGTTCTGGCATGACACATAAAGATTTTTTTTTACTGAGGATTACATCTCCCATTTTAGCATAGTAAGGAAAATTTTTGAATATTTCAAAAACCAAACCATTTCTAAGTTCCACGCAGGAGTAAGAAGATAAACCAAATGCTTTAGTTGAAGAGAAATCTGTTGTCCTTAACCAAACAAATTAAAATTCTTCTTTGCAAATATGATAGCGATCACAAGTGAATTTTTATTTTGAGTTTGTGCTAGATACTCTCAAATTGATTCTCAGGGAAAACTTGAGCTACAATAGAATGTAATTCAACTGCCCTCCTCCTCTCAAGCAGCACTCATGGCTATCAGTAATATCTTCAAACATCACCACAAGCTTGTAACTTTCTCTGCCATCCTCAAGAAATATATATATCTTCTTTCTCTCAAGCATGAACTCTAGCACAACCCCCTTCCACAACGTGAAGACCTCCATCCGACCCTCATCTCGCCCAGGATTCCAGTGTGAAGAATTCCCCCACCAATGCGGTTGTTTGCATCAACAGCCCTGGGGAGGATGTCTTCTGGCGATGGGAAGACAGCGACATTTGAGTGCTGTTGGATGATAGCAAACATGCATTCTCGATGGCTGCCGGGACTCAAATTGGATGCAACCGAAGCCCAGAGACATCCAGTTCTAATGAGCAGAGATGATCTCATAGGTGAAGATCAAGCTGATGGCGACTCGAAGAAGCTCAACAACTCCTCAGTGATCATCGTGCGGGGAATATTTGAGACTCAGGTGGTCAATCAAGGAACACCCATCGAGGAGGATGAGTGGTCAAAAAAGTGGGAAATGGAAGGTAGCGGTAGATTTTAGTGCGGCACGAGAAGAGGATGACAGCAGAAAGGAAGAGGAAGTGATAATCAGAGGAAGGATTTACCTATTCTAAGGGAGGTCGTTCGTGGCTTGGAGCTTGAAGAAGGCTGCCGCCAAGGGGTGACTGCGAGGTGGGTTTGAACGAGGAGCATTTTTTTTGGGATTTTTCTATACGTGCATATTAGGGATCCCTGAGCTCCTTTTGGTTAGGAGAATAATAGGAAAGTAATTAGGAGATTTGATAGCTTTAATTGCTGATTAATGAATTTTCATGTGTATTTAGGAAGATTTTCAAAATTGGAATACAATTTTGAATGTCATTAAGGAGTATTTATGGAAAGAGTATAATCTGATCTAATACCTATTTATGCAAAAATTCTGATTTAATCATTTGATAATTAAGATTAAATTGAACTTTGTTTAGTTAAATTAGATGTTTGATTTTCACAATATCATGTCAAAATTTTTGTGAATCTTGTCAAAATCAAACCCACATAATATGAGTATTATTTCTAAATAAATTTTATGTTCCAGATTAAATGGCATAACCCATTTCACAATCAGAGGCCATTTGATTAAAGTCGACGTCGGATCGAGTCAATATTGGTTTAAAGTTACGCATCGTCACTTTTGACCACTCAAAATTCATGCAGACTCATCCGAATTGGATGCGGACAGTATCATTTGATAGGTTTGATATTTCAATGCTAATGATGTGATCAATTTTATAAATGAAGGTCATTTGGGCATCATCATAATCTCCTAACTCTGATATGCATGTCAATACATTGATAGCTCTGTAATATTTATATTCCGATCATTTTGATATTCTGAACATAATGGAAAAGTTCGTTCATCGATTGGAGGTCATTTTGACTAGTTTATACAATATCGAGTGTATTTCATCTTTGATTTGCACATCATCGCATCTAAAGTTCATCAAATTCGGCTCGTGAGCTCTACTTGACTGATGGAGCATACATGTAGGTCAATAAGGTTGGGTTGACTTTATCACACAAGCAATCGATAACCCTAGTGGTTCCTTATTTTGGATGACGTGAGTCTCTGTGCTTTCTTCTTAAAACTTGACCATTGCAAACTGAAAAGCAATCCCTTTGGTTGGCTAGTCTTACTATGTTGTTGGTATAATACCCCTTGGATTGAAAATTTTAGTTAGGTCTAGGCCAACATGGCCCCTACTCAATATGATCCATCATAAACCAATAGGGATCATCTGAAAATTCAAAATTTAAAAATCTGAAGTAAATCCCTTCTAACCTCCTCAGTGCGGTTAGACTAAACAAATAATAAAGATTTGAAACAAATTCAATCTTTCTCTAGTGGAGTCAAAAACAAACTAAATAACCAATCAATCAAATCATCTACCTCTCCTCAGTGAGATGCAAGTTTTTCTGGATCCCCGACGGATCCCAAATTCTAATCCCTCAACAAATTTCACAACCTCTTCTCCCTAGTGGATGACTTGAACTTGTTCCCCTAGTGAAGAGTTCACTTTTTTATCCCTCATGATGAACCAAATCCTAAATCAATAAATCAAATCAAATTTTCTTAGTGAGACTCAAATCAAATCAAACCTCTCATCCCCCAATGGATGACTTGAACCTCTTTCCCTAGTGGAAGGTTCATATACTCTGTCCCTAATGGATTTTGCCTTCACTCTCTTATGTCTTTGACATGAGTAGAGACATATTGCATTAAGCTCTTGATTCCATCTACACCTTTGGTTGGGAGTAGATCATTTTGTTAGTGCTTGCGATCATTCGATGTTGTTGATCATCTCGGTTAACACCAATATGTGCGGTCTGCTTGTCAGTCACACCACACTTATTGGGCGCCCTTTGTTAACCTCATATTTAGGATGAGCTCTCAACCCCTCCATCTTAGACATAGGACTCCTCTTAGACATTAAGAGTTCCATAGTCTTAAGACACTTCTAGTGATTAAGTGAACACTTAACCTAACCCTAGATACTTAGAAGAGTTAGCCACAGGAATAGGTTATGCCTTTAGGGTGTTAGGAAAAATTGCCTACCCTATAGCTTGAACCAAATCCTCATTACATTCTTTCAAGTCAAACTCCAAATTCAAATCAACCTCAAACATAAATCAACTTCAATTCCAAACCAAACCTTAATTCAATTCCAATGGATTTTCTTAAATCATGAATCAATTCCAAATGATTGAAACCCATGATTGAAGTCCAAATCTAAAATCTTTCTTAAGTCATCTTGATCTCAACTTATGGACCTAGCTCAAATCCAAATCAATTCAAACTCAAGAAATTTTCTCTTAACACAGTTATATTCTCATTTATATTCATAAATATAAATGAAATATAAATTCAAATAACCAAAACCAAATTCAAAACTCAAATCGAAATCTAAAATATAACCAACATATACCCTTTCAAGTCAAATTCTTGAACTTAGCCAAATCAAATCCAACTCAATCCAAACCTTTGGATTTTTTTTATGATTCAATCAATCCTTCAATCATGAATCTAAATATAAACATAAACTTTAATCATCAAACCAAAACTAAATTCAAACTCAAAACCCATGTTCATCCTTTGAACATGAAATTGTCAAATGAATCAAAACCCATTTGACTTCAAATCACTTGCAAATGGATATATATTTCAATCATAAGTCCATATATGAGTTCAACCAAACTTGGATCAAGCCTTGATCAAGTCAATTGACCCATTTAGGCTCACTTGACCCAAAGTGACCTAAAACACCTTTTTGAGCCAAATTCTAATCGTACCCAAATTGGATTGAACTAAGCCCATCTAAGCCTCACATTGTGAGAAACAATCATCATGAGATGATCATTCAAATTGGGGCAAACCAAGTCAAACCTAAGGGTTGACCAAGTCAACACTTAGCCAAAATGAAACCCAAACCAGCTAAAATTGACCATAGGCCAAATTAATTGAAACCATTGATCAAAACCAATTCATGATCAATGTTTGAACTTGACTAAGTCATCATTTGAGCCTAACCTAGCCCAATTGGTCACTTGACCTAAGTTGACCCAACTTGACCTAAAAAGTCAAAATGTGTTAAATCTTGATCTATGTCAAATTGATTGCAACCAATGAGTCAAATTCATTCTTAACCACTTATTGAACTTGACCAAAGCCTCAATTAAAAATCAAATCAATTAAAAATTAATTGAAACCAAAGCTTGCAACATATTTCAAATGACCAACCAAACCTAAACCAACCCATAACCTAGCCCAATTGGGTCAAATGGGTCAAATTGGTCAACTTGACCCATTTGACCTAAATGAAGTCAAATGAACCAAAAGTAAGTATAAACCAAATTAAACCAAACAAATGATGCCAACACATTTTAAATGATCATATGAACTTGACCCAACCCTTGGTTTGACCCAATTTGACCAATTGGTCAACTTGACCCAAGTTGACCCATTGTGACCTAAATGGGTCAACATGAGGCAAATGATATCAAATCAACTCCAAATTCTTTGCCCAACCCAATTTCAACCTATTCTAAATGTGAACAAAGTGAAATCAAAATCAAATGACCATTTTACCCCTAGTTCAAGGGGTAACCTAAGGCTAATTCCACTTGAAATTTGGTCATATCCTTTTCATGGCCACTTGGCACCCTCTTAGTGGACCAAGTGGACACTAATTAGTTTGGTGCACATGACCAAATGGGTTTGGGTCAGCCAAGCCCAACCCAACGCCAAAATTGACCACCCAATAAGAAATTCTCCATATGGGATCACTCCTCCACTCAAATGAGCACATGGAAACTTCTCCACTCCCTTCGTCTGCCAAAACTGAATCACATGCCACCCCTAACAGCCAAACAAACTCAATCAATCAAGCCAATTGATCCAAAATGGAAGGGAGGCTCACAACCATCGATCCTTGTAAGGGGAGATATACTCCCCCTAATTCCACATCATTGATGCTCGATTGAGCCATAAGAACTCAGAGCAAGCTTCTCGAAGTTCCTCCAAGCTTCCTCAAGCATTTCTTATTTCTCCATTCTCAGTTTCCTCAAGCTAAAAATGGGGAGCTCATTGAAAATTCTAACTCATCCATCATTCAACCAAAAGCCAATTGCTCTTGCAAGCACCCTTAGAGGACCCAATCGAGTTCATCCAAAGCTTCATCCAAGCTTCCAAGGAATGGGAAGAGGGAGCTAGACCAAAGATGAAAGCCTAGGAGGAGGATTTTGTCTAATTGGAAGATCTATTCACCCTCAAACCTTCAACAAGGCTTTATCTCCACTAGATGAAGCAACCTCAACGGTTGGGAGCATCGGTGATAGCCTCCGACGAGGTATGCCTCAAAACCGAGCTAGTGTAGGATTCCTTGGTCCTTTGTGAAAGAATGTTTCATCTCATTCAAATTTGACCATTGGATGTCTTCCTTTATACCTCTAGATGGTATGTGATCAATCCCCATGCAATCTAAGCTCAAGTGAGCTCAGATCAAGCCATAAGAGATGGACGGTCACCATCCCTCGCAGGCGAGGGTAGGGATGAATCATGGATCATCCATCCCACATGTTTTGGATGGACGGTCCTGATTAAAACACATGAGATCCCATGATTAATCCCTTTAATATCATGGTCTTGATCTTGACCATCCGATCTTCGATCGGTCAATCTAAGGGAAAGAGTGTACACCGCTGGCTGATAATGTAGGTGATGTGATAACTTAAATAATGAATCTCATTGCACCACATGGAAAGCGTGTGACGCATCAGCGGTCCATGTGGTGCCAATAGAATTAGTTATATAATTAGGGATTTAATTATCTAATAATCATAAAACTTCAAAATTACATAACTAAATGTAGAAAAATCAGGAAAATAGAAACTCAAATGCATTTTAAAGATATTTCAAAGGGGAATAATATAAAATTAAGTTTAATTGATTCTTAATAGTAAATTTCATGCACTTTGGGTTTTATTGGGAATATAATTATGTTAATTACTCCCTAACTAATCTATTGATTAATTTTGAACTCTAGGTATGTTTAGTTGGATGACTTCTGCTTCCATTAATTTCCTTAGGATTTACTAATGGTTTAATTAGAGACTACTTGATTCACTCCTAATCATTCCCTTAATCAATTAAATGATTAATTAGCCTATTAAATAATGATAAATTCATTAATTAAATTTATTAATCATCCTAGAACTATGGATAGACTTAGGGAATGAGATTAGGATGCCTTTTCTAAATCTTTTCCCTTAAGTCTATTTCATTTGAATGAGAACATAATTAACTTTAAATTTGGTTAATAATTTAATCATTTCATTAAATAGCTTAATTAACCAAACTCAAAATCAAAAATTAATCCAGAAACTTAATCAAAAATCAAAAAGTAAGCTTAAAGAAATCAAATCCAACCTACATGTGTGGGAAGGGTTATGAAAGTACTTAATTAAACCCCTTAGCTTAATTAATCAATAATTATGAGCCAATTTCATTAGGCCCTTCCTTTCTTAGGGAGCATTGCTGATTTAAATTCAATTTGGTTGCATACCATATGTTGGCTCATAATTGTTTGAATAATTATGTTAAGGAGGTGTAGGTAAGGGGCAATTATTGAACTTAATTCACACCTTAACCTAAGCAAAACATAAAATTAATCTAACGGTTCTAAAATTAAACTAAAATAATATACACATGTGGGAGATGGGTTAGGACCAGCAAACCTTCTCACATTTTTTAAATTAAAATCAAACTCAAAACAAAATCAAAATTTCCTTAAACCAACTTTGATTCACTTTAAATAATCTTATTCCATAGGATTGTCTTTAGGAATTAATTAGGGTGAGTGAAGTTACATGCTTACATCACTTTATTTCTTTCCTAGCATGCAAAATGTGTATGTCATAAGAAATCATGCATTCATGCCTTTGAATTATAAATTAAAAATGAAATGTTTCCTTTATGTCAAATTGCATGTTTTATCTAAAGTAAGAATATGAATTGCTATTATCACTATTAAATCTAAAATTACTTTCAAAACTTATAAACCAAACATTGTAAATGAAAGGTATGCTACTTATAATTACTTATGAGCTTTCATGTGAGTATAATATAAGATTTGCATTATGTGACTTTTCCTTCTCTTCTCTTTTAACTTAGTCTTGAATAGGATTTGCAAAGTGTATAGTTCATTTGAAAAGAGCACAACACTTGTTTAAATCCATTCCTATTCAATCCTATATCATCATTCAAGAGGGACCTTCACATTTGTACATATAAATTAAACAACCAAAATCAAACAAACAAACATAAACCTTTTGCATGATTCTCTTTCCATGCATTTCTTTTTGTACATGCACATGTATTTAAGAAAAGTGGTATATTAGTCTAGACACCCTGATGTTCCAAGGCTTTAAGTAACCCCAAGTAGGTCTTGTACCTTACACCCAGTGTAGAAAACAAAGGCGTCATACTCACTTATGTCTTTCATACATGTAAACATGCATTTGATTAATGGATAAAAGAATCCCCCTCTTTTATACTTAACAAAATCATGCATCATAAAAACATCCAAATTTTCTTAAGCAACATCTCTTAGAGTCCATCATTAAGGTGTGCTAATATTTATATTTACATGTATAGATATGCTTAGGGTTCATCCATATGCATGTTACGCATGTTGGAAAGAAATAAAGTGTTGTGTGTTTTGTGATAATAATTCACTTTACTTAATCTTAAAATGCCTTTCTCTTTGAATTGGTTTGTTTAAGGAAAATTCAAACTTAGGATTAATCAAAACACATAATAAAACATTCACTAAATAAAAATCACTAATGAATCTACTTTAGAAGTTACTTGACGTAGGGAGGAAAGAGAACTTCTCTTCTCTTTTCCTCTCTTTACAACACATAGTAATTAATTATAGGTTCATTTAAACCAAATCAAATCATAAAATAAAATCAACCAAATTAACTAAAATACTTAAATGAAATCACCCTCTAAGTTGAACTCTTCATACTTAGAAAATTATAATCTTAAAGCCTAGCTAAGACATACCACACAAGCCTTAAATGGCACACACATTAGGATAAGTCACCACTTCTAGTCCTATGTCAAGGCGGTGCATGGTTTGATGCTTGATTTGGTTTTATGTTGTGATATTTAAGTTTGGTTGTTAGGGTGTATGTGCGTAGATTGAATGGTAGGATGATCTTAGTCTAATCATTATCTTCTACAAGGGATTGTGCTTAAGGGGCGCTGTAATAAAAATATAAATGCTTTTGCTGTGCATGTTGCTTATACCCCTAAGCACAATCCAAAATAGGCCAGGTGGACTTGGTTACCCATGTGTGGGATGCTAAGTCCAATTTATTCATACACATGCTTGAGACTATGTGGTTTGTTTAGCTAATCTCTATTTTGTAAGTTTTAGTTAGATTTACTTTTTCTATTTTTATGTAATTTTGCAATTAGGATTTGGAATGAATGTTATGGGGGATTATGATGAACATTGGTCATAAGACTATATCTTATATACTATGGGAAGCCTTTAGAGCATCCACTTTCCAACCAACCAAAAGAAAGAAGAAAGAAGAAAGAAGAAAGAAGAAAGAAGAAAGAAGAAAGAAGAAAGAAGAAGAAATGAAGAATGAAGAATGAAGACCCCCTTAACATGAATTCCCTTTCGATTGTAATTAATTCATTTATAATCTAGGTTGTATAAGGGTAGAGCTCGACTACCCAATTTCTTTTCAAGTTTGTCCGATGGAGCCCGACCACAAAAGGCCTCTTATTCTTTTGTGTTAGCTTTATAAATTGTTTAATGTTTGTTTAGCTTGTGCATTAAGATGATATTTTTTTACCAAGTTTCTTCCTTGCTTTGATGAATGGCCTAGATATGATTAGCTTCTTAATGAAAAATAAATTTTCTATCCAACTAATCAGGTCAAAACTAAACATTAACAATTCTTAACCTCACCTAAAGCCTAAGATATAAAACAAGATAAAAGATATAGCAACTCCTTAGCTGGATATTGTATGTTTTCACATCATGCATAAAAAGGCATCTTTTCCTCTGCTTATGGAGGCTTTCACTGCTTGAGAACTTGGCTTGATTTTGAGAGCCATGGTAAAATACACCTCCTTTCATTTTGGCCCATAATGATTTCATGCATTAGGCATATGAATCATATAGGCGTCAAATCAATTATCCAAATATATAAAAAAAAAAAAAAAACAAAATATATAGCATTACATATATATTTAATTAATGCACAGATTTAAGTCATTATCATGTCTATATCTAGAGCTTAAGGACTTTTCTTTCTAAATAAATAAGTTAGTTATCTTGCAAAAGCATATGACTTACCTACATGTACTTAAAATCATAGGAGGAGTTAGTTGTTGGCCACCCCTAGGAGGTTGTAAGTCCAAACAGTAGAGTGGTTTACCCTCTCTTGTAGAGATAAACCATATACCCATTTTTGCCTCAGATTTAGGTCATGCTCTGGCCCTCGCCAAAGCTCCATAGATTTAGGTTCTGAGGTTTCTACTTTTTGCAGGCTACAAGTATAAATTCTCACCTCTTAGGCATTTCCATGACCTTGTATCATGGAATTATAAGCCCTAGATTTCTAAACAAAATTTAACTCTAAACAAATAAGTCACTTTAATTTCAAAATATAAAGCCCAACCATAGGATAGTTTGGGATGCTTACTAGGCTTCCTAGTATCATATGTACCCCTACTTATCTTCCAATTGGCTTCGATAATAACTCCCTCCTCTTAATCAATCCCACTTGATCTTCCAAAATTAAACTAATTGACTGATAGTCCTATCTTTGAAATCTTTGGAGATAGCAATCATTTACATTAATCAAGAGTATTCCTAAATAATCTAATCTCATAGGATGTAATTAACTATGGGGGCTTGCCTCCATAGGGAACTTAATGAATCCGGTTTAAAATAAACCCTACTTTACTTTTTCATGTAAAGTAGGGAAGAATCTCTGGTACATACGAAGACTCATAGTCCTTAGAAGTCCTTATTCAGGTGATTAGGTCCATTGTAGGGTGGTCACTTCTATCTTTTGAGATAGTACACATTTCCTCAATGTCGTACTCGATCACCCTAATAAGAATATATGTGGATCTACGTGGTGTCCCAATAAGGCGTATATTTTTATTTTCATTTATCCTTTCAAAAGATAAATGAAGATGAGAATATTTCACCACAGATGCTCACGATGTTAGGAAACATAGTGAGCATCCCAAGCTATCCTATGATTGGGCTTTATATTTTTAAATTTTAAGAGGAATTATATGTTTGTGTTGAGTTTTTATTAGAAATCTAGGACTTACAATTCCATGATACAAGATCAAGGAAATGCCTAAGAGGTGAGGATTTATGCTTGTTGCCCGCAAAGGGAAACAACAGCCTCGGATCCTAAATCTAGGGAGCATTGGTGAGGACCAAAGCCTGCCCTAAATCTAAGGAGAAAATAGGCATATATTTACCTCCACAAGAGAGGACAAACCATCTGATTGTTTGGCTTACAATGACCTAGAGGTGGCCGCCAACTAACAGCTCCTACAATTTTAAATACATGTAGGCAAGTCTTATGCTTTTCCAAGATAGCTAGGTTATTGTTTATTCAGAAAGAAGACTAGGTCCTTAAACTCTCTCCCTAAGAGACTAGATCATGTAGGGTATGAACTTATGACTTAATCTAATGCAAATTTTGTTAAGCTTATTTTTATTTTTGGGCAATTAGGTTGACACAGGCTATGGGATTCATATGCCTAATGCATGAGAAATTGGTTATATACCAAAATCAGTAAGAAGGAGGTGTGTTTCCACCATGGCTCCCAAATGTCAAGCCATGTTCTCTGGCAAAGGTGGAAGCCCTCCATAAGCAAGAGTGAAGCAAGATGATTTTATGCATGATGTGAAACATACAACATCCAACTAAGGGGTTGCTAAATCTTTTATTATTTGATTTATTCTTAGGCTTTAGGCAAGGTTATGAGTTATTTAATTTTCATTTTTGAGTTGATTAATTGGATATAAAATTTATTTTTCTCTTGGAGCCTAATCGCATCGATGCCATTCATCAAACAATGAAGAACCTAGAAAAAATATGTCATCTTAATGCACAAGCTAAACAAACATCAAACAATTTTATAAATCTAATGCAAAATAATAAAATGCCTTTATGGGCTCCACCACAGACCCGAAAAGAAGTGTGGATACCAAGGTCTACCCTTATACAACTCAGATTATAAATGAGTAATTACAATTTAGAAGAAATTAATATTATGGGGGTCTTCATTCTTCATTTTGATTTGCTTCTTTCCTTCATCCCTTTGGCTTAGTTGGAATGTGGTTGCTTCAAAGGCGTCACATGGTACATAAGACATAGTCTTATGACCAATGTTCACCTCCATTTCCCCATAACATTCATTCTAAATCTAATTACAAAAATTACATGAAAATGGGAAAAGTAAATCTAACTAAAACTTATAAAATAGAGATTAGCTAAACACACCACACATCCCAAGCATGTACATAAATAAATTAGACTTAGCAACCCACACATGGGTAACCAAGTCCACCTGACCTAATTTTAGATTATGCTTAGGGGTATAAGCAACCCGCTAAAGAAAAAAAGCATTTATATTTTATTACGCCTTAAGCACAATCCCCTACAAAAGATAATGATTACTAATATCTTCTTATCATCTAGTCTACGCACATACACCCTAACATCTAATCTAAAAATATTACATCACAAAATAAAATCAGGCATCAAACCATGCACCTCCCTAACATAGAGCTAGAAATGATGACTTAGCCTAATATGTGTGCCATTTAAGGCTTATGTGGCATGTCTTAGCTAGGCTTTAAGGTTGGTGTTTTCTAAGTGTGAAAAGATTCAACTTAGAGGGTGATTTCTTTTTAAATGTTTTAGTTGATTTGGTCAATTTTACTTGATGATTTGAATTGGTTTGAACGAACCTACATTTAATTACTAAGTGTTGTAAAAAGAAGAAAAGAGAAGATAACTTTTCTTTCATCCCTAACTTAAGTAATTTCTAAGGTAGATTCATTAATAAAGTTTATTTAGTAAATGTTTTATTGTGTTTTAATTAACCCTAAGTTTAGATTTACTCTAAATAAACCTATTCAATAAAAAAGGCATCTTAGGACTAATTAAGGTGAATTACTATCACATAACACGCAACCATTTATTTCTTTCCAACATGTATATTATACATATGAATGATCCTAAGTATATTTATACATATAATGCAAACACTTTAGAATACTTTGATGATGAATGCTAAAGAATGTTGTTTAAGAAAACTTAGATGTTTCATGAATGCATGATTTTATTAAGTAGAAAAGAGGGATTCTTTCATCCGTTAATCAAATGCACATTTACATGTTTGAAAGACATAACCAGGGGTGTAAGGTACAAGAACTACTTGGGGCTACTTAAAGCCTCATAACCTCGAGATGTCCAGACTAATATACCACTTTTCTTAAATACATGTGCATGTACAAAAATAAGGCAAATGGAAGAAGAGTCATGCAAAATGTTTTTGTTTGATTTGGTTATGCAATTTACATGTGTAAATGTGAAGATCCTTCTTAAGTCATAAAATATAAGAGAATAGGAGTGGATTTAAGCAAGTATTTTGTTCTTTTCAAATAAACTATACACTTTGTAATTCCTGTTCAAATCCATATTAAGAGAAGAGAAGAAAATCACATAACACATTTTTTATGCTATAATCACATGCAAGCTTATAAATATTTATAAGTAGCATACTTTCATTATGATCTTTGATTTATTGATTTTGAAAATAGCTTGATTTAATAGTGATAATAGCGATTCAAATTCTTACTTTAAACCAAAACATGCAATTTTACATAAAGAAAATATTTTATTTAATTTGATTTTTTGAAAGAGAATGAATGCATGACTTCACATGGAAAACAACTTTTAACATGCTTGGAAAGAGATAAAGTGATGTAAGCATAAGATTTCATTCCTCCTAATTAATTCCTAAGGACAATCCTATAAGATAAGATTATTCAAAGTGAATCAAAATTGCTTAAAGAGACTTTTATTTTTATTTTGAATTTGATTTACAAATGATTTGTGAGAAAGGCTTTGCTGGTCCTAGCCCATTTCCCTCATGTGTTAATTGATTTAGTTTAATTTTTGAATGATTAGATTAATTTTATGTTTTATTTAGGTTAAGGTGTAAATTAAATTCATTAATTACCCCTTACCTATACCACTTTAACATAATTATTCAAACAATTGTGAGCCAACTATGATATGCAATCACATGGAATTTAAATCAGCAATGCACCAAAGAAAGAAAGGGGCCTAATGCATTTGGCTTACAATTAATGATTAATTAAGCTAAAGAGTTTAATTTAAGAACTTTCATAACCCTTCCCACACATATGGGTTAGATATGATTTTCTTAAGCTACTTAGGTTATTGAACACCTAAGCAATCCACCCAAAAAGGAATTGATTAAGTATAAATTGATTTTCAGATTGATTTGATGAAACTTTGATTAATTAAGCCATTTAATTAAGTGATTAAATTATTTAATTACTTTATACATCAATTAGATTTTTTATCCAAATGAAATAAACTTAGGGGGAAAAGTTTTGGGAGAGGACTCATAATCTCATTCTCTAAGTCCAGTCACTGTTCTAAGGTAATTAGCAAACTTAATTAATAAATTTATAAGAATTTAATAGGTTAATTAGTCATTTAATTAATTAAGAGGGTAATTAGGAGTGAATCAAGCAATTACCCTAATTAAACTATTAATAAATCCCAAGAAAATTATGGGAGGTAAAAGTCATCCCACAAAATACACATGAGAAATTTGAGATTAATCAATGGAATAATTAGGGGGTAATTAACATTACATTCCCATTAAAAGCTAAATTGCAAAAAATTCACTATTCAAATTTAATCAAACTTAATTTTAGATTATTCCCCTTTGAAATATCTTCAAAATGCATTTGAGTTTGTATTTTTTTTTTTCTACATTTAGTTATATATTTTTGGAGATTATGTGATTAAAACTTAATTAAATAGTATAATTATATAGTTAATCCCGTCGACATCATGTGGACCGCTGACACGCATGCGCTTTCCATGTAGCGCGATGGGATTCACTATTTAAGTAGTCACATCTAATGTCACGTCAGTTGGTGATGCTACATGCTTTCCCATGGATTTTCCGATCAAATATCGGACGGTCAAGATCAACTTGCAGTATTAATAGGATAAATCATCAAATATAACATAGATTAATCAGGACCATCCATTCAAAACATGCAAGATGGATGGTCTGTGATTCATCCCTGAGCTCGCCTGTGAGAGAGGGCAACCATCCACTCCTTAGGGCTTGACTCGAGCTTGATTGAGCTTAGATTAAGCTAAATTTTAACCCACGCCATCATCATGCAAGGAGATGAAGATTTAACGGTCAATTTGCAATGGGGTGAAATTTTCTTTTAGGCAGGACCAAACAATCCTACACCTAAGCTCGGTTTTGATCCAAATCTCATCGGAGGCGATCACCGGCACTCCCAACCATCGAGGTATTTTCGTCTAGTGGAGACGAAGCTCTGTTGAAGATTTGAGGGGTTGAGATTGAGTGGATCTTCCTATGGACAAAAGTGGGCTTCAATTGCTTGTGCCTTGATCAAGCTCTCCTTTCCCGTGGCTTGAGAGCTTGGATGAAGACTTGGGTGAGCTCGATTGGGTCCCCTCAAGGTGCTTGAATGAGGAATTGAGCTGAATTTGACTATTGGATGAGATTAAAAAATCCTTGAACTCCCCTATTTTTGGGTTGAAGAAATCGAGAATGGAGAATTCAAAGTGGGTTGAGGGAGCCTGGAGAGACTTGGGAATGCTTCCGCTTCATGCTCAATGTTTTTTCTGAAAATGAAATAAAATTAGGGAGAGTATAACTCCCTTTAGAAGGATCGGACGGCCAAGCATGGCTTTTCCATTTTGATCAAATTGATCCTATGGGTTGAGTTGGTTAGATATTTTGGATGCCATGTGGTCGCTGGAGGAGGGAGAAGTTTCCATGTGCCAAATGAGGAGGGATTCTATGTGCTCATTTTCAATAATTTGACCTTTGGGTTGGATAAACCCATTGGGTCATGTGCACCACACCCACTAGTATTCACTTGGTCGACTAAGAGTGTGCCAAGTGGCCATGAAAAGGATATGAAAAAATTCAATTGGCAAAGGTTACCCCTTGACCTAAGGGTAAAATAGTCATTTGGATCTAATTTTACTTTGGGAAAATTTAGAATAGTTTGGAATTGGGTTGGTCCAAATTTTAAAGAATTTGGAGTTGATTTGATATCATTTGCCTCATGTTGAACCATTTAGGTCAAAATGGGTCAACTTGGATCAAGTTGACCAATTGGTCAAATTAGGTAAAACCAAGTTGGGTCAAGTTCAAATGACTATTTGAAATATGTTGGTATCATTGGTATTGTTCATTTTTGGTTTATATTTGGTTTTAGTTCATTTGATTTTATTTAGGTCAAGTGGGTCAAGTTGACCAATTTGAACCATTTGACCCAATTGGGTTAGGTCATGGGCTTGTTTAGGTTTCATTGGTCATTTAAAATGTCTTGCAAGCTTTGGTTTCAATCAATTTTGGTTAGGTTTGATTTTGGCTCAATTTGATCTTTTAAGTCAAGTTGGGTTCATGGTTAATTGGGCTAGGTTGGGTATAGTTGGTTAATTGAGGCTTTGGTCAAGTTCAACAAGTGGTATAGAATAATGAATTTTTGTAATCAATTTAGCTTAGATCAAGATTTGACACATTTTGACTTTTAGGTCAAGTTGGGACAACTTGGGTCAAGTGGCCAATTGGGCTAGGTTAGGCTCAAATGATGAATTGTTCAAGTTCAAACATTGATCAAGAATTGATTTTGATCAATGGAGTCAAATGGGTTTTGATTCATTTGATAATTTCAAGTTTAAAGGATGAACATGAGTTTGACTTGGGATTGATATTTTTAATTTAGTTTTGATTTGATGATTGAAGTTTGTGTTTATATTTGGTCTCTTAATTGAAGGATTGATTGAATCATGAAGAAAAATCAAGGGTTTGGCTTGATTTGAGTTTGATTTGGCTAAGTTCAAGAATTTGACTTGAAAGGTTTAGGTTGAATTTTGGTTGAATTTTGATTTGTATTTTGAATTTAGTTTTGGATATTTGAATTTATATTTCATTTATATTTGTGAATATAAATTAGAATATAAATGGGTTATGAGAAAATCTCTTGAATTCGAATTGATTTGGATTTGATTTAGGCTAAGTCCATAAGATGGAATCAAAGTAACTTAGGAAAGGTTTTAGAATTTGGAATTCAATCATGGCTTTCAATCACTTGGAATTAATTTGAGGTTTGTTTTGGAATTAAAGTTGATTTAAGATCAAGGTTGATTTGATTTTGGAGTTTGACTTGAAAGAAGGAAGTGACGATTTGGTTCAAGCTATAGGGTAGGCAAATTTTCCTAACACCCCTAAGGCATGACCTACTCCTATGGTTAACTCTTCTAAATCTCTAAGGTTAGGTTAAGTGTTCTCCTAATCGCTAGAAGTGTCTTAAGACTAAGGAAACTCTTAGTGTTTAAGAGGGATCCTATGTCTAAGATGGAGGGGTTGAGAGCTCATTCTAAAAATGAGGTCAACAAAGGGCGCCCAATAGGTGTGGTGTGACTGACAAGGCATACCACACGTGTTGGTAAATGATCTCAATACAAAAATCACAAGTACTAACAGAAATGATCTACTCCTAACCCAAGGTGTAGAAGGCCTCAAGAGCTTAGTGCAATGTGACTCCACTCATGTCAGAGAGATAAGAGAGCGAAGGAAGAATCCACTAGAGATTGAGTATGTAAACCTTCCACTAGGGAAAGAGGTTCAAGTCATCCACAAGGGGATGAGAGGTTTGATTTGAGTTGAGCCTCATTGAGGAGAGAAATTGATTTGATTTGTTTGACTGCTTAATTGTGTTTGTTTTTGACTCTATTAGGGATAGAAAAGTGAAACCCACCGAGGAGAAAGTTCAAGTCATCCACTATGGAGGATAGGTTGTGAAATCTGCTAAGGGATTAGAATTTTAGATTCGAACCAGAAGACTTGCATCCCACAGAGAAGAAGCAAGCTGATTTAATTTGTTTGATTATTTGGTTTTTTTATTGTTTAATTTGACTCCACTGGTGGAGATTGATTGGATTTGTTTTGTGTTATTTTAAATTTTGGATTTTAAGATGAACTCTATTGGTTTGCAATGGACTACACTGAGTTGGGGCTGTGTTGGCCTTGATCTAACTCAGATTTACCAACCCAAAGGGGTAGTTTACCAACCACATAGTAGGACTAACCAACCAAAGTGATTGCCTTTCAGTTTGCAGTGGCCAAGTTTTAAGAAGAAAGTGTGGGGATTTACATCTTCCAAAATAGGGAACCACTGGGGTGATCAATGCTTGTGCAATAAATTGAAACCAACCTAGAGCTGACTACTGAGTGAATGCCACTGGAGGACTTAAATAAACTCAAAGATAGTCAAGATTAATTTTCTTTTTTAATTATGTTGGTTCGCGATGGATCATACTAAGAAGGATCTTATATTAGCCTAGACCTATCTTAGATTTACTAAACCAAAGAGAGTATTTTCCTAGCCGAGGGGAGAACTATCCGACTAAAGGAGTGCTTATCAATTTGCAATGGTCAATTCAGGGGAAGAAAGCATGGGGACTTACATCTTCCACTACAAAAGACCACTAGGGTGATCAATTGCTTTGGGCAATAAATTGAACCCAACCTAGGGCTGACTATTAAGTGAATGCTAATGGGGGACTTAAATCAGCTCAAAGATAGTTGAGATTAGTTTTATTTTTAATTTTTTTTATGGATTATGTTGGTTTATGATGGATCGTACTAAAAAGGAGCATATATCATCCTAGACCTATCTCAGATTTACAAACTAAAGGGAGTAGTTTCTCGACCGAGGGGAAACTATCCAACCAAAGGAGTGCATTTCAGTTTGCAATGGTCAATTCAGGGGAAGAAAGCATGGGGACTCACATCTTCCACTACATAATACCACTAGGGTGATTGATTACTTTGGGCAGCAAATCAAACCCGACCTAGGGCTACCAGTTGGTTTGCGCAGTCATGCTAGAAGGAATGCATCGTAGGCTTACCTTCCAAAGCAGAATGACTATCGGGGTAACCTGCTTGTGGAAAAATAGATAGAACCTGACCTAAGGATGACTACAAAGAGAGTGCCAACCTGGGAATTTATCTCAACTCAGGTAGTTAGGCAATTCCAATAAGGAGTTCTACTGACACTGCCCTAAAGATAGGATGTCTGCTTAGGAAAAGGGGCCCTTTGGGGGCTTGAATTCCTAATCGACAAGAGAATATTTATTTGTTTTATTTAGTTTATTTATTGGACCATGTTGGTTTGCAAGGGATCAAACTGAGAAGGAGCTCATATTAGCCTAGACCTATCTTAGATTTATTGAACCAATGGAGAATCTGCGCATCCGCTGAACAAATTCTCCAACCACATGGGTGGCTACTAGGAAAAGAGGACTGTCCAATCCAAAAGTAACCCAAACAGTGTCTAAATGGGGTCACAAAAGACGTGATCCAAGTAGAGTGCTTGCAGGGAGAGGGGTTGCTAAGGGCTTGAGCCAAAACCCTGGAGAAGATAATATGCATAGGTATTCGGTGGCTAACTTAAGAAGATAGCACAAGGACTCACATCTGCCAAGAGTGGTGTATCCATCGGGTTAGTCACTGTCAACATAACGAACATCAACCAACCTAAGGTGCCCATCGGTTTGCAATAATCAACCTAGGAGAAAAGCTCGGGGACTCACATCCTCCAAAACTGATTGCTGGAATAGTATGTCTTCGACTGGACAAATGATATCTGACCTAGGGCGACTACTGAGTGAATGCCACTGGGAGACTTATATCAACTCAAATGTAGTCAAGAGTAAAGGAGCCTCTGGGGGACTTACCCTAAACCTCAAATATACTCAACCTAATCAGTACATGATGGCTAGTTCAATAAGAAAGCACAAGGACTCATATCTTCTTAAATGAAGTCAACATGAGGTAGCTTACTCATTGCACGTGAAGTATAAAAAACTAACAAGGTGCTCATTAGTTTGTATTGGTCAAGTTAGGAAGAAAGTGGGGGGACTCACATCCGCCCAACAAGTGACCACTAGGGTGATGTACTAGAAAGGTAGCATATCAGCCCGACCTAGAGCAACTAATGAGTGAGTGCCATAGGGGCTTGCTCACATCAAAATAGCTTGAGACAAAAGATATGTATTTGTTTTTATGCTTTTGTTAAAAGGAATAGGATGCCTCTTTGGTTCTCTCACACCTACCCTAAATACACTTAGGGACTTGGATGAAATGGTGCCATGGATGGAAACCGGAATTTCCACCAAGAAAGGATGTTGCTTGGGTTCTCTTACACCTAACTTAGTTATGCTAGTCGATATAGGATGCCTCTTGAGTTCTCTCACACCTATTCTAGTAGCATCAGGGAATTGTGTTTGATTATATTTGTATTGTGAAAGAGGGATAGGATGCCTCTTGGGTTCTCTTACTCCTTTCCTAAACACATCATGGAGGATTCACAAGGCAAGCAAATAACACTTCAATGAAGAGAAGATTTTGAAGAATCAGAAGTAAAATTTGTTCTTTTAATGATAGTTATTTTCAAACATATTTTAATGGGTAATATTTCTTCAAATAGAACCCATTAATTGGAAGCATCGGGTGTTCTCCTTTACAATCAATAAGTTGATAAGATCCTCCTTGGTAGGCTTTCTCTATGACATAGGAGCCTTCCCAAGTGGATTCAAACTTGCCTCCCATCTTTCAACGGGCAATAATTGGTCTCCTTAGGACTAATATAAGTTCTCCTACTTGAAAAGACCTAGGATGAACTAGCTTGTTGTGAGCTTGAATCATTTTGGATTTGTATAACTCGAGATTTTAGCACGCCCGAGGTGTCTCTCCTCCAAACCTTCAATCTCTTCTAACCCTAACTTGGCATTCTGCTCTATAGTGATTTTGATACCAATGCTATCCTTAGTGATGGGAGTTGAACTTCTAAAGATAGAATGGCTTCAGACCCATATACTATGGAGAACTGGGTAAATTGAGTTAGAGTTCTATATGTGGTGCGGTTTGCAAATAAGGCTTCAACCAACTACTCATCCCACTATCACTTGTTATTGTCAAGTTCTTCTTTAGTATTTGAATGAGAGCTTTGTTGAATACTTCTGCTAGACCATTTGCCCTAGGGCAGTAAATGATGGAGTATCTCCAATCTATACTGTGTCTTCTCACAAATCTATTGATCTTGGTGCTTTTGAATGTAGTACCATTATCAGATATAATTCATCAAGGCACCCCGAACCTATATATGATATGTTTCTAAAAATTTGAAGCACATACTGAGCTGTGACCTCTTTGAGTGGGATTGCTTTCGCCCACTTGGAAAAGTAGTTGGTGGCAGCTAAGATAAACTGATGACCCTTGAAAGAAGGAGGATCGATCGGACCCACAATGTTAGTACCCCAACACTCAAATGGCCATGAAGCCAATGTAGGGTGTAAAATGTTGGGTGGTTGATGTAGGACCACACCGTGTACCTAACACTGATGGCATCTTCTAGCCACGTTTATGCAGTTTGTAATCCTTGAAGGCCAGTAGTATCCTAGTCTCTTAATCTTCTCTTTCACCTTTGGACCGGATTGATGCACTCCACATAAACCTGAATGCACCTTGGTCACAATCCTACAAGCTTCATGTTTGTCTAAATAACGTAATCACATTTGATCGAAAGATCGTCGGTACAATGTGCCGTCCATGAGAGCATAGGAGAGAGCTCTCTATTTCACCTAATGGGCTTGATACTTCTCTTGAGGTAGTTTATCAGTGTTCAAGTAATATGTGAACGGTTGCCTCCAATCCTGCTGCTCATCTTTTTTGGCAACGACAACCTCCCCTTCAAGAGAAAGTCTCTCGATGAGTTCAACATCAATAAGGGATAGGACTTGTTTATTTTGGACCCTTATTGGTATGGACTCATCTTCTAGACATGCCAATTCTTTGGAAGTTTACCCAAATCATCTACTACTACATTCTCTCCTCAAAGGACCTTGTAGATCGTGACCACAAAGATTTGGGCCTACAGCTTCATGGTGTACTCATGGTAATGACGAAGCTTGGGTTTAAGAACCTTGTAGGACCCAACAGTCTAGTTGATGACCAACTGAGAATCCTCAAAGATGTTGATGCTCTTGACACAAGCTGTAATGGCTAACTCTAGACCAATAATCAAAGCCTCATACTCGGCTTCATTGTTGGTGCAGGGATTGGAGAGATAGTATGAGAATCCCATCACATCATGGTCTGGAGTTAAGAAAACTATTTCAACCCCTGCCTTCCTGGAAGAGTAGTTTGTGGTGCTTCTCTTTTATGAAAGAAAGCCACACCATCAAAATATATCTCCCATTAGCGGTTGTCAACCTCCCTTAAGTTCAAGATTTGTTCGTCAAGGAGATCATCACTAAGCAGGGAATCAACAGGCAATGGGTATGCTGCTAAGAAATTTGCTAATGCTTGTCCTTTTATTGAACAGAGGGGTATGAATGTGACATCAAATTGTGAGAGAATCATGGGCCAATGTATCAAACATCTAGATAGCATTATCCATGTCATGAGATACTGTAGTGGATTGGTTCTAAAAATCAAGTTCACCTTATGAAAAAGCATATAGTGTCATAGCTTTTGGGATGCTAAGATCAAAGCTAGGCAATATTTCTTGATAGGTGGATAGTAGGATCAAAAGAAGAACCTCCTTCCTTCATCATTTCAATCATCCCATCCCATCTTTTCACAAGTGTTGAGAATGGCTTGCATCTCCCTGATAGGTTGGAAATAATAAAACATCTTAGATATTCCAACCATCCTTGAAAAGATCTGAGTTAAGTTAAACTTTTAGAAGGTGGCATTTAAAAGTTAGCTTTCATCTTTTCTGGATCTATTTAAATTCCCCAATGTCAGACAACAAACCCAAGAAATTTCCCTGAAGCTACTTCAAATACACACTTCATGGGATTCATTTTGAGGTTATATTATCTTAACCATTTGAAAACAATTCTCAAGTCAAAGAGATGGTCTTCCTTTTCTCTGCTTCCTTTTCTCTGCTTTTGACTACTAGAACATCAACATAGCACTCAATCTGATGATGGATGAGTTCATTAAGATTTGAGTCATGCTGTAGCACCGATTTTAAGGCTGAAAGGCATGACCTTATAACATTAGATTTTGATCAGTGTTCAAAAAGTAGTGTTTCTTTCTTTCTCGAGGGCCATCTTGATTTAGTTGTAGCTAGATGACCCATCCATGAAGGAGAATACTACATGAGATGAGGCAATGTGTACCATTAATTTTGGTATAAGAGGAAACTTATCTTTAGGGCATGCCTTATTTAAGTCCCTGAAATCGACGCATATGCGAATTTGGCCATTCTTCTACTTAACTATAATGACACTAGCTAACCAGGTAGGGTATTTTTCTTCCCTAATGAAACTAGCATTGATCAATTTCTTGACTTCAAAAATGACCTATTGTTCAATTTCTAATCCATGCATCTAGGAGCTTGCTTGATAGGGTTAGGTCTATTATTAGTTGGATCGCCACGCCGAGTAAATTCGAGTATCTCTTCATAACTCCATGTAAAGCAGTCCTTAAACTTAGTCAATAGCCTAACTACATTATTGGTTTCCTCTTCATTCACCAATGAACTGATGTATGTCAAGCGAGAATTTTCTTTCATCTTGAGGTTGATTTCTTTAAGCTTGTCAATTATTAAATGAATCTCCTCTTCAAATTTTGGATGTACATCTTTGGTTTGGAGATCATCTGGATTATCTGAAGTTTCTAAGCACACATCCTCATAAGAGTTAGTGTGGTTTGAGAAGGACCTATCAAACTCCAGATGATTGGTTACAACTAATCAATAATCGTCATCATCGACTGGACCACTGTACTAAATCCTAGTCCTGATCTTGATTGTGCTTCCCTGCCTCGATTGTTCCATAGCTTTTTGAAGTATTCTGACCTGTGATTAGCCATGTATAAGGAATCAAACCCTTCTATTCAAGATTAAGAACATAAGACGAGTACCAACCAGTAGGTAATTCCATTAATTCTTTATATGAATTATCCTCAAGCTCTACATCAACTTCAGGACTTGATTGTTATTATAATTATTGTTTAGACTTAAAGAGTTTTCATTGGGAGTAGATTTAGATAACCCATCAGAAGTGGCATAGGTATAATTCAAACTAGCTTTATTCCTTGATTTCTTCAATTTTCAAGGAGGTACATAGTAGAAGTCAAGTAAAGTAAGTGGGGTGAGGGATTTGATGCCCTCATCCACTGATACAAGATGTCTACTAGAGGAAGGGCTATAAGTAGAGGTGTGCTCACGATGTAGTAGCGCGGACTGGAGGTCGGACTTTGTTGGTGCAGCTAGCTATATGGGATGGCACAGCTGAGCTTATACCTTCCCTAAGTTGTCATGAATAACTTGTAAACCTTCCTTGATGTTGGAGGTTTGAGCTAGCTCAGGCACCTACATGAAAAGTTTCTTGATTTTGGACATAATCTTCATAGAGGTTTGAGATAAGGAGATATCCCAACCCTCTTTGGTTTTGGAAGGATTGCAAATATCCCCAAGGGTTACCCTAATGGAACGGATGGTTGTTCCATAAGGTATTCCTTTGGAATAACTATAGCACTGGTCTTGAAGTTATGTTCAAGCCAGTCCTTGAATATAAAATAATCCTCCAAAACATGACCTAGTATGCGGTGGTAGGGGCAAAAGTTAGGATCATTGCACTTGCCCACTTCCTCCAGCCTTCTAGTTTTGGGTAGCTAGAAATCAAGTTTCTTTAAGAGATTCTTAAAGATCTTCCTGATCACCTCCCTCTTAAATGAATATGGTTTATTTAGTTTACCCATAAGAGTAGTGGACCATAGCTACTTGGGGGTGGGTATGTGAACTGCTGCTACTATGGATATGGCTGAGGAGGATGCACTGCAGGGTCGCCAGGGTAGACTCGATGGTGGTAGAGGAGGTGGAAGTGATGACTGTGGAGCACGAGGTCTCTCAAACTACTCTCTGGCCGGATGTTTCCCCTTGTCTACTGCTATCACTGTGCCTGGCTTCTTCTCATAAGCTTTTTGAGGCTTCATCTTTATTGTTGATTGATCAGGAAAAGGCAACTGTCTGGCTTCTCCTTGTAAGCTACCCACCTTGTTGATTAGCTTCTCAAATATTTTGATGGTGAAACCTTTGAGCATGAAGGCGACAGGGCCATGGATATTCTTAAGCAGAATCTCAATGACATGTTGTTATGACAACTGCGGTTTGCATTTCATACTCAAATTATGTCATCTGAGAATATAATCAATGAAGGACTCACCATGATGTTGTTGAGCCACAACGAGATCGCCAGTCACCCTCTACTGATCTCCAGTAAATCACTTAATGAAGAGTTCCTCCAACTCAGCAAAAAGTCTTCACTGAACCATTGGGGAATTCAGCATACCAATCGAAGGCTATGCCTGCTAAGCTACTCATAAAGAGATGGACGAGTAAAGCATCACTGCCACTGGCATTGCAATAATTGGCCCTGAAATGCACTATGTGCTACCTTGGGTTCCCACTGCCATCGAAGCTCTTGAAAGAAGGTGGCACGAAACCCTTAAGATATTGGATGGCATCAAATTCCTCTGGTAGAGTCTACCCTTTGGAACCGATGATCCTCCTCGGGCTTGAGCCAATGCTTCTCTCACTTGCTATTCAAGCATGGTTTTGATGTCATTTTCCTATATGTAGGTACTATCCACTACCTTCCTATACAAACTGGTGTTGCCCGGCTCTATTGGAGGTAAAGTCTTGGCTGGATCTAAGACATGCACCAACTCTGGCTGACTAGTCTCAGCTATAATAGGATGAACTACCGGTTCTTGGTTCTGGAGTGCTAAAATAGCTGCTAACAAATCCTCAAGCTGCTTCCCCATCCTATCTATTTGTTCATCCATTTGCTTTAGTTGTTGACGGAGGTGTTGGGTCAAGTAGGTTGTGTCTTCCTGCTCGGCCACACCACCTTCCAAAGTCTGTTGATCACGTAGAAGAGAACCCCTGGCATCTACCATGTGAATCCCATTGATTCCTCTACAGTTCATCCTCATTCAGATCAAAACTGACCTTTTCATCCTCTAAGTTAGACTAGGCATATCCTAATATTTCTTTCTTTCAGATCAGGCTTGATCGATAGTAGGATCACTATCATGAACAGAAATGCATCTAACTTCTGCTACTGTTGGAGAGCTAACCCTATAACGGCTACACTCGCTAGAAGAAAGATGCTCCTTGCTATCACTGGATTTGGATGGAGTAGTACTCCTAGGATGATTTATGACCCTGAGGGCAACTGAACTATCTCCTCCTCCCTCTACTATTGTAATCTTTATAGCCTGGGGTGGTGGTGGTGATGGGATGACTATGATACTCTGAGGCCATAATTCCTTCCTTACCACAACCAGGAAGGTCAGAGCGAGAGCTCACCACTAGGGTGTATGGAACGGGATCTCTTGGTTGTAGCCATCCTCATGGGGCCCTCTTCTCTGGATGCGTCCTTCATGGCCTTTGGCAAAATAGTGGATGCTAGAACATGTATAGGAGATGGTGGATGTGGGGTAGAGCGGTGTGATGGAGGCACCACCGACTCTCTCTGAATAAGAGCTCCCCTCATATGATGGGTAGTCCCCTTCAATTAGATGTTGTCAGTATGATTGAGGTGGGTAGCGCATCTATCTGAAAAGTCCATAAGTGTGGAGGCCGCTGACTATCAATTGTACCTCCTACGCTCTTGGCTAGTAACATGAACTGATGTATGAGCCTCACTGGCCCTCTCCTTCCTAATATGCCAACACTGCTGGGAATGATAGACATAAATCAAATTGAGCCCCGGACTCTGATCGTCTATAGGCTCTGCCTACTCGATGTAAAATTGATTGAAGGCCAGCGTATGACCTCCTCCTCTCACTAACAGGTACCTGAAATTGAACTGTTGGCAGAGGTGAAGCTAAAATCCTCTTAACATCCTCTCTATTAGATCCAGAGAGAGGGTGGAACTGGTTTTTTGTGACCAGCGGGGAAACCATCCTAGCCAACTCCTTTACAACAGACTGAGTGGCTGCCTCCAACTCCCTGGCAATGCGAGTGTGATACCGCTTGACCATGCGATTTTTATTTCTATGCTGAGTCCTGGTAGGTCGAGCAGTGTAGAAACTAGACCCAATCTCAAAGGCAAAGGAGATAATCTTTGAAATCAGGGGAGCCTTCCCTTGGAGGGTGCCAATGAGCGGGTGCTAGCCCTAACTAGGCCAGCAAGGGGAACAACAAGGTGCACTAGCACTGGCATTGCTGGTGCACTAGCACTGGCACTGCTACTGCTATGGGAACTACCACAACCATCCTCTTCAGCAAGGGGATCTCTAAATTAGATGGAAACTCAACCCGGATGACCAGCTCCTGCTGACTGTCGTGAGGGGGGTTCCCTCACATGTAATTAGAGTCCCCTCAAATCCTTGACCAAAGTGGATGAGGTGGGCATAGTCAGATCATGGAAGGCTAGCCTGATCCAAGGCCAAATCCATCCCATGAGAAAATGTGAAGACATATCTCTGTGTTGTCATTGGTAACTGAGCTAACTGAATTGAAACTGGCTGAAAATTGATTGAAAGTCTATAATGTTAAAAATAAGCTTGAATCAAATTTCTGCTTTGTTGATTTTTTTTGAATTTTGATTTAGAATTTGAATCCGCACTCAACAACTAGAAAGTGCTAAGTGGGGCTCAAATGAATTTTGAAGAGAGATTTTGGAGTTGATTGGAAAGGAGATGTTTGAATGTAGAATCCATTTTTAATAAATTTGTGTATGTTGAAAATGGCTTCAAATATTTTTGAAGAGATTGATGCTTCCATAGGTTCATATTTGATTTTGATTTTTTGAGTTTGAGGACCCTTTATTTAACAATTTTGAGTATGTTAAAGTAAAGGGTCAATTGATTTTATTTTAATTTTTGATTTTTGGAATAACTCACTTAGCAAATTTAAGTATGCTTAGTGAGGTGTTTGAAAATAATTTCTTCTTTTGTTTGCTTGTTTTTCAATCATGTGAATTTGAAAAATGGAATCTTCACTTAGCAAATTTGAGTATGCTAAATGGAGAATCCAAGTGTTTTGTTGTTTTTGAAAAGATGATCTTTACTTAGCAAATTTAGGTATGCTAAATAAAGGATCCATGTGTTTTTTTTCTTGATGAATTTAAAATGAGGATTCTTTGAAAATTTAAGTATGCTAAGAAAATCCAAATGTGATTGACTTTGTTCTTTTGGTTTTGAAAAGAGGATTTCTACTTATCAAATTTAGGTATACTAAATAGGAAATCCAAAGGTATTTTAGGTTTTTTTGTGATTTTAATTTTGAAAAGTGGATCTTCACTTAGCAAATTTGGGAATGCTAAATGAAAGATCCAAATGTTGTTTGAATTTTTTATTTTGAAAAGTGGATCTTCACTTAGCAAATTTGGGTATGCTAAATGAAAGATCCAAATGTTGTTTGAATTTTTTATTTTGAAAAGTGGATCTTCAATTAGCAAATTTGGGTATGCTAAATGAAAGATCCAAATGTTGTTTGAATTTTTTATTTTGAAAAGTGGATCTTCACTTAGCAAATTTGGGTATGCTAAATGAAATATCCAAATGTTGCTTGAATTATTTATTTTGAAAAGTGGATCTTCACTTAGAAAATTTGGGTATGCTAAATGAGTGATCCAAATGTTGACTGAATTTTTGATTTTGAAAAGTGGATCTTCACTTAACAAATTTGGGTATGCTAAATGAAAGATTCAAATGTTTGAATTTTTTATTTTGAAAAGTGGATCTTCACATAGCAAATTTGGGTATGCTAAATGAAAGATCCAAATGTGTTTCATTTTGAAAAGATGGTTATTGATTTTGTTTTGAAAATGAAATCTTCATTCAATAAATTGAATGAGGATGTTCATTTATGCTTTTTGAAAATATGATTGTTGATTTTGATTTTTGAAAATGATTTTTGATTTTGATTTTTGAAAATTAAATCTTCATTCAATAAAGTAAATGAAGATGTTCATTTGGTGCTTTGGAAATTATGATTTTGGGATTTTATTTTTGAAAATAAAGTCTACATCAAAATGAATTGAGTAAAGAAGTTCATTTATGCTTTTTGAAAATATGATTGTTAGAATTTTATTTTTGAAAATGAAGTCTTCATCAAAATGAATTGAGTGAAGAAGTTCATTTGTGCTTTTTGAAAATATGATTGTTGGAATTTTATTTTTGAAAATGATCCTACATATAACAATCATGAAGATTGTTGGATGAGGGTGTTTTTTGTGCAAACATTTTATTATGTGCATTTTAAAAAAGTGCTTTTTGGAGATTGATGTTTTCATAAAGGATTTTTTTTATTTTTTTATTCATTTATTTTTTTTTTTTTGAATGAACCTTACATTACCATAGAAATGGTAAGAAGGAAGTCCTTAGTTATTTCTTTTTATTAGATTTTTATTTTCACCCTTTGGGGAACCCAACAAGGGTTTTAAGACTCACACAAAGTGAGGTCCTAAAACCTAAAGATGTTGGCTAGCTTAGCTTAAGGATGAAATAAACTAAGTGCTAATGGAAAAGAAAGATAGTCTCGGTCTTATACAAAGTACAAATCCACTATCGATAGTTGGAGACAACGATCATTTATCAAAGATGGAGAGAGGAACCGCCCCAACGGAGTTGCTAGAAAAATATATGGTGAAAATATTTCTCATGCCTTCATCTATCTCTTTGGAAGAAGATAAATGAAAATAGAAATATAATGTCTTGTTGGGACACCACGTAGATCCGCGGATGTTCTTATTTGGGTGATCGGGTATGACATTGAGGAAAGGTGTACTATCTCAAAAGATAGAATTCACCACCCTACAATGGACCTAATCACCTGAATAAGGACTCCTATGGACTATGGGTCTTCATATGTACCAGAGATTCTTCCCTTACTTTACATGAAAAAGTAAAGCGGGGTTTATTTTAAACCGGGTTCATTAAGTTCTCTATGGAGGCAAGCTCCCATAGTTAATTACACCCTAAGGAATGAGATTACTTAGGAATACTCTTGATTAAGGTAAATGATCATTGTCTCCAAATATCTCAAAGATAGGACGATCAATCAATTAGTTTAGTTTTAGAAGATCAAGTGGGATTGATCAAGATAAGAGAGTTTTATCAAAGCCAAAGGAAGATAAGTAGGGGATGCTTATGATACTAGGAAGCCTAGTAATCATCCCAAACTATCCTATGGTTGGGCTTTATATTTTTGAAGTTTGAGGGGAATTATTTATTTTGAGTTAAATTTTTGTTAGAAATCTAAGACTTACGATTCCACGACACTAGATCGTGGAAATGCCTAAGAGGTAAAGATTTATGCAGCGGAAATAGCAACCTCTCGAACCTGAGCTTAAGGGCCAAAGCACCTTCAAAATGGGTATTTGGTTTACCTCCACAAGAGAGGATAAACCACCTGACTGTTTGGACATACAACCACCTGGGAGTTGCTGCCAACTAACTCCTCCTATGGTTTTAAATACATGTAGGCAAGTTAAATACTTTTGCAAGATACCTAAGTTATTGTCTATTTAAAAAAGACTAAGTCCTTAAACCCACTCCCTAAGAGACTAGATCAATAGGGCATGATTTAATGACTTAAATATAATACAAATTTTATTACATTTTATTTTTATTTTGGACTATTGATTTGACACAGGCTTGTAGGATTCATATGCCTAATGCATGAGAAATTGGATTATGGGCCAAAATCAATGAAAAAGGAGGTGTCTTTCCACCATGGCTCTCAAAGCTTAAGCTAAGATCTATGGCACAGGTGGAAGCCCTCCAAATCAAGAGTGAAACAATATGCTTTTTATGCATGATGTGAGAAACAAAATACAACATCCAGCTAAGGGGTTGCTAATTCTTTTATCTTGATTTTATAACCTAAGCTTTAGGTGAGGTTATGAGTTATTTAATTCTTACTTTTGAGTTGATTAATTGGATAGAAAATTTATTTTCCTAAGAGCCTAATCAATCAAGCCATACATCAAAGCAAGGAAGAAACTAATAAAAGGATGATATCTTAATGCACGAGTTAAACAAACATCAATCAATTTAAAAAAATTAGAACAAAAGAATAAGAGGCCTTTTGTGGTCGAGCTCCACCGCACAAACCAAAATAAATTGGTAGCCGAGCTCTACCCTTATACAACCCAGATTATAAATGAATTAATTACAAAAATGAATTCAAGTTATGGGGGTCTTCATTCTTCATTCTTCTTTCTTAATTTGGTTCTCTTTTTCTTTCTTCTTCTTCTTTCTTCTTCCTTCTTTCTTCTTTGGTTGGTTGGAATGTGGTTGCTCCAAAGGCATATAATGCACACTTTATATTATGCTCACATGCAAGTTTATAAATATTTATAAGTAGCATACCTTTCAGTTGTAATGTTTGATTTTAAAGTTTTGAAAATAATTTTATATTTAATAGTTATAATAGACATTCATTTAGCCAAAACATGCAATTTGACCTAAAGGAAAATTTTCATTTTAATTTTATTTTTCAAAAGGCTTGAATGCATGATTTTCATATGACATACACATTTAGCATGCCGAAGGAAATAAAGTGATGAAAGTATATAACATCACTCACCCTAATTAATTCCTAAAGACAATCCTATGGAATAAGATTTATTTAAAGTGAATCAAAGTTGGTTTAAGGAAATATTGGTTTTATTTTGAGTTTGATTTTAATTTAGAAGATGTGAGAAGATTTTATGGTCCTAACTCATTTCCCACATGTGTCTGTTATTTTAGTTTAATTTTAGAACCATTAGATTAATTTTATATTTTGTTTAGGTTAACATGTACATTAAGTCCATTAATTACCCCTTACCTACATCACTTTAACATATTTAACCAAATAATTATGAGCCAATGTATGACATAAAACTACAAGGAATTTAAATCAGCAATGCACCTAAGAAAGAAAAGGACATAATGCATTTGGCTCACAATTAATGATTAATTAAGCTAAAGGGTTTAATTTAAGAACTTTCATAACCATTCCCACACATATGGGTTAAATATGATTTCCTTAAGCCACTTAGGCTATTGAACACCTAAGCAATTTACCCAAGAAGGAAGTGATTAAGTTCAGATGATTTGATTTTAAAACTTTGATTAATTAAACCATTTAATTAAGTGATTAAACTATTTAATTTGCACCTTAATTAGATTTTATCTAAATGAAATAAACTTAAGGGAAAAGATTTGGGAGAGGACTCCTAATCTCATTCCCTAAGTCCATTCACTGTTCTATGATAATTAGCAAACTTAATTAATAAATTTATCACTATTTAATAGGTTAATTAGTCATTTAATTAATTAAGAGGGTAATTAGGAGTGAATCAAGCAATCACCCTATTTAAACTATTAATAAATCCCAAAAAAATTAGGGGAGGCAGAAGTCTTCCCACTAAATACACCTGAGAAGTTTGAGATTAATCAATGGAATAATTTAGGGGTAATTAACATAATTATATTCTAATAAAACCTAAATTGCATAAAATTCACTATTTAAAATCAATCAAACTTAATTTTATATTATTCCCCTTTTAAATATCTTCAAAATGCATTTGGTTTGTATTTTTCTAATTTTTTTATATTTAGTTGTGTATTTTTAAAGATTTTATGATTAAAACTAATTAAATAGGCAAATTATATAGTTAATCCCATCGGCGCCACATGGACCGATGCGGCATGCGCTTTCCATATGGCATGATGGGAAAAGCTATTTAAGTAGTCACATCCAATGCCACATCAGCCAGTGGTGCGACGCGCTTTCCCTTGGACCGTCAATCAAAGATCTGGCGGTCAAGATCAAGCCTATGGTATTAATAAGATAAATCATCAGATCTAGCATGGATTAATCAAGACCATCCATCCAAAATGCGGATGGATTGTCCGTGATTCATCCCTGAGCTCGCTTATGGGAGAGGGCAACCGTCCACTCCTTAGGGCTTGATCCGAGCCGAAGCTCGATTGAGCTAAACTTTAACCCACACCATCATCATGCAAGAAGAAGAAGATCTAACAATCAATTTACAATGGGGTGAAATTTTCTTTCACAAAGTACCAAACAATCCTACAGCTAATCTCAATTTTGATCCATACCTCGTCGGAGGTTATCACCAATGCTCCCAACAAGCTATCACCTAAGCTCTGTTAAAGATTTGAGGGCTTGAGGTTGAGTGGATCTTCCTATGGACCAAAGTAGGCTTCAATTGCTTGCAGCCTTGATCAAACTCTCCCTTCCCGTGGCTTGAGAGCTTGGAAGAAGACATGGGTGAGCTCGATTGGGTCCCCTCAAGGTGCTTGAAGAAGGAATTGAGCTAAATTTGAGTATTGGGTGAGATTGAAAAATCCTTGAACTCCCCTATTTTTGGCTTGAAGAAATCGAGAATGGAGAATTCAAAGTGGGTTGAGGGAGCTTGGAGAGACTTCAAAGCTTGCTTCTATGCTTCACTAATGTGAGTGTGAATTGAAAAATTAGGGGAGTATATCTCCCTTAGAAGGATCGAATGGCTTTTCCATTTTGATAAAATTGATCCTATGGGTTGAGTTAGTTCGGCCATTTTGGACACCATGTGGTTCAGTTTGGCTAGAGGGAGGTAGTGGAAAAGTTTCCATGTGCCAAATGAGGCAGAGGAGTGATTACTATGTGCTCATTTTAAGTGGGGTGGTCAGTTTTGACCTTGGGATGGGTTAGGCTGACCCAAACCCACTGGGTCATGTGCACCACACCCACTAGTGTCCACTTGGTCTACTAAGAGAGTGTCAAGTGGCCATGAAAAGGATATGACCAAATTCCAAGTGGAATTGGCCATAGGTTACCCCTTGACCTAAGGATAAAATGGTCATTTGGCTTTGATTTCACTTTCAGGAGATTTAGAATAGTTTGAAATTGTGCTGCTCCAAATTTTAAAGAATTTTGAGTTGATTTGATGTCACTTTGCTCATGTTGACCCATTTAAGTCAAAATGGGTCAACTTGGGTCAAACCAAGGGTTGGGTCAAGTTCAAATGACTATTTGAAATGTGTTGGCATCATTGGTTTGGATCAATTTGGTCTATATTTGGTTTTGGTTCATTTAATTTCATTTGGTTAAACAAGTTGATGACCATTTTACATTGGGGTTTTTAGATTTCATTAGTCATTTGAAATATTTTGCAAGGTTTGGTTTCAATCAATTTTGGTTTGGTTTGATTTTTGCTTAATTTGACCTTTTAGGTTAAGTTGGGTTCATGGTCAATTGGGCTAGGTTGGGTCTAGTTGGTCAATTGAGGCTTTGGTCAAGTTCAATAAGTGGATTAAATGAATTTTAACATGTCATATCAATTTGGTTTAGATCAAGATTTGACACATTTTGACTTAGGTCAAGTTGGGTCAACTGGGTCAAGTGGCCAATTGTTAGGCTCAAATGATGACTTGTTTTAAACATTGATCATGAATTGGTTCATCAATGGTTTCAATCAATTTGGCCTATGGTGGATTTTGGCTAGTTTAGTTTCATTTTGGCTAGTGTTGACTTGGTCAACCCTTAGGTTTGACTTGGTTTGACCCAATTTGAGTGATTGATCATCTCATGATGATTGTTGCTCATAATGTGAGCTTAGCTAGATTAATTTAATCCAATTTGGGTAGGATTAGAATTTGGCTCGTGGGTACTTTAGGTCACTTTGGGTCAAGTGAGCCTAAGTGGGTCAATTGACTTGATCAAGGCTTGAATCAAGTTTGGTTGAACACACACATGGACTTATGATTGAAATATAAATCCAATTGCAAGTGATTTGGAGTCAAATGGGTTTTGATTCATTTGATAATTTCAAGTTCAAAGGGTGAACATGAGTTTGACTTGGGTTTGATTTTATAATTTTGTTTTGATTTGATAATTGAAGTTTGTATTTATATTTGGTTTTATGATTGAAGGATTGATTAAATTATGAAGAAAAATCAAGGGTTTGGCTTGATTTGAGTTTGATTTGGCTAAGTTCAAGAATTTGACTTGAAAGGTTTAGGTTGAATTTTGGTTGAATTTGGATTTGAGTTTTGAATTTAGTTTTACATATTTGAATTTATATTTCATTTATATTTGTGAATATAAGTTAGAATATAAATGGGTTAGGATAAAATCTCTTGTTGATTTGGATTTGATTTCGGCAAAGTCCATAAGATAGAATCAAAGTCACTTAGGAAAGCTTTTTGGATTTAGTTTTGGTTATTTGAATTTATATTTCATTTATATTTGTGAATATAAATGGGTTATGAGAAAATTTCTTGAATTTGAAGTGATTTGAATTTGATTTGAGCTAAGTCAATGAGATGGAATCAAAGTGACTTAGGAAAGGTTTTAGAATTTGGAATTCAATCATGGGTTTCAATCACTTGGAAGGGTTTAAGGTTTATTTTGGAATTGAAGTTGATTAAGTTCAAGGTTGAATTGAATTTGGAGTTTGACTTGAAAGAAGGAAGTGAGGATTTGGTTCAAGTTATAGGGTTGGAAAATTTCCCTAACACCCCTAAGGCATGACCTACCTATGGCAAACTCTTCTAAGTCTCTAGGGTTAGGTTAAGTGTTCACTTAATCACTAGAAGTGTCTTAAGACTAAGGAAACTCTTAGTGTCTAAGAGGGATCCTATGTCAAGATGGAGGGGTTGAGAGCTCATTCTAAAAATGAGGTCAACATGCCCTTGGCTTCTTTTCATAGGCTTTCTATGACTTTGGCTTTGATGACTGATCTTGAAAAGGCAACTGTTTGGCCTCCCCTTGTAGACTAGCTGCCTTATTGATTAGCTTCTCAAATGCCTTGATGTTGAAATCTTTGAGCATGAAGGCAACCGGTCCATGAATATTCCTTAGTAGAATTTCAATGGCATATTGTTCAGACAGGTGTGGTTTGCATTTCATACTCAAATTATGTTATCTAAGAATATAATCAACAAGGGACTCACTAAGGTGTTGTTGTGCTACAACGAGATCGCCTACAGTTACCTTTTGTTGGGCTCTAGCAAACCTCTTAATAAAGATTTGCTAACAAAAAGTCTTCAACTATTGGGAGTTCTACCAATCAAAGCTATGCCTGTTAAATTTGATAAAAGATGGAACAATAGTGCATAACACCAAGATACAATAAGGCTCTATAGTGTTATGTTTTCTTGTTTCCATCAAAACTCTTGAAAGAAGGATACATAAAACCCTTAGTTATTGGATAACATTGAATTCCTCTGTGGTCTACCCTTTTAAATGAACCACCTCGAAGCTTGCTTCTTTACTTATTATTCAACCATGAGTTTAATATCTTTTTCTTGTGTGGAGGTATTGTCCACTACCTTCGTATAGAAGCTAGTGTTACCCTACTCTACCATAGGTGAACTCTTAGGTTGATCACATGGAAAGCTCACAATAGTAGATGTGATGAGCTTGATTTTAAAGTGCCAAAACTATAGCTAGCAAATCTTCAAGCTTATTTCCCATCATGTCAATCTGTTCATCCTTCTGTTTGAGTTTTTGAAGGATGTGTTGGGTCGAATATGCTATATCATCTGCCATAACACCTTCAACTGATGGTCAGGAGAGAGAACCAAGTATCAACCATATGCACCCCTGTTGAGTCTTCCAACAAATCATTTTCATTGGGATTGAAGCTAACCTTCTCTTCCTCTAGGTTAGACCAATCATACCCTAGGATTTTCTTCTTTAGTGAGATACTATGTTATAATATCATCTAAGGAGCGATCCAACTGTACAGGTACAAATGCTCATGGTTGAATAGTGGTGAGATCATGTTCATGAACAGAGATACATCTAACCTCCTCCACTACCAGAATACTAATCTTGTGAGGGCTATGCTCATTGGAGGATACATGCTCATGGCAATCACCTAATGTTGGTGGAGTGCTACTCCTGGGAGGATATGTCGCCATGGGGAAAATTGTCTCCTTCTCCCTCTGCTTCTACTACATCCATGATCTACTAAGATGGTGGTGGTGATGGCACTACTACGATGCTACGAGGTCACCACTCCCTCTTCACCACAACTAAAGTAAAAGGTCAAGCAAGAGAGCTCAACCTTGCCTCAGTCGACAATGTAGATGAAATGGGATCTCTTAGCCATAGCTAAATCACCAGTAGGGTTTTCTTTTCCCCTAATGCTACCTTCATGACTTTAGATGGAATTGTGGAAGATGGAACCTGCACTAGCAATGGCAGACGTGGAGTGGAGCGGTGTGATGGAGACAACACCGACTCTCTCTGCGCATGAGCTCTCCTCCCATGGTGGATAGTAAATAATAGAATACATTAGTATGGGATATAAGTCCATGAGATGGAGGTATCATGGCATACCTTGCCTCTTTTCTAGTAACATGGATGATACAGCATCCTGCTCTGAGGATATGCTCGCTTGATGAATGACTATCATGGATCAAATATTTTGGACTCGATAATAAAAAACCTTGCCAACTTGAGAATCTAAGGCAAAGATAGACCTCATCTCATAGGTGCCTTATGGTGAACTGCAGGTGGAGGTGACACTATAATCCTCCTAACATCTTCCTCTCCATCAGATCCAGAAAGAGGATGAAACTTGTTCTGTGTAATCTGAGAAGAAACTACCCTGGGTGTCTCCTCTACCATAACCTGAGAGACTGCATCTATCTCCTTGGCTATGCGCATGTGATGCTAGTTGATCTTACGAGATCTCATTGAGTTCTATGGGTGGAGCAAGAGGAAGTAGACCATATCAAAGGTGGGGAGACTATCCCTAAAGCTGGGTAGCCTTCTAAGAAGCGTGAGTGGGTACCAGCTTTGTAGTGACGAGAACAACTGAATGTATGGGCACTAGAGCTGCAATTATTGTGGGAACTTCCACCTTTTTTGTGAGGGGAATTAATCTAAGGCATCTCAACATGGATGACTGGCTTGAGTCACCACACTCTTGACTGGTGAGGGGTTGCCCCCTCACAAGTGATCCTGGCCCCCTCGAATCCTCGGCTAAAGTGTATCAAATGGGCAAAGTCATTTTGTGGGAGGCTGGTCCGATCCAAGGCCAAATCCATCCCAAAGGGGAAAGTGAAGACATACTTCTAGGCATCCATTTAAACTGTACTGAACGTGAGTAAAAAGCTAACAAAAACTAAGCTAAAGTTCTACAATTGTTGAAACAAACTCAAATCAAATTCTCTATCTTAATTTGCTTTATAATTTGAACCCACACTCAACAATTTGAATATGTTAAGTGGGGCTCTTTGAATTTAGGAGAGAGATTTTGAATTTAGAATTGGAGAAGAGATTTTAAATTTAGAATTCATTTTGAACAAATTTGTGTATGTTGGAAATGGGTTCAAATATTTTGAAGAGATTTTTTATGCTTCCATTGGTTCATATTTGAATTTGATTTTTACGTTTGGGGACCCTTTATTTAACAAATTTGAATATGTTAAAATAAAGGGTCAATTGATTTTTTTTGGGGATTACTCACTTAGCAAATTTGGGTATGCTAAATGAGTTGTTTGAAAATAATTTTCTTCTTTTGCTTATTTTCCCATGATGTGAATCATGGGTGAATCTAGGAATGGAATCTTTACTTAGCAAATTTGTGTATGCTAAATAAAGTTTAAATATTTTCTTTTGTTTTGATTTTGAAAAGAGGATCTTTTCTTAGCAAATTTATGTATGCTAAATAAAAGATCCAAATGTGTTTGATTTTTGTGTTTTGATTTTGGAAAGAGGATCTTTACTTAGCAAATTTGGGTATGCTAAATAAAGTCCAAATGTGTTTGATTTTTGATTTTGAAAAGAGGATCTTTACTTAGTAAATTTGGGTATGCTAAATAAAATCCAAATGTGTTTGATTTTTGTTTTGATTTTGTGTTTTTTTGGAGGGATTTCTAACAAGCATGGTGTGTTAAATAGAATCCAATTTTTTTTCTATTTTCTTTTTGAAAAATGAAACTCTCATTTGACAAATTTGTGTATGTAAAATGGAATTCCAATGTATTTTGGTTTTCATAATTTTTGCAAAGTAGATTTCCATTTAATAAATTGGGTATGTGAAATGGAAGTCAATCATGTTATATTTTTCAAGATAAAATTTTTGTGTGATTATTGCTTTTCGAAAAGAAGAGAATTCCAACTTGACACATGTGAAATGTGTTGAGTGGAATTTCAATTAGTGTGATTTTTTTAAGACAAACCCTCAATTCAACAAGTTTGGATATATTGAATGAAGAGTCTTCAAATTTGTAATTTTTGCAAAGAAAGAAACTCCTATTTCAACATGTGTAAGATATATTGAAATGGAAATTCAGTTTAATGACATGATTCTATTTGGAAATGAAATCTTCATTCAAATAAAATTGGATATATTGAATGAGGGTGTTCATTTTCAAATATGTGCTGTTGAAAGTTGATTTTTTTTATTGGAAATAAAATCTTCATTCAATAAATTTGGGTATATTGAATAAAGATATTCATTTTTCAAGTATGTGCTTTTTGAAAGATGATTTTGATTTTATTTAGGAATGAAACCTTCATTCAATAAATTTGGGTATGTTGAATGAAGATGTTCATTTTCAAAATATGTGCTTTTTGAAAGATGATTTTGATTTTATTTAGAAATGAAATCTTCATTCAATAAATTTGGGTATATTGAATGAGGACATTCATAAGTGCTTTTTGAAAGATGATTTTTATTCTATTTGGAAGTGAAAATATTCATTCAATAAATTTGGGCATATTGAACGAGGATGTTCATATGTGCTTTTTGAAAGATGATTCTTAACTTTGATTTTTGAAAAAAAAACCCATATGTAACAATCTTGAAGATTGTTAGATGAGGTATATGTATTTTGTGCAAATATTTTATTATGCGAACTTTTTTTTTGGAAAAGTGCTTTTTGGAAAGTGATGTCTTTATAAAGGATTTATTTTTCTTTATTTTTGGAATGAACCTTACCATACCATAGAGATAGTAAGAGAAAGGTCTTTGGTTATCTCTTTATTAAATTTTGTTTTCACCTATTGGGGACCTAAGAGGGGTTTTAAGACATACATAGAGTGAGGTCCTAAAACCTAAAGGATGTTGGCTAGCTTAGCTTAAGAATGAAATGAGTGCAAAGAGAAAAGAAGGATAGTCTTGACACATATGACAAATCCATTATCATACTTGGAGATAATGATCATTTACCAAAGATGGAGAGGAACCTCTCCAAAGATGAAAAATCTATGGTGTTTTTTTTTTTTTTCTTTTGTGTGTATGTGAGGGGGACACCATGTAGATCCAAATGTGCTCATTAGGGTGATCGGGTATGCCATTAAGGAATGGTATACTATCTCAAGAGATAGAAGTCACTACCCTACAATGGACATAATCACTTAATGGGGAATCCTAAGGACAATGGGTCTTCGAATGTACGAGAGATCTTTCCCTACTTTACATAAAAAGTAAAGTAGGTTTTATTTTAAATCGGGTTCATTGAGTTTCTTATGGAGGCAAGAACCCATAGTTAATTACATCCTAAGGAATGAAATTCTTTAAGAATACTCTCGATTAAGGTAAATGATTATTATCTCCAAAGATTTCAAAGATAGGACTATCAATCAATTCATTATTTTTAAAAAATTAAGTGGGATTTGATCAAAAGGAGGGAGTTATTATCGAAACCAAAAGGAGATGAGTAGGGGATGCTCATGATACTAAGAAGCCTAGTGAGCATCCCAAACTATCCATAGTAAAATTAAGGAGAATCATTATAGAGATGAGATTTATGCTTGTAGCCAATAAAAGAAAACAGGAACCTCAGATCTTAAATCTAGAGAACTTTGGTGAGGGCCAAAGCACAACCTAAATCTAAGGCAAAAATGGGTATATGATTTATCTCCACAAGAGAGGATAAACCACCCGACTATTAGACTTACAACCGCCTGGGGGTAGCCGCCAACTAACTCCTCCTATAATTTTAAATATATGTAGGCAAGTCTTATGCTTTGCAAGATAGCTAGCCTATTATTTATTTAGAAAGGAGACTAAATCCTTAAACAAACTCCCTAAGAGACTAGATCATGAAGGGTATGAATAATGACTTAATCTAATACAAATTTTATTAAGTTTCAATTTTTAGACATTTTGATTTGACACATGCTATGGGATTTCATATGCCTAATGCATGAGAAAATTGATTATGGGCTAAAATCAAAAAGAAGGAGGTGTGTTTCCACCATGGCTCTCAAAGATCAAGCCATTTTCTCTAGCAAAGGTGGAAGCCCTCCATTAGCAAGAGAGTGAGATAATATATGATTTTATGCATGATGAGACATACAACATCCACTAAGGGGTTGTTAAATCTTTTATTATCTTGATTTTATGTCTTAGGCTTTAGGTGAGGTTATGAGTTATTTAGTTTAATTTTGAGTTGATTAATTGGATAAAAAATTTATTTTTGTCTAAGAGTCTAATCACATCCATGTCATTCAACAACCATCAAGCAATTAAGAAATTAGGAAAATCATGTCATTCTAATTGCGCAATCATAAACAATACACTAGTCAATTTATAAAATTAGCACAAAAGAATAAGAGGTCAATGTGGTCGGGCTCCATCGCACAAACTCAAAAAAGAAATGGGTAGCTGAGCTCTACCCTTCTACAACCCAGATTACAAATGAATAATTATAATTAAAAGGAATTCATGTTATGGGGGTCTTCATTTTTTATTTCTTTATTTCTTCATTTCTTCCTTTCTTCCTTTCTTCATTGCTTCTTTTCTTTCTTCCTTTTGGCTTGATTTGAATAAGGTTGCTCCAAGGCTTCACATGGTACATAAGACATAGTCTTATAACCAATGTTCACCTACTCCCCCATAATATTAATTCCAAATATTAATTGCAAAATTTACATTAAAATGAGAAAGGTAAATCTAACTAAACCTGCAAAACAAAGGTTAGCTAAACATACCACACATCTCAAGTAGTTATATGAATAATTTGGACTTAGCACCCCACACATGGGTAACCAAGTCCATCTGTCATAGTTTGAATCATGCTTAGGGGTATAAGCAACCCGCATAGCAAAAGCATTTATATTTTTTTTATTACAGTGCCCCTTAAGCACAATCCCCTGTAGAATGCATGATTGTACTAAGATTGTCCTATCATCCAGTCTACACACATGCACCCTAACATCTAGTCTAAAAATATTACATCATAAAATAAAATTAGGCATCAAACCATGCACCTCCCTAACATAGAGCTAGAAATGGTGATTAACCTAATGTAGCATGTCTTAGCTAGGCTTTAAGGTTGGAATTTCCTAAGTGTGAAGGATTCAACTTAGAGGTTGGATTCATTTTAAGTGATTTAGTTGATTTGTCAATTTTATTTGATGATTTGATTTGGTTTGAATGAACCTACACTTAGTTACTAAATGTTGTAAAGAGAAGAAAAGAGAAGAGAACTTCTCTTTCATCCCTACCTTAAGTAATTTCTTAAGGTAGATTCATTAATGAATTTTCTTTAGTGAATTCTTTATTATGTAATTTTATTAATCATAGGTTTAGATTTCTCTAAATAGCCATATTCAATAAGAAAGGCATTTTAGGACTAATTAGGGTGAATTACTTACCACATAACACACATCCCTTTATTTCTTTCCATCATGTATACCATGCATATGAATGATCCTAAGCATAGATATACATGTAATATAAATTTTAGCACACTTTGATGATGAATGCTAAGAGATATGATTTGAAATTTTGGAAGTTCCATTGATACATGTTTTTATTATATTGAAAAGGGAGACTTCTCATCCATTAACAAAATGCACATCCACATGTATAAAAGACATAAGTGAGTACAACGCCATTATTTTGTACACTAGGAGCATTAGGTTCAAGACCTACTTAGGGCTACTTAAAGCCTCGTGGATGTCTGACTAATATACCACTTTTCTTAAATACATGAAATGTACAAAAGAAACAAATGGATGAAGAATCATGCAAAAGATTATGTTTGATTTGGTTGTATAATTTACATGTGTAAATGTGAGGATCCTTAAGTCATAACATAGAAATGTAGAATAGATTTAAGCAAGTGTTGTGTTCTTTCAAATGAACTATACATCTTTGAAATCCTATTCAAATCCATGTTAAGAGAAAAGAAACAACATAAAACACATCTTATTTATAATCACATGCAAGCTTATAAGTATTTATAAGTAGCATCACTTCATTCATAATCTTTGATTTATAAGTTTTGAAAATAATTCTTGGTTTAATAGTGATAATAGCCACTCATATTCTTAATTTTAGCCAACACATGCAATTTGACATAAAAGGAAACATTTTATTTAATTAATTTTTGAAAGAAATGAATGCATGATTTTATATGGCAAACAAACTTAGCATGCTTGGAAAGAAATAAAGTGATGTGAGCACATGACTTCACTTACCCTAATTACTTCCTAAGGACAATCCTATAAAATAAGATTATTCAAAGTGAATCAAAATTCTTTAAGGAGATTTTTATTTTTATTTGAATTTGATTTGACTTAGGAAATGTGAAAAGAGTTGGTCCTAACCCATTTCCCCATGTGTGAATTGTTTAGTTTAATTTTAGAACAATTAGGTTGATTTTATGTTTTGTTTAGGTTAAGGTATGAATTAAATCCATTAATTACCCTTACCTACACTTTAACATAATTAAACAAGTAATTATGAGCCAACATATGATACAACAATCACATGAATTTAAATCAGCAATGCACCTAAGAAATAAAGGGCCTAATGTAATTGGCTCATAATTATTGATTAATTAAGCTAAAGGGTTTAATTAAGTACTTTCATAACCCCACATAGTAGTTTGATTATAATTTTCTTTGAAGCCTCTTATTGAATACCCAAGAATCTACCCAAGATTGAGATGATTAAGTGGAATAATTTGGTTTTGAGTTTAGTTAATTAAAGCTATTTAATGAAGTGATTAAATCATTAATCAATTTGCAAATTAATTAAGTCTTTATCCAAATAAAATAAACTTAGGGAAAAAGATTTGAAAAAGAAATCCTAATCTCATTCCCTAAGTCCATTCACTATTTCATGATGATTAACAAACTTAATTAATGAATTTATCACTATTTAATAGGTTAATTAATCATTTAATTGTTAAGAGAAGGATTAAGGATGAAATTTCCTAATTAATCCAACAATAAATTCAAGAAAATCATCATGGAGGAGGTCATCCCACTAATCCTAAGAAGTTTGGAATAAATTGAAGTAAATTAATTGGCCTAATTACATTTCCAATAAAACCCAAATTGAGTTAAAATTACTATTCAAAATTAATTAATTTTAATTTTATATTATTCTCCTTTGAATTATCTTTAAAATTAACTTGAGTTTGCATTTTTTTTTTTATTTTTCTATATTTAATCATGATTTTGAAGTTTTATGATTAATGGATAATTAAAATAAGCAAATTAAATCTTGTCATCAATGCGGACATATACGCTCATGTGGCGATGATAGTTATTTAAGTTATCACCGCACGCCGCACCGGCATAGATGCGCTTTCTCGGGCATCCGATCAAGATCGGATGTGATTAATTTTGTGGTTTTCAAGGGTTTAAACAGAGATATAAGCATGATTTAATCATAATCCATTCCAATCATTCAGAACGGATAGTGTGTGATCAATCTCCTATCGAGTGATGAGAGACGGATGTCGTCCATCGATCATCGCTCGATCCGAGCTCAGCCAAGCTCGAATGGAGTTCAACCTCATGCACACCTTTAGGGAGGCACAAGCAAGGGATCCAATGGCTAAGATCAAATGGGATTACAATTCACTTCACAAAGGACCAAGCAATTATTAACTTAAGATCAGTTTTAAGCAATACCTCATCAGAGGCTATCATCGGCACTTCCAACAGAGGAGTTAGCTTCATCTAGTAGAGATGAAGTTTTGTTGAAGGTATCAAGCTTTGATTTAAAGTTGATAGCTCGGTTGGCCAAGCTCCCCTTCGATGACAATCAGCTTTGATCAAAGTTCTCCTTCCCATGGCTTGGTGACTTAGGAAACACCTTGAGTAAGCTTGACAAGGTCCCTTGATGGTGCTTGCAAGAGTAATTTGTATTTGGTGGAGAACTGGATGAGTTGGAATTGATTTGGATCTCCTTTATTTTGGCTTAAGCAAAATTGAGAAGGAGAAAATGGGGGGAGCTCGGGAATGCTTGCCAAGGCTTGGAGAAGCTTGCTTTCATTTCCTAGAGCTCAATTGAAATCAGTGGGTATGGTTTGAGTGGGAATGAGGGGGAGTATATATCCCCTCCTGATGGACAACCAAGACTAGCATTTTGATCAATGAGGAATTGATGATGGTTTGGGTTGTTAGACACTCCATGTGATTCATTTAGCAGAGGAGTGAGGAGAGGGAGTGCCCATGGTGAGTGTATGGGGTGATCCAAATGCTCAACTCCCATTGAAAGGGTCAGTTTGGCCTTGGGTTGGGTCATGGCTAACCCAAACCCATTGGCCTTGATTTTGGACCACTAGGAGGATGCCAAGTGGCCTTGAGAAAGAATTGGCCAAATTCCAAGTGAATTTGGCCATAGGATACCCTTTGACCTAAGGGTAAAATGGTCATTTGGCCTTGATTTTGATTTGGGCAGATTTGAAATGATTCAAAATGGGTTGGGCCAAATTTCAAGTGATTTGGAGTTCATTTGGTTTGAATTGGTTTAATTTGACCAATTTATATCAAGTTGGGTCAATTTGGGTTAGGTTGACAAATTGGTCAAATTGGGTCAAACCATGAGTTAGGTCAAGTTCAAATGATTATTTGGAGCCTATGGGTATCATTAGTTTAGTTCAATTTAATTTACATTTTATTTTGGTTCATTTAGGTTCATTTAGGTCATGGGTTGGATTAGGCTTGGTTGATCATTTGAAATGTATTGCAAGCTTTGATTTCAATCAATTTTGGTTTGGTTTGATTTCAAGTTGATTTGACCTTTTAAGTCAAGTTTCATGGTCAAAGTTGGGTCTAGTTGTCCAATTGAAGCTTTGGTCAAGTTCAATAAATGATTTAGAATGAATTTGACTCATTAGTTGTAATCAATTTGGCTTAGATCAAGATTTGACCCATTCTGACTTTTTAGGTAAACTTGGGTCAACTTAGGTCAAGTGGCCAATTAGGCTTGGTTTGGCTCAAATGATGGCTTGGTGAAGTTCAATCATTGATTATGGATTTATTTTAGATTTCAATCAATTTTTATGGTGATTTTGGCTAGTTTCATTTGGGCTAAGTGTTGACTTGGTCAACAACTATGTTTGACTTGGTTTGACCAAATTTGAGTGATTGATCATCCTAAGATGATTGCTACTCACAATGTGAGGCTTAGATGGGCTTAGTTCAATCCAATTTGGGTTGGATTAAAATTTGGCTCAAAAAGGTACTTTAGGTCACTTTGGGTCAAGTGAGCCTAAGTGAGTCAATTTCCTTGATCAAGGCTTGATTCAAGTTTGGTTGAACTCACATATGGACTTATGATTGAAATATAAATCTAATTGCAAGTGATTTGGAGTCAAATGGGTTTTGATTCATTTGACAATTTCAAGTTAAAAGGATGAACATGGGTTTGACTTGGGTTAATTTGATTTTGGTTTAATGATTGATGTTTATGTTTATATTTGGGCATGTGATTGAAGGAATGATTGTTTGAAGAGAAAATCTAAATGTTTGGATTGATTTGAAAATGATTTGGCTAAGTTCAAATTTGACTTGAAGGATATAAGTTAGATTTCAATTGGTTTTGGACTTGAGTTTTGAATTTAGTTTTGGTTATTTGAATTTATATTTCATTTATATTCATGAATATAAATGAGAATATAAATGGGTTATGAGAAAATCTTTTGAATTTGGAGTGATTTGGATTTGGTTTGGCTAGGTTATAGGATTTGACTTGAAAGAGTATAAGTTGGATTTAAGTATTTGGATTTGAATTATGAATTTAGTTTTGGTTATTTGAATTTATATTTCATTTATATTTATGAATATAAATGAGAATATATGGGTATGAGAAAATCTTTTGAATTTAGAGTGATTTGGATTTGATTTGAGCTAAGTCCATAAGATGGAATCAAAGGGCTTAGAAAGGTTTTGGATTTGATTTAAGATTTAAGAGAATCAATTAAGTCAAAAGTGATTTGATTTGGAATTGATTTGAATTTGAAGTTTGACTTGAAAGAAATAAATAAGGATTTGGTTCAAGCTATAGGGTAGGCAAGTTTTCCTAATACCCCTAAGGCATGACCTATTCTTATGGCTAAATCTTCTAAGTCTCTAGGGTTAGGTTAAGTGTTCACCTACTCACTAGAAGTGTCTTAAGACTAAAGAACTCTTACTGCTAGTCCTTATGCCTAGGATGAAGAAGTTGAAAGCTCGCTCCAAAAGTGAGGTCAATAATGCCCGAGCACCCAAAGGACCAAGAAAACTCAATCCACCCATATCTTGCCTTGGGCTGTCTGCCATAGCTTCCTCCACTCCTAGCATGCCACGTGGAGTCGATGGCGCGACCCCTCCGATGGGTTGGCAGTGGTGAATAGGCCAAAATTTTGGATTGAATCTCTTGCATCCACCTCAACAATTGAGGGGATATACCCCCTTAATTCGAATGAGAATGGATGCATTCTGGTTCATTTGAGTTAGAGAGAGTGGAGGGGAGTCTCCCATAGCCTTTCCCCAAGCTTCCAAGCTCCCCCACTTCTCCCTTCTCAATTTTACGTCAAATTGAAATAGGGGAGGCCTCCCTTGATTCAAATTCATCCATCCCTCAACCAAACTTCAATCAAACTTTCACACACCTTCATTGGACCTAGCCAATGAATTATTTCCCAAGCTTCCAAGCCACAGAGATAGGAGTTCAACAATGATCGATCACCTATGCCTCGTGTGTTGGTCTCTAGAGAAAACCACCTCAAATCAAAGCTCGAGTGGCTCAACAGGGCTTCGCCTCTACCAAATGAAGCTTCCTCAATCATTAGAACAACCGTCACAAGCCCCGGTGAGGTAATTCCTCAAAACTGATCCTAGTACAAAAATGGGTTAGTCTTTTTTGAAGGAAATTTCCACGTCATGAGATCTCCATCATTGGATCTCTTTATTTTGCATCCCTGAAGGTGTGCGATTGATTTAAGCTCCATTCGAGCTAGGGTGAGCTTGGACCGAGTGACAAACAATGGACGGTATTCATCTCTCACCGCTCAGTAGGATATATATCATGGGTCATCCATTCCACGTGATTGAGAGGATGACTCTGATTAGATCACATGTAGATTTCACTCTATTTTCTTCTTAACCATAAGATTTAATCATGGTCATCCAATCTTAGATCGGACGGTCCACATGGAAATCGCGCCCGTAGCCAGTTCACGAGGCACACGGATGTGAAGACTTAAAGAACAAATACCATGACACCGCATGGAAAGCGCACCACATCAGCACGCCACATCAGACCATGTGGCGCCAGTTAAGGTATAATTATGGCTTTTTAATTAATTTTTAAGGCTGAATCTTTCTAAATTCGTAACTAATTGTTGAAAAATCCAAAATATATAAATGAGGGCTCATTTTAAAGGTATTTTAGAGGAGAATCCAAGAAAATTATTATTAATTAATTTCAAATAGTAATTTATGGTTAATTAAGATTTGATTAAAATTTTAATTAGCCTAATTACACTCCAATTAATTATCCAATTAACTTCAAACTTTCCAGAGATGTTTAGGTGATGACCTCTACCTCCCCTATTTTTCTTGGAATTTATTGGATAGTTAATTAGGGAAATTGTTTAATTAAGCCTTAATTACTCTCATACCTTAATTAATGATTATTAAGCAAATAAATAGTGAATTAATTAATTAATTAAGCTTGTTGCCATCTATTAACAGTGAAAAGTCTTAGGAAAATTATTTAGGTTTACCCTTAATGACCATTTCATTAAGCTTCTTCATTTGTTTCAAATTCATTAAAGTTTAAGTAATTAATTAGCCACTTAATTAATCAATTAAAAGAAAAGGGAATTTAATTATTTCAGGGCTTAATTGGTCATTTGGAATGACTTAGGGATTAGGATTGAGGCATCTTTCTTAATCTCTTTCCCTAAGTTAACTTCATTATCCTTATTAAAATATAATCAAAGGATGTAATTAACTAATTAAGGGCTTAAATTAAATTAATTTAAAATCTAATTCATTCCTAAATTTGATTAGTCAACCTTGGGTAGTTATTTTGATGTTTAATAGTGTAAAGAAATTTAATGAAATTATGATTAACTTACATGTATGAGAAAATCATAAAAGTAATTAAACAAATCTTTTAACCTTAATTAACTATTAATTATGAGCCAACTGCATTAGGCCCCTTTCATTTCTTAGGAGAATTGATAATTTACTTTTCTATGTGGTTGCATCTCATGTTGGCTCACCATTATTTAGTTAATTAACTTAAGGTGATGTAGGCATGGGTTTAATTAATTGATTTAATCCGTACCTCAACCTAATTAAGCCATAAAATCAATTTAATTACTTATTATTAAATCAAAATAACTCTCACATATGGGGAAGGGGATTAGGATTAGCAGACCTCTTTCACATCCTTTAAATCAAATCAAACATAAAATCAAAAATGACTTTAAGAAACTTTGGTTTATTTTAAATAAACTTATTTAATGTGATTGTCCTTAGGAATTAGTTGGATTGAATGAAATCATAGGCTTGTGCTTTATTTCTTTCCAATCATATTAAAATGGTGTATGTTACTTGTAGTCATGCATTCATTTCTTTCAAAAATTAATTAAATAAAATGATTTCCTTTATGTCAAATTTTCATGTGTTGACTTAAATAGAAATATGTGTGGCTATTATCACTATTAAATCTCAAATGTATTTTCAAAAGCTTACTAATGAATAATAATATATATTATGACTTTAGTTACACATACATTGGAGATGCATATGAATATAAGCTTAATCTGTGAAGTGAAGTCTCTTTCTTACATTCATATGTTGATTTGCATAAGTTTGAATGTACATCGGTATATTAGTCTGGACATTCTGGGGATGCACGACTTTAAGTAGCCCTAAGGAGGTTCCTGTTACACTCCTCTGGTGCAGAACAATGGCCACGCGTTGTTTGATTTCATTCTTATGCACATTGACATTAGAATTTAGATAGAACTTTAATTCATTTACACAAATAAATTAAATAAATCAAACTCTAATTTTGCATGGGGCTTTTTATTCTTATAGTTGTTTATACATCCATATGTATTTTTGAATAGTTGGTATATTATTCTCAACATTCCAGGGATGCACCACTTTAAGTAGCCCCAAGGAGGTTCCTACCTCACCCCCAGTGTGACAATGGTATGTACTTGCTTAAAACTTTCATACATCCAATGTGAATTTATCTAATGAATGACTCTTTCTATTAAAAGATATACATTCATATTTTGTTCAAGTGGTTGGTTTGATCAGTCATATGATTTAGAGTTCTTTTCTTATGCTTTTATATAAGAATTTAGATAGAGCTTTAAATTAATATGGTAAAATAACTCAACCAAATGAAACATCAATTCCTAATACATTTGCTTACATTCATCATTTAAGTGTGCTAAAGTATAAATTGCATGTATAGTTATGTTTAAAACTTAATCATATGCATGTTATATATGATGGAAAGAAATGAACAAACATATATTATGTGATAGAAATTAATTCCAATTAATCCTAAGATGCTTTTCTTATTAATGAGATTATTTAAGTGAACCTAAACCTAAAACTAATTAAAATATGTAATATGCCATTCATTAAAGGGAATTCATTTAATTAATTTGCTTTAGATATGACTTGATGTAGGGATAAAAGAGAGTAATCCTCTTTCCTTCTCTTTAAAACACTTAGTTGTTTAGTGTAGGTCAAATGAAACAAAAGAAAATATTAAGTAAAATTTACTAATCAATTAAACCATTTAAACTAAAACCATCCCTTTATAATTAAATATCCTTCATACTCAGAGAATGATAACTTTAAACCCTAGTTAGAACATACCACACAAGCCCTAATATACACAAATTAGATTAAGTCACCATTTCTAGCTTTATTTTAGTGGTGCATGGTTTGATGTATGTTTGTTCTGTGATGTATTATTATCGACTGGATGTTAAGGTGTATGCTTTGTAGATTGGATGTTAGGACGTGATTAGCTAGATTATGTCTTCTATAGAAGATTTTGCTTAAGGGATGCTTAAAATAAATATAAATGCTCTCACTTACAGGTTGCTTAACCCCTAAGCATAATCTAAGTTAAAATAGGTGGACTTGGTTAGCCATGCGTAGGGTGCTAAGTCCAAATTATACATATAGTTTCTTGGTTATATGTGTGTTTAACTAACACTTGTCTTGCAAGTAAAGTTAGATTTACTTTTCCTATTTGTGATGTAATTTTGCATTAGGAATTAGGATTAGTGTTATGAGGGATTAGGATGAGCGGAGGCTAGAAGGCTTTGTCCTAGAAGGCCCCCGTGATGCCTTTGAAGCAAGCAAATCTAGAGGAGGAATGGAGGAGACATGAAGAAAGAAGATATGAAGACCTCCCATAGCATTTATTCATTTGTAATTATCATTATTCTTTCATATATCAAATTGTATAAGGGTAGAGCTCGGCTACCAATTTTTCTTTTCCGGTTGTACGGCAGTATCTGACTGCACCAACCTATTATTCTTTTACATTGAGTTTATAAATTGTATGATGCTTTGTTTATAATTACGTAATAAAAATGGCATGTATTTTCCTAATTTCTTCATGTATGATGATTTAATGTGTGTCCTAGATCCAATTAAGTTCTTATGGAAAAAATTAATTTTTTAATCCTAACTATAACTCATAACTAATTTTTTAGACAACTCATAACCTTATTTAAATCCTAGTATTAAATCAAGATAATTAAATGATTTAGCAACCCCTTAGCTGAATATTGTATGCTTAATATCATGCATATCATATTATTTCACTCTTGCTAAGAAAGGGTTTCCATCCTTGCATGATAGGGGAAGATTTGACCTTTGAGGGTCTCTTTTATGTTGGAAAATACATATTTCTCTCTGATTAAGCCAATAACCCTATTTCATCATACACTTAGTCATATAAAATCCTATATCCTTTATCAAAATGAAGAGTCCAAAATCAAATAAAATTTGATAAAATTTGCAATAGACTAAGTCATTATTCATACCACTCATGTTCTAGTCTCTTACGGAGTGGGTTTAAGGACTTTAGTTTCTTTCTAAATAATAACAACCTGAACATCTTGCAAAAAATATGACTTGACCACATATTTTTAAAAATATAAGAGGAGTTAACTGGCTACCACTTCAGGCAGTTATAAGTCCAATAATCGGATGGTTTACCCTCTCTTATGGAGGTAAACAATATACTCATTTTCACCTTAGATTTAGGACATGCTTTGGCCCTTGCTGAAGCTCCGTAGATTTAGGATCTAAGGTTGTTGTTTCCTAGAGCTATATGCATAAATCCTCACCTCTTAGGCATTTCACAATCTTTTATTATGGGATTACAAGTCTTAATTTTTGAATAAAATTTCAACATAAATATATAATTCTCTTCAATTTCAAATATGGAAAGCCCAACCATAGGATAGTTTGGGATGCTCACTAGGCTTCCTAGTATCATGAGCATCCCCTACTCATCTCCTTTTAGCTTCGATAATAAGTCTCTCCTTTTAATCTATCCCACTTGATTTTCCAAATATAGCCAATTTATTGATAGTCCTATCTTTGAAATCTTGGAGACAATAATTGCCTATTTTAATCGAGAGTATTCCTAAGGAACTCACCTTAGGATGTAATTAACTATGGGGGCTTGCCCCCATAGGAAAATTTAGAACCCAATTTAAATAAATCATACTTTATTCATCCATGTAAAGTTGGGGAAAAATTTCTAGTACATTTGAACACCCATCAAGCCTTAGGAGACCTTATTAGGTGATTAGGTCCATTATAGGGTAGTGATTTCTATCTTTTGAGATAGTGCACTATTCCTTAATGTTATACCCGATCACCACAATAAGTACACCCTCAGATCTATGTGGTGTCCCCCCCCCCCCCCTCATACATATATTTAAAAATAAACACCACACTAGCTTCATGCAACCTTCTTATAAGTATGACATGAATTCAAAGTCATGTTTGCATTTGTCTTATTCTCTTTGAACAATTTTAATACATGATATAATATAAACCAAAAAGTTCAATTAATTCTTCTTAGCCAACAAACCATTATATTTTGTAATAGCATGTAAATGAGCTATTTAGTCTTGTGTTGCTCAATTATTATCATATTTTAATCTCATGTTTAGCATATATATTTTTATTCAGAATCATTCTCACTTAACCCATACTTATTTAATATTAATATTCATTGAGCTCATTTAAATTTAATCTTTATAATTTTTTTATTTTTTTTATTTTAGGACTTCATATCTTTAATTTAATATCAAATTAATTTTTAAGTTAAGTCCCAAAATTTTGATGAAATTTTGGCAAGATTCCGGCGCCGTCCCACGTATGGGCGATAGAACTACTTTTTTACCCATGCCCTATTGACGTAGAGGGTGGTGCCTTGCAACACCACACCTGAGTCTTCATACCCACTAAGCCCTATTGAGCATTAGTGTGATCTTCGATCACTTGCAAAAAAGCAAGCACAAGTTTGCAAACACATATTCAAGCCATTCTTTAGTGTTTCTCAAGACACCAATTATTCTAAACGATTTTACTCTATGATCTATTTTTTGCAAAGCGAATGACATTGTCATGATTGTAGGTGGAAGGATGTTAAGTTAACAATAAGTAATATTATCAGGCTGGGGAGTTTGCTAATGGTAGGGCTAGGATAATGTAGGAGTTGCATGTCAAACAGAGAGCTTGATTGTATAAGCTTGTGTGATTCGCTTGTGCAAGCTAAAGAATGTGAGCTCAGGTGGAAAAATAGATTGTTGCAAAAGCCAAACGTGGTGTTGAGGGATTGTTGCAGCTTTGTTAGGCAAGACAAGGAAGATGGGATTTCAACTAGGTTTTGTACAGCATGCAGTTGTGCTCCATAAAGAGAGTAGATAATGTTATGTAGATCGAAAGAGATTGCTCTTAGAGGTGGAACAAGCTGAAGTGTTGTGCGGCTTCTTCTATAAATGAAGGAGAAGCAAGAGCCTAAGAGAAAGATTAGAAAGAAGTGATGAGAGTCTTCTTGAGTTGGATGGCCGGATAGGGAGTAGACAGCTAAATTGATGTGAAGAATTCCTGAAAGGGCTACCAAGAGAAGGGATAGTTGAGGCTTGCACTAATCCCTCAGGAAAATGGGAATGAGAGCTCAGATGAGATTTTTTTGGTCTTGAGTGGAGACATGAAATGAGAGTTCAAGGATATCCCCCTATGGAGAAAGAGAGGGGACCTTTTTGTGAAGGAGAGACTCAGCAGCCAAAGGAATGTCTGAACAGCTAGGAGATAAGGTGGATTCCCCTGCTGAGAATGGGAATATTGCTAGCTGTAATGAGGGAGAGAAAAAATTACGTGCAGTGTGGAGAAGAGCTTGTCGGCTGTAGGTTTGGGATGCTGGCTTGAGCGGTTATGGGTTCTGGCTTTGATAGGAATGACAGGAAGAAGAGGTTTTGAGACCTAGACACTTGCAGCTTGAGGGAGACATATCGAGGAGGTAGCAAGCGAGGAAATCAGGAGATCAGAGTGGCTTAGAAGGATGGATGCTTGCAGCTTAAGGGAGACAAATGCTTGCGGCTTGAGGGAGATAGAGAAGATATTGTGGATTTGGAGAGGAATTGAGGTGAATGGAGAGACCATGACTAACTGTTCGTTCAAGAGGAAATCCAAATGAGAGCTAGGGTTAGCTGCCAATCAAATACCTAGGGTTAGGTATAACCACACACTTATATAGGGCTCCCTTTTTGTAAATTTTAAATAATTAAATTAATCTTAATTGAACTTTTCACAACACATTATTATATGATTAATATATATTAATTTTAAGTTATTTTGATGTTTTGAAAGCAATGGCAGTGTCCGTTTCACAATTGGAAATAGTTTGGTTTAATTTGGCATCTAATCGAGTCAATTTTGGTTCAAAAATGCGCATAAACATTTTTGATCGCTCAATATTAGCATAAACTCATCTGAATCAAGTGCAGACAGCCTTGTTTAATAGATTTTGGTGATTTAATGCTAACAGCATGATCAATTTTATGAACAGAGTTCATTTGGGCATCATCACAACCTTTTAACTCTGATATATGTGTTGGCACATTGATGGCTCGACCTCTTAATTAGTCAACTGACGGGTTCTGTCAGACTTATATTTCAATCAATTTTGATATTATGAATGCGATGACAAAGTCTATTCATTGATCGGAGGTCAATTTGGCTAGTTTTGATTATGTCTAGTGTATTCAGCTTTGATTTGCATTTTGTTGCATTCAAGCCCATCGAATTTGTTCCATAAATCCAATCTGACTCGTGGATCATATGTGGAGGTTAACAGTCAAGTGACTAAAAGCATAGCAGAGAATATATAAAGTATGATAAGGTTAAGGATGTTATGAAGATCATTGAAGAATTGTTTGAAAGTTCAGATAAAACTTTGGCCATTAAATAGATGAAAAATACTTTTAAGGCATGAGGTATGATAATCTTAAATGTGTGTGTGTGATCACATTATAAAAATTGTAGATATTGCAAATCAATTGATGTCTTTAAAGGTTGATTTTTTTTTCTTAAAATATATTACCAGCAAGATTTTCTTTCATGATATCCTATAACACAAATATGGAAGAATAATTAGTTAATGAATTTCTACTTATTTGAATTTATAAGAAGGAATGACTAGAATAGGAGCAACATGAGATGAAGCCAGAAAGTATTACTCTTTCTATGTTTAGTCATTTTGTCCTTGAAAAAAAGAATTTTGCAATCTTTTTTTAATAAAGATAAATGTTTATTTTGAAAAATAAACCATATGAAAAATGATTACATAAATTATAAGAATTAACTTCTGAATAAATGTATAAATGTTATATTTATCTCTTGTATCATGGATCATAACTTCTAGTAGATGCTCCAAATAACACATCATGGATTGACTCTTATTCTATAATTCATAATGCCAATATCATGCAAGGATTTTTATATCTAAAAAATCATAAAGTAAAAAAGTATTGTTAGTGACTCTATGAATTGAGCTTTGGACTAGTGGTACACATCTCCACCTCTATCCAAGAGATCATGGTTTAGAGCTTGAACTCCTCCACATAGCTACTACTTATTTGAGAAAAAAAAACAAAACTTCTTTCACCATTGTCTCTTGTGCCATACATAGGGTATGTCCCCTTTTATGTCTCTCTTGTAATGTGCCTTATGCTTTCCTTTAGTATATCAAATATATGGGGATAGGTTAAATGATATCATTAGTGATTCTAGTCTAGCTTTATTATGATGGGGTGAGGTAATAAAGGCAATAATGTATGTTATAAATAAGATTCTAGTGTTGTTTGTATGACTCATTTTGAGTTATGAAAGGAATGACACCTAGTTTAAATCATGTACATGTATGGGATTAATCTATTGCAATCAAGCCTTATAACCCATACTTAAAAAAATTAGATTCTAAAATAATGTTGCTTAAATTTGGTACACATTAAATTTGAAAATATATAAATTTTTTAATACTCATAACACATTATTATCTGAGGCATGGAATACTAAATTTTCCAAAGTATTATAAATTTAGTGGAGGTGTTCTAAGTACTGTAAATTTATGATCAAGTTCCAAGATAAGTCCTTTGAAGAGTTCTAGAGAAAAAAGGAGTTAATATTGGTTATATTCAAACCATTAAAGATATGTATACCATAGCTCTTACTTGTGTCCAAACACAAGTAACATTGACAAAATATTTTCCTATTTTAGTTGGACTACATCAAGGATTAGCTTTAAGTCCTTACCTTTTTATTTTAGTTATGGATGTTCTTATTAGGCATTTATAAGAAGATGTACCTTGGTGCATGCTTTTTTCTAATGACATTCTTCTTGTTGATATGACTAAAGAGGGAGTCCAAGAGAAACTTGAAATATGGAGGTCAACTGTAGAGTCTATATGTTATCGTTTAATGAGATCTAAAATAATATATATATATATATATATATATATATAATAAAATTTAGTTGTAAAAGCTCTAGTGGTGGTGTTGTGACTTTGGGTGATCAAGCCATTAGAAAGAGTGTGTTTCAAATATCTAAGCTCTATTGTTCAAATTGATGGTGAAATAGATGGAGATGTTATTAACAAAATTCAAGTTGGATGGTTAAAGTGGAGGAATGCACCTAGCCTATTGTGGGATACTTTATAAGATGGTGGCAAAACCTATAATGATTTATGGTCTAGAATGTTGGACAATAAAAGAGAAGTATAAGACTAAGTTAAGTGTTACAGAAATGAGGATGCTCAAGTGGATGAGTGGCTTTACTCTTAGAGATAAAATGCAAAATTAGTATAATTAGGCAGAAGGATGGAGGAGCACCACTGGTAGATAAGATTAGAGAGAGTCATCTTAGATGGTTTGGTCACATAAAGCATCAACCGCCCAATGACCCTGTTAGAAGAGTAGATGTACTAGATTTGCCTTATTTTAAGAAAGGTAGAGGTAGAATAAAAAAAACTTGGTTAAGATGTATAAAAAATGATCGTAGTTTATTATAATTAAATGAGAAATTGACACATATTATGACACAATGGAGAAGAAAGATTCATGTAGCATAACCCACATAGTGGGATAAAGGCTTGTTGTTGTTGCTGTATAAATTTAGTGGTGGTGATTTTCTCATAAAGTAAAATTAAAAAAATTAAAAAATGAAAAAAAAAATCATTAAAGATATTGCATTGTGTCTTTCAAAGTGATCTAAAAATTCATTTTGAAGAACAATTAATTTAGGACCTACCACCATTTTTAAGATTCATAAACAAAGATAAAACTATATTTTAATTTGATGCAACAAAAGAAGAGAAGAAATATATGCTAAAAATTCAAGTTTTGGGGTACATTAGTTGCCACAAGGAGAAATCTATTTATAAGACTTTTAAAGAAACTCAATGTAAAATATTGAATGCTTTAAAGCTAGATTTATAAATAAAGGATTCACTCAAAAGGAAAGCATAAATTATTACAAACAAATATCTCTAATTTTAAAGAAGGCATAAAATTATAATATATTTGACTTATAATTACATCAATTAAATTTATAAAATGCATCTCTAAATAAGGATTTCAAAGAGATAGTGTGCATGCTCCCCAACATAAAAGCTTATGTCATAATGAAAAACTCATATAATAATTTTTTCAAGTTAAAATAAATCTCTCTCTCTCTCTTTCTCTCTCTCTTTATATATATATATATATGTTGACCTCGGTTTGCCTTCTAGAAAAATTGCTTTTTTCCTCAACAAGCCTAAATAACTCCCTCATTCCTGATCTCCTCTCACTGACTGATCTCTCATCCAAGGCTTCCTTCTAAGTAGATCACTCATTTGAAACTCTCACTCATGATCCCCTCTTCATCCTGTCTCCCTCAACCGAAGGTAACTCCCTCTCTTGATCTGAAACCCTCTCCCTTTCGTTCGTTCCATCTCTTCTTACCGCAAGCCACACATGATCGAAACCCTCCCTCTTCATTCACTCCTCCGACTCCATCAACTGCAAGCCACACATGAAGATCCTCTCCTTTCCGTTCATTTCCCATTGTCCGTCGAGCATCAGGCCACACGACCACCTCCCAAACTCTTCTCCATTCAAATATCTCCCTCTTCCCATTTTCCAAAATTTTCGTCCAAAAGAGAAGAAATGAAACCCTCCTTCCACTCTCATTTTTCTCTTGGTTTGAAGTCCATGCAACTAGCCGAAGCGACACGAACTGAGCCTTCCTCTCTATCTCTCTCTCTCTCTCTCTCTCGCTCGCTATGAAATCAAAAAAAAATCAAAAAAATGTGTTAGATAAGAAAAAAAGGAGAGAGATTTCATATTATCTCATCGATTGAGTTGTTGCCTCGCATCAACGCAAATGTATAAAATGTGTGGGAATGTGAATGTGGAAAAGTATATATGCTTTTTTTGCAAGTTTCAAACCTCGCTAATGCCCAATAGGGCGTAGTGGGTACAAAGAGATGGTTGTGATATCACAAGACACCGCTCGCTATGCTTGATAGGCGATCGAGTAAGCCAAAGGATGCGACCTCATTATGACAAATGTCGCAAATTTCTCAAATTTTTTGGACTTAACAAAAAAAATAATGATTAAATATTAAGTTAAATATAAAATATAAAATCTTAAAAAAATGAATTTGAAATTAAATGAAAATGAACTTAATAAATATTAATATCATATGAGAGTACACTAAGCAAAAAAAATGAGTTCATTCATTTAGTTTATCGTTGAATATATATTGAAACAAATGGAAGTGTTCAAATAGAATACAAGTGAGGTTTGAAACTAATAAGAAACCTACAATAAATTTGAAGTTTAGTTTTCAAATAAATATAAAACTTAATGTGGACTTAAGGATGAATCTAGAGAGAGTTTAATAGCTCTTATGTGAGCATGAATGTGATTACAATCCTAGCCAATATGCATCAATATGGTTTATGTAATAAACAAGGAGGTTACCATGGCTTATTCCAAGTGAAATCAAAGAATGATATGGATTGAACATGATCAAATTTAAGGGATTTATATGAAGCTTGATAGTTTATGTTAGCATGAGTGGCTTTGACATTTTATTGAATAACATGAACAAGCTTCTTATTGAATGAGAAAGTAACAAGAATAAATAGAATTAATTGAACACTTGGATGATTACATTTGATGTTGAATGAAATGAAGACCTTTCATGAACACAAATAGTACCTCAATCAATATGAGAAAGAGGTTTCTCAATAAATGTATGTCTCATGCTTAACTCTAATTGGATGAATTGAGGAGTTGAAGAAATTTGGGTAAATTTTATAAAAAATTTGATAGCTTGCCAATAGATTTGAATGTAGTTCTTGCAATATTTTCCTTCAAGTAATCTGAGAAGAAATTCAATTGAACAAATAATCAGATTACATGAGACTTGGAATAATTTTGAAATCTAGCTATGAAATGCAAATGCAATTTAAGCATGATTCAAGCAACAAGGCTCACATCTAATAAGCCAAGTTGAAAGAGGTATAATAGCTCATCTATGGGTGGAAACGAAAGTTGAATATGATCATTAGCAAAGATGTAAAATCTTATCAATATGCATAAGCTAAATAGCCATTTTATTTTGCTATCAAATTAAATACAAGTAAGGTTGCAATATTTTGAATTACAACCTTAATCAAACTATATGACTTGGCTAGAAGCTCCATATATGATGTAGTTATGACCAGAATCCTCTGATCGGGTGGTTGCCGCAAAATGACACCATTATATTATGATCACAATTGTAGCCCATATGCTCCTCAGTGGCTTTATACCTTGAGATTTGAATCATAGGGTACACCTGATTGGGAAAAGTTCTCTGTTAGCTAAGGTGAACTTAAATATGTCTCCTTAGACAAACACCACCCCAAGTCTACAAGGATTACTTGGATGACGTAACCCATGGCTATTGATAAGAATCCTTCTATCAAGTTGGGTCGACTACCTCCTATGACTAAGTAGACTATGGACTATGACAGCCAGGGATGACAAAACCATGGGATTTAGATCGGGTATGTCATCATTCCCCCAACTATCCACTTTAAGTTAAAATGATGAATTTCATAATCTTAAATTTTAAACTCCATATGCTGCTACTATACACTATACATTAAGCGACATAACGAATGGCCTTAATCAAAAGTTCTCTCTCACTCATTGGGAGGGTAATTAACTATAGGCGCATGTACCTATAGGAAACCTGGAACCAGATCTAAAGTTCTCACAAAATGATGATGAAATCTCTATGTTTATCTACTATTCCAAGCATTTTTGCTTAAATCGACATAAATCATACTCTTCATGGAGAGGTGGTAAATTTTGAGCTTAGATTTAGAATTGGGACAAGTTTATCTTTCCATCATTAGCTAGTCATATATATGCTATAGTAGTAACAAAATATTTAAAATTTCAAAACAAAAATTGAGATTTAAATGTGAAATAAATTCAAATTACTAATGTATGAAACTCTATGTTAAATGAATTATTCTGTAGAGTATATTTTTATTACACTATTATTTTATTTTCTAGTACCTCTGCATTTTGAAAGTATGGGATGAAATAATAATTACTAATTACTAATCCCATCTTTCACTTGCATAGAATGGATCTACAGAGCACTCATTTCACTATTCAGCTAGAGTGTGGTGCAAACATCTGCTAAGCTAACGCCATCATCAACATAGAGATGTTGGAGCTACCATTCAATTTGGTATCATGGATTTCCCAGCTATCATAGTTGTAACTCCTAAAGTACCCACCAGTGGTGCACTCATCTGAGGTCATGTCGGAAGGCCTAAGTTTACTGAAGCTCCTACTTATCATGCTCACCAATAAATTCAGCAACCAACCACTGTTAAGGAGTTCTTCTGATAGAGAACTTCAATTTTTGAAAGACTGGGACAATTGAAGCCACGTGGTGAAAAGAATCGATAGTAGAAAAATTGTATCTTTGATGCCTCATTGTACAATTGCTTTGCCAACTGAAACCTTTGTACATGGGAGACATGATTTTGAGGCTTCCTCATCAGAAAGAAAATTAACCAGAAGGCAAAGAAGAAGAAGAAGAAGAAGAAGAAGAAGAAGAAGAAAATCTATTAGAACTCTCGCGCCTTAGTCGGGTTCAACTTTCTTGTGCCACCAATGAGTCACCTCAAATCTTTGCTTTGAAAGATATAAGTATATTGTGCATTCTTTCCAAAGATGACCATTGTAATCGATAGATAGGTCGTTCTATTTGTTGCACAAGCAACCGATCACCCTAGTGGTTCCTTATGTATGAAGATGTGAGTCCCCGTGCTTTCTTCCTAACTTGACCATTGCACACCGAAAGGCACCCCTTAGGTTGGTTAGCTATACCCCATGACCAGTAGACTTCCCCTTTAGATTTGTAAATCTAAGCAAGTCTAGGCTGATATTAGGCCCTTCTTAGTGGATTCATCGCACACCGACGGGATCCATCAAATTAAAATAAATGAAATTAAAATAAATGCAATTTAATCAAATGACATTATTCTGACTACTTCCGAACTGATATAAGTTTCCCAGCGGCATTCATTCAATAGTCGCCCTAGGTCATATTTAATGTGTTGCATCCAAATGATCACCCCAGTGGTTGTCCCTTGCTTTTGGAGATGTAAGTGTGCTACGCCTTCACCCTAGCACAACCATTGTACACCGAAAGGTAACCCCTTAGGTCGATAGTTCTACCATGTGGTTGGTGGGCTACCCTTTGGATTGGTAAATCTGAAATAGGCCAATGCTGACATTGCCCCTTCTCAGTGAGGTCCATCGCAAACCGATAGGGTCCATCTCAAAATTTAAACTTCAAACAAACAATCAACCAACTTCTCCCCATCGAGACATCAATCATCCCAACCTCCCTAGTGGAGTCAATTAAATTCAATTCAAACTTGAATTCCCCAGTGAGTGCATCCTCAAAAGAAATGTCATCAATCCTTATCCCTAATGGATAACCTAAACCTGTTTCCCTAGTAGAAGGTTCATGCATCTATCCTTGGCAGGTTAACATTCAAATCCCCAGTGAATACTCTACATAAATCATATCTTGCATTCAAATCTAAACCCCTTATCCCTAGTGGATAACCTAAACCTGCATCCCTAGAGGAGGGTTCACATGCTTGATCCCTCAATAGATCCCTTCTTCCTCCCTTATGCCCTTGGCATGAGTGGAGCTGCATTACACTAAGATCTTAATTCCTTCTACATCTCTGGTTTAGGGGTAGATCATTACTGTTAGTGTTTACGATCCTTCACACATTGTTGATCACTTCACACATTGTTGATCATCTCGGTCAACACCAATATGTCACACCAAACCTATTGGGCACCCTTTATTGACCTCATTTTTGGAGTGAGCTCTCAACTTCCTCACCATAGATCAAGGACTCTTATAGACACTAAGAGTTCCTTAGTCTTAAGACACTTTTAGTGATTAGCTGAACAATTAACCTAACCCAAGAGACTTAGAAGAATTTGTCATAGGAATAGTTTATGCCTTAGGGATTTAGGAGTACTTACCTACCCTATAGCCTAAACCCAATCCTTGCTTCCTTCTTCCAAAACAAACCTCAAATTCAAATCCAAATTCCGAAATCAAATCCAACTATCAAATGATTGAAACCCATGATTAAATTCAAACTCCAAATCCATTCCTAAGCCTTTTGATTTTATCTTATGGACTTAGCCTTAACCAAATTCAAATCAACCCCAATCTAATTGATCTACTCAATTATAAAATTCAAATCAAAATTCCAAACCATAAATCAATTCCAAACTATAAATGATTGAAACCTTAATCAAATCAAATTCCCAATTTTAGCCCTTTTAGCCAAATTCTTGAACTTGGCTTAATGTTACACAAACCAATTCAAAACTCATGGATTCCTTCATGATTTAATCATTCCTATAATAATTGACCTAAATACATATATAAACCATCATTATCAAACCAAATCCAAGTCAACCCAAGTCAAGTCCATGTTGACCCTTTTCTCTTGAAATTATCATATGAACAAAAACCCATTTGGAACCAAATCAATTACAATTGAATTTATATGTCAATCTTAGATCCATATATAAACTCAACCAAATCAAACCCAACACAAAATCAAGCCAACTAAACCCAATTGGCTCACTTGACTCAAAGTGGCCAATTTGACCTACATTAACCAAAATCAAACTCAACCAAAATCAAAGTGAATTAAACCAATCCAAACTTCATGTCATGATTGTTGATCATCCTAGGTTAATCAATTATCATGAATTGGGTCAAACCAAGTCAACCTAACTAGTTGACCAAGTCAACCCTTTAACCCATATGAACCCAAACTAGCCAAATTGCTTAAACCAAATTGATTGTAACCAATGGCTCAAGTTCACACCAAATTGATTATTAAACTTGACGAAAGCCTTGATTAATCCCAACTTGACCAATTGGTCAACCTAACCCAATTTAGCCCAATTTCACCTTAAGGGTCAAATCAACCTAAAACCAAATTAAATCCAAATTGAACTTAACCAGAGCCATAATATATTCCAATTGATCAACCAATCCCAAACCAAGCAATGATTCAAGCCAATTTGGTCAATTAGGTCAAATTGGTCAACTTAGCCCAAATTGAACAAAAGGATAAAATTAGCAAAAATCCAAATTAAATCCAAATTAAACCAAAATTATTGAAACCAATTGAACCAATATACTCCAAATGATCATTTAAACTTGACCCAACCCAAGGTTTGATCCAATTTGACCAATTTGTCAACCTAACCCATTTTGACATAATTTGACCCAAATGGGTCAAATTGACCCAAATTAAACCAAATCAACTCCAAATTACATGAAATTTGGTCAAACTCCCTTTGATTCATTTTAAATCTATTCAAATAAAATCTAATATCAAATGGCCACTTTGCCCTTGGGTCAAGGGTATCCTATGAGAAAAGACACTTGCCTAAGTGGTCATGTCTCTTCCTTGGCTACTTGGCACTCATCCATTGGTCCATAAAGGCACCAAGGAAATTGATTATCTAACCCAAGAGGTGATTGGGGCAGCCATGACTCATGAGGAGGTGAATTCACCTCACCTCTCCCATTGGAGCACTTGGCATGAAGGACTCCCACCTCCCCTTATTAGGACACCCATTTGTCCTTCATGGAAACCACTTTCCATGCCTTAGCCAACCAAAATGAGCCACCTAGGATGATTCCCTTCCATTCCCAACCACCCCAAGCCAAATGACAATATTTTGGAGCCAAAAATCAAACAAAAAGAAGGATTTCTATTCAAAATCAAATACAAAGCATTAGAGATAGCAAAACTCCTTCTCCCACTCCTTTCGATCTAAACTAACCAGTAATCATTCACACTTGATTTTGGGGTGAAAACTCTAAAAATAAGTGAATTTTGGCGAGGAAGTGGTGGAAATTGGAGAAGATAATGTTCCAAAGTGAAGGCGAAGGTCTAGGCTCATTCAAGGCTTCTTCCCTCACTCAAAAGCATGCTCGGATCATCATAAATCATCCCCAGTGAGGTAATCATCAAAAACTCATAGCCGGTCTTAGGATTTCTTACTTTTTATGATGATTTTCTCACAACTTTGGGAGTTTCCCTTAGATAAAGCTCACATTTATTTCATTTTACTTGATCCCAATACGAAATAGAATTTTTCCAGTGAAGTTCGATGCAAAAATGACCCCAATTAGCCCTCATTTCACATTTATTTTCATTTTTCCCATTAGTTTCTCTGGATAGCAGCAGCCATCCTATCCCATATTTAGAGGATCGAATGGCTTAGATCACGTCAAACCTTCATCTTTTCAACCCCCATATCATGTGATCTGCCATCGGATCTCGTGGATCAAATCTGGACCGCCACGATCGAATGGTCAAATTTGATCCACGCGCGTATTAATTCCTAGCATTTTAGTCGATACCGATGCTAAGCAACCAATCATGCATACATGTCACGCAGAACCGCACGGTCCAATTGTACGATGACTCATTGCCACGTCAACGCCGCGATGGTGCTGATTGGGTTAAGTGGGAAAATTCTATTTTTCTGATTTTAAAAATTATTTAAAACTCTTGAAACATCAAAAATTGATAAAACTAAAATACTTAATACAAAATTGCAAATAAGGGCTTATTGGATTGATCTTTCCAAGAGAAATTCACTAAGCCCAAAATCGCCTAATTTCACTAGATAGTTTGAGTTTAATTTAAGTTTTTGTAAAAATTAAATTTTATTAATTAAACCAAAAATATAAATCAGATTAAGTTGAAATTTTTATGGATTGAAATTGAAGTTAAAATATACCTAACATATAAATTTTAAACTAAAATGACTTCTGGATTGAAAGATATTAAATTTTGAACTTCAAATTATTTATTTTAATAAAATAAATTAACAAACTTCATGAAATTTATCTTAATCAACTGAAACTTTGAAAAATAATAACTAATTATAGAAAGATCTAAAAAAATAAAAATAAATACTCATTTTAAAGGTATTTTAGAGTAAATTAACTTAAAATTAAATCTAATTAATAGTAATTTAATGCTTAATTTGGGTTTAATTAAAAACTAAATTAGCTTAGTTACTCCCTAATTACCCAAGTTATTAATTTCAAACTTTCTGAGATAGATTAGTGGGATGACCTCTGCCTCCCATAATTTTTTGGGATTTATTGCTTGCTTAATTAAGAAAATTAGTTATCTTAGCCTTAATTACTTTTTAAATTAATTAAGTAATTAATTAACATTCTAAATAGTAAGGAAATCATTAATTAAGTTTGTTTATCATTGTGGAATAGTGAATGGGCATGGGGAATGAGATTGGGACCTCTTTCCCATTATTTTCCCTAAGTTCATTTCAGTTGACATGATATCAATTAATTTGGATTAAATTAATGGTTTAATTCATTAATTCAATGGATTAATTAATTAAATTGAAATCATAATAATTTCAAAACTTGTCTAATTAACTCTTGGGTAGCTCTTTGGGTGTTCAATAATCTAAAGAGAGAGCTAATGAAATTATGATTAGCTCATATGTGTGAGAAAATCATAAGAGTGATTAAGTGAGCACCTTAAACTTAATTAATTAATAATTATGAGCTAATTGCATTAGGCCCCTTTCATTTCATAGGAGCATTCCTATTTACTTTTCTATGTGGTTGCATATCATATTAGCTCGTAATTGTTTAATTAATTACCTTAAGGTGACATAGGTAAGGGTTAATTAATTGAATTAATCTATGCTTAACTTAATTAATTCATAAAATTAACAAAATTACTTCTTCATTAAACTAAATTAACTCACACATGGGGAATGGGATAGGATTAGCAACCCTCTTTCATTTCCTAAATCAATTCAAACTCAAAACTAAAAATGTCATTTATGAACTTTGGTTTATTTTAAATAGCCTTATTTAGTATGATTATCCTGAGGAATTAATCGGAAAGAATGAGATCAAGTGCTTATGTTCCTTTATTTTTTTTCAGTCATGTTAAATATTGCTTTCTATATATAATCATGCATTCATTTCTTTTAAAATTAACTAGATAAAATGGTTTCTTTTATGTCAAATTGCATGTGTTGATTTAAATTAAAAAATAGGTGTGGCTATTATTACTATTAAATCGAAAGTTATTTTCAAAAGCCTATAAATCAATTATAATATATGGGGTGATGTTGATTATAAATATCTATAAGTTTGCATATTTTGATAATATAAGATATGCAAAATGAAGCTGTCTTTCCTTATATATATATATATATATATATATATATATATATATATACATATATATATTGCATGGGATTTATAAATGTATAGTTTATTTGAAAAGAACACAACATTTGTCTAAATCTACTCTTATACATCTCCATGCTAAGACTTAGGAAGAATTTCATATCACATATGTAAATCATATAATCAATCAAATATGACTTCTCGCATGACTTCCCGTTCTTGTGGTTCTTTTTATACATTCACATGTATCTGAGAAAAGTGGATATTAGTCTGGACACCCTAAGTTTTTCTTGTACCTAACGCCCTTGGTGTAGAATAATGGCTTCATACTCACTTAAAACTCTTATACACATGTATGTATGATGTGACCAATGAATAAGAATCATAATCAAATAAATCAAATACAACTTTTTCATGAGTTTTTCCTATACTTGTAGTTGTTTATACATCTATATGTATCTAAGAAAAGTGGTATATTAGTCTAGATACCCTAGGGCTATGAGGCTTTAAGTAGCCCTAAGTAAGTCTTATACCTTACGCCCCTGGTGCAAAACAATTGTGTCATACTCACTTAAAACTTTTATACATGTGAATGTGTATTATGCTAATGGATGAAAAATCTCTCTTTTCTATTGAAAAGACATGCATTCATAATTTAATCAGATGAAATATCTAAATTCCAAACATACTTTTTTGTATTCATCATTTAAGTGTGCTAAGACATACATTGTATGTATAGGTATGCTTAGGATTTAATCATATGCATGATATACATGATGAAAAAAAATTAGTAAACATATGTTAGGTGATAGGAATTCATTCTAATTAGTCTTAAGATGTCTTTCTTATTGAATAAGGTCATTTAAAGTGAATCTAAACTTAAAATTGATTAAAACATATGATAAGTCATTCACTAAAGAAAATTGATTAATTAACTTGCTTTGGAAGTGACTTAAGGTAGGGATGAAAGAGAGATTCTCTCTCTTTCTTCTCTTTATAACACTTAGTTGTTAAGTGTAAGCCATATGAAATAAAAGAAAATACTAAGTAAAATCATTAAATCAATTAAATTACTTAAAGAGAAATCAACCCTTTATAAATTAAATCTTCGCACTTAGCGAATTACAACCCTAAAGCTTACTTAGGACATATCCCACAAGCTTTAATTTGCACATATTAGACTAAGTCATCATTTCTAGCTTTATTTATGGTGGTGTATAGTTTGATGTATGCTTATTTTGCGATATATTATTATAGACTGGATGTTAGGGTGTATGTAGTCTAGAGAAATGACATATTAAATCATGTTTTCTGTAGGGGGTTGTGCTTAAGGATGCTAAATAAAAAATATATAAATGCTTTTGTTATGCAGTTTGCTTATCCCTAAGCATAATCCAAGTTAGGCAGGTGGGCTTGGTTACTCATGTGCGGAGTGCTAAGACAAATTGTTCATATAACTGCTTGCATTGTATGGTGTGTTTAGCTAACTTTATCTTACTGGTGTAGCCAGATTTACTTTCCTTCTTTAATGTAATCTTGCATTAGGATTAGGATGAGTGTTATGGGGATTAAGATGAGCATTGCTTATCAGACCAAGTCTTATGTACCATGTGATGCCTTTGGAGCAAGCACATCCAAACCAAGCTAAAAGGAAGAAAGAAATGTAGCAAATCAGATGGAGAAATGGAAGAAGAAGAAATGATGAAGGAAGAATGAAGAATGAAGACCCCCATAAAATTCATCATTTTTAATTAAAATTATTCTCTTGTAACTGAGTTGTATAAGGGTAGAGCTACCCACATTTTTTGGGTCAGACGATGATCATTGTATTGGTCTTTATTCTTTTATGATAGCTTTATAAAAATTTTTGATGTAATGTTTAGCTTGTGCATTAGAAATTGCATGCCTCTTCATAGTTTCTTTATGATTGGTGTTTGTTGTATGGCCTGGATGCGATTAGGCTCCTAGGATAAAAATTAATTATAAAAGCCAGGCATTAAATCAAGATAATAAAATATTTAGCAACCCTTTAGCTAGATGTTGTATATTTAATATCATGCATAATCATCTTATTTCACTCTTCTTAAAAGAGGGCTTCCATCTTTTCCAGATAGTAAGGGCTTAACCTTTGAGAGCCTTTGATGAAAGAACACCTATTTCCTTTTTTATTTGGCCCATAATCAACTTCTCATGCATTTAGGCATACAAAATCTCATAGCTTGTGTCAAAATAAAAAGTCCTAAATTAAATGAAATTTAATAAAAATTTACATTAGATTTAAGTCATTATTCATACCCCCTCATGCTCTAGGGAGAGGGTTTAAGGACTTAGTTTCCTTTTCCAAATAATAATAGCCTAGCCATCTTCCAAAAGCATATGACTTGCCTACATGGATTTAAAGCATATGAGGAGTTAGCTAGCTGCCACTCCAAATGATAATAAGTCCAGCAGTCTGGTGATTTACTCTCTCTTGTGGTGGTAAATCATATACCCACTTTCTCCTTAGATTTAGGCCATGCTTTGCAACTCGCCAAAGCTTCCTAGATTTAGGATCTGAGGTTACTATTTCTTGGGGCCTACAAGTATAAATCCTCACCTCTTAGGCATTTTCATAATCTTGTATTATGGAATTATAAGTCCTATGTTTCTAATAAAATTTCAAATCAAATAAATAAATCTCCTTAATTTTAAATTTATAAAGCCCAACCATAGGATAGATTAGAGTGCTCACTAGGTTTTATAGTATCATGAGCACACCCTACTCATCTCCTTTGGTTTCAATAATAACTCTTCCCTTTTGATCCATCCCACTTGATCTTCTAAAACACAACAAATTTATTGATAGTCCTATCTTTGAATTCTTTGGAGACAACAATCGCCTACTTTAATCGAGAGTATTCTTAAAGGATTCATTTTTCTTAATATGTAATTAACTATGGAGGCTTGCCCCCATAGGAAACTTTAGAACCCAATCTAAATAAACCCTACTTTATTCATCTATGTAAAGTAGAAAAAATCTTGGGTATATTCAAAGACCCATCATGCCTTAGGAGTCTTTACAAGGTGATTAGGTCCATTGTAGGGTAGTGACTTCTATCTTTCAAGATAGTACAGCTTTCAATGTCACAATCATACCTCAAATCTGTGGTGTCCCATATACAAATGAATCAAAAATACACACCATAAATGTTTTTGGTGACTCCATTAGGGAATGGTTCCTCTCTCCATATTTAGTAAGTGATTGTTGTCTCCAAGCATCGATAGTGGACTTGCATTTTATATGAGTCCGGGACTATCTTTCCTTCCATTGGCACTTAGCTTATTTCATTCTTAAGCAAAGTTAGCAAACATCCTTTAAGTTTTAGGACCTCACTTCGTGTAGGTCTTGAAACCCCTATTAGGCTCCCTAATAGATAAAAAACAAAATTTATCAATGAAGGGAGAGATAATAAAAATCTAGAACCTCCTTATAACTAGCTTGGTGAGCCGGTTCATCATAAAAATTTAAGAAAATAAATTCTCTCACAAAATGACACTTTCCAAAAGCACCTTTTTTGAAAATATCCACCTTCATTCAACATACTCAAATTTGTTGAATGAAGATTCGATTTTAAAATCATAACATAATATTGAAACTCCACTCAACATATTTCATATATGCTAAAGTTGAAGTTTCTCTCTTTTCAAAATCATGAAAACACATACATGGCATCAAAACATATCATTGAAATCTATTTAACATACTTATGATTTGTTAAATAATTTCACCTCTATTTTGAAATCTTATTTGACATGCATTTGTCAAACAAAGAATTCCCCTCTCTTTCCAAAAAAACAAAGAAAGAGTGCACATCAAATACATTTGATTCCAACTTAAACATATCAAAGTTGTTAAGTGAGAATCTCATTTTCAAATACATTTGATTCTCACTTAAACATATCGAAGTTGTTAAGTGAGAATCTTATTTTCATATACGTTTGCTTCCCACTTAAACATATCAAAGTTGTTAAGTGAGAATCTCATTTTCATATGCATTTGATTCCCATTTAACATGTCAAGGTTGTTAAGTGAGAATCTTATTTTCATGTCACATTGGATTCCCACTTAACATATTAGAGTTGCTAAGTGAGAATCTTATTTTCATGTCATATTTGATTACACTTAACATATCAAAGTTATTAAGTGAGAATCTCACATTCATATATATTTGGTTCCCGCTTAACATATTAAAATTGATAAGTGAGAATCCCATTTCCATGACACATTTGACTTTCACTTAACATGTCAAACTTGCTAAGTGAGAGTCTTTTTTCATAAATCATATTTGAGTCCACTTAACATATCAAATTTGTTAAGTGAGAATCTCATTTTCATGATATATTTGACTCCCCACTTAACACACCAAATTTGTTATGTGAGGATCTCATTTTCATGTCACATTTGACCTCCACTTAACATATCAAATTCATTAAGTGGGAGTCCCATTTTCAAAATATATATCAATCACATTTGGGATTTCACTTTAACATACCAAATTTGTAAAGTGAGAGGCCATTTTCAAAGAAAAGCAAAATATATATCAATCACATTTGGGCCTTCACTTAAACATACCAAATTTGTTAAGAGTCCCATTTTCAAAGAAAAGAAAAACATATATCAATCACACTTGGCCTTTCACTTAACATACCAAATTTGTTAAGTGAGAGTCCCATTTTTAAAGAAAAGCAAAACATATATCAATCACATCTATCTTTCACTTAACATACCAAATTTGTTAAGTGAAAGTCTCAATTTCAAACATAAATCAAACACATGTGGCTTCTACTTGACAAATCAGATTGGTCAAGAAAGAAGCCCCATTTTTAAATCAACATTTCACTCACAAGCAAAAGGTATTTCACAAAAAAAAAATTCAAGCACACAATCACAACCTCTTCTTAGCATACTCAAATTTGCTAAGTAGAGGTTCTTTCAAATCATCAACATTTTCAAACAAGATACACAAAATACAAATATCTCCAAGAAAATCTCTTCTCAAATTTATGAACCCCACCCAACCTACTTAAATTGGTTGAGTATGGGTTCAAAAACCAAAATCAAATGGCAAAGACTCTCCTCAATATCAAAATCTTTCCAATGAACCCCACTTAACATATTTGAATTGTTGAGTGTGGGTTCAAAACTCCAAACCTATATTACTCTCTTGGGATGAGTATTAAAGCAAAAAATATGACTCATATTACATTTCAACACATGCAGAGATACAGTGCAAACCGGTCAGTACACTTGGTTTCTGCTGTCAATACACATGGCTTCACAAAAGTTCATTTTTACTTTTTCCTTCGGGATGGATTTGGCCTTGGATCGAGCCAGCCTCCCCAGAACTGACTCCACCCACTTGGTTTTCTTTGGTTGAGGATTCGAAGTAGCACGAGCTACCTGTGAAGGGGTGACCCTCGCTACTGTTAGTCGAGATGAGATGGTTGGGCAGTAGCCAGTCATCCACATTGACATGCCCTCTGATCCTAGATTGAAGAGGAAGGCTGCAGTGGTTCTCACACCCAATTCTATGATAGTTTCAGCACCTGCCCATCCAGTCATCCCTACCATTACTCCAACAAGAGCCTCCTCATTGATCACCCCAAGGGGGAAGGCTATCTTAGCCTCTAAGATAGTCTCATCCATTTTTGAGGTTGGCACTAGTTCTCACTCTACCTTTTCACTGCATACTCAGATAAATATAAAGATTAAGCGAAAGAGCTGAGAGGTTGCATCCCATGTAGCCGAGGAGGGTTCTCCTCGAGAGGTCTCTCCACTTCTGACCAGCAACAAGTTCCACCCCTCTTGGCCTCAGATGGAGAGGAAGATTATCAGAGGATTATTGCTTCTCCTCCACCAAGATATTGACACGGATAGGAGCAGGAGGCCCTATGCAGGAATATCCTACACGTTGGGAGCATACGGATGCTAAAGTCCGGTTTTATTTGATTTACATTGATCCCTAGAGTGTTAGGGGATCCATGGAGAGAGTCATGGAGGCTCGAGCATCTGCGTGATAGAGAGCATGGAGTGTGCAGTAGTCGAACCTCCACTGGATGGATTTTCCTGATCATCCTCGATTAGGGCTGATCATTCAAAGAGGATTGTTCTTACCGATGCTACCCACCACAAGCAGAGATCTCCCATCGAGGGACAGTCGGTGTTGCCTTCACACCGCTCCCCTCATCATCCACCATCACCCGTATAGTTCATAGCATCCACCACTCTCACCAAGATTCAGAAGCCCCCATCTGGGGAGAACTTCCCCTATGGTGATCTGCTATAGCCCAAAGAACCCGCTCCCTCCATCCCACCTGTTGAGGGTAGATTGAGCTCCCATACTTGACCCTCTTCCTTAGCTGTGGTTTGGCAGGAGTGGTGACCCGGCAGTGTCATAGTAGCACTACCACCACCACCATCATAGCCAGAGTGCGCATTGTAGAGGGGAAGGATAGTTTACAATTCCCATGGTGGTGATCTCCTGGGGACACCACTCCACCGATGAGCCATGAGCATATCTCTTCCGCAGCATGACCTCTAGCAAGCACTCAGTGGTGAAGTGTTATGTATCTCTGAGTGAGCACTCTATGGCCAACAATGTGTTTGAAAAGATAGTTAGACCACCCTTTAGATGACAGTTTAGCACAATACTTTGTCGAAAAGAGGGAGCTCTTAGGCAGTGATCACACATACTCGGAGAATGAGAGGGTAGCCTTTGATTCCAATAAGGATGACATTCTTGAGGATTTGGCCGAGGTCCACATGGTCGATACTAAGAGTTTCCTCCATAGAGATCAACATACGAAGGTGTTGTAGTTGAAGAAGGCGATGTCGTCCATTCAACCCAACACCTCTGTGAGCAGCTTAAATAGAAGGATGATCAAATCAACCAGATGGAGAAGAGAATGGAAGACTTTTTAGCAGCCCTCCATGCACTTCAAAATCAAGCCTCAGTCTCGCAACATATATCGATAGAGATAGATCATCTCGAGTTAGGACATGTCTTGGATCAGCCCAAGAGCACTTCTCCAGTAGATCAGGGCAGTGGTAGCTTCCATAGGAAGGTGGTGGATAGCACCTCCTTGCATGAGAAAGATATTAAAAATATGGTGGAATAGCAGGTGAGGGATGCGTTGGTGCAAGCCTGAGGTGGTTCATCCATTCCAAAGGATAGACCCTACCCAAAAGAATTTGATGTTTTCTAATATCCTAAGGGTTTTGTGCCTCCTTCCTTCAAAATCTTTGATGGCAATGGGAACCCTCGCCAACACATTGCATACTTTAGGGCCAACTATTGCAACATCGGAGGTAGTGATGCTCTTCTCTTCAAATTATTTGTTAGCACTCTAACAGGTGTTGCATTTGATTGGTATGCCGAACTGCCTAATAGTTCAGTAAAGACTTTTACTAAATTAGAGCACCTCTTCATCAAGAGGTTTGCTGGAGCTGAGTAAAGGGTTACTGTAAGAAACCTCATTGTGACCAAGCAAAATCCAAATGAGTCCCTTGTTAATTATATTCTCAGGTGAAAAACATGAGTATGAAATGAGAATCATGTTTGAACAGCACACCATTGAGATTCTACTCAAGAATATCCATGGCACGGTCACTTTCATGCTTAAGGGGTTTACAATCAAAACCTTCAAGAAGCTAATCAACAAGATAGCAGGTCTATAAAGGAAGCCAGACAGTTGCCTTTCCATGATGAGACAGCCAAGCCCAAACTTTAAAATGCATATGAGAAGAATCTATGGGCAAACATAGTAATTGATAAAGGGAAGCAGCTAGCCAGGGTCTAGTCAAATAGGTCTTGAGCTGTGTGACCTCTCCACCTCCTCACCTTTCATATCTCACACCACCATTTGCTCTCCATCCCTCATCCTCAATATCCTCATCAGCATCATTAGTAGCAATATTCCCACCACCAGCTAGCTATCATTTACCTACTCTTGTTGAAAAATTAAATAAACCATATTCATTCAAGAGGGAGGTAGTTAGAAAGATCTTTAAGAATCTCTTAAAGAATCATAATTTCTAGTTACCATAGCCTAGGAGGTGAAGGAAGTGGGCAAGAGTCATGATCTAAACTTTTGCCCCTACCACCTCCTGCTAGGACATGTCTTAGAAGACTACTTTACTTTTAAGTTGGGAGCATAGCTAGTGCCATTATCATCCCAGGAATACTACTAGAATAACCCTCTATTAGGGTAATCCTTGGGGATACACGCGATCTTCTTAATATAAAGGAAGGTTAGGATATCTCCCTATCCCGAACCTCCAAGAAAATCATCACTAAGATCAAAAAGTTACCCTTATAGGTGCCTGAAGCAGCTTAAACCTCCAACTCTAAGAAAGGTTTGCAAGTTGCTAAGGATAACTTGAATGAGGTAGAAGCCCAGTAGCAGCAGCAACAGCCTCCACTTGCTCGGGATGGCACAGTAGCACAACCACCAACCAAGTCCAGCACTCCTCTCACATTTGTATCTATATTTCCTCCAGCCAACCCTTCTTCTAGTAGTCGTATTGTATTAGCAGAGGGGGTTTCAAATCCCTCACTCTGCTTACTTTACTTGATTTCTATTTTGTACCTTCATCCAAATATAAGAAATCAATGACACAAGCTGATTTCGGTTACATCTGTGTCACTTCTGATGATCTTCTTGAGTTTACTCTTTTAGATAGCTCTCCAAGTCTAATAAATAATAACCCTAGTTCAAATCACTTCTCTTCTTCTGATTCAAAAATGGAATTTCCATTTCAAAATCATTCAGGTTCTCCCATTAAGATTGATTTGGAGTCATCCTCTGATGACCCCAGGAGAAGTGTATTTGAACTGAGCAGTGTAGAACTTTCCACTAAGCCATCTCATGAAGTCACTGAATTCAACCTCTGTAGTGGCAAAGTTCTACCTCCTAGGGTAGCACCTCAGGATAAGATTAAATAAGTCATTGGTTCAAGTGATCAAGAAGCCCCTCCAAAAGATGCTCCACTTATGGATATGCTTGTAGGGGACTAGCCTAGAGTTGGCTACAATATCTTCACTCGCCTAAGAATGTTTTGATAAATTAAGCATATATGATACCCTTGTCTTATCCAAAGAGATAAAAGAGTCATTGATCAAAGCTCTTCTTAATCTAGAATATGCTTAGCTCAACTGGCCACTGTTGGAGAGGAGGTATATTATTCAAGAGAAGCCTATGGAGTTACATTCACCGATGAAGAGCTTCTTTTGGGGACAACAGAGCACAACCGTACCCTCTACATCATAGTGGACATGGGCAGATTCAAACTCTCCAGGGTGTTAGTTGATCCAAGTGCATCAGTGGACATTATGAGTCTAAGACCCTTGCCTACTTGAGGATCTCAAACTCAGAAGATCAGATGATTTTGGGAGGATTCAATGAATAAGGCAAGAGGGCTTTAGGCTCTATAGTGTTTCCATTGGAGATAGAAGACTCAAAGATAGAAGCCAAGTTCTACATAATTAATTCAGACATATCTTTCATTGCTTGGTAGGCCTTAGATATATGGAAACAGCACGGTTCCATCCTCTTTACATTAGTGCAGCAAATTTCAAAGAGGTGAAATTGAGTATTGTGCCAAATGACACTTGAAGCCATTCTCAGTTAGAGAGATTGTGGTGAATAAATCTCTTATAAGCAGTCACCTTTTAAATCTGTGGAGAAAAGAAAGAAGAGACCTTATAAAAATTCATCTTAGTAAGATTCCATGCAGATTCATAGATGTACTTATTCAAGTGATCAGATACATCATCAAAGAAATAGTGTACCATCTCAAAAAACAGAAGTCACTACCCTTTAATGGAACCAATCACCTCAATAAGGACTCCTAAGGATGATGGGTCTGCACATGTACTATAGATTCTTTCCCTACTTTAATGAAAAGTAAAGGGTTTATTTTAAATGGATTCATTAAGTTCCTGAGGCAAGCCTCCATAGTTAATTACATCCTAAGGGAGGATCCTTAGAAAACTCTTGATTAAGGTAAATGATTGTTGTCTCTGAAGATTTCAATAGGAAGGACTATCAATCAATTGCTTTATTTTTGAAGATCAAATGGGATTGATCAAAAGAGGGAGTTATTATCAAAGCCAAAATGAGAAATAAGTAGGAGATGCTCATAATGCTAGAAAACCTAGCGAGCATCTCAAACTAACCTAAATTTGGGCTTTATATTTTGGAAATTGATTTAGTTTATTTGAGTTATATTTTTCTATTAGAATTCTAAGACTTAAGATTCCTTAACACAAGATTAAGAAAATGCCTAAGAGGTGAGGAATTATTTTTATGGCCCACAAAAGAGATAAGCAACCTCAGAACCTAAATCTAGGGAGCTTCATAGAGGGTCGGAAGCACAACCTAAATCTAAGGCAAAAAATGGGTAATTGGTCTACCTCCACAAGAGAGGACAAACCACCCGACAGCTTGGACTTACAACCACCTGGGGGTGACCGCCAACTAACTCCTCCTATGATTTTAAATACATGTAGGCAAGTCTTTATGCTTATGCAAGATAGTTAGCTTATTTTTATTTAAAAAGATACTAAGTCCTTAAACTCACTCCCTAAAGAGACTAGATCATGTAAACGGTATGCTTCAAATGACCTAAATCTAATGCAATTCAAATTTCATTTTATTTTTATTTTTGGACAATCATTTTGACTCAAGCTAATAGGATTTTTATGACTAATGCATGAGAAATTAGATTGTTGGCCAAAATCAATGAGAAGGTAAGAGGTGAGTTTTCATCATGGCCTTCAAAGGTCAAGCTTAGTTCTCTAGCAAAGGTAGAAGCCCTCCAATCAAGAGTGAAATAAGATGCATTTGTGCATGATATTATAAAGAAATGCCCATCCAGCTAAGGGGTTGCTAATTCTTTTATCTTGATTTTAATTCTAAGCTTTAGATGAGGTTATGAGTTATTTAATTTTAATTTGAATTATTAAGTTGGATAAAAGATTTATTTTTCCCCAAAGAGCCTAATCTACATCTAGGCATACATAAAGCAAGGAAGAAACTAGGAAAAGTATACCACTTAATGCAAAAGCTAAACAAATCATCAAACAATTTATAAAGCTAATCACAAAAAGAATAAATGGTCATTTATGGTCGAGCACCACCGTACAAACCCTAAATATCAAATGGGTAGCCAAGCTTTACCCTTATATAATCCGGATTACAAATGAATCAAGTTACAATTTAAGCAAAGGAATTCATTATTATGGGGGTCTTCAAGCTTTATTCTTCTTTCTTCTTTCTTCTTTCTTCTTTCTTCTTTCTTCTTTCTTCTTTTGGTTCCTTCCTTTGGATGGTTGGATGGTAGATGCTCCAAGGCTTCACATGGTGCATAAGATGGGATCTTATGACCAATGCTCATCCTAATCCTCATAATAATCATTCCAAAATCCTAAATATATAAACTTTTATATGAAAAGGAAAAGCATAAATCTAACTAACACTTGCAAAACAAAGATTAGTTAAATCACACCACACAAATTCCAAGCATGTATATTGGACTAACCACCCCACACATGGGTGACTAAGTCCACCTGGCCTATGGATTATTCTTAGGACTACAAGCACCTGCAAGCAAGAAGAAATTATATTTTTATTTATGATAGCGCCCCTTAAGCACAATCCCTACAGAAAAGAATAGTTAGACTAAGCATGTCCTACCATTTATTCTATGAGCATACACCCTAACATATAGTCTAAAATATATATCATAAAATAAAATATAACATCAAACCATGCACCGACCTAACTTAAAGCTAGAAGTGGTGACTTAGGTTAATGTGTGTGTTTTGAAGGTTTGTATGGTTTGCTTAGCTTAGGGCTGTAGGTTCAAGTTTTCTAAGTGTGAAGGACATGTTCAACTTAGAGGAGGGTTTCATTTAAGTTGTTTAAGTATTTTGGGTCAATTTTATTTCAGATTTTAATTTGGTTTAAGTGAAACCTATAATTAATTACTAAGTTATGAAGAGAGGGAAAGAGAAGAGAACTTCTCTTTCCTTCCCTAACCCTTAAGTAATTTCTAAGGAAAGTTCACAATTTAATTTCATTTAGGTGAGTGTTTTGATTACATCTTTTAATCAATCCTAAGTTTAGATAAACCCTAAACAAACCCATTCAAAAAGAAAGGCATTTTAAGATTAAATAAAATGAATCAAAAGTCACATAACACACATTACTTCATTTCTTTCCCAACATATATAACATGCATATGGATGGATCCTAAGCATATCTATACATGAAAATTTTAGTAGTTAACACACTTTATGATGCATGCTAAGTAATCTATTTAGTAAAATTTAGAAGTTGAATATGCATGATTTTTCTTAAGTAAAAAAGGTTTTCCTTATCCAAAATTTCACATACATACATGAAAGTAAGAAAGAAATAAGTGAGTACAGCCATTGTTAACCAGAGGTGCAAGGTACAAGACCTACTTAGGGCTACTTAAAGCCTCAACATCGGGGTTGTCCAGACTAATATACCACTTTCCTTAAGTACAAACATATATATAAAAGAAATGAAATAGAAATGGAAGATTCAAAAAGTTGTTTAATGAATTCATTTTTGTTTATGCAATCTATTCATGCAAGTATAGGTAACCCTTCTTAAGTGAGAGCATAGGGATGAATAGGGTTTGGAATTAAGTAAGTGTTGGGTTCTTTTCAAATGAACCCTACATCTTACCAACTCCTATTCAAAATTATGCTAACATAAGAAAGAAAGGAAAGGCTACACCAAACATGACTTTATAATCCATCACATGCAAGCTTATTATTAAGATATGAATAGCACACTTTTAGATTTGATATTTCATTTATAAGTTTTGAAAATATTTTGGATTTAGTAGTGATAATAGCCACTCATATTTTACTTTAGCCAAGACATGCACATTTGACATAAAGTAAATAATTTCCTTTTAAAATTTTGAAAGATGGAATTATGAATGCGTGAATCACATGACATACAACTTAACATGTTGGAAAAGATCTAAAGTAATGAAATCATGTAAACAAACTCACTTTACTTAAATCCTAAAAACATTCTTAAGGAATAAGAAAATTTAGAATAAATCAAAGTGAATTTCAAAATGATTTTTGTTTAGTTTGGAGTTTGATTTAATTTTGAAAAGGTGAGATGAGTTTGTTGTTCCTAACCCATTAGCACATGTGTTTTGTATTTTTGTTTAATTTTTAGATAATTAAATCCATTTTTAAGTATTGATTAGGTTAAGGTATAAATTAAGTGGCTTAATTAACCCCTACCTACACCACCATAGAAAAATTAACTAAGTAATTATGAGCCAATGAGATGACATAAAACCCACAAGGTATTTAAATTTGTAATGCACTAATAATGAAAAGTCCTAATGCAATTTGGCTCACAATTAAAAGTTAATTTAGCTAAGGGTTTTTGCTTAAGTACTTTTAAAACACCCTTTCATACTTATGAAAGGGATTTTAATTTCCTTAATTAGACTTAGGCTATTAAACACCTAAGCATCTACCCAAGGTAGATTAATTGAGTTCTTGAACTTTTTAGAATTTTTGAAAATTGTATAAAGGATAATTAATGAGTTAACCCTTAATTAAGAGGGGATTAAGGAGAGAAGAGGGGGGTTTAGCGAATAGCTTAGGAGAAATTCCCCAAAATTATTCCATAAAATCCCTACTCACTAGGTCTAACCTTAATCAAACTCAATCAAAGGGTAAATCTACTAATCACACCTTAATCACCCTTAATTACATGAAAGGGGGTAATTAGGGAATGAAATAGTAATTTCCCCAACTATGGCCTCAATAAATCTCAAGAAAATTAGGCGAGGTAGAGTTCATCCCCTAAAGTAAATCCTAAAAATTTGAGATCAATTGGTGACGTAATTAGAGGATAATTAGATGATTAAGATTCCCAAATAAACCCAAATTCAGATAAATAGGTAACTCAAAATTCATTAAAACTATTTTTAAAATATTCTAGATGAAATTATCTATCCATGGCATTTTTCCTTTTATTTTTATCTGATTTTTTATGAAGAGTTTTGAATTTTTAAAGTTTTGTAAATTAATTAAGAATTAATTAAAACCCCTAAATAATCTCTGCTTAATACCAGCTCACGGCGCGATGCATGGCGGCGGCGGTCAGCATGCTTTACACGCGTCGCACCGTGAGCCACTTACTTAAATGTCAAATCAACAAGGTGGCTGGCGGCACATGAGCTAATATCCTTGGCCGTCCAATCAAAGAACGGACGGCTAAGCTTTCATCGGTGGTTTAAAACAAAAAAAGGATTTCTAAAATGTGCCAAATAATCTCAACCGTCCATCTAAAATGTGCGGATGGACGGCTGACATGAGCCAACTTCTCCCCTAAGGATTAATGGAGACCATTCATGATCCAAAGGGATATCTGAGCCCGATCTAGGATGGAATCATACAAGACTCAACCCACACCATCTATGCATAATTACCAACCTATCCAACGGTTGATTTCTCATGCAATGAAAATTTCTTTCACAAAGGACCAACACCTCCTAATCTAAGTGGTCAAAAAATTACATACCTCACTAGAGGTGATCATCGGCGGTTGAGATTGATGAGGTAGCTTCATCTAGTAGAGATGAAGCCCTATTGAAGTTCCTGTGCCTTGAGGTTGAGTGGATTAATGGGTGCACCAACTCCTCTTAAAGATCCTTGTGGCTTTGATTGAATTGAGCTCTTCCTTGCCTCTAGAACTTTAGAGGAAGCTTAGGCCAATTCGACTTAGCTCCTAGATCAAGTGTGCAAGAGGAATTGGAAGGAGATCAAGTGTAGAGGAATTAGCTATTGGATTGACCTCCCCTATTTTGCACTGTGCAAAATTGAAGGATGGGGAATTCAAATCCTCTCTAAGGGCCTTTGGAAAGCTCTCTAATGATTGCTAAGGGTCGCTAGGGCTCAATCGAGTGTGAGTGAAGTGAATTTTCATTGAATAGGGGAGTATATCTCCCCCTATGGAAATCGGATGGTCGAGCATAAGCTTGATGTTTTGATCCAATTGACCAGATTAGAGAGGTTGTTTAAGCTATTTTGAGTGTGCACATGGTCAATTTGATCCCTTGAGTGGAATGCCAACTTCCCATGTGTTGAAATTAAGCTTAGGAGGGAATTTGAAATTTCAATATTGCTCTAAGTGGTCGGGTTTGGTCCATGGGTCAAATGAGCTGACCCACACCCATTGGGTTTGGTGCACCACTCATCACTAAGTTTCTTTCAGCTTTTAAGAAAGTCTCAAGTGATTGTGAAGAGTGTATGACTAAAATACCCATAAGTTAGACTAAAAATTTTTTTATGGCCTAGGGGTAAAATGGTCATTTTACTATTTTTTTCACTTTGGGTATGTTTGGCATGTTGAGAAAATAGGTTTGGCCAAGTTTCATTAGATTTGGAATCCATTTGATAGGGTTTGGCTCATGTTAACCCATTTAGGTCAAAATGGATCAACTTGGGTCAAGTTGACCAATTGGTCAAATTGGGTCAAACCAAGGGTTGGGTCAAGTTCATATGACCATTTGAAATGTTTTGGTGCCTTTATTTTGGTTCAATTTGGATTAGATTTGGTTTTGGCTCATATGACTCATTTAGGTCAAATGGGTCAAGTTAGCCTATTTGACCCATTTGACCTATTTAAGGTAGGTCAAGGGTAGGTTTAGGTTAGGTTAGTCATATGGAATGGATTGGTATCTTTTTTTTCAATCAATTTTGGTAATGTTCAACTTTGGCTCAACATGACCCCTTTAGGTCATGTTGGGTCTAAGGTCAATTGGGCTAGGTTGGGTCTAGTTGGCCAATTGAGGCTTTGGTCAAGTTCAATAAGTGATTTGTGATGGACTTGACCCATTGGTTTCAATCAATTTGGCTTAGATCATGTTTTGACACATTTTGGCCCTTTAGGTCAAATGGGTCAACTTGGGTCAAGTGGGCCAATTTGGCTAGGTTAGGCTCAAATGTTGGCTTGGTCAAGTTCAAACATAGTTCATGAGTGAACTTAGATCAATGGTTTCAATCAATTTGGCATATGGTGGATTTTGGCTATGTAAAGTTTTATTTTAGGTTAAGTGTTGACTTGGTCAACCCTTAGGTTTGACTTGGTTTGACCCAATTTGATTTATTGATCATCCCATGATGATTGTTGATCATGATGAGAGGGATATATGAGTTTGGTTCAATATAATTTGGTTAGGATCAAAAGTTGGCTCATAAGAGTACTTTAGGTCACTTTGGATCAAGTGAGCCTAAGTGGGTCAAATGGCTTAGTCGAAGCTTGAATTGAAGTTGATTGATCTTGTATATAGACTTAAGATTGAAATACAAATCCATTTACAAGTGGTTTGAAGTCAAATGGATTTTGATCCATTTGAACATTTCATATTCAAAGGAAGAATATGATGGGTCTTGGGTCTGATTTTTTATTTGGGTTTAATGGAATGATTGAAGTTTGGATTTATATATGAGCTCATGATTATAGATTTGATTAAACCATGAGAGAAAATCAAGAGTTTGGCTTGATTTGAAAGTGATTTGGCTAAGTTCAAGAATTTAACTTGAAAGGCTTAGATTTGATTTTGAGTGGATTTGAGTTTGATTTTTGGAATAGGTTTTGATTGTTTGAATTTATATTTCATTTATATATGTGAATATAAATGAGAATATAAATTGATCATGAAAAAATTTCAAGGATTTGAAAGAGTTTAATCATGATTTGGGTTAAATCCATTAAAGGGAATTTAAAGGATTTAAAGAAATTTTTAATTTGAAATTTAATTTCTGAATCAGATTTGATTGATTTACATTTATATTTCATTTATATATAAGAACATAAATGAGAATCTAAATAAGTTTTGAGAAAATCCCATGAGTTTGAAATGGTTTGATCAAAGTTTAGGTTAAATCCATTAATGAAAAATTAAGAGATCTAAGGGAATTTCAAACATTTTAAATTTGGAATTTAATTTTTGCCTTTGATTTGATTGAATTATATTTATATTTTAATTATATATATAAATATAAATGAGAATAAAAATAAGTTTTGAGAAAATCCCATGGATTTCAATAGGTTTGATCAAGGTTTAGGATTGATTTTGGCTAAGTCCTTTAATGGAAAATTAAAGGAACTTAAGAAAATTTTCATGAACTAATTTGGAATTTTTGAATTTGATTTGGTGAGTTTAAATTTATATTTCATTTATATATGTGAATATAAATGAGAATATAAATGTATCATGAGAAAATCTCAAAGGTTTGAATAGATTTAGATCACAATTTTAGCTAAGTCCTTAAGAAAGGGTTAAGGACTTAGGAAATTTGGACATAGGAATTTTTGATGGATTTTGATCATGGGTTTCAATCATATATTTCAATCATAGATTTCAATCATAGATTTCAATCATATGGAGTTGATTTGAGTCATGAGAAAATCAAATGGAACTGATTTGGAGTTTGACTTGAAAGAAGGAAACTGAGGAAAGGTTTAAGCTAAGGGTAGGAGGTTTTCCTAACACCCTAAGCAAGACATATTCCTATGGCTAACTCTTCTAAGCCTTCTAAGTCTAGGTGAGAGTGTCCACCTAATCAATAGATGTGTCTTAAGACTAAGAAACTCTTAAAGTCTATGAGGTATCCTATGCCTAAGATGGAGGTGTTGAGAGCTCATTCTAAAAATGAGGTCAACATAGTTCGAGATATATGCGGACGCAGCCTACTATCTTCCTCCTAATCAAAAAGTATATTCTCATGAACTTGGTGAAAGCTCAAAAATAAAAGAAAAAGAAGAAAAAGAAAAAGAAAAATAAGGAAAAGAAAAAGAAAATGAAAATGAAAATGCAAGTGACCGAGAATTAGACACTAGGAAGAAGTAGAGCCTGAAGTTAGATACCACCCACAATTTGTTCCTCTATATGAACACATGGATAGGATGACTCGACCCCCACCAGGTAGAGGAAGAGGCAGTTCTAGAGATAGTTCCAAAAGTGGAAGAACTCCTCCCTATCGGCCACCCAATAGGAGTTATGTTTCTATAGAATACCCCCACTATCTACATAAATATAGAATCCAGTTCGGAGGATGAGTCTCATGTGGTTAGCATGCCAACCAACCCCTCTCAATGGGTCTCTTTGAGGTGAAATTGAGTCAAGGATGATGATCAGGCCTCCAAGCAAAGCATGAATGTATCTGAATTACTATCATGTTGAACAGTTAGACAGTAGTTAGGAACCTTAGCTCTAACCTCAGTTTCTTCCAAGAAAGTTGAAGGTCAGGTAGTTAAGGAAGCCCCCAAGTCATCCACAGATGTCAAGCCAAAGAGATTTTGATTAGGTACATCATCTTCAATTCAAGAAGTCAGATGATGATTCATATAAAGGTTTAATACAGTTTCTTTTTGATTGATATTCACCTTGTATTCTTACCTTAGCAAAGAAGGGATTAATCCCACATACTTGGTCTAAACATAGGCCAGGTTACTTTGAGAGGTTATGAGACAACCAAAGCAGATATTCTTAATTAAGATCAGACTAGGATTTGGAACAGTAGGTCCAGTCAACAATGACAACCATTGCCTAGTTATCACCACTCATTTGGGGTATGATAGGTTCTTCTCAAATCATGCTAACTCTTATGAGGAGGTATGTTTAGAAACTTCAAATGACCCAAATGAGCTTGAAGTCAAAGAAACACCACTACAGTTTGAAGAAGAGATAGGATCAACCATCGTTGAACTTAAAGACATCAACTTAGGAACTGAAAATAATCCACGATCGACATACATCAGCTCCTTGTTGAATGAAGAAGAAACCAATGACTTACTTAGGCTATTAGTTGAGTTTAAGAACTGCTTCACATGGAATTATGAAGAAATGCCCAGTTTATCACCTGACATAGTAGTCCACAAATTAGCAATAGAACCATTAACCTTATCAAGCAAGCTCCTAGACGCATGAAATTAGACATTGAACAACAGGTCACTTCTGAAATCAAGAAATTGATCAATGCTAGCTTTATTAAGGAAGAAAAATATCGACACGGTTGCTTGTTTCGTCCGATTAAGAAAAGAATGGCCAAATTTGCATATGCGTTAATTTTAGGAATCTAAATAAGGCATGTCCTAAGGATGAATTTCCACTTCTATACCAGAATTAATGGTGGACATCACCTCATCTCATGCAATATTCTCTTATATGGATGGGTCATCTAGCTACAACCAAATCAAGATGGCCCCAGAGGATGAAAGAAATACTGCTTCTCAAACCCCGATCATAATCTTTTGTTATAAGGTCATGCCTTTCAGCCTTAAAAATGCAGTGCTACATATCCGTGGGCCATGACTCGGATCTTCAACAAACTCATTCATCATCTAGTTGAATGCCATGTTGATGATTTAGTAGTCAAAGGTGAAGAAAAACAAGATCATCTCTTTGACTTGAGAGTAGTTTTCAAATGATTAAGATAATTTAACCTCAAAATGAATCCCCTAAAGTTTGCATTCAGAGTAGCTTCAGGAAAATTCCTTGGGTTTGTTGTTCGACACTAGGGAATAGAGACCAATCCAGAGAAGATCAAGTCTATCTTAGAAATGCCAGCCCCTAAAAGTCTAGCTCAACTCAGATCATTCCAAGGATGGTTGGCATATTTAAGACGCTTCATTTCCAACCTATCAGGAAGATGCCAGCCATTCTCAACACTTGTCAAAAAGGACACCAAGTTCAAGTTGGATGATAAGTGTCAGCATGCTTTTGAAGACATCAAGCACTACCCGATGACGTCGCCAGCTATAGCAGCCCCTATCCAGGGTAAGTTGTTGATCCTCTACACCACTGCATTAGATGACTCCCTTGGCGCTCTGTTGGCTCAAACCAATAATGAAAGAAAAGAAAATGCTTACTACTATCTTAATCATCATCTAATTCTTGCTAAGGCAAACTACCCACCTATTGAAAAGCATTGCCTAGCTCTAATCTTTGTATCCCAAATGCTACAACACTACATGCTTTCTCATAAGGTGAATCTAATCTCCAAGATCAATCCATTGTAATATCTCATGACACAGCTGGCGCTATCCGGATTGTTGGCACATTGGTCCATGATTTTGTCACAGTTTGACATTCATACCCCTCCGTGCGGTGAAAGGACAGGCACTAGCGAATTTCTTTGTAGCACACCCACTTCCTGCTATTTTCCCGCTTAGTGTTGACCTCCTGGATGAACAAATCATGAACTTAGGGGACACTAGCATTCATCGTTGGGAGATGTATTTTGATGGTGCGGCTTCCTTTCAAAAGGAGAAGAACCACGATCTACTCTTCTAGGAAAGGCAGGGGTATAAATAGTTCTCCTAACTCTGAACCATATTATGATGAGATTCTCATATCATCTATCCAACTCAGGTACCAACAACAAAGCCAAATATGAGGCTCTGATTGACGATCTGGAGTTAGTCATTAGACTATGCATCCAGTATCAACATCTTCGGGGATTCTTGGTTCATCATCAACAAAATCGATGGGTCCTACAAAATTCTAAAGCCTAAGCTCCATCATTACCATAAGTACACTATAAAGTTATTGGCCTAAATCCTAGAGGTTACCATCTACAAGATTCCACGAGGAGAGAACGTAGTAGCAGATGCATTAGCCAAGCTTGCCAAGAGTTGGCATGTCTAAAAAATGAGTCCATTCCAATAAGGGTCAAAAATAGACAAGTCTTATCCCTTGTTATCGTTGAACTCATAGAGAGATTCTCTCTTGAGGGAGAGGTTACCATTGCCAAAAAGGATGAGGAGTCATATTACAAGCAACCATTCATGGATTATTTAAATATAGGCAAACTACCTCAAGAGAAGTCACCAGCAGGTCAAGTAGATACCCCTTTCCTATGCTTTTGTAGGCGGCACCTTATACCAGCGATATTTTGATCATATGTGGTTATGTTGTCTAGACAAACATGAAGCCTGTAGGATCGAGGCTGACGTACACTCAGGTTTATGTGAAGCGTATCAATCCAGTCTGAAGATGAAAGCCAAGATCAAGAGACTAGGAGATGCCACCAATGTCAGGTACACAGTGTGGTCCTACATCAATTGCCCAACATTCTACATCCTACATTGGCCTCATGGCCATTTGAGTGTTGGGGTACCGACATTGTGGGTCTGATCAATCTTCCTTCTTCCAAGGGTCACCAGTTCATTGTAGCTGCCACCGACTACTTTTCCAAGGGGGCGAAGGCAACCCCACTCAAAGAGGTCACAGCTTAGCAAGTGCTTCAATTTTTTAGGAACCATATCGTATATAGGTTTGGGGTGCCTCGATGAATTATATCTAATAATGGTACTGCATTTAAGAGCACTAAAATCAATAGCTTTGCCCAGAGATAATACATAGATTGGAGATATTCTACCATCTATTACTCGAGTTCAAACAATCTAGCAGAAGAATTCAATAAAACTCTCATTTAAATATTAAAGAAGACACTCAATGATAACAAGAGACAGTGGCATGAGTAGTTAGTTGAAGCCTTGTAGGCCTATCGTACCACATACAGAACTCCAACTCAATCTACCCCTTTCTCCTTAGTGCATGGGTTTGAAGCCATTCTACCATTAGAAGTCCAACTCCCATCATTAAGGATTATTGTGGGTAGTAAGATCACAATGGAGTAGAATGCTAAGTTACAGTTGGAAGAGCTTGAAGGTTTGGAGGAGAGACACTTTCGAGCATGCCAGAACCTCAAGTTGTATAAAGCCAAAATGATTTAAGCTCTCCGTCATAGAGCTTTTCAAGTAAGAGAGCTTGTTTTAGTTTTAAAGAGATCAATTATTGCCCGTCGAAAGATGGGAGGCAAGTTTGAACCCACTTGGGAAGTCCCCTTTGCCATAGAGAATGCCTACCAAGGATCTTATCAACTTATAAATTATAAGGGAGAGCGGTCAATGTTTCCAATCAACGGGCTCTACTTTAAAAAATACTATCCATAAATTTTGTTTGAAAATAATCATCAATAAAACTTTTTTTTTATATCAAATTCCATCTCTTATGTGTTATAAATATCTTTTGCTTGTGAATCTAGCACGACGTGTTTAGCGTAGGTGTAAGAGAACCTGAGAGGCATCCTATCCCCCCACAACACAAACACAAACTACAAACAATCCTCTAGTGCTACTAGGTTAGGTGTAAGAGAACCCAAGAGGCATCTTATTTTGACTAGTACTACTAAGTTAGGTGTAAGAGAACTCAAGTGGCATCCTTTCTTGGTGGAGTCACAATTGCCCCTACGGTGCCATTTCATCCATTCTTCTGCGCATTTAGTGTAGGTGTAAGAGAACCCAAGCAGCATTTTATTCCCTCTTTCATAACACAAATGAACACATATCTTTTATCTTAAGCTATTTTGATGTGGGAGCAAGCCCCCTGTGGCACTCACTCATTAGCTGCTCTAGGTCGGGCCGATATGCTACCTTGTTAGTGTGTCATCCCAATGCTCACTTATCTGGTAGATGTGAGTCCCCATGCTTTCTTTCTAACTTGACCATTGCAAACCAATGAGAGCCTTGTCTGTTATGGCCTTACATAGGTAAGCTACCCATCTTGACTTCATTTAAGAAGATGTAAGCTGCTTTCTTCTTGAAGTCATCATGCACTAGGTCGAGTATATTTGAGGTTTAGGATAAGTCCCCAGGTGGCTCCTTTCCTCCTGACTACTTCAAGCTTAGGTTTAGTCCTTACATAAGACTCCTCACTTAGTAGTTGTCCTAGGTCAGATAGCCCCTGTCGAGCCGAAGACAGACTATCTCGGTGATCAATTTAACTTTAGAGAGATATAAGTCTACATGCCTTTTCTCTAGGCTAATTGTCACACACTGATGGGCACCATAGGTTTGTTGGTTATCACCATGCTGACGGTGACCCACCCGGTGGATACACAACTCTTGACAGATGTGAGTCCCCGCACTTTCTCCTTGAGTTGGCCACCGTATACATAGACTTTCTTTTATAGGGTTTTCGATAACTCCCCTAACGGCACCTCCCCTGTGGGCACTTTATTTGGATCATGTCCTTAGTGACCCCATTTAGACACTACCCTAGTTACTCTTGGATTGGACAATTCCCCTTTCCTAGTAGCCACACTTGTGGTTGGAGAATTTATCTTAGGGATATGCATATTCTCCCTTGGTCCAGTAACTCTGAGATAGGACTAACCTGATATGAGCTCCTTCTCAGTGTGGTCCATCATAATAGGGTCCACAATAACATAAAACAAACAAAATATATCTTCACTTATGGATTAATAATTCAGGCACCTAGTGGCCTCTTTCTTAAGCAGGCATCCTATCTTTAGGGCAGTGTCAGCAAAACTTCCTATAAGAATTGCCTGACTACTTAGAGTTGAGATAAGTCCTCGCATCAGCACTCTCTCAGTAGTCGTCCATTGGTCGGGTTCAACTTGTTGTGCCACCAACGAGTCACCTCGGCGATCATCTTTACTTTGAAAGATATAAATCTATTACCCATTCTTTCCGGACAATCGCTAAAGCGGTCGGGTTGATTTGTTGCAAAAGATCACCCTAGTGGTTCCTTGTGTAGGAGGATGTGAGTCCTCGTGCATTCTTCCTAACTTGACCATTACACACCGAAAGGCACCCCTTAGGTTGGTTAGCTCTGCCTAACGACTAGTAGATTGTCCCTTTGGATTTGTAAATCTAAGATAGGTCTAGGCTGATATTAGCCCTTCTTTGTGGATCCATCGTACACCGATGGGATCCATCAAATTAAAATAAATGAAATTAAAACAAACACAATTCAATCAAATGGCATTATCCTGACTACTTCCGAGCTAATATGAGTCCCCCAGTGGCATTCATTTAGTAGTTGCCCTAGGTCGGGTTTAATTTATTGCATCAAACAAATCACCCTAGCGGTTGTCCCTTGCCTTTGGAGATGTAGTCTACTACGCCTTCTCCCTAGCATAGTCGTTGTACACTGAACAGCAACCCCTTAGGTCAGATAGTTCTACCATGTGCTAGGTAGACTACCTCTTTGGATTGGTAATCTAAGATAGGCCAAGGCCGACTTAGCCCCTTCTCAGTGCGGTCCATTAAATCGATACGATCAATTTCAAAATTTAAACTTAAAATAAATAATTAACCAACTTCTCCCCAATGAGACATCACTTATCCCAACCTACCCAATGGAGTCAATTAATTCTAATTCAAACTTGCATTTCCTAGTGAGTGCACCCTCAAAAGAAATCTCATCAATCCTTATCCCTAGTGGATAACTTGAACCTGCTTCTCTAGTGGAAGGTTCATGCATCTATCCTTGGCGAGTTATACATTCTAATCCCCAGCAAATACTCTACCCAAATCATATCTTGCATTCAAATCCAAACCCATTATCCCTAGTGGATAACCTAAACTTGCTTCCCTAGTGGAGGGTTTACATGCTTTACCCCTAAGTGGATCCCTTCTTCCTCCCTTATGCCCTTGGCATGAGTGGAGTTGCATTACACTAAGATCTTGATTCCTTCTACATCTCTAGTTTAGGGGTAGATCATTTATGTTAGTGTTTGCGAACCTTTGGATGTTGTTGAACGTCTCAGCCAACACAAATACATGTGGTGTGCCTTGTCAATCACACCATACCTATTGGGCACCCTTCATTGACCTCACTTTCAGAGTGAGCCCTCAACTTCCTCACCATAGATCTAGGACTCTTATAGACACTAAGGGTTACTTAGTCTTAAGACACTTCTAGTGATTAGGTGAACACTTAATCTAACCCAAGAGACTTAGAAGAGTTAGCCATAGGAATAGTTTGTGCCTTAGAATTTAGGAGGACTTGCCTACCCTATAGCCTAAACCTAATCCTTGCTTCTTTCTTCCAAACCAAATCTCAAATTCAAATCCAACTATCAAATGATTAAACCCCATGCTTAAATTTAAACTTCAAATCACTTCCTAAGCTTTTTGATTTTATCTTATGGACTTAGCCTTAACCAAATTCAAATCAACCCCAATCCAATTGATCTTCTCAATTATCAAATTCAAATCAAAATTCCAAATCATCAATTCCAAACTCCAAATGATTGAAACCCAAATCAAATCAAATTCCCAATTTTAGCTTTTTTAGCCAAATTCTTGAACTTGGTTAAATATTACCCAAACCAATTCAAAACTTATGGATTCCTTCATAATTCAATCATTCTTACAATCATTGGCCTAAATATAAATATAAACCATCATTATCAAACCAAACCCAAGTCAAGTCCATGCTGGCCCTTTTGGCTTGAAATTATCATATGAACCAACACCATTTGGACCTGAATCAATTGTAATTGAATTTATATCTCAATCTTAAATCCATATATAAACTCAACCAAATCAAGCCCAACTCAAAATCAAGCTAACTAAACCCAATTGGCTCACTTGACCCAAAGTGGCCAATTTGACCTACATGAACCAAAATCAAATTCAATCAAAATCAAAGTGAATTAAGCCAATCCAAACTTCATGTCATGATTGTTGATCATCCTTGGTTAATCAATTGTCATGAATTGGGTCAAACCAAGTCAACCTAGCCCATTGACCAAGTCAACCCTTTAACCCATATCAACCCAAACTAGCCAAATTGCAACCTAAACTAAATTGATTGCAACTAATGGCTCAAGTTCACTCCAAATTGATTATTGAACTTGACCAAAACCTCAATTGAACCCAATTTGACCAATTGGTCAACCTAACCCAACTTAGCCCAATTTGACCTTAAGGGTCAAAATAACTTAAAACCCAATCAAATCTAAATTGAACTTAACCAAATCTTACAATATATTCCAAATGATCAACCAATCCCAAACCAAGCCATGATTTAAGCCAATTTGGTCAATTGTGTCAAATAGGTCAACTTAGCCCAAATTAACCTAAAGGATCAAAGTGGCCAAAATCCAAATTAAATCCAAATTAAAAGAAATTGATTGAAAATAATTGAACCAATATACTATAAATGATCATTTAAACTTGACCCAACCCTTGGTTTGACCCAATTTGACCAATAGGACAACCTAACCCATTTTGGCCCATTTTGACCCAATTTGACCCAAATGGGTCAAATTGACCCAAATTAAACAAATGAACTCCAAATGACATGAAATTTAGTCAAACACACTTTTGACTCATTTTAAATCTACTCAAATTAAATCCAATATCAAATGACCACTTTGCCCTAAGGTCTAGGGCATCCCATGAGAAATGATACTTGTCCAAGTTGTCATTTCTCTTCTTGGCCACTTGGTACTCATCCATTGGTCCACATAGGCACCAAGGACACTGATTATCTGACCCAAGAGGTGGTTGGGGTAGCCATGACTCATGAGGAGGTGAATTCACCTCACCTTTCCCATTAGAACACTTGGTATGAAGGACTCCCACCTCCCTTGCTAGGACACCCATTTATACTTCATGGCAACCACTTTCCATGCCTTAGCCAACCCAAATGAGCCACTTAGGATGATTCTCTTCCATTCCCAACCACCCCAAGCCAAATGACAATATTTTGGAGCCAAAAATCAAATAAAAAAAGGATTTTTGGCCAAAATCAAACACAAGGCATTAGAGGTAGCAAAACTGCTTCTCTCACTCTCAGTTCCATCCCTTAGAGCTCCTAAACCAACCAGCAATCATTCTCACTTGATTTTGGGGTGCAAAACACCCAAAATAAGTGGATTTTAGTGAGAAAGTTGTGGTAATTGGAGAAGACATTATTCCAAAGTGAAGGCAAAGGTCTAGGCTCATTCAAGGCTTCTTCCCCCACTCAAAATCGTGCTCGGATCATCACCGTCACCGAAAATCATCCACGGTGTGGTAATCTTCAAAAACCCATACCCAGCCATAGGTCTTGCTTTTTGTGACAATTTTCTTGTGATTTTAGAAGTTTCCCTTAGATAAACCTAGCAATTTTTTCAATTTTTTGATCTCAATACGAAATAGAATTTTTTCGGTGAAGATCGATGCAAAAACCAGCCCAATCGAACCTTATTTTACATTTTTTTGCATTTTTCCCGTCAGTTTCACCAGTTAGAGAGCAGCAACCGCCCGATCCCACATTCAGGAGATCGGATGACTCAGATCGCGGTGGACCCTCATGTTTTCAACCCTAGATCATGCCATCGATCCACGGATCTGATCCGATCATCGATCCTTGATCGGATTCATGTCACGCACATCATGGTCATGGTTCATATCATTTTTCGCTCCGCATCGTGCCGTGGTTTCCGGCAGTGCCACATGGAACCGTGTGGTCCAATCATGCGGCACCGCATGGCACCACATTGCCATGTCAACACCGCGTGCAATCCTGACTCGGTTAAGCGGAAAATCTCGATTTTCTGATTTTAAAAATTATTTAAAACTTTGAAACTTCAAAAATTGATAGAAAATAAAATATTTAATGAAAAATTACAAATAAGGGGTCCTTGGATTTTCCTTTCCAAGAGGAATTCAATAAATCCAAAATCCTATAATTTTGCTACATAGTTTGAGCTTAATTTAAGTTTTAGTAAATATTAAATTTTATTAATTAAACCAAAAATACACATTTGATAAAGTTAAAATTTCTAGGAATTGAAATTAAACTTTAAATCTACCTAACATAAAAAATTTCAAATTAAAATGACTTCTAGATTGAAAGATATTGAATTTTGAAATTCAAATGATTTATTTTAATAAAATAAATCAACAAACTTCATGAAAATCATCTTAATCAACTTAAACTTTGAAAAATCATAACTAACAATAGAAAAATTTTAAAAATACAAATAAATACTCATTTTAAAGGTATTTTAGAGGAGATTAACTTAAAATTAATTCTACTTAATTTTAAATAGTAATTAAGACTTAATTTAAGTTTAACTAGAAATTTAATTAGCCTAATTACTCCCTAATTACCAAAGTAATTAATTTCAAACTTTTTGAGGTTGATCAATGTGATGACCTCTGCCTCTCATAATTTTCTTGGGATTTATTACTTGCTTAATTAGAGAAATTGGTTATCTTAGCCTTAATTACTTTCTTAATTAATTAAGTGATTAATTAACATACTAAATAGTAAGGAAATCATTAATTACTTTTGTTAATCAATGGAATAGTGAATGGGCATGGGGAATGAGATTGGGACCACTTTCCCATTCTTTTCCTTATGTTCATTTCACTTGACTTGAAATGAATTAATTTGGATTAATTCATGGTTTAATGCATTAATTAAATGGCTTAATTAATTAAATTACAATCATAACAATTCTAGAACTTGTCTAATTAACTCTTGGGTAGCTCTTTGGGTGGTCAATAACCTAAAGAGAGAGCTAATGAAATTATGATTAGCTCATATGTGTGAGAAAATCATAAGAGTAATTAAGTGAGCTCTCTAAGCATAATTAATTAATAATTATGAGCTAATTGCATTAAGCCCCTTTCATTTTATAGGAGTATTGCTATTTACTTTTCTATGTGGTTGCATATCATATTAGCTTATAATTGTTTAATCAATTACCTTAAGGTGACATAGGTAAGGGTTAATTAATTGATTTAATACATACTTAACTTAATCAATCCATAAAATCAACTTAATTACATCTTCATTAAATTAAATTAACTCACACATGAGGAATGAGATTATAATTAGCAAACCTCATTCATTTACTAAATCAAATAAAACTCAAAATAAAAAATGTCATTTAAGAACTTTGGTTTATTTTAAATAGCCTTATTTAGTATGATTGTCCTTAGAAATTAATTGGAATGAATGAGATCATGTGCTTATGATTATTTATTTATTTTCAATCATGTTAAATATTTCTTGCCATATGTAATCATGCATTCATTTCGTTTAAAATTAACTAAAAAAAATGGTTTCTTTTATGTCAAATTGCATGTGTAGATTTAAATTAAAAAATAGGTGTGGCCTATTATTTTCAAATAAATCTATAGTTCATGTGGTGATAATATAAGATATGGAATATGAAGCACTCTTTCCTTATCTTATATGGATTTGCATGGGATTTATAAAAGTATAGTTCATTTGAAAAGAACATAATATTTGTCAAAATCTACTCTTATGCATCTCCATGCTAAGACTTAAGAAGAATTTTATAGCACATATGTAAATCATATAATCAAATCAAATATGACTTCCTGTATGACTTCTCGTTCTTGTGGTTCTTCTAATACATTCACATGTGTTGATCTCATTTTTGGAATGAGCTCTCAACCCCTCCATCTTAGACATTAGACTTCTCTTAGACTTTAAGAGTTTCTTAGTCTTAAGACACATCTAGTGATTAGGTGGATACTCAACTAACCCTCGAGACTTAGAAGAGTTAGCCATAGGAATAGGTTATTCCTTAGTGGTGTTAGGAAAATTTGCTTACCCTATAGCTTGAACAAAATTCCTCACTTCCTCCCTTCATGTCAAACTCAAATCAATTCCAACTTGATTGATTTTCTCCAAACTCATATCAACTCCAACTCTAACTCAAACAAGAATCAATTCCAAATAATTAAAACTTATGATTGAAGCCCATGATTTTATTCCAAACTCAAAAATATTTCCTAAGTCCTTTGATTCCCCCTCATGGACTTAGCTCAAATCAAATTTAAAACAATTCAAATTCAAGAACTTTTCTCACAAGACATTTATATTCTCATTTATATTCACATATATAAATGAAATATAAATTCAAATCAATCAAACCAAATTCAAAATTCAAATCCAAATTAAGAAAAATCTTTGCTAAGTCCTTTGATTCCCTCTCATGGACTTAGCCTAAATCAAATCTAAATCAATTCAAATTCAAGGAATTATCTTATAACCTATTTATATTCTCATTATATTCACAAATATAAAATAAATATAAATTCAAATATTCAAAAATAAATTCAAAACTCAAACTAAAATTCAATCAAAATTCAACCTAAGTCTTTCAAGTCAAATTCTTGAACTTAGCCAAATCAATTTCAAATCAAGCCAAACCATTAATTTCTCTTCATGATTCAATCAATCCTTCAATCATGAACCTAAATATAAACATAAACTTCAATCATCAATCCAAAAAATGATTAAAAACTCAAACTCAAATTTAATCAAATTTAACCTAAGCCTTTCAAGTCAAAATCTTAAACTTAGCCAAATCAATTTCAAATCAAGCCAAATCCTTGATTTTTATTCATGACTCAATCAATCCTTCAATCATGAATCCCAATATAAACATAAACTCCAATCATCAAACCAAAACTAAATTCAAAAGTCAAACCCAAGTCAAACTTATGTTCACCCTTTTGAACTTGAAATTGTCAAATGAACCAAAACCCATTTGACCTCAAATCACCCACAAATGGATTTATACTTCAATAATAAGTCCATATGTGAGTTCAATCAAACTCAAATCAAGCTTTGACCAAGCCATTTGACCCTAGGCTCACTTGACCCAAAGTGACCTAAAGTACCTCTTATGAGCCAAATTCTAATCCTACCCAAATTGGATTGAATTAAGCCCAACTGAACCTCACATTATGAGCAACAATCATCATGACTTGATCAATCACTCAAATTGGGTTAGACCAAGTCAAACCTAAGGGTTGACCAAGTCAACACTTAGCCAAAATGAAACCTAAACTACTCAAAATCTACCATAGGATAAATTGATTGAAACCATTGGTCAAAACTCATTCATAATCAATGTTTGAACTTGACCAAGTCATCATTTGAGCCTAACCCAGCCTAATTGGCCACTTGACCCAAGTTGACCAAACTTGACTTAAAAAGTCAAAATATGTCAAAACTTAATCTAAATTAAATTGATTGAAACTAATGGGTCAAGTTCATTCCAAATCACTTGCTGAACTTGACCAAAGCCTCAATTGGCCGACTAGACCTAACTTAGCCCAATTGACCTTGAACTCAACTTGACCTAAAAGGTTAAATTGAGTCAAATCCAAATATAAACCAAATTGACTAGAAACAAAGATACCAATCCATTTCAAATGATCAATCAAACATAAACCAACACATGACCTAACCCAAATAGGTCAAATGGGTCAAATGGGTCAAATTGGTCAACTTGACCCATTTGACCTGAATGAAATCAAATGAACCAAATCCAAATATAAATCAAATTGAACCAAACCAGTGATGCCAAAATATTTTGACTGGTCATATGAACTTGACCCAACCCTTGGTTTGACCCAATTTGACTAATTAGTCAACTTGACCCAAGTTGACCAATTTTGACCTAAATGGGTCAACATAAGCCAAATCATATCAAACCAACTCCAAATTCAATGAAACTTGGCCTAACCCACTTTTTAATTATACCAAACATATTAAAAATGAAATCCAAGCCAAATGACAATTTTACCTCTAGGTCATAGGGTAACCTAAAATCAAAACCACTTGCAATTTGGTCAATTCCTTTTCATGGACACTTGGCATCCTCTTAGTGGTCCAAATGGTCACTAATGGACATGTGCACATGACCTATTAGGTTTGGGTTGCCAAACCCACCAAGGAATTGAGCACGTCCCTCCTCCACTCAATTAAAGCACATGGGAGCTTCACTACTCCACTCCACACTCAAAATCGAACCATGTGCAAGTTCTAACAGCCTAACAAACCCATTGAATGAGGTCAATTGGATCAAAATGGAAAAACTCTTCACGACCATCTCATTCACCTAGGGGGATATATACTACCCCTAATTTCACTTGCATTCACAACACACACACTCAACTGACCTTAAGGAATTCAGAGTAAGCATCTTAGAGCTCCTCCAAGCTTCCAAAATCCATTGGGAATTCTCCTTTCGATTTGCTTAGATTTAAAATAGTGGAGCTTCTTAAAATTTCCAACTTACTCAATACACCAAATCAACTCAATTCCTTTTGCAAGCTTCTTCAGAGGAGTCAATCAAGTTGATCCACATCTTTTCCAAGTTCTCAAAGCAAGGGGAGGTGGTGTCCAGACCAAGGCTGAGCCCAATTGAAGGAGAGCTTGGTTCATAGAAAATCCACTCAACCAAATCACCTCAAATGTTCAACAGGGCTTCGTCTCCACTAGGCGAAGCTACCTCATCGGATTTGAGCATCGGTGATAGCCTCCATTGAGGTATTCCTTCAACCTGAGCTTAAAGTAGACATGGTGTGGTCCTTTGTGAAAGAAATTCTCACCTCATGAGGATTTGACTATTAAATATTCTCCCCTTTACTCCTAGATGGTGTGGGTAAAATTTGAGTTCAATCTGAGCTCAATGGAGCTCAGATAATGCCATGGAAGGTGGACAGTTCCCCTTACCCGTAGGGAAACTCAGTAATGGATCATGGGTCGTCCATCCGTGCATTTTGGATGGACAGCCATGATCAAGATGCATAGGATTATCTTATTTATTCTTTAATACCACGAGCTTTATCTCAGCCTTCCGGTCTTAGATCAGACGGGTGAGAAGAAAGCACATAGCACCGCCGCTAACGCGGTGCTATGATGTGATAACTTAAGTGGCCTCTCCCAATGCACCACATGGAAAGCGAGCGTCGCGTCAGCCCCCACATGGCACTGATGGGATTAATCACTTAATTAGGCTATTTAATTACTAAGTAATCATGGAAACTTCATAATTACAAAACTAATTCTAGAAAAATCATAAAAACATACAAGGTAAATTGCATTATAAAGATAATTCAGAGGAGAATATTCTAAAATTATTTCCAATGGTTTTGAATAGTGTATTTTCCTTAATTAGAGCTTTAATGAAAACTTAATAACCCTAATCACTCCCTAATTACCCCATTGATTAATTCCACAGTTCTCATGTGTATTTAGGGTGATGACTTCTGCCTCCCCTAATTTTCTTGGGATTTATTGATGGGTTAATTAAGGAGATCAATTAATGAATCCTTAATTACTCTCTTTATGTAATTAAGGGTGATTAAGCATATGAACAGTGGTTTAATCCCTTTATTAAGTTAATGAAGCCTTCCATAAGTAGAGAAGAGGTTTATGGAATTGATTTGGGGAATTTTCCCTAAGCAATTCCCTAAACCCCTTTCCTTCCTTAAGCTAAACTTAATTAAGGGCTAATCCCCTAATCACTTGCTTAATTACTTTGATAAAATTTTTAAAACACTCTAGAACTTAATCAATTTATCTTAGGTAGGTGCTTAATTACTTTGATAAAATTTTTAAAACACTCTAGAACTTAATCAATTCATCTTGGGTAGGTGCTTAGTTGTTTAATAACCTAAGTAGCTTAAGAAAATCAAAATCCAACCCACATGTGTGGCAAGGGTTATGAAAGTACTTAAATTAAACTCTTTAGCTTAATTAATCACTAATTATGAGCCAATTACATTAGGCCATTTCTTTCCTAGGTGCATTAACGATTTAAATTCTTTGTGTTATTTTATGTCATATCATTGGCTCACAATTATTTGATTAAATATGTTAAAGTTGTATAGCTAAGGGGTAATTAATACACTTAATGTACATGTTAACCTAACCAAAGCAAAAAAATTGATCTAATCACCTAAAAATTGAACTTAAATAGATCACATATAGGGAAATGGGTTAGGATCAGCAAACTTATCTCACATTTCTCAAATTGAAATCAAACTCAAAAAAAATCCAAACTCTCCTTAAAACAAATTTGATTTACTTTAAATAATTCTATTTCATAGGATTATCTTTATGAATTAATTAGGGTGAATGAATTTACATACTTTCATCACTTTATCTCTTTCCTAGCATGCTAAATGTGTATACCATATAAAATCATCCATTCATAATTTTTTGAAATTCAAACTAAAAATGAAATGTTTCCTTTATGTCAAATTTCATGTTTTAGCCAAAGTAATAATATGAATGGCTATTATAACTATTAAATCAAAAATTATTTTCAATATTTATAAATCAATATCAAAACTAAAAGGTGTGCTACTTATAATTATTTATAAGCTTGCACATGAGTATAAATATAAAGATGTGCATAATGTGGCTTTCCTTCTCTTTTCTTTTACCATAGTTTTGAATAGGATTTGGTAAAGTGTATAGTTTATTTGAAAAGAACACAACACTTGCTTAAATCCATCCCTATTCATTCCTATGTTATTACTTAAGAAGGACACCCACACTTAAACATATAATTGCATAAACAAATTAAACAAACAAACACAAACTTTTGCATCTTTCTTTTTCCATTCATTTCTTTTGTACATGCATATGTATTTAAGGAAAATGGTATATTAGTCTGGACAACTCCAAGGTTGCGAGGCTTTAAGTAGCCCTAAGTAGTTCTTGTACCTTATACCCCTGGTACTAATAATGGCACCGTACTCACTTATGTCTTTCATACATATAAATGTGCATGTGAAAATGGGATAAAAGACACACCCTTTTCTACTTAACAAAATCATGCATACATGAAACATTCCAAATTTTCTTAAGTGACATCATGTAGCATCCATCATGAAAGTGCGCTAAATATTTCTATTTGCATGTATAGATATGCTTAGGATTCATTCATATGCATGTTGCACATGTTGGGAAAGAAGTGCACCGTTGTGTTTTGTGATATTAAATCACTTTACTTAATCATAAAATGCCTTTCTTTTTAGATAGGTTTGTTTAGATCAAATATAAACTTAAGATTAACTAAAACATATAATAAAATATTCATTAAACAAAAAATCAAACATGAATCTACTTTAGAAATTATTTAAGGTAGATAAGGAAAGAGAAGTTCTTTTCTCTTTTCCCTCTCTTTACAACTTAGTAATTAATTGTAGGTCCATTCAAACCTCAACGAATCATCAAGTAAAAATCAACTAAATCAATTAAACAACTTAAATGAAACTACCCTCTAAGTTGAACTTTTCACACTTAAGAAATTTAAACCTTAAAGCAGCTAAGCATATCACACAAACCTTTTTAAAGCACACACATTAGACTAAGTCACCATTTCTAGCTTTAGGTTAGGGTGGTGCATGGTTTCATGTTTACTTTTATTTTGTGATATTTTATTTTAGTCTAGATGTTAGGGTGTATGTGTGAAGACTTAATTGTAAGACATTTAGTTATACCATTATTTTGTATACATTAAATTACTTGTACAAAGGCCATGTATATATATATATATATATATATATAGATTTTCTTTTTCCATTTTCATGTACTTTTACAATTAGATTTTGGAATGATTGTTATGGGAGATTTGGATAAACATTGGTCATAAGATCTCATCTATGTACTATGTGAAGCCTTTGGAGCATCCACATTCCAACAATTCAAAAGAAGGAACCAAAAGAAGAAAGAAGAAAGAAGAAATAAAGAATGAAGACCCCCATAACATGAATTTCCTTACTTGATTATAATGGTAGAGCTTAGCTACCCAATTTATTTTTGGGTTTGTGCGGTGGAGCTCGGCAAATGGTCTCTTATTCTTTTTACACTTGCTTTATAAAATGTTTGATGTTTGTTTAGCTTGTGTATTAAGATGGCATGTTTCTGCTTCTTCCTTGCTTTGATGTACGGCCTGCATAACGATTAGGCTCCTAGAAAAAACAAATCTTCTACCTAATTAATCAACTCAAAACTAAAAATTAACAACTCATAATCTCATTTAAAGCTTAGGTTATAAATCATGATAAAAGAATTAGCAACCCCTTAGCTAGATATTGTATTTTCTTTCTCATATCATGCAAAAAAGCATATTATTTCACTCTTGATTGGAGGGCTTCCACCTTTTCCAAAGAACTTGGCTTGACCTGTGACAGCCATGGTGGAAACACACCTTCTTATCTTGTTAATTTTAGCACATAATCTAATTTCTCATGCAATAGGCATATGAATCCTAAAGCCTGTGTCAAATTGATTGTCTAAAATAAAAATAAAATGTAATAAAGTTTGCATTAGATTTAAGTCATTAAAGCATGGCCTACATGATCTAGTCTCTTAGGGAGTGTGTTTGACTCTCTTTCTAAATAAACAAATGAGCTATCTTGAAAAACATGTGACTTGCCTAAATATTTTAAAATCATAGGAGGAGTTGCCAAAAGTTTAAGGTGATTTATCTTCTCTGAGGTAAACCAAATACCATTTTTTTCTAGATTTAGGTCATGCTTTTGGCTCGCCAAAGCTCTAGATTTAGGTTGATTGCTACTTCTTTCTTGCTACTGATAATAATCCTCACCTCTTAGGTATTTTCGTGACTTTGTATCATGGAATTATAAGCCCTAAATTTCTAATTAAAATTAAACTCAAACAAATTAATTCAATTTCAAAAATGTAAAGCACAACCAAAAGTAGTTTGGGATGCTTACTAGGCTTCCTAGTATCTTAAGCATCCCCTACTTGTTTTTATTTGGCTTTGATAAGAACTTCCTCCTCTTGATCGACCCATTTGACTTTCTAAAAATAAACCAATTGATTGATAGTCCTACCTTTCGAAATCTTTGGAAATAATGATCATTTACCTTAATCGAGAGTATTCATGGAATCATTCCTGGATGAAATTATACTAACAGTGGAACTTAACGAGTTTAAAATAAACCGCTTTACTTTCTATGTGGTAGGGAAAATCTCTAGTACATTAAGACCCATATTTTAGAGTGGGTCAGAAATTATGAATTTCGCCGAAAGACTCAAACTTGGGCTCGAATCGAGATCTACTCAAAGCAAACAAGCCAATTTTTGAACTAGAAATATGGCTCGAATTTATTTCGAGCCGACTTCGAGCCGAACCTGTGGCTTGCTCGTGGCTCAGAGATCGGTGAAAAGCTCGCTGACCCAAATTTGAGCAAAATAGATCATCGTCCGAATTATGAGATTAATTCCTATTCTATAGACCAATTCGACTTTACCCGCGGACTCGCTTGTTCTTCCTTCTGGTTCTCCGTCACTTCTCGTGCGTGCCTAGTTTTTTGTGAGTGCGCATGTCGTCACCTTGATCAATGAGTGCTTGGTTTGCTTTGATTTTGGTCGAAGACACCGCATGTACTTGGTTTGCTTCCTTGCTCCAAAAAATACTTCCTCTTTTCATTTCATTGATTATGTAAGGTTATTTCAATTTCATTTCTATTATTCCATTATTTGAGGTTCCCCTATTGGAATTGGGGATGTTTCTGGTGCAGTTGATTTGGGGATGTTTTGGTTCTTTAAGCATTCATGTTTTTTGTGGTTGGGGTACTTACAATTTGCAGGGTTTCAATTGTATTTGTCTTTGTTATTCCACTATTTTAGGTTAGAATGTTGATGGGACTTGGGGTTGATTGTGGGCCTCTCATGATCCATCTGGGTTTGTAACTTGTAAGCTTGCAATTACGGATGAATGTTGATTAATGATATTATTTTTTTTATCTCATTAGTCATTACCTATTTACGTATGTAACTTCAGAGTTCTTTAACTTTGCCCTCTCGCTCTCACTAGTGCTATGCCTCCGCTTTCCGGGTTCAAACTTTGTAATTCTGATTATAAATAGGTCCTCTTCCTCATTGGTCATTATTTCATTTCCTAATTGTTTCTCTACCGCCATTGATTGTTGCCTCTTTCCTTCAATAAGATACTTGGTGCTTTTCGATTGTTGTTGCCTCATGGTAAAATTATAGTTTGCTATTAATTGTAATTTACATTATTACATATGCCAAAAATTTGCTATTAAAAATTCCTTCTCTCAGCCTGGATTTCATTTTCAATAACGAGCAGCCATTTGCATTTACGGTTTTGATTTTGAACCTTGATTTTAGCTCATTTCATAGTCGATGGATCGAGCTCACTAGATTCAATCCAACTTGCTCAATCAAAACTTTGAATGACAGCTCGAGCCAAATTACCCATTTAGTGATTTTGAGACTATGACTCGTCAACACATACTTATGAGTCTTTATCAAGGTGATTAGGTCCATTGTAGGGTCGTGACTTCTATCTCTTGAGATAGTACACCTTTCCTCAATGTTATACCCGATCACCCTAATAAGAACATATGCGGATCTGTGGCATCCCAACAAGGCCTTATTTATATTTCTATTTTCATTTATCTTCTTTTCCAAAAGAGGGATAGATGAAGGCAGGAATATATTTCACTATAGATTTTTCTAGAAACTCTGCTGGGGATGGTTCCTCCCTCCATATTTTGTAAATGATCGTCATCTACAAGTATCGATAGTGGGTTTGTACTTTTGTATGAATCCAAGACTATCTTTCTTTTTGTTGGCACTTAGCTTATTTCTTTCTTAAGTTAAGCTAGCCAACATCTTTAGGTTTTAGGACCTCACCCTGTGTTGGTCTTAAAACCCCCATTGGGTTCCCTAATGGGTAAAAATAAAAATTGAATAAAAGAAAATGATTAATGACTTCCTCCTTACGATTTTTATGGTAAGGAAAGGTTATTCTAAAAATGAAGAAAAATAAATCCTTTATGAAAAGTTTTAATTTCCAAAAGCACATTTTCAAAATACACTTAATAAAATATTTGCACTACATCTAACAATTTTTATAATTGTTACATGTAGAAACATTGATAGAATTTCAACAATCATAAAAAATCAAAAAGCACAAAATTTGAAGATGGGCCTTTCCATTCAATACATCCAAATGTGTTGGATGGATGTTACATCTTCAAGCAAAATCACAACTTTGAAACTCCACTCAACACATTCCACATGTGTTAAGTTGGAATTCTCACCCTTTCAAAATGCACATATGAAACCTCTTCATTCAATATACCCAAATTTATTTAATGGAGGTTTCATTTCCAATCAAAATCAAAAATAAACTTGCAAAAGCACATATGAACATCTCCTTCCAATACACCCAAGTTTATTGAATAAAGATTTCATTTCCAAATAAAAAGACATTATTTTGAATTGCCACTTAACATATTCCATATATGATTAGGTTGGAATTTCCTCTTTCAAAAAACTAATAATCACACATGAAAATACATCTTTGAAAAATGAAACATAATTGATTTCCATCTTACATACCAAAATTTGTTAAATGGAAGTCCCTCTTTTGAAAATCAACAAAAACAAAATTTTCAAAATACATTTGAAACTTCATTCTAGCATACCCCATTTGCTAAAGTGGAGTGTCCCTTTTCAAAACACAAAAATTTAAATACATTTTTGAAATTTCATTTAGCATACTCAAATTTGCTAAGTGAAATCTCTATTTTGTAAAAATTCAAGACACATTGGAACTTCATTCTAGCATACCACATTTGCTAAAGTGAAGTCTCCATTTTCAAAACAAAACCCAAAACAAAATTTGAAACACATTTATCAATTTCAATTAACATACTCAAATTTGCTTAAGTAAAATCTCCATTTCACAAAATTTTAAAACACATTAGAACTTCATTCTAGCATACCATATTTGTTAAAGTGCAGTCTCTATTTTCAAAACAAAATCAAAACACAAAAATTTGAAACACATTTTTGGAATTTCATTTAGCATACTCAAATTTGCTAAGTGAAATCTCCATTTCACAAAAACTCAAGACACATTCGAACCTCATTCTAGCATATCACATTTGCTAAAGTAAAGTCTCCATTTTCAAAATAAAACCCAAACAAAATTTGAAACACATTTTTGGAATTTCATTTAACATACTCAAATTTGCTAAGTGAAATCTCCATTTCACAAAATTTTAAAACACATTGGAACTTCATTCTAGCATACCACATTTGCTAAAGTGAAGTCTCCATTTTCAAAACAAAATCAAAACAGAAAAATTTGAAACACATTTTTGGAATTTTATTTAGCATACTCAAATTTGCTAAGTGAAATCTCTATTTCACAAAAATTCAAGACACATTGGAACTTCATTCTAGCATACCACATTTGCTAAAGTGAATTCTTCATTTTCAAAATAAAACTCTAAACAAAATTTGATACACATTTTTGAATTTCATTTAACATACTCAAATTTGCTAAGTGAAATCTCTATTTCACAAAATTTTAAAACACATTAGAACTTCATTCTAGCATACCACATATGCTAAAGTGAAGTCTCCATTTTCAAAACAAAATCAAAACACAAAATTTTAAAACATCATTTCAAAATTTTATTTAGCATACTCAAATTTGCTAAGTGAAATCTCCATTTAACAAAAATTCAAGACACATTGGAACTTCATTCTAGCATACCACATTTGCTAAAGTGAAGTCTCCATTTTCAAAACAAAACCCAAAACAAAATTTGAAACACAATTTTGGAATTTCATTTAACATACTCAAATTTGCTAAGTGAAACCTCCATTTCATAAAATTTTAAAGCACATTGGAACTTCATTTTAGCAATCCACATTTGCTAAAGTAAAGTCTCCAAGTTCAAAACAAAATCCAAAATAAAAGAAACACATAAGGATTTCCTTAGCCCAAATTTGCTAAGGATCCTATTTTTCAAAATCAAAATATCTAAAAATAAAAGAAACACATTAGGATTTTCTTAGAATACTCAAATTTGTTAAGAATCTATTTTCAAAAAATTTCAAAAATAAAAAAACACATGGATTCTCTATTTAGCATACCCAAATTTGCTAAATGAGGATTCCATTTTTTAAAATCACAAATGATTCACAAAACAAAGCAAAGAAACAAAAATAAGAGATTGTTTTCAAACATCTCACATATCATACCCAAATTTGCTAAGTGAGTAAAATTTCAAAAATCACAAATCCAAAACAAAATCAATTAACCCTTTACTTTAACATACCCAAATTTGTTAAATAAAGGATCCTCAAAATCAAAAATCAAAATTCAAATATGAACCTATGGAAGAATCTCTCCAAAAATATTTGAGCCCTTTTCAACATACCCAAATTCATTGAAAATGGATACTAAATTCAAAAACTCCTCTTCCCAATCAAATCTTAAAATCTCTTCTAAATCCATTTGAGCCTGACTTGACACTTTTAAGATGTTGAGTATGGGTTCAAATTATAAATTCAAATTTAAAATCAACAAAGCAAGATAATTTGATTCAAGTTTGTTTTCACATAGTCACGCTTTTTTTAGTCTCAGTACGCTTTGATCCAATTTAAGATATGTGTTCACTTTTCCCCATGGGATGGATCTGGCACTAGATCAGGCCAACCTCCCATGCTCTGAGAGGAGTCACCTAGGGTAGTGTCTCCTCTCATTATGGAGAACAAGTTTCACCCCCCTTTCTCATTTTGATGAGAGGATGTCGAGGATTTGCACTCCACCAATGTGCATTTCCGTGCTCTATTAATCGAAGGAGGAGGTCACGCTGCGAGCATAGTTCTTTTGGGTTAGCGTGAGCCTATGGATGATCAGTCTAAGGCTCAATTTGATTTGAGATATGTTATCCTCCATAGTGTGGGGAAGCATATTAGACAAGAGAGGGCCAGGGAGGCCCATACTTTAGTTCATATTACCAAGAAAGGTGGAGTTCATGCCAGACCTCCCTTGATTTTCTTGATCGCGCTACCCACATCGATCATACACAGATTCTACCATGGGGACTACTCGAGAGAGTGGTGTCTCCACCACACCACTCTACCCCTCGTCCGCCATCTCTGATCCATGTTCCAGCATCTCCAATTCCACCAATGTCCATGAAGTCTGCATCAGGGTAGAAGAGGACCTCAATGGTGATCCTTCTATGGCCAAGGGATCCCATTCCATCTACACTGCCTACTGGGTCGAGCTCCCGCCAACCTTTCACCAAGTCATGAGGAAGGAATGGTGACCCCAAAGTATTGGTCCCATTACCACCGCCACCATAGCAACCATGGAGATAGAGGGAGAAGGTGACAGCCTTTTATGATGATAGATCCTCCTAGGAGTGTCACCCCATACAGATTCAGTGACAGTCAGGAGCATATTTCTTCCAGTGAGTATAGCCCTCACAAGGTTAACTCACTAGTAGTAGGGGAGGTCTGATGCCTCACAGTACATGATAGTGATCCCACCACCGGTCAGCCAAAGTCATTTGTGCCAGTTTAGACAGATCAATCTCTAGAAGATATAGTTGCCCATTATCTCATGGAGAAGAAAGAGATCCTAGGATATGACTAGTCTGATGAGGAGAAGAACAGCTTTGATCCCAATGAAGAAAATTTTTTGGGAGATTCAGTAGGAGTTTACATGGTAGACACCGGGATCCTCCTAAAAGAGACTATGGAAGGTGGAGAGCGAAGACACAGCCTACTAAACCCAACACCTCCTTCAATAGATAAAGCAGAAGGATGAAAAAATAGATAGAATGGGGAAGAGGCTCGAAGATCTGCTAACAGTTATCTTAGCACTTCAAAACCAAGCATTGGCGGTTCATCTTACTATAACTGAGACCAGTCAACTAGAGTTGGTGCACATCTTGGATCCAGCCAAGATTTTATCTCTAGTAGAGAAAGGTAGCACGAGCATGTACAAGAAGGTAGTGGATAGTACCTCCATACAAGAAAAAGATATCAAGAGCATGGTTGAGCAGAAGATGAGAGAAGCATTGACTCAAGCCCGAGGAGGATTATCAGTTCCAAAGGGTAGACCCTACCAGAGGAATTTGATGCAATACAATATCCTATGGGTTTTGTGTCACCTTTCAAGAGCTTGATGGCGTGGGAACTGCGCACATTGTGCATTTAGTTGCAATGCTGGATAGTGACACTTTACTCTTCTATCTCTTCATCAGTATCTTAGCGGGTATAGCATTTGACTTGTACACAAAACTTTTTAATAGTTCAGTGAAGACTTTTGCTGAGTTGGAGCATCTCTTTATCAAGAGATTTGTTGGAGCTCAGTAAAAGGTGACTATAGGCGATCTAGTTATGGCTTAACAAAACCTCAGTGAGTCCCTCATTGATTACATTCTCAGATGGCATAATTTGAGTATAAAATGAATACCTCAGCTGTCTAAATATCATGCCATTGAGATTCTGCTTAAGAATATTCATAGCACGGTCGCCTTCATGCTTAAAGGTTTCACCATCAAGACTTTTAAGAAATTAATTAACAAGGTGGCTAGCTTGTAAGGAGAAACCAAACAGTTGCCTTCTCCATATCTACCAACAAAGTCAAGCATAGGTTATAGAGAAGCTCAGGCGGATATGAAATAAAAGGAAATAGCCGGCCAGAGAGCAATTTGAGAGACCTCGTGCTCCATAGCCATCACTTCCACCTCCTCTACCACCACCAAGGTAGCCATACTGGCTACCATAGTAACCTCCATGGCCTGCACCACCTCCTCCTCAGCCACATCATCTGCAGCAACGGTACATATACTCGCCTCCAGGTAGCTATGGTCCACCTACTCTTTTGGATAAACTTAACAAGCCTAACTCATTTAAGAGGGAGGTAATCAGGAAGATCTTTAAGAATCTCTTAAAGAAGCCTGATTTTCAGCTACCCAAACCTAGGAGACTGAAGGAAGTGGGTAAAAGTAATGATCCTAACTTTTGCCCCTACCACCATATGCTAGGTCATGTTTTGGATGATTACTTCACATTTACGGATTGGCTTGAACATAGCTTCAAGATCAGTACTATAGTCATCCCAAAGAATACCTTGTGGAACAACCATCCAGTTCCATTAGTATAAACCTTGGGGATACTTGCGATCCTTCTAAAACAAAAGAAGGTTGGGATATCTCCTAATCCAAAACCTCTAAAAAAATTATCTCAAAAATCAAGAAACTTTTCTTGCAGGTGCCTAAGCCAGCTCAAACCTCCAACATCAAGGAAGGTTTGCAAGTTACCAAAGCTAACTCAGGGAAAGGGGAGCTTAGTAGTAACAGCAATAGCATGTGCCAACCTAGATAGCCAAGAAGCAACCACCACCGATCCACCACTATTATCACTACTACTTCAGACCTCCTCTACTTCAGCTAGCTCTTCTTCTTCTAGTAGACATCTTGTATCGGCAGATGAGGGCATCAAATCCCTCACCCATCTTACTTTACTTGATTTCTACTATGTACCTCATATCAAATCTAAGAAATTGGAGAATAAAGCTAGCTTAAATTATATATGTGTCACTTCTAATGGGTTATCTAAATCTATTCCTAATAATAACTCTTCAAATCTAAACAACAACTATAACAAATTTGATCTTCCTCTTCTGATTTAGAGTTGATTTTCCTACTTTCAATACTACGGGTTCACCTCTTAAGATAAATTTGGAATCATTCAATTCTGAGGGTCCCATAGGAGAAGCTATAGGTGAGCCTGATGTGCAAGTAGAATCTTCTATTACCTTGCCACTAGAGATCACCGAAGTCAACCTCTATAGTGGCAAGGTTCTACCTCCTAGGGCAGCACCTCAAGATAGGAAAATAAGTCATTGGTTTAGAGGATTGAGAAGCCCCTCCACAGGGTGCTCCACCCTTGGATATGCTTATGGAGGATCAGCCCAAGGTGGACTACAATGTCCTCTCTCACCTCCTAAGAAAGTTGCCATCTAAGCTAAGCATATATGATGCCCTTATCTTATCTAAAGAGATGAGTGAATCATTAATCAAGGCTCTCCTTGACCCTGAGAGATGCTTAGCTCAGCTGATCACTATTGGAGAGGAGGCACATTATTCCAAAGAAGCTTAGGGAATCACTTTCACAGATGAAGACCTTCTTGGGGACATGGAGCACAACCGTCCCCTCTACATTATAGTGGACATGGGTAGATTTAGACTTGCCAAAGTTCTCATCGATCTAGGTGCATTGGTGAACATTATGAGTCTAAAGACCCTTGCTTATTTGTGGATTGATATCTCCACACTTTGAGGAGATCGATGATGTTGAGAGCATTCAATGAACAAGGCGAGCGGGCTTTAGGTTCCATAGTGTTACCTTTGGAGATATGTGACTAGAAGACTGAAGCCAAGTTTTATATCATTGATTTGAATACTTCATTCACCACTTTGCTTGGTAGGCCTTGGATACATCAGAACAAGATGATTCCATCCTCCCTCCATCAGTGCATCAAGTTCAGGAAGGATGGGATTGAATACTGTGTTAAAGGAGATGAAAAGTCATTTTCAGTTAGAGAAGTTGAGATATATGAGGAAGCGACCTACTATCTTCCTCAAAACACTCTTTCTAGTGAACTTGGACAAAATTCATATTCAAACTAAAAAGAAAATAAAGAAAAATAAAAAGCAAAAGAAAAAAGAAAAGAAAAATGAATCCAAGTGAACAAGAAAGGGAAATTGAAGAAGAAATAGATCCGCATATCACATTCCACCCACAGTTCATTCCATCATATGGACATGTGGGTGGGATGACTCGACCTCCACCATGTAGAGACAGAGGCAGTTCAAGAGGTGGAAGACCTCTGGTTGGCCATCAGCTAACAAGGGTTATGTTCTAATTCATAAGAGTACCCCAACTATTCACATAGACTTGGAATCCATCTCGGAGGATGAGTCTAATGTGATTAGCATACTACCAACCCTCGGTTTCATTGAGGTGACACTCGAGTGACAGAAAAGAAGATCGGGCCTCCGCATCAAAGTATTCAAATCAAATTTATGTGAAACTATCAGGCAGTAGTTAGGAACTTTAGCTCTAAACTCACTTTCATCTAAAAAAGTCAAAGGTTTAGTAGTTAAGAAAGCCCCTTAGTCTTCCAGAGATGTCAAACCAAGAGATTCTTTTTGGGTTCATCATCCTCAAGTCCAAGACCTGTAATACTTGAGGATATTTTAAATAAAGAATTAATAGAATTGCCTTTTGATTGGTACTCACATTATGTTTTTAAACTTGCAAAGAAGGGTTTGATTTATTATTCATGGTCTAAGCACAGGTCGGAGTACTTCAAAAAGCTATGGAACAACATAGGCAGGGCTACACAATCAAGATCAAGACTAGGATTTTGTATTGTGGGTCCAATCAATGACGATAATTACTGCTTAGTTTTCACCAACCAGCTGGAGTCTGATAGGTTCTTTTCACACCAAATAAACTCTTATGAGGATGTGTATTTAGAAACCTCAGATGGTCCAAATGATCTCTAAATCAATGATGTACCACCATAATTTCAAGAGGAGATTCATTCAACAATTGATAAGCTTAAAGAAATCAACCTGGATAAGAAGAAATCCATGACCAACATACATCGGTTCGTTGTTGAATGAAGAAAAAACTAATGACTTAGTTAGGCTAATGACTAATTTAAAGGACTACTTTGCATGGAGTTATGAAGAGATGCCCAGATTATCTCCTGACATAGGAGTCCACAAACTAGCAATAGATCCTAGCGCTAACCCTATCAAGCAAGCTCCTAGACGCATGCGATTAGAAATTGAACAACATGTCATTTCTAAAGTCAAGAAACTGATCGATACTGGTTTCATCAGGGAAGAAAATATCCCACCTGGTTAGTCAAAGTCATCCAAGTTAAGAAGAATGGTCAAATTCTCATATGTGTCAATTTTAGAGACTTAAATAAGGCATGTCCTAAGGATGAGTTTCATCTTCTTATACTAGAATTCATGGTGGGCATCGCCTCATCTCATGTAATTTTCTCCTTCATGGATGGGTCATCTAGCTAAAACCAAATCAAGATGGCCCCCGAGGATGAAAGAAACACTACTTTTTGAACCACAATCAGAATCTATTGTTATAGGATCATGCCTTTCGGTCTTAAAAATGCTGGTGCTACATACCAATGGGCCATGACTCAGATCTTCAATGAACTCATCCACCATCAAGTTGAGTGCTATGTTGATGATCTAGTAAAAGAGAGGGAAGACCATCTCTTTGACTTGAGAGTAGTTTTGAAAGATAATATAACCTCAAAATGAATCAAGTGTGTGCATTGAGTAGCAGAAATTCCTTGGTTGTCCAACGGGAATAGAAAATAAAAGATCAAAGCTATCTTAGAAATGCCACCTCCTAAGAGTTTAACTCAACTTAGATCTTTCCAAGGATGGTTGTATCTAAGACTTTTATTTCCAACCTATCTGGGAGATGCAAGCCATTCTCGCACTTATCAAAAGGATGCCAAGTTCAAGTGGGATGACAAGTGCCGATGCCTTTGAAGATATCAAGGTATTTGGTGAAGCCGCCATTCTAGCACTATCCCAGCCACTCATCCTCTACTGCATTGATGACTCTGCTCGCCCAAGCCAACAAGGGGGAATGAGAGTGCTCTCTACTACCGCCATCATCGATTCCCAAGCACTACCACCCATTGAGAAACATCCTAGCTTTGATCTTTGCCTCCCAAAAGCTACGGCACTATATACTTTCTCATAAGGTTAACTTGATTTTTAGAACCAATCTACTACATTATCTCATGACATGGACAATGCTATCTGGATGTTTGGCATGATGGTCCATTATCCTCTCATAGTTTGATATCACATTCATACCCCATCGTACAGTAAAAGGACAAGGACTAGCGGATTTCTTAGTAGCACACCCACTTCTTGTTGATTCTCCGCTTAGTGATGATCTCCCTAATGAACAAATCATGAACTTATGGGAGATTGACAACTGCTAATGAGAGATGTATTTTGATGGTGCAATTTTTTTTCATAAAAGGGAAGCACCATGATCTACTCTTCTAAGAAAGGCAGGGGTAGGAATAGTTTTCTTAACTCCAGACCGCGATGTGATGAGATTCTCACACAATCTTTCCAACCCCTGCACCAACAATGAAGCCGAGTATGAGGCTTTGATTTTCCAATCTGGAGTTAGCTATCATAGTGTGTGTCAAGAGCATCAACATCTTTGGGGATTCTCAGTTATTCATCAATCAAATTGTCAGGTCCTACAAAGTTCTATCATTACCTTGAGTATACCATGAAGCTGTTGACCTAAATCCCTGAAGTCACCATCTACAAGGTTCCCCGAGCAGAGAACATAGTAGTAGATGCTTTAGCCAAACTTGCCAAAGAATTAGCATGTCTGAAGATGAGCCCATTCTAATAAGGGCCCAAAATAGACAAGTCATATCCCTTATTGATGTTGAATTCATCGAGAGACTTTCTCTTGAAGGGGAGGTTGTTGTTGCCTATAAGGACAAGGAGCTAGATTGGAGGTAGCCATTCATAAACTATTTGAACACTGACAAACTACCTCAAGAAAAGCCACAAGCCTATCAGGTGAAACAGAGAGCTCTCTCTTATGCTCTCGTTGATGGCACCCTGTACCTACAGTCCTTTAATCAAATGTGGTTACGTTGTTTAGATAAACATGAAGCCCATGGCATTGTAATGGGGTACATTCAGGTCTATGCAGAGCGCATCAATCCTGTCTGAAGATGAAGATGAAGATCAAGAGACTAGGATACTACTGGCCTTTGATGATTACAAACTGCATGGATGTAGCTAGGAAATGCCATCAGTGTCAAGTACACGGTGTGGTCCTATATCAACCACCCAACATTCTATACTCTACATTGGCCTCATTGCCATTTGAGTGTTGGGGTATCGACATTGTGGGTCCTATCGAACCTCCTTCTTCCAAGAGTCATCGATTCATCTTAGCTGCCACCGACTATTTTTCCAAGTGGGCGAAGGTAATCCCACTCAGAGAGGTCACAGCTCAGCATGTGCTTCAATTTTTTAGAAACCATTTCGTATATAGGTTTAGGGTGCCTCAATGAATTATATCTGATAATGGTAATGTATTCAAAAGCACCAAGATCAACAGCTTTGCTAGAAGACAGGATATAAATTGGAGATACTCCACCATCTACTACCCCAAAGCAAATGGATTAGCAGAAGTACTCAAGAAAACTCTCATTCAAATACTAAAGAAGACTCTTGATGACAACAAGCAGTAGTGAAATGAGTAGTTGGTTGAAGCCTTGTGGGCCTACCACACCACATACTAAACTCCAACTCAATCTACCCCATTTTCCTTAGTGTATGGGTTGGAAGTCGTTCTACCTTTAGAAGTTCAACTCCCATCACTACGGATAGCATTGGGTAGCAAGATCACTACAGAGCAGAATGCAAAGTTACTGTTAGAAGAGCTCAAAGGTTTGGAGGAGAGTTTCCTACGGGTGTGCCAGAACCTCGAGTTATACAAAGCCAAACTGATTCAAGCTTACAACAAAATGATCCACCCTAGGTCTTTCCAAGTAGGAGAACTTGTGTTAGTCCTAAGGAGACCAATTGTTGCCCGTTGAAAGATGGGAGGTAAGTTTGAACCCACTTGGGAAGGCCCCTATGTCATAGAAGGCCTACCAAGGAAGATCTTATCACTCATTTATTATAAAGGGGAACACCTGATGCTTCATATTAATGGGCTCTATTTGAATAAATATTACCCATAAAATATGTTTGAAAATGATTATCAATAAAAGAACAAAATTTTGATTCCATTTCATCAAAATCTTCTCTTCTTTGAAGCATTGTTAGTTTGTATTGTGAATCTGCCATGACGTGTTTAGGATAGGTGTAAGAGTCCCCCAGCGGCATCTTATCCCTCTTTCATAACATAAACACAATCAAACACAAACTCTCGATGCTATTAGAATAAGTGTGAGAGAACCCAAGAGAATCCTATTTTGATTAGCATAACTAAGTTAGGTGTGAGAGAACCCTAGCGGCATCCTTTCTTAGTGGTATATCCCAATTGCCATCCATCACACCATTTCATCAAAATCCCCAATGCGTTTAAGGTAGGTGTATGAGAATCCGAGAGGCGTCCTATTCCCTTTAACACAAGTACAAAAATAAACACATATCTTTTGTCTTGAGTAACTTTGATGTGGGAGCAAGCCCCCTGTGGCACTCACTCATTAGCTGTTCTAGGTCAGGTTTAGATGCTACCTCGCTAGTATGTCATCCCAATGGTCACTTATTTGGAAGATGTGATTCCCTGCACTTTCTTCCTAACTTGACCATTGCAAACTAACGAGCACCTTGTTAGTTTGGTAGACTTCACTACTTAGTCAGTAAGCTATCTCATGTTGATTTTATTTAAGAAGATGTGAGTCCCTGTGCTTTCTTCTTGTACTAATCATCACGATCTGACTAAGGTCGAGTATATTTGAGGTTTAGGATAAGTCCCCAGAGGCTCCTTTCCTCTTGACTACATTTGAGTCAATGTAAGTCCCCCAGTGGCATTCACTCAGTAGTCGCCCTAGGTCGGATGGCACATGTCGAGTCGAAGATAGATTATCCCAGCAATCAGATCTACTATAGTAAGATGTGAGTCCCCGAGCTTTCTCCCAAGGCTGATTTTTGCAAACTGACGGGCACCTTAGGTTGGTTGATGTTTGCTATACTGACAATGACTCACCATGGATACACCACTTTTGGTAAATATGAGTCCCCGAGCATTCTCCTTGAGTTGGCCACTGAATACCTATTTGATATATGACTAACCATGCCATCTTCTCTAGGGTTTGAGACTAAGCCCTTAGTGGCCCCTCTCCCTATGCACATTCTATTTAGATCACATCCTTTGTGACCTCATTTAGACACTACTCGATTACTCTTGGATTGGACAGTCCCCCTTTCCTAAGTAGCCACCCCTCTAGTTGGAGAATTTGTTCAGCGGATGCGTAGATTATCTTTTGGTTCAGTAAATCTAAGATAGGACTAGGCTAATATAAGTTCCTTCTCAGTATGATCCCTCACAAACTAACAGGGTCTACAATAAACAAACTAAACAAATAAAATAAACAAGTATATTTGCTTGTAGATTAGGAATTCAAGCCCCCAAATGGCCCCATTTCCCAAGTAGGCATCCTATCTTTAGGCGTGTCGGTGAGAACTCCTTAGGAATTGCGACTACGAGTTGATAAATCTCGGGTCTCACTATGTAGTCACCCTTAGGTCGGGTTCAATCTATCTTGCCACAAGTAGGTTACCCTAGTAGTCATCTCGCTTTGGAAGATGTAAGACTATGACACATTCTTTCTAGCATGACTATCGCAAACTGATGGGCAGCCTTAGGTCGGGTTTGATTTATTGGCCAAAGCAATCGATCACCCCAGTGGTCTTTTGTAGTGAGAGATCTGAGTCCTTGAGATTTCTTCCCTTGAATTGATCATTGCAAACCGAAAGGAACTCCTTTTGTTGGATAGTTCTCCCATCAGTCGGGAAGCTACTCTCTTTGGTTCAGTAATTTTGAGATAGGTCTAGTCTAATATAAGCTCCTTCTCAGTGTGATCCATCGCAAACCAATAGAATCCATCAAAATAAATTAAAAAATGAAATTAATCTTTCACTATCTTTGAGCTGATTTAAGTCCCCCAGTAGCATTCACTCATTTGGCAGCCCTAGGTCAGTTTCAATCTGTTGCCTTGCCAACCAACCACCCCAGTAGTTCCTTATTTTGGAAGATGTGAGTCCCCGTACTTTCTTCCTAACTTGACCATTGCAAACTGAAAGGCATCCTTCTGGTTGGCTAGTCTTATCTTATGGTTGGTATATTATTCCCTTTGGATTGGTAAATCAAAGTTAGCCCAAGGCCACCATGACCCCTACTTAGTATAGTCCATTATAAACTGATAGGATCCATCAAAATAATTTAAAAATAAAATTAATCTTGACTATCTTTGAGTTGATCCAAGTCCCTCGGCATTCAATCAATAGTCAGCCCTAGGTCGGGTTCAAGCTGTTGCCTTGCCAATGGATCACCCCAGCAAATGGTCCCCACTTTGGAGGATGTAAGTCTACTATGCTTCTTCCTAGTACAGTTGTTGCATACCGAAAGGCATCCCTTTTGGTTGCTTAGTTCTACTATGTGTTTAGTAGACTACCCCTTTGGATTGGTAAATCTGAGTTAGGTCTGGCCTCCGTGGCTCCTACTCAGTGCGATCCATCACAAACAAATAGGGTTCATCTCAAAATCTAAATTTTAAAATTTTGAAACAAATCTAACCCTCCTCCCTCAGTGGAGTCAAACAATAAACAAAACAAACTCAACAAAACAAATCCAATCAATCTCCCCCAGCAGAGTCAATCAAATCAAATCAAATAAATTAAATTTATTTCTCCCCAGTGAAACTCAAATCAAACATCTCATCCCCTTCTGGATGGTTTGAACCTGTTTTCCTTCTGGAAGGTTCACATACTCTATCCCTAGTGGATTCCTCCTTCCTTCTCTTATGTCCTTGACATGAGTAGAGTCGCATTACACTAAGCACTGGATTCCTTCTACACCTTAGGTTAGGAGTAGATCATCTCTATTAGTGCTTGTGATCATTCGGTGTTTTTGATCATTCAACACCAATACGTGCGGTGTTCCTTGTCCGTCACACCACACCTATGCTCTTGAACTCATTTTTGGAATGAGCTCTCAATCCCTCTATCTTAGACATAGGACTTCTCTTAGATTTTAATTATTTCTTAGTATTAAGACACATCTAGCGATTAGGTGGATACTCAACCTATAGAGACTTCGAACAGTTAGTCATAAGAATAGGTTATGCCTTAGCCTTAGAATATTTGTACTATGAACCAAATTCTTCCTTCCCTTCAAGTCAAACTCAAATCAATTCCAACTTGATTGATTTTCTCCAAATCATATCAACTCCAACTCTAACTCAAACCTTGAACTAATTCAAGATTTTCTCAAATCATGAATCAATCAAATAATTGAAACATATGATTGAAGCCCATGATTGGATTCTAAACTCAAAATATTTCCTAAGTCCTTTGATTCTCTCATGGACTTAATCAAATCACAAATCAATTCAATTCAAGAAATTTTCTCACAACCTATTTATATTCTCATTTATATTCACATATATAAATGAAATATAAATTCAAATCAATCAAACCAAATTCAAAATTCAAATCCAAATCAAAACATTCTAAGTCCTTTGATTCTCTCATGGACTTAGCAAATCAAAACTAAATTCAAATTCAAGGAATTTCTTATAACATTATTTATATTCTCATTTATATTCACAAATATAAATGAAATATAAATTCAAATATCAAAAAATAAATTCAAAACAAATCAAATTCAATCAAAATTCAACCTAAGTCTTTCAAGTCAAATTCTTGAACTTAGCCAAATCAATTTCAAATCAAGCCAAACCCATAATTTTCTTCATGATTCAATCAATCCTTCAATCATGAACTCAAATATAAACATAAACTTCAATCATCAATTCAAAACTCAAACTCAAATTCAATCAAAATCCAACCTAAGTCTTTCAAGTCAAAATCTTGAACTTAGCCAAATCAATTTCAAATCAAGCCAAATCCTTGATTTCTCTTCATGATTCAATCAATCCTTCAATCATGAATCCAAATATAAACATAAACTCCAATCATCAACCAAAACTAAATTCAAAAATCAAACCCAACTCAAACTCATGTTCACCCTTTTGAACTTGAAATTGTCAAATGAATCAAAACCCATTTGACCTCAAATCACCCACAAATGGATTTATATTTCAATCATATGTGAGTTCAATTAAACTCAAATGAAGCTTTTACCAAGCCATTTGACTCACTTAAGCCTACTTGACCCAAAGACACCTAAAGTACCCCTTATGAGCCAAATTTTAATCCTACCCAAATTGGATTGAACTAAGCTCAACTAAGCCTCACATTGTGAGCAACAATCATCATGACATGATCAATCACTCAAATTGGGTCAAACTAAGTCAAACTTAAGGGTTGACTAAGTCAACACTTAGCCAAAATGAAATATAAATTAGTCAAAATCCACCATAGGAGAAATTGATTGAAACCATTGATCAAAACTCATTCATGATCAATGTTTGAACATGACCAAGTCATCATTTGAGCCTAACCCCCAATACCACTTGACCCAAGTTGACCCAACTTGACCTAAAAGTCCAAAATGTGTCAAAACTTGATCTAAGCCAAATTGATTGAAACTAATGGGTCAAGTTCATTCCAAATCACTTGTTGAACTTGACCAAAGCCCCAATTAGCCAACTAGACTTAACCTAGCCCAATTGACCATGAACCCAACTTGACCTAAAAGGTCAAATTAACCCAAATCCAAATATAAACAAAATTGACTAGAAATAAAGATATCAATCCATTTCAAATTATCAACCAAACATAAACCAACCCATGACCTAACCCAAATAAGTCAAATGGGACAAATTGGTCAACTTGATCCATTTGACCTAAATGAAATCAAATGAACAAAATCCAAATATAAATCAAATTGAACAAAACCAATGATGCCAAAACATTTCAAATGCTCACATGAACTTGACCCAACCCTTAGTTTGACCCAATTTGACAAATTGGTCAACTTGACCCAAGTTGACCCATTTTAACCTAAATGGCTCAACATGAGCCAAATCATAACAAACCAACTCCAAATTCAATGAAACTAGCCTAACCTAATTTTCAATCATACCAAACATATTCAAAATGAAATCCAAGCCAAATGACCATTTTACCCTTAGGCCATAGGGCAACCTAAAATCAAAACCACTTGGAATTTGGTCAATTCCTTTTCATGGACACTTGGCATCCTCTTAGTGGACCAAATGGTCACTAATGGACATGGTGCACATGACCCATGGGTTTGGGTCACCAACCCAACCTAATGGCCAAACACCACACTTAGAATGAGCACATGGGATCCTCCTCCACTCAATTAAAGCACATGGGAGCTTCACTACTACACTCCACACTCAAAATCGAACCATGTGCAAGTTCTAACAGCCTAGCAAACCCATTGAATGAGGTCAATTGGATCAAAATAGGAAAACATTTCATGGTCGTCTGATTCACCTACAGAGAGATATACTCTCCCTAATTCCACTTGAATTCACAACACACACACTCAATTGACCTTAGGGAATTCAGAGCAAGCATCCTACATGCCCTCCAAGCTTCTAAATTCTCCATTTTCAATTTGCTTAGACTAAAAGTATGGGAGCTTCTTGAAATTTCCAACTTACTCAATACACCAAATCAACTCAATTCCTCTTGCAAGTTTCTTCAGAGGAGTCAATCGAGTCGATCCACACCTTTTCCCAAGTTCTCAAAGTAAGGGAGGTAGTTTCTAGACCAAGGATGAGCCTAATTGAAGGAGAGCTTGGTCCATAAAAAGATCCACTCAACCAAATCATCTCAAATATTCAACAGGGCTTCATCTCCACTAGATGAAGCTACCTCATCTGATTCAAGCACCGGTGCTAGCCTCCAGTGAGGTATTCTTTCAACCCAAGTTTAAAGTAGGTATGGTGTGGTCCTTCATGAAAGAAATTCTCACCTCATGAGAATTTGACCGTTAGATCTTCTCCCCTTTACTCCTAGATGGTGTGGGTAAAATTTGAGTTCAAACCAAGCTCAATCAAGCACGGATCATGCTATGGAAGGTGGATGCCTTCCCATGGAAGCTCAGTGACGGATCTTGGGCCATCCATTCGCATGTTTTGGATGGACGACCATGATCAAGAGGTGTAGGAATATATGATTTATCCTTTAATACTGTGGGCTTTATCTCAGCCATCTGATCTTAGATCGGACGGGTGAGAAGAAAGCACATAGCATCATCGCATGTGGCGCTATCATGTGATAACTTAAGTGGCCTCTCCCATCACGCCACATGGAAAGTAAGCGCCACGTTAGCCTCTTCATGGCACCAACAGGATTAATCACTTAATTAGGCTATTTAATTACTAAATAATCATAAAAACTTCATAATTGCATAACTAATTCTAGAAACATCATAAAAATACAAGGTAAAATGCATTATAAAGATAATTCTAAGGAGAATATTCTAAAATTATTTCCAATGGTTTTGAATAGTGTATTTTCCTTAATTAGGGTTTTAATGAAAACTTAATAATGATTACACCCTAATTACCCCCATTGATTAATTCCAAAGTTCTCTTGTGTATTTAGGGTGATGATTTCTGCCTCCCCTAATTTTCTTGGGATTTATTAATGGATTAATTAGGGAGATCAATTAATGAATCCTTAATTACTCTCTTTATATAATTAAGAGTGATTAAGCATATGAATAGTGGTTTAATCCCTTTATTAAGTTAATGAAGCCTTGCATAAGTAGGGAAGAGGTTTATGGAATGGATTTGGGGAATTTTCCCTAAGCCATTCCCTAAATCCCTTTCCTTCCTTAATCAAAACTTAATTAAGGGCTAATCTTCTAATCACTTGCTTATTTACTTTGATAAAAATTTTAAAATATTCTAGAACTTAATCAATTCATCTTGGGTAGGTGCTTAGGTGTTCAATAACTAAAGTAGCTTAAGGAAATCAAAATTCAACCCACATGTGTGGGAAGGGTTATGAAAGTACTTAAATTATACCCTTTAGCTTAATTAATCACTAATTATGAGCCAATTGCATTAGGCCCTTTTTTCTTAGGTTCATTGCTGATTTAAATTACTTGTGTTGTTTTATGTCATATCATTGGCTCATAGTTATTTGATTAAATATGTTAAAGTGGTATAGGTAAGGGGTAATTAATACACTTAATGTACACCTTAACCTAACCAAAGCATAAAATTGATCTAATCACCTAAAAATTGAACTTAAATAACTCACATATAGCGGAATGGGTTAAGATTAGTAAACTCATTTTACATTTCTCAAATTGAAATCAAACTCAAACAAAATCCAAACTCTCCTTAAAATAAATTTCATTTACTTTAAATAATTCTATTTCATAGGATTGTCTTTATGAATTAATTAGGGTAAATGAATTTACATGCTTTCATCACTTTATCTCTTTCCTAGCAAGCTAAATGTGTATGCCATATGAAAATTATGCATTCATACTTTTTTAAAAATCAAATTAAAAATGAAATGTTTCCTTTATGTCAAATTACATGTTTTGACTAAAGTAATAATATAAATGGATATTATCACTATTAAATCCAAAATTATTTTCAGTATTTATAAATTCAATATCAAACCTAAATGGAGTGCTACTTATAATTATTTATAAGCTTGCATGTGAGTATAAATATAAAGATGTGCATAGTGTGGCTTTCCTTCTTTCTTTCTTTTAGCATAGTTTTGAATAGGATTTGGTAAAGTGTATAGTTCATTTGAAAAGAACAAAACACTTGCTTAAATCCATCCCTACTCATTCCTATGTTATTACTTAAGAAGTACACCCACACTTACACATAAATTATATAAACAAATCAAACAAACAAACCCAAACTTTTGCATCTTTCTTTTTCCATTCATTTCTTTTGTATATGCATATGTATTTAAAGAAAGTGGTATGTTAGTCTGGACAATCCCGGGGTTGCGAGGCTTTAAGTAACCCTAAGTAGGTCTTGTACCTTACACCCCTGGTGCTAACAATGGCATTGTACTCACTTATTCCTTTTATACATATAAATGTTCATGTGAAAAATGGATAAAAGAGACATCCATTTCTACTTTAAAAAAATCATTCATACATGAAACATTCCAAATTTCCTTAAGTGACATCACTTAGCATCCATCATGAAAGTGTGCTAAATATTTCTATTTTCATGTATGTATATATATATATATATATATATGCTTAGGATTCATTCATATGCATGTCACATATGTTGGGAAAGAAGTGAAGTGTTGTGTGTTTTGTGATATTAATTCACTTTGCTTAATCTTAAAATACCTTTATTTTTGGATAGATTTGTTTAGAGAAAATCTAAACTTAGGATTAATTAAAACATAAAATAAAATATTCATTAAATAAAAATCAAACTTGAACCTACTTTAGAAATTACTTAAGGTAGGGAAGGAAAGAGAAGTTCTTTTCTCTTTTCCCTCTCTTTATAACTTAGTAATTAATTGTAGGTCCATTCAAACTTTAATGAATCATCAAATAAAATCAACTAAATCAATTAAACAACTTAAATGAAACCACCCTCTAAGTTCAACTTTTCACACTTAGGAAATTTAAACCTTAAAGCCTAGCTAAGCATACCACCCAAACCTTTTTAAACCACACACATTAGACTAAGTCACTATTTCTAGCTTTAGGTTAGGGTGGTGCATGGTTTGATGTTTACTTTTATTTTATGATATTTTGTTTTAGTCTAGATATTAGGGTGTATGTGCATAGGCTGAATGGTAGGATGATTTACTCTAATCATTGTCTTCTTCAGGGGATTGTGCTTAAGGAGCATTGTAATAAAAATATAATTACTTTTTATTGTGCATGTGCTTATACCCCTAAGCATAATCCAAAATAGGCTAGGTGGACTTGGTTACCCATGTGTGGGGTGTTAAGTCCAATTTATATATATACATGCTTGGGATTGTATAGTTTTTTTGGCTAATCTCTATTTTACAGGTGTTAGTTAGATTTCCTTTTTTCTATTTTCATGTATTTTTACAATTAAGATTTTGGAATGATTTTTATGGGGGATTAGGATAAATATTGGTCATAAGATCTCATCTTATGTATCATGTGAAGCCTTTGGAGCATCCACATTCTAGCCATTCAAAAGAAGGAACCAAATTAAGAAAGAAGAAAGAAGAAAAGAAGAAAGAAGAAAAGAAGAATGAAGACCCCCATAACATGAATTTCCTTACTTGATTGTAATTAATTCATTTGTAATATGGGTTGTATAAGGGTAGAGCTTAGCTACCCAATTTCTTTTTGATTTTGTGTGGTGGAGCCCAACCATAAATGGCCTCTTATTCCTTTTGCACTAGCTTTATAAAATTTGATATTTGTTTAGCTTGTGCATTAAGATGGCATGTTTCCTAGTTTCTTTCTTGCTTTGATGTATGGCCTAGATGATGATTAGGCTCCTAGAAAAAAAAATCTTCTGCCAAATTACTCAACTCAAAACTAAAAATTAACAACTCATAACCTCATTTAAAGCTTAGGTTATAAATCATGATGAAATAATTAGCAACCCCTTAGCTGGATATTGTATTTTTTTTCTCATATCATGCATAAAAGCATATTATTTCACTCTTGATTGGAGGACTTCCACCTTTGCCAGAGAACTTGGCTTGACCTGTGACTGCCATGGTGGAAACACACCTCTGATTTTAGCCCATAATCTAATTTCTCATGCATTAGGCATATGAATCCTAAAGCCTATGTCAAATTGATTGTCCAAAATAAAAATAAAATGTAATAAAGTTTGCATTAGATTTAAGTCACTAAAGCATGCCCTACATGATCTAGTCTCTTAGGGAGTGTGTTTAAGGACTTAGTCTCTTTCTAAATAAACAACAGCTAGCTTCATAAAAGCATGTGACTTGCCTACATATTTTAAAATTGTTGGAGGAGTTAGTTGGCGGCCACCCCCTACGCGATTTTAAGTCCAACAGTCGAATGGTTTATCCTCTCTTATGGAGGTAAACCAAATACCTATTTTTGCCTTAGATTTAGGTTGTGCTTTTTGGCCCTCACCAAAGCTCCATAATTTAGGTTCAAAGGTTGCTACTTCCCTTTTCGGGCTACGAGCATAAATCCTCACCTCTTTGGCATTTTCATGACCTTGTATCATGGAATTGTAAGCCCTAGATTTCTAATAAAAATTCAACTCAAACAAATTAATTCAATTTCTAAAATGTAAAGCCCAACCATAGGATAGTTTGAGATGCTTACTAGGCTTCCTAGTATCTTAAACATCACCTACTTATTTTCATTTAGCTTCAATAAGAACTCCCTCCTCTTGATCGATGCCATTTAACTTTCTAAAAATAAACTAATCGATTGATAGTTCTACCTTTCAAAATCTTTAGAGACAATGATCATTTACCTTAATCGAGAGTATTCCTAAGGAATCCTATTCCTTATGACGTAATTAACTGTGGAGGCTTCTCCCTGTAGGGAACTTAACAAACCCAGTTTAAAATAAACCTTATTTTACTTTTCTTTGTAAGGTAGGGGAAGAATCTCTAGTACATTCTGAAGTCACATAGCCCTTAAGAGTCCTTATTGAGCTGATTAAGTCCATTGTATCATGGTGACTTCTATCTCTCAAGATAGTACACCTTTCCTCAATATCGTACCCGATCACCCTAATAAGAACATTTATGAATCTGCATGGCATCCCAACAATGCATTATGTATATTTTGTTTTCATTTATCATCATTTCCAAAAGGGGGATAGATGAAGGCAGGAATATATTTCACCACAACATGTATCTGAGAAAAGTGGTATGTTAGTCTAGACACCCCGGGGCTGTGAGTGTTTAAGTACCCCTAAGTAGGTAGAACAATGGCGTCAGACTCACTTAAAACTCTTAAAAATATGTATGTATGATGTGGCCAATGAATAAGAATCATAATCAAATAAATCAAATACAATTTTTGCATGGGTTTTTCTTATCCTTGTAGTTGTTTATACATTTATATGTATCTAAGAAAAGTGGTATATTAATCTGGACACCTGGGATGATTTTTAAGTCATCTTAAGTAGTCTTATACTTACACAAAGGCAAAATAATGGTGTTGTACTCACTTAAAACTTTATATACATGTGAATGTGTATTTAGCTAATGGATGAAAAATCCCTCTTTCCTATTGAAAAGACATGCATTCATAATTTAATCAAATGAAATATCTAAATTTCAAACATACTTCTTTGCATTTATCATTTAAGTGTGCTAAGACATACATTATATGTATAGGTATGCTTAGGATTTAACCATATGCATGATATACATGATGGAAACAAATGAATAAACATGTGTTATGTGATGGTAATTCATTCTAATTAGTCTTAAGATGTCTTTCTTATTGAATAAGGGCATTTAGAGTGAACCTAAACTTAGGATTGATTAAAATATATAACAAGAAATTCACTAAAGGAAATTGATTAATTAACTTACTTTAGAAATGACTTAAGGTATGGATGAAAGAGAGATTTTCTCTCTTTCTTCTCTTTACAACACTTAGTTGTTAAGTGTAAGCCATATGAAACAAGAAAAAAGTAAGATCTTCAAATCAATTAAATCACTTAAAGAGAAATCAACCTTTTATAAATTAAATCCCTCACACTTAGTGAATTATAACCCTAAAGCCAAGTTAGGACATACCACATAAGCTTTAATTCACACACATTAGACTAAGTCACCATTTCTAGCTTTATGTTAGGTGGTGTATGGTTTGATGTATGCTTATTTTATGATGTATTATAGATGGATGTTGTATGTATGTAGTTTGGATGTTAGGTGATAATATAATCATATTTTCTATAGGTTGTGCTTAAGACTAAATAAAAATATACAAATGTTTTGCTATTTGCTTAGCTCCTAAGCATAATCCAGACAGGGTTGGTTACCTATGGGTAAGTCCAAATTGTTCATATAACTACTTGGGTTGTATGGTGTGTTTAGCTAACATATGTTTTACAGGTGTAGGTATATTTACTTTCCTTCTTTTAATGTAATCTTGCGTTAGGATTGGGATGAGTGTTATGGGGGATTAGGATGAGCATTGGTTATAAGATAAAGTCTTATGTACCATGTGATGCCTTTGGAGCAAGCACATTCAAATCAAGCCAAAAGAAAGAAAGAAATGGAGAAAATCAAATGGAGAAATGGAAGATGAAGAAATGAAGAATGAAGACCCCCATAAAATTCATCATTTGTAATTTTAATTATTCTCTTGTAAATAAGTTGCATAAGGGTAGAGCTCAGCAACCCACATTTCTTTTTGGGTTGTACGGCGGAACCCTACCGCATCAACCTTTTATTCTTTTGTGATAGCTTTATAAAATTGTTTAATGTTATGTTTAGCTTGTGCATTAGAAATGGCATGCCTCTTCATAATTTCTTTATGATTGGTGTTTGTTGTATGGCCTGGATGTGATTAGGCTCCTAGGATAAAAATTAATTTTTCTACCCAAACAAAAAACTCATAACTAAACCTTTAAAATAACTCATAACATTATATAAATGCCTAGGCATTAAATCAAGATAATAAAATATTTAGCAACCCCTTAGCTAGATGTTGTATGTTTAATATCATGCATAATCATCTTATTCCACTCTTGTTAAGAGAGGGCTTCCATCTTTGCTAGATAGTAAGGGCTTAACCTTTGAGAGCCTTTGATGAAAGAACACCTCTTTCCTTTTTGATTTGGCCCATAATCAACTTATCATGCATTTAGGCATACAAAATCCCATAGCTTGTGTCAAAATAAAGATTCCTAAATTAAATAAAATTGATACAAATTTGCATTAGATTTAAGTCATTATTCATACCTCTCATGCGCTAGTCTCTTAGGGAGTGGGTTTAAGGACTTAGTTTCTTTTTCAAAATAATAATAGCCTAGTGATCTTGTAAAAGCATATGACTTGCCTACATGGATTTAAAATGTAGGGGGAGTTAGTTGGCTATCACTCCAAGCATCATAAGTCTAGTAGTCAGGTGGTTTACCCTCTCTTGTGGAGGTAAATCATATACCCACTTTTGCCTTAGATTTAGGTCATGCTTTGGCCCTCGCCAAAGCTCTCTAAATTTAGGATCGAGGTTACTATTTTCTGTGGGCTACGAGCATAAATTCTCACCTCTTAGATATTTCTTTAGTCTTGTATTGTGGAATTATAAGTCCTAGGTTTCTAATTAAATTTCAAATCAAATAAATAAATCTCCTCAATTTCAAATATATAAAGCCCAATAATATGATATATTAGAGTGTTGATTAGGTTTCCTAGTATCATGAGCACTCCCTACTCATCTCCTTTGATTTTAGAAATAACTCTTCCCCTTTGATCCATCCCACTTAATCTTCTAAAACACAACTAATTTATTAATAGTCCTATTTTTTGAATTCTTTGGAGACAATAATCACTTACTTTAATCGAGCGTATTCTTAAGGGATTCATTTTTCTTAAGATGTAATTAACTATGGGGCTTGCCCCCATAGGAAACTTTAGAATCTAGTCTAAATAAACCCAAATTTATTTATCCATGTAAAGTAAGGGAAAATTTCTAGTATATTCGAAGACTCATCATGCCTTAGGAGTCCTTATTAGGTGATTAGGTCCATTGTAGGGTAGTAACTTATATCTTTCAATATAGTATACTATTTCTTAATTTCATACCCGATCACCTCAATAAGTACACCCTTAGATCTACGTGGTATCCCCTCCCCCCATATACAAATGATTTGAAAATAAACACCACATGTGGTGAAGAGCTTAAATTATGAAAATCACTTTGAAGACTTGAGAATTGTATTGAGAGAATCAAAAAATATGATCTCAAGATGAATCCTCTAAAATGTGCATACGATGTATCCTCCAAAAAATTTCTTGGGTATATTGTATTTAGAGGAATTGAGATCGATCTTCCTAAAATCAAGGCAATTATGGAGATGCCTCCGTTAAAGAGTTTGTGTCAGCTCCGTTCTTTACAAGGATAGCTTGCATTCATCTGATGATTTTTATCAAACCTATTAAGACACTATCAACCATTTACAAAGTTAATGAAAAAGAATGCTCCATTCAAATGGGATAAGGAGTGCCTAGAAATATTCAATAGCATTAAAAGCTACATGTTAAATTTATCAATCCTTGCAGCGCTTACTCCCGAGAAACCCCACATTCTATAGATAGCTACATTAGAAGAATCCCTTGGAGCATTATTGGTGCAACAAAATAAATAAAATAAAGAGAATACTCTTTATTACATCAGCTAGAGGTTGACAGGAGCAGAAATGAGATACTCTCCGATAGAGAAGCAATGTTTGGCATTGATCTTTGTAGTCCAAAAGCTCTATCATTATATGTTATCTCACAAAATTACCTCATCTCAATGATCGATCCACTGAAGTACTTGATGATAAGGCCAACATTGACAGTCGCAAAGATGGGCGATACTTTTACAATTTTATATCACATATGTTCCGTAGAAAATAGTAAAGGGACAAATTTTAGCAAATTTTCTTGTTGCGCATCCTATTCCTGCGAAATCACCTCTTAATGATGATTTACCTGATGAGCACATTATGCTCATTCATGAAAGAGAAAAATAAAAAATTTGGAAAATATACTTTGATGGAACCTCATCGATCAAACAAGTCCAACCCCTAAATTTCTCGAAGCAAAAGTAGAAATCAGTATCATCTTCATAACACTAGAAGGATGAATAATGAGATGATCTTATGGGTTAACCAAACCAAGAACTAATAATGAAGCTGAGTATGAAGTATTGGTAGCAGGTCTTGAAGAAACTATTTTTTTAGGCATTCAAAATTTACATATTTTTGGAGATTCTCAGCTTATTATAAATCAAGTACTTTGCATCTATAAAATCAGTAAGCTTGAGTTAGCTTTTTACAACAAGCGAGTTCTTGAGCCTATGAAGTGAATACCAAATATCACACTAACTTGAGTCTGATCTAAAAATAGTAAAGTAGATTATTTAGCAAAATTAGCTAAGGAGATGGAAAGTATGAATGGTAATTATGTCACAATCGAGATATTTACTCAATGAGTTCTAGAGCCAACAACGTATCAATCCCTGCAGGTAGAGGGGTTATCAAATTTGATCCAGCAGGATGCGACTCAAGTTGCTCCTCATACTTTTCAAAATCAACAAGGAATTATACCCAAAAGAGCTAAGAATGACATTGGTTCAGAAAAGTAGTGGAAAGCCTTTATTATAGAAGAGCCACATGATTAGAGCCAGTCCTTCATCGACTACTTAAAGAAGAAAAATTATCAAATAATAAATCACTGGAAGCTCAAATTGAGAAGAGAATGTTGCACTATACTTTCATTGACAATACTTTATATCATAGATCCTTTGAACAAATGTGGCTACGATGCTGTGATGAAAATATTATATCTCTGCCTTCATCTATTCCCTTTCAGAAAAAGAGGATAAATAAAAATAGAGATATAAAACACCTTGTTGGGATGCCATGCAGATTCTAGATGTTCTTATTAGGTTGATCAGGTATGACATTGAGGAGAGGTGTACTATCTCGAAAGATAGAGATCACCACCCTACAATGGACCTAATCACCTCAATAAGGCCTCCAAAGGACTATGGGTCTTTGGAATATACTAGAGATTCTTCCTACTTTACATGGAAAAGTAAAGTAGAGTTTATTTTAAACTTGGTTCATTAAGTTCCCTACAAGAGCAAGCCTGTATAGTTAATTACAGCCTAAGAACGGGATTCCTTAAGAATACTCTCGATTAAGGTAAATGATTATTGTCTCCAAAGATTTTGAAAAGGTAAGACTATCAATCAATTGAGTTTTTTTAGAAAACCAAGTGGGATCGATCAAGAAGAGAGAGTTCTTATCGAAGGCAAATGAAAACAAGTAGGGGATGCTTAAGATACTAGGAAGTCTAGTAAGCACCCCAGACTATCCTATGGTTGGGCTTTATATTTTTAAAATTAAATTAATGTGTTTTAGTTAAATTTTTATTAGAATGCTAGGGCTTATAGTTCTTTGATACAAGGTCACAAAAATGCCTAAGATGTGAGGATTTATGCTTATGGCCCACAAACAGAAGTAGCAACCTCTAAACCTAAATCTATGGAGCTTTGGTGAGGGCCAAAAAATATGACCTAAATCTAACACAAAAATGGGTATTTGGTTTACCTCCACAAGAGAAGATAAATCACATGATTGTTGGACTTACAATCGCCTGGGAGTGGCCACCAACTAACTCATCCTAAAATTTTAAAATATGTAGGCAAATCATATGTTTATGCAAGATAACAAAGTTGTTATTTATTTAGAATGAGACTAAGTCCTAAAACACACTCCCTAAAGAGACTAGATCATATAGGGCATGAATTCATGACTTAAATCTAATGCAAATTTTTCATATGTTTTATTTTCATTTGGTTAATCATTTGACTCAGGCTATAGGATTCTTTATTTCTAATGCATGAGAAATTAGATTATGGGCCAAAATCAGCAAGATAAGGAGGTGTGTTTCCACCATGGCTTTCACAAGTCAAGCCAAGTTCTCTAGCAAAGATGGAAGCCCTCCAATCAAGAGTGAAATAATATGCTTTTATGCATGATGTTAGAAAAGAAAGTACACATCCAGCTAAGGGGTTGCTAATTCTTTTTTCTTGATTTTAACTTAGGCTTTAAGTAAGGTTATGAATTATTTATTTTTAATTTTGAGTTGATTAATTTGGTAAAAGATTTATTTTTCATAAGAGCTTAATCGTCATCTAGGTTATACATCAAGTTAAGAAGAAACTAGAAAACATTGTCATTTCTAATGTACAAGCTAAACAAAATATCAAACATTTTATAAAGCTAACGCAAAAGAATAAAAGGCCATTTATGGTCAGGTACCACTACACAAACCCGAAAATAAATCGGGTAGCTGACCTCTACCCTTATACAACTTGGATTAAAAATGAACTAATTACAATTTAGCAAGGAATTCATGTAATGGGGGGTCTTCATTCTTCACTTCTTCTTTCTTCTTTTCTTCTTTCTTCTTTCTTCTTTTGGTTCCTTCTTTTAGATGGTTGGAATGTAGTTGCTCCAAAGGCTTCACATGGTACTTAAGATGAAATCTTATGACCAATGCTCATCCTAATCCCCCATAACAATCATTCCAAAATCTTAATTGCAAAATTACATGAAAAGGAAAAGTAAATCTAACTAACACCTACGAAATAGAGATTAGCTAAACAAATCATACAAATCCCAAGCATGTATGAGCACATATTGAACTTAGCACCCCACACATGAGTAACCAAGTCCACTTGGCCTATTGGATTATTTAGAGGTATAAGCACCTACATAGCAAAAGCATTTATATTTTTATTTATTACAGCGCCCCTTAAGCACAGTCCCCTGCATAAGATGATGATTAGACTAAATTATCCCACCATTCAGTCTATGCACATACACCCTAACATTCAGACTAAAACATTACATCACAAAATAAAAGTAAAGCATCAAATCATGCACCACCCTAACCTAAAGCTATAAATGGTGACTTAGTCTAATGTGTGTGCCATTTAAGGTTTGTGTGGCATGCTTAGCTATGGCTTTAAGGCTTAAATTTTTTAAGTATGAAAAATGTTCAACTTAGATGGGTGGTCTTATTCAAGTTGTTTAGTTGATTTAGTTAATTTTTATTTGGTGATTTTTTTAAGTTTGAATGAACGTATAATTAATTACTAAGTTATAAAGAGAAGGAAAAGAAAAGAGAAACTTCTCTGTCCTTCCCTACCTTAAGTAATTTCTAAAGTATATTCATGTTTGATTTTGTTTAATGAATATTTTTTTATATGTTTTAATTAATCCTAAGTTTAGATTAACTCTAAACAAACCTATTCAAAAAGAGAGGCATTTTAAGATTAAGTAAAGTAAAATAATATCATAAAACACACATCACTTTATTTCTTTCCCAACATATATATCAATCATATGAATGAATCCTAAGCATATCTATATAAACAAATGAGAATGTTTAGCACACCTTAATGATGAATGCTAAGTAGTGTTACTTAAGAAAATTTGGATGCTTTATGATACATGATTTTCATTAAGTAGAAAAGGGGGTATTTTTTATCCTTTATTCATATGCACATGTGTATGTATGAAAGGCATAAGTGAGTATGGCCATTATTTGCCAGGCGTGTAAGGTACAAGACCTACCTAGGGCTACTTAAAGCCTAGCAACCCCAGGGTTGTCTAGGCTAATATACCACTTTCCTTAAATGCATATGCATGTATAAAAGAAATAAATGAAAAAAAGGAAGATGCAAAAGTTTATAGTTATTTGATTTTTGATTTGGTTGTTTAATTTATATGTATGATATGAAATTCCTTCTTAAGTCATGACATAGGAGTGTATTGGAATGGATTTGAGTAAGTGTTATGTCCTTTTCAAATGGACTATACTCCTTGCCAATCCTATACAATTCTATGTTAAGAAAGAGAGAGAATCAAAGACACATAATACATATATTTATATTTATCACATGCAGGCTTATAAATAATTATAAGTAGCATACCTTTAGTTTTAATGTTTGATTTATAAATTTTGAAAATAATTTTGAATTTAATAGTGATAATATTCATTCATATTCTTACTTTAGCCAAAACATGCAATTTGACATAAAGAAAATATTTTATTTTAATTTTGATTTTTAAAAGGAATGAATGCATGATTTTCATATGGAATACACATGTAGCATTCTAGAAAAGAAATAAAGTGATGAAAGCAATGTAAATTCATTCAACCTAATTAATTCTAAAGACAATCCTATGGAATAGAATTATTTAAAGCAAAGACAATTTGTTTTAAAGAGAGTTTGAATTTTATTTGAGTTTGATTTTAATTTGAGAAATGTGAGATGAGTTTGCTAGTCCTAACCCATTCCCACATGTGTATGTTATTTTTGTTTAATTTTTAGATGATTAGGTCAATTTTATGTTTAGTTAAGTTACGGTGTACATTAAGTGTATTAATTATCCCTTACCTATACCACCTTAGCATAGTTAACCAAATAATTATGAGCAAATGATATGACATAAAATCACACAAAAAATTTAAATTAGCAATGCACCTAGGAAGAAAAGGGCCTAATGCATTTGGCTCACAATTAATTATTAATTAAGCTAAAGGGTTTAAGTTAAGTACTTTCATAACCCTTCCCACACATGTGGATTAGATTTTGATTTCCTTAAGCCACTTAGGTTATTAAACACATAAGCATCTACCCAAGATGGATTGATTAAGTTCTGGAATGTTTTGAAAATTTTATCAAGTTAATTAAGTAAGTAATTAGTGGATTAACCCTTAATTGAATTTAGATTAAGGAAGAGAAAAGGGGTTTAAGGAATAGCTTAGGAAAAATATCCCAAAATTATTTCCTAAACCTCTTGATCACTCAAACCAAACTTAATTAACTCAATCAAGGGTTTAAACCACTATTCAATTAATACTTAATTTAATTACATTAAGAGGTAATTAAGGATTCAAATTGATCCCCCTAATTAATTCATCAATAAATCCCAAGAAAATTATGGGAGGCAGAGGTCATTCCCCTAAATGCACATGAGAAGTTTGAGATTAATCAGTAGGAAAATTAGGGTGTAATTAGGGTTATTAGGTTTTCATTAAAACCCAACTTAACAAAAATATACTATTTAAGATCTAGTGAAATTAATTTTAGAATATTTTCCTATAAATTATCTTTCCAATGCTTTTTACCTTATATTTTTATGATTTTTTTAGAATTAGTTATGCAATTATGAAGATTCAGTGATTGAGGATAATTAAATAATTCCCTAATTAAAATAGCTAATCCCGTCGGAGCCACGTGGAGGCTGACGTGGCATGCACTTTCCATGTGGAATGATGGGAGAGGCTATTTAAATTATCACATCATAGTGCCACATCAGTGGTGGCGCTACGCGCTTTCTCCCCATCCATCCAATCAAGGATCAGACGGTTGAGAGTAAGCCCATGATATTAAAGGATTAAATCGAATATCCTACGCATCTTGATCATGGTTGTCCATCCAAAATGCATGAATGGATGGCCCATGTTCCATCCCTAACCTTCCCTATGGGAGATGGCCACCGTCCATCTTCTAGGGAAGATCCAAGCTCGATTTATCTCAAAATGAAACCAAATTCAACCCACACTATCTAAAGAGTAAAGGGGAACACATCCAATGGCTAACTTCTCATGAGGTGAGAATTTGTTTCACAAAGGACCACACCATGGCTAAATTAAGCTTGGATAAATATCATACCACACTGGAGGCTATCAACTCGCTCGAGTTTGATGAGGTAGCTTCGTCTAGTGGAGATGAAGCCCTGTTAAAATTTTTAAGCTTGGGGTCGAGTAGATCTCTCTATGGACCAAGCTCTTCTTCAATTAGTCTCAATCTTGACCAAGAGCACTCCTCGCTTGCCTTAAGAACATGGGAAAAGTTAGACAAGTTTGATTGAGTCCTCTGATGAAACTTGCAAGAGGAATTAGCTTGATATGGAGTATTGACTAAGTTGGAATTTCACTTGAGCTCCCTTTTCACTCTAAGAAAATTGACAAATGGGAAAATGGAAGATGCTTACGAAACCTTGGGGAGCTTGGAATCACCTCCTCTGAGTTCCTATGCTTCAATCGAATAAGGGAGAATGAAATTCAAATGGAATTAGGGGGAGTATATCTCCCCCTAAGTGAATCGACCACAAGCTTCCTTGACATTTTGATTCAATACACCTCCTTGAGTGGGTTTGTTAGGCTGTTAGAGGTGGCATGGCATTGAGGTCGTGAGGAGTGGAGTGGTGAAGCTTGTGCTTAATTGAGTGGAGGAAGGAATTCTATGTGCTCAATTTGAAGGAAGTAGTCAGTTTTGACCTTGGATTGGGTTTGGCTGACCCAAACCCAATGGGTCATGTGCACCATGTCCATTAGTGATCATTTGGTCCATTAAGAGGATGTCAAGTGTCCATGAAAAGGAATTGACCAAATGCCAAGTGGCTTTGATTTTAGGTTACCCTATGGCCTAAGGGTAAAAATGGTCATTTGACTTGATTTTAGTTTGAATATGTTTGGTATGATTGAAAAATGAAGCCAAGTTTTCATTGAATTTGCAGTTATGATATGATTTGGCTCCCATTTAGGTCAAAATGGGTCAACTTAGGTCAAGTTGACCAATTAGTCAAATTGGACGAAACCAAGGTTGGGTCAAGTTCATATGACCATTTGAAATATGTTGGCATCATTGGTTTGGTTCAATTTGATTTATATTTGAATTTGATTCATTTGATTTCATTTAGGTCAAATGGGTCAAGTTGACCAATTTGACCCATTTGACCTATTTGGGTTAGTTCATGGGTTGGTTTATGTTTGGTTAATCATTTTAAATGGATTAGTATCTTTTTTCCAATCAATTTGGTTTATATTTGTATTTGGCTCAATTTGACACTTAGGTCAAGTTGGGTTTAAGGTCAATTGGGCTAGGTTAGGTCTAGTTGGCCAATTGGGGCTTTGGTCAAGTTCAACAAGTGATTTGGAATAAACTTGACTCATTAGTTTCAATCATTTTGGCTTAGATCAAGTTTTAACACATTTTGACTTTTTAGATCAAGTTGGGTCAACTTGGGTCAAGTGGCCAATTGGGCTAGGTTAGGCTCAAATGATGACTTGGTCAAGTTCAAAATTGGTCATGAGTGAGTTTTGATCAATGGTTTCAATAAATTTGGCCTATGGTGGATTTTGGCTAATTTAGGTTTCATTTTGGCTAAGTTTTGACTTGGTCAACCCTTAAGTTTGACTTGGTTTGACTTGGATTGACTCAATTTGAATGATTGATCATCTTATGATGATTGTTGCTCACAATGTGAGGCTTAGGTGGGCTTAGTTCAATCCAATTTGGTTAGGATTAGAATTTGGCTCAAAAGGATACTTTAGGTCACTTTGGGTCAAGTGAGCTTAAGTAGGTCAAATGGCTAGGTCAAAGCTTGATTTGAGTTTGATTGAACTCACATATGGACTTATGATTGAAATATATATCCATTTGCAAGTGGTTTGAAGTCAAATAGGTTTTGATCCACTTGACAATTTCAAGTTCAAAGGGTGAACATGAGTTTGACTTGGGTTTGATTTTTTTGAATTTAGTTTTGGTATGGTGATTGAAGTTTATGTTTATATTTGATTCGTGATTGTAGGATTGATTGAATCATGAAAAAAAATCAAGAGTTTGGCTTAATTTGAATTGGAATTGCCTAAGTTCAAGAGTTTGACTTGAAAGGCTTAGGTTGAATTTTGATTGAATTTGGATTTGATTTTTGAATTGATTTTTGGATATTTGAATTTATATTTCATTCATATATGTGAATATAAATGAGAATATAAATGGGTTATGAAAAAATTTCATGAATTTGAATTGATTTAGATTTTATTTAGGCTAAGTCCATAAGAGGGAATCAAAGGATTTAGGAAATATTTTTGATTTGGATTTGAATTTTGGATTTAGTTTGATTGACTTGAATTCATATTTCATTTATATAAGTGAATATAAATTAAAATATAAATGGGTTGTGAGAAAAAAAAAACCCTTGAGTTTGAATTGATTTAGATTAGATTTGAGCAAGTCCATAAGGTAGAATCAAAGGGACTTAGGAAATATTTTGGGTTTTGGAGTTCAATCATGGGTTTCAATTATTTGGAATTGATTCATGATTTGGGAGAATCCATTGAATTGATTTGAGTTTTGATTTGGAATTGGTTTGATATGAGTTTGGAATTTTGACTTGAAAGAAGGAAGTGAGGATTTGGTTCAAGCTATAGGGGCAAATCTTCTAATACCCTAAGGCATGACCTATTCTACTGCTAACTCTTCTAAGTCTCTGTATATAGTGTTCACCTAATCACTAGGTCTTAAGACTAAGGAACTCTTAAAGTATAAGAGAAGTCCTATGTCTAAGATGGAGGGGTTGAGAGCTCATTCTAAAAATAAGGCCAACAGATGCCTAAATACTGATGAAGCTAGCAAAGTAATGGTTGAAGTTCATGAAGGATTTTCTGGTGCACATCAGTCAAGTCCCAAGATGGTAGTAAAGATCAGAAGGATGGGCTATTATTGTCCATCTATGGTGAGAGACTATATCAATCATGCTAAGAGGTGTCATGAATGTCAAGTACATGGGAATATAATCCACCAACCTCCAAATCCATTACACCCAACAATAGCATCCCGACCATTTGAATGTTGGGGCACATATGTAATTAGACCGATTGATCCGCCTTCATCAGCTGGACACCGCTTCATCCTAACAGCAACTGATTATTTCTCTATGTGGGCTGAAGCTACCCCCATTTAAAGAAGTTACTGTTGATCGAGTGATTTACTTCTTTACGCATAATGCGGTCTATATATTTAGAGTATCGCACCGAATAATTTCTGATAATGGCACAGCTTTCAAAAATATAAAGATTTATAGATTCGTCGATCGACATTAAATTGATTGGTGATATTCTTCAATATATAATCCAAGGGAAAATGGTTTGATAGAAGCCTTCAATAAAACATTGGTCAAACTGCTCAAGAAGATCCTCACTAAAAATAAGAGAGAATGGCATACCAAATTGATATAGCCATTATGGGAGAATCGAATTACCCATAAGACGTGACTAAAGCCACTCCTTATTCATTGGTATTTGGAACCAGGTGGTTCTTCTGCTTGAAGTTGAGTTATCATCACTTCGAATAACGATCCAATAAAACCTAACTGAAGATCAAAATGCTCATTTGAGAATGGAGGAACTTGACGTACTTGATGAAGTTAGATTACAAACTCATCAAAATCTGGAAGTTTATTGAGCAAAGATGTTGAGGGCTTTTGACCATATAGTGTGCCCTTGAACATTCCAAAAAGGAGAATTGGTTTTGATGCTAAGAAGACTAATTATTCCTGATCAAAAATTCGGTGGAAAATTTGAGCCTAATTGGGAGGGCCCTTTTTTCATTGAAAAAGCGTATCAAGGAGAGGCATACCAACTCATCAACCTAAAAAGTGAAAGACCAATGCCGTCAACTAATGGTCGATACCTAAAAAAATATTATATATGATAAATACATTCTCGAGTTATAATAGAAATCCCCCTGAAAGATAGAGGCATTTTTTTAGTATATTTATTTAGGTTGACATTGTGTTTCATGTCGAGATTCCTAAATAAATATACTTACTCAAGATAAAAAAAATTTGTGAAAATTCCCTTATTACACATGGGGTATTTTTAGATTTTTATACATAGATGAAATCAATGTTACATGTTAAAACTCTCTTAAGATAAAATATATCATCTCAAATATTAATATATTTTCTTAAATTATTTTAGAGATTTTTTTAAAGTGCATTAGAATTTTCCTTGCAAGACAGGGGGTTTTTATATATTTAGCTAAGTTGACATCGTGCTATAAGGTGAGATCCTCAAATATATCCTAATTCAGGTTGACATCAAGCTTTACATCAAAATCCCTGAATATATTTATAATTCTTATTGTCAAAGCTACAGGTTCTTGCAAGAATAAAAAGAAACTATTTTACGAATGAAAAGACAACCCTAAATGTTAAAAAAATTTCTCCAATATTCATCAAATGTATGAGTTCAAGTTAGAAGAACTCCCAATTTCGAAAGCTTCAATCAACTTAGTTGAAAAATATCAACCTCTACATCCTAAAGTCTAGGACATGGATGGATTCTAAAGGTCGAACTCAATAACCCCATAAATAGCTAAGTTGCTGATGCTTTTCTCACTCAACAAGCTGCAAGAAAAGGTCACAGTGAAAGAGCCCTCATTCGTTAGTCTGGTGACCAAATCACTTTCCCATCATAACTTAAGTTGAAGACTCAAGTAGGTTCTAAAGGTCAAACTCAACATGTCTATAAATGGCTGAGTTGTTGACGCTCTCCTCACTCAACAAATAAGAAAAAGCCACAGTAAAAAAGCCCCTGCATGTTAATCCAATAATGATAGATGTTCAATCACAAACCAGATCCAGTTTAGTGACTACAAGCAACTAGAATCCAAGAAATCTTTCTACTTGATCGATAGACCAAGATAATCTGAGGAAACAAGTCTCAATTTAAAGCTGCCTCAAATTAATCTCTAATATTGCCTGTAGGGTGAATTTTAATATATTCTTAAATGATCTAATCAAGCATAAAGCATAGATCAAAGCCAATCTCCTCATCAAGTCATCCAAAGCAAAGCATAGGGCCAAGGAAGCAATTTCATAGTTCATACAAAGTAAATAGTTGAACTAAAGGAATTCTATAGTTATTTAGTCTATTAAAGCATGCATTACAAGGCTGATAACTTAACATTATATACTTAATATAAGCTAAAAGGATGGGTCATCTATACGCACCTTTCAACAAGTCCGTTAAAGCAGCAAGCATAGGACTGAAGATATACGTGCACTTTCTGACAAGTTAATATGGACATATCAGATCAATCCTTCATCAAGTCCATCAAGCTTAAAACTAGGACAGAAGGAATTCCAAATCTCAAAATGCGTAAACCAATTCCTCCATCAAACCTAACCAAGCACGATGCTAGGGTCGGAGGAAACCCAAATCTACAACAACATAGAAGAAAGAGATCTTCAACAAACTCATGGAAGCAGAGAGTAAATGGTGGAAGAGCTTTTATCCATCTGACAAGTCGAGCTTGATAAATTAATCAATCATGCCATTTAACTTGTCTAAACACAAGGCATCAAACTAATGACAAGTCATATCAAAGCCCCATAAGCTATTGAAATGGAAGCTAAAGTGATCTAAGATTCATGGTCAACTCGAAGGGTCAACTAGTTTTCAACAAACATGACTTGCTCATGCGCTAGTCATATTTGTTGGGGGGCATTTGTTGACCTCGATTTACCTTCCAAAAAAATTGCTCCCGCTCTTCACTCGGCTCTTCCTCAACCACAAGCAATCGCAAGCCTCATCTCCTTAAAACTGCAAGGAACAGAATGACTCCTCATTCACTTTCCACCTCTCATCCGGCTTCCGTTTTCCAGGATCCTCACTGATTGAAACTCTTACTCACGATCCCCTCTTCATCACATCTCCTCAATAGAAGGTAACTCATTCCCTTGATTTAAAACCCTCTCCCTTTCATTAATTTCTCTCCCTACCGGATGTTATGTAACCGGCTCTCGCTGTTTCACTATCCACTTCATCAACCACAAGCCACGCACAAAACTCCTCTCCTTTCCATTCATTTCCCATTCTCCACTGAGCGCATCGATAATTACCGAAGCTCCTCTCCATTCATTCGATCTGATCCTCCCATTTTCTCTCAAATCTGTCAGATGTCCAACAAGATCAAGAAATGAACCCCTCCTTCCACTATCATTTGTCCCTTGGTTCGAAGCCCACACAGCTAGCCGAAGTAACACTAGCCGAGCCTTCCTCTTTCTCTCTCTCTCTCTCATTATCTCTCTATCTCCCTCTCTCTCTCTCTCTCTCTATGATTTTAAAAAAATCAAAAAAAAATATGTGAGATAAGAGAAGAAAAAGGAGAGTGATTTCATATTATCTTGCACATTGTGTTATTGCCTCGCATCGACGCAAATGTATAAAATGTGTAAGAATGTGAATGTGGAAAAATATATATGCTCCTTTTTGCAGGTTTCAAGACCCCGCTAATGCCCAATAGAGTGTAGTGGGTGCAAAGAGATGGCTGTGGTGTTGCAAGACACCGCTCGCTATGCTCAATAAGGTGTACTGAGTAAGCCAAAACTGTTAGATGCGGCACCCCTATGCCAAAATACTGCTGAAATTTGGTCAAATTTGTTGTACTTAACAAAAAAATTTAATCATTTAACATTAAGTTAAATATAAAATATAAAGTCCTGAAGAAATGAATTTGAAATTAAATTTAAATAAACTTAATAAATATTAATATCATATGAGAATATACTAAGTAAAAAAAAGAGTTCATTCATTTAGTTTATTGTCAAATGAATGCTTAAGTCCATTATTTTATATATTGAAACAAATGAAAGTGTTCAAATAGAATATAAGTGAGGTTTGAAACTAATAAAAAACCTACAATAAATTTGAAGTTTAGTTTTCAAATAAATATAAAACTTAATGTGGTAAGGATGAATCTAGAGGGAGTTTAATAGCTCTAACGTGAATAAGAATGTGATTACAATCTAGCCAATAAGCATCAATATGGTTTATGCAATAAAAAGAAGGTTACCATGGCTTATTCCAAGTGAAATTGTTGACATCACTTTTGAAGTGAGGTCTCAACTTCCCCATTATAGATCTAGGACTCTTGCAGGCACTAAGAGTTTTAGTCTTAAGACATTTCAAATGATTAGGGGAATACTTAACCTTACCTTAGAGATTTAGAAGGGTTTATCATAGGATTAGACTATGCATTAGGGACTTAAGACAATAACTTACCCTATAGCTCAAATCCAGCCCATGTACATTCCTTCAAACTAATCCAAATCAAATATCAAATCAATTCCAACTCAGTTGATTTTCTCAAATCTCAAATCAATCCCAACTCAATTGAGTTTTTCAAACCCAAAAACAACTACAAATTCAATTCCAATCCCAAATGATTCAAATCCAAGATAAATTACAAATCCAATTCTAATTCCAAATGATTCAAATCTAATTCTAATTCCAAATGATTCAAATCCAAATTCAATTTTAAATCCAAAACCTTCCTAAGCCTTATGAATCACATCCATAAGATTAGCCAAACCCTTCAAATCAACCCAAAGCCAAGCAATTTCTTTAGAAATCACTTATTCCATCATTTATATTCACATTTATAAATGAAATTGGAATCCAAATCAAATGAATATAAATCAAACGAAATCAAAACCCCTTTTTCAAAATTTTGACCTACCTTAGACATTCAAATCACTCCTAATTCACATGATTCTCTCATGGATCATTTATATTTTCATTTATATTCATAAATATAAATCAAATATAAATTCAAATGGCCAAAATCAAATCAATATAAATTCAAAACTCAAATCCAAACCCAATTTATCCTTTAAGTCAATTTCTTGGATTTAGGCAAATCATTCTCAAATAAATCCAAACCCTTGGATATTCTCTTCAAACAATCTCTCCTTCAATCACATGCCTAAATATAAATATAAACTATAATCACCAAGCCAAAATCAAACTAACCCAAGTCAAACCAATGTTCATCCATTTGACTTGACATTATCAAATGAACCAAAATCCTTTTGACTCTAAACCACTTACAATTGGATTTATATTTTCATCATAAGTCCATATGTGAGTTCAACCAAACTTGAACCAAGCCATGATCAAGCTAATTTACCCTTTTAGGTCCACTTAATCCAAAGTGTCCTAAAGATCTTTTTTGAACCAAATTCTAATCCAACCCAAATTGGGTTGAACCAAGGCCATCCAAGCCTCACATTGTGATCAACAATCACCCTAGAATGATCAATCACCCAAATTGGGTCAAACCAAGTCAAACCTAGCCTTTGACCAAGTTAACACTTAGCTCAAATGAGACCTAAACAAGCCAAAATTTACTATGAGCCAAATTGACTGAAACCATTGAACTAAACCAACCCATAATCAATTATTAAATATGACCAAGCCCTCACTTGAGCCAAGACCAACCCAATTGGCCATCCTAACCCAACTTGATCAAATTGACCTAAAAAGCCAAAATGGGTCAAATCTTGATCTAAGCCAAATTGATTGCAACCAATGGGTCAAATTAATTCTAATTTGATTATTGAGCTTGATCAAAGCTTCAATTGCCCAATTAGACACAACCTAGCCCAATTGACCATGAACCCAACTTGAGCCAAAAGGTCAATTCAACTTGAAATCAAACTAAATCAAAATTGATTAAAACCAAAGCTTGCAATACATTTCAAATGATCAACCAAGTGTTGACCTTCATGCATGCGGCATAAGTCAAGTCGAGCTCAAAAGGAGAATTCGACAAGCTTCAGTGTGCAAATCGGAGCTGAAACGCACTCGACAATGTCAAAAATTAGTTGAAATGATCTCCAATCAATGAACGGACTCCACCATCACATTCAGAATGTCAAAATTAATCAGAATAGGCATCTTGCATGATTCAACATCGACCGATCAAGAAGGAGGGTCGCCAATGCGCTAACACATATATTGAGATCAGGAAGCCACGATGTTTTCCAAATGACCTTCGTTCATGAAATTGATCACTCTGTTAGCATCAAAACTTCAAAACCTATCAAATGAGACTGCTCATGCTCAATTTGGATGAGTATGTTGAATATCGAGCAATCGGATACATCAGCATGCAAATCAGAGTAGAAATTCACTTGACGGTATCAAAAATTAATTGAAATGACCTTTGATTGATGAACGGACTCCGCCATCATATTCAAAATGTTGAAATTGATCATAATAGGCATCTTGCATAATTTGATGATCGACCGATCAAGGAGGGTCGCCGATGTGCTGACACACATATCGAGGTCGGGAAGTCATGACGTTACCCAAATGACTCCCGTTCATGAAATTTATCCGTTAGTGTCGAAATATTGAAACCTATCAAATGAGACTATTTATGCTCAATTCAAACAAGTATGTGTGAATATCGAGCGAGAGAAAAGATTCATTCCACAAAGCCTTAAGCGTTGAATCAAAGTCTCCCCAAGATATTCCCATCCATTCTCGAGCTTCCTTGCTTCTCATTTCTCAGTTTTACTCAAAATTGGAATAGGGTAGATCAATCCTGAGCTCAACTCACTCAATCCTCAACCAAAGTGCAATTAACCTTGCACACACAATCCCTGGACCAAGGCGAGTTGAATTGAACCATTTCCCAAACCTCTAAGCAATGGGAAGTGCAACTTCAACCAAGACCAATCACCATTGAAGAGGAGCTTGGCCGATCGAGCAAACCACTTCAAATCAAGACCAGATTTCTTCAATAAGGCTTCATCTCTACTAGATGAAGCTACATCCTCCTTTGGAAGTGTTGGTGATATCCTCCATGAGGTAATTATTCAAAATCGAACTATAGAAAATTTTCAGTTGGTCCCTTTCGAATAGAATTGTCATCCCATACAATTTTGACCGTTGGATATGCATCCCCCTCCTTTTGAAGGTGTGGGACCATTTTGATCCCAATTCAAGCTCGGGTGAGCTCATTGAATGAGGAAAGATGTACAATATTCTTCTCTCGTCACTCGTGAAGGAGAAGGATCATATGTCATCCATTCTGCGTGAATGGAATGGACGGTCGTGATCAAATCGCACTTTAGATCTCTATGATTTCTTCTTGAATCGTGAGATTAATCTCGACTGAACATGCCTTAGGAGTCCTCATTAAGTGATTAGGTCCATTATAAGATAGTGACTTCTATCTCTCAAGATAGTATATTATTTCTTAATGTCATACCTGATCACTCTAATGAGTATATCTACGGATCTGCGTGGTGTCCCCTCACACAAACACACCCAACACAAAAATAAAAACTACAGAAATCAAAGAATGATCTGGATTGAACATGATCAAATTTAAGGGATTTATATGAAGCTTGATAGCTTATGTTAGCATGAGTGGGCTTTGACATCTTATTGAATAACATGAACAAGCTTCTTATTGATTATTCAAGGTGTCAACTTCATGAGCAAGTAACAAGCATAAATAGAATTAATTAAATACTTGGATAATTACATTTGATGTTGAATGAAATGAAGACCTTTCATGAACACAAATAGTATGTCAATCAATATAAGAAAGGGGTTTCTCAATAAATGTATGTCTCATGCTTAACCCTAATTGGATGAATTGAGAAGAGTTGAAGAAATTTGGGTAAAATTTACAAATAATTGATAGCTTGCCAATAGATTTGAATGTAGTTCTTGTAATATTTTACTTCAAGTAATCTGAGAAGAAATTTAGTTGAACAAATAATCAAATTACATGATACTTGCAATAACTTTGAAATCTAACTATGAAATGCAAATGCAATTCAAGCATGATTCAAGCAACAAGGCTCACATCCAATAAGCTAAGTTGACAGAGGTATAATAGCTCATCTATGGGTGGGAACGAAAGTTGAATATGATGATTAGCAAAGATATGAAATCCTATCAATAGGCATAAGCTAAATAGCCATTTTATTTTGCTATTAAATTAAATACAAGTAAGGTTGCAATATTTTGAATTACAACCTAAATCAAACACCAACAATGCCACCATATTCACAACACATCGTACAAGCGAACAGAATGTGTTAATTAAGGCTTTAATTGAACCCTTGCATATATTATAAAGTAGGATTAAAACTCAAATTCAAAGCCTTAAAATTATGCAAGCATTCATAAATATACCTGCATGTGCTCAGACATAGAGATTTAATGTGCAAATTCTAATGTCTGAAAAGGCTGCGCATATTAAAATTGAGAATTAAATTAATATGAAATTAATCTCATAATTCAAAAATAAAATTATCTTAATTATTAAATACTCGCATGGACCCCGACATTATGCTGAATATTTAGATTCAAGTGTCTAAGGATGTTGTACGAGTTGCTTCCCAATTGGGTCTTAGGACCGGGTCCAAGTTAACAAAACCTAAAAATCTACTAATAATAATATTATAAGAATTCTAACTCCATAAGACATCTAAGAAGCTAATTCTGTCATATGGCAATAAATCTGATCTATTATTATTAAATTAATAGAGTCGGCAGAATTTGAAACAATAAAATATTTACCCCGATGATAGCTGTGTTGAATGAAGATTTAAATCGGAGGGGATACTTTTTATCAAAATTTAATTGTAATTTTAAATTAAATTAATGTAAATTAAATATCAATCCAAATGCAAAATCTAATATATCATTAAGTGTTAAATACTTAAATAAAATTCAATCTTTAAAGAACTTAAAGCTATAACTCAATCCACCTTCTGCAATGATTTGTCAAATGTGACAAATTAAAAAAAATTCTAGCTCACAAAGGAGCCAATGTCAAATCAAATGTATTTTTATATTCACTCTCAATTAATCTCATGTCAATAAAGACGTGGCCTGTATCCCTGACTGCATGGCTTGGCTAGTAGGCTCCACATATGATGCACGTGAGAACTCGATGGTTACCATTAAATGACACCATTATATTTACCACGCAGTAGATTCTCCCAATGGCTCTATACCTTGAGATGTGAATCATAGGGTACACCTGATAGAGCAAAAATCCCTTTGTTAGCTAAGGTGGACTTAAATATGTCTTCTTAGACAAACATCACCGAGGTCTATAAGGATTACTTGGATGACATAACCCATGGCTGTTGATAAGGATCCTTCTGTCAGGTTGGGTCGACTACCTCCTCTTACTAAGTAGACTAGGGATCACGACAGCCCGGGATGACGAAACCATGGATCTAGATCGGGCACGTCATCATTCCCTCAACCATCCGCTTTAAGTTAAAATGATGAATTTCATAATCTTAAATTTTAAACTCCACATGTTGCTACTATACGCTACGCATTAAGTGACCTAACGACTAGCCTTAATTGAAAGTTCTCTCTCACTTATTGGAGGGGTAATTAACTATAGGTGTTTGCACTTATAGGAAACCTAAAACCAGATCTAAAGTCCTCACAAAATGAGGATGAAATCTCTAAGTAGTGTCTTATCTACTATTCCATCTATCTGTTGAAAATGTCATCGACATCAAATCATACTCTTCTTCATCGAATTTTCGATATATATATATATATATATATATATATATATATATATATATATGAAGTTAACTTCTTATGTCATTGGCATAAAAATTCATAGAAACATATCACTAAGAATATTGGGTTCATCTAAGAGCAAGCCTATATTAGAAATATTAGGGTATTTATGTTGGGAGAATAATTGAGATAATCTAATCAAATTCAAAACAACCAAAAAATAAAAGAGCGAGATGAAAATCATAATTTATGTGAAAAACTAAAAATTGGGAAAATTATGGAGCCTCGCCACACCAAGAAATCCACTATAAAAATAAGAAGAATTTTAAAAATCACTCTTCACTCAAATCTCTTTAATAGTCTCTATGCCATGGCTCAGTCTAAAGCAGACACGCTTCACTTACACTAGACAATAAGAAAATAATTTCTTAAAATTATAGAAAACTATTTGAAAACTGACTTTGTCACTTTGTAGCATCGTGAGCGTAACATCTAGGCGTTAATCATGTAGTCAATCTAGCTCCTCTACACAAATTCTAGTGCTACACCACTACATCAAACTGTTGGCTTTTTTATTTTTCTAGTAAAATCCCAAGAATCCTAACACCAAGACAGTGGCCTTCTAGAATCAAGGCATTGATTTCTCTCTCTCCAAAGCGAATTCTTACCTTCATAGCATCATGGCATTGCAAATGTAGCACCTAGGTGCTGTACACCTAAAAAAAATTAATCGACGTAATCTAGATTGATATTTTGAAGGATGTATGGATACATAAATCAACATCAGGAGGTAGTAAGCAATCTAAAGTTGCATCTTCCATCATGCTTCTAACAGAATTCATCGGTTGCATATGGTTGAGCAATTCTATTTCAAATTTGCAAGTTTCAGAAAAACCTACAAGGACTTGAAGACAACTCTTTCTTCATCTCAAAATCAATCCATAGTTGAAGGTATATTTTCACTTAAACAAAAGTTACCATTATGTGATTAACTAGGTGATTAATTAATCAATCTATGATTTGATAACATTTACAAAATTAATACACTGGCCATCATGCTTTTATATACTGACTTGTAACCCAATATTTAATAAAAGGAAGTTAATCAAAAACATTTGTTGTCTTTATAACTTGGTAAATAAATATATATTACAAGAAGAAAAAAAAATTAATAAAACCCCTAATATTTAAATTGCATAACAAGTTGTATTTTTTTTTTTAAATTGTTTAAAGTAGCAAGTGAATATAATTCTTATAGACCCAAGACACGAGGATTTGGTAAGTCTTCTCGGTCGGATGATAGCTATCCCAAAACACATGCTTTGAAACATCAGCACATACTGATGAAGTCATGCTATTGCATAGCACTGAGACTTCGAGATCGCCAGTACCACAGCAGCCCCTCGTTGAGACCTCAAATCCTGCACAGTTTTTTACATTTGCAACTTTAAATATGAATAAAATGAGTTTATATCATTTACATATAAGTCTTCATATGTACAAATGCTTAGAAGAAAAAAAAGAGGATAGGATGAGAGTGGCTTACCATACTTAGCAGGTTGTTGAATAATATCAAATAGGATATCATATATGTCAACATAAGCGAAAAGCTTTCCGGGGTATTTAGAATTGAGCCCTTGGATTTCCTTGGCGAGGGCTGTGTTGTACATTTGAGCCATTTGGTTCTGATCAGAAGCACAACTTCTTTGCATCCCACCGTCCAGTGTTCTCTGTGCTGGCACACAACCTACCGGTGGAATTCCCACCACACCGATTCTTTGTGCTCCTTCGTTAATTAATTCCTGCATTATAAATAAATATATAGAAATAATAAAAAATGAAATTTGGTGAATATTTTTTAATAAGAATTACATAGATATCATAAATATAATATTTTATATGCAGAGCATGCTTCACTTTAAAAAAGTTACTAATTTGATGATATCAAAGATTTAAATGTTAGTTATTTAAATATGAAAATTTAGCTATTAGATATTTAAATATATAAGAATTTTAGTGCTATGTTTAGGACTACAATGAACAGAACCAAGCTGAGAATTTGTGTGTTCGAGTTCAAGCTTGCTTACAATTATCGAGCTCAAGCTCTATTCGAGCTTTTTAAGATGGTGTGCAAGCTTGAGCTTATTTAACATTATAGAGCTTGAGTTTGATCTCGATTCAATCTTGTTCACAAGCTCGACTCAAATTGGATAATCATGCATGTTAACGAGCAACATATTTAATGAAATAAATGAGCTTTAATCAATCCTTAATCGAGCACGAGCATCTTATCAAAAAATATACATCAATTGTATCAATTAAAGCTTATTAAACCTAAAATAATAAAATTTTAAATAATAATATTCACAAATAAACTTTAATCGAGCTATAATCAAGCTATAATCAAGCTCCTTAACAAACTTGTTCAAGAACTTTAAATGATATTATTCATGAACAAAAATTAACCGAACGACAAGCAGCTCAAGCTTGTTCAATTAGCAATCTAGTATTTACAAAATTGTTCAAGTTCGAACTAAACCATAATAAACGAGCTCTAATCAAGTCGAGCTATGAATAGCTTGTCAAATGCTTGTTTCATTTGCAGCCCTAGCTATACTTATAAATTCTCTTGACTTCTTACTAATATAATTAATTTTTGGGAGAGGAATTTCTTAAAAAATATAAATGCAATTATTTATTCGTATATTATATTTATTTTAAAATAAACTTATAATTTTTAAATATATCATGATTATAAATTTAATCAAAATACTTTTATCCAAATATTTTAATTATTTTTTCAGTGTGAACTAAACTAAAAAAATGAATTATGGGTTAGAAGCATAACATTTCAGTTGTGTAAATTGTCGCCATTTTCTTATAGCCAATTTATACAATATTAATTAAGATGTATGAAGACAATTGAAGCTTAATGATTCATTAAGTGTCCATTCAATAGGATATTTATTAATGCCTTATGTATGACTCATTCGTCGTTAACTAATAATTTATTATCTCTGTACCTATCATTAAAAGTTCTAAAATAGTTATTATTATATTATTTATATGTATGTCTATTTTTTTATGAAAATAATACAAAACTAAATCATTTTAATTTGTATAGTAATTTTATCTTTTACATATTTGTTATATTTTATACTGAGGAAGCACCATAATCTTGAGCGCAAATCGAACTGCGTGCTTAAGCTTCCAAATATTATATTTTTGCAATTATGATAAAATAAATAAATAAATATTATTAAATCTCCTTTTTTTAATATTTTTCTATATCATCTAGTTCTTACATAAAAGATATGTTATTCTCATATTTTCAAAGTTTTTTATAATATTTATAATAAAAAGATATTTTAATAATTTCCTAAATTTCCACTTATATCAGCCATAGCTCTATACACTGAAAATATAGGCGTTAAGCGTTAAATGTTTCAAAAAAAAAATTTTATTTAATGTTATAAAACATATAAGCTAATTTTATTTCTAAAAGTATATATAAATATATATATATATATATATATATATATATATATATATATATATATATATATATATATATATATATATATATATATATATATATATATATTATATACCTTAACTATACCCAATAAGAGATATACGTTTAATATCCCTCCCATATTTGACTAAATCAATGGAAACGATTAAATTGAAAAATAAAAACAATTTCAGTTAAGCATAAATCTATCAGAAAATAATTTAGTTCTGGAGTTTAAATTAAATTTACCTCGACAAAGCTGAGAGCAGAACGCAGGAGAAAATTAGCATAGGAAGGGACATCGTATTCCCTTCTCCTGAAAGGTGTAGTGTAGTAAGTGTTGGCCACGTCGTCACTCCCTGCGCACACCACGTATATACTTCCGGCGAGAATATTCGCCGCCCTCTCATCTCCGGCGATCGCCCTGACCCTCTGCTTGTACTCCCTAAACATGTCCAGCTGCTCCGGCATTGATATCACCGACTATTCCAAACATATATAATTAAAAAAAATGATTAACCACTTAACATATTCTCATATGTATCTTGATCAAAATAAAATTATTTTCAGAATCTTTCTTATAGTCTAAAATCTATTATAACTCATAGCAATCAGTCAGCTTATTCGGAATGGCTAAGCTTAAGTCCATTAAAAACATATTGATGAAGAGAGAGAGACGTAGATTATACCACTAATCTTGATGTAAGAGGGTCGTAGCCGGAGCCACCGGAGGCGAAGGTGACTCCGGTGAGAAGATCGGCCGGCATGAGACCGCTTAGATATGGCGGCAAGTATTCTTTGACTCCTAACATCGAAGCTAATACATAAAAAATCAATCTTGGTCAGAAACTGAACAACAAGCTTAAGCTTTTGGACTGAAAATCTTATTAAAAAGAAAAAAGAATAATCTATCACCTATATAGTCCGAGGGGATCTTGCCGTTACAAAAGCGGCCGGTGGGGAAATGGCCGGGGAAATCGATCCCATAAGGTGGGAAGTTGCTCTTGATAATGGTGTTCATGCCATTGTTGTTGCCGGTGTCGACGATGGAGTCGCCGAAGACGATGACCGCCGGGACTATCGGGCCGGTCTTGTTTGACTCGTTCAAAGCCCAAGCCTGATTAGAAAAGGAGTATGAAAGGAGAAGCTGAACGAGAAAGAAATGGAGCTTCATATTCTCAGTCTGTTGCTCCTTTAGGGTTGCTTTGCTTCTTCCTTCTATGGGTTCAACACATAACTATATATGTAATTTGAAAAGCTTTGTGGTTGGCGTTCGATTTGGGACCATTGTTGAGGATGCTCCAGCTGTACAAAAATGACATTAAATATGTATTTATTTTGAGTTGGGTCAATTTATATGCCTACCTCTGTCCTCTGTAGACTTCTGTTTGGATTTTTGGCATTTAAGTCTGTGTTTTCAGCCTCCGTGAAAGTTTTCTGTTCTTGATGTCAGAAGATAATTTTCAAAAAAAAAAAAAAATCCCTCTCTTACAAGTTTAAGTAAAAGTATATACTGAATAATAAGTCTCAGTTCTAATGCTTTATCTGATGCATAAACTAAGTGAAATAATAACGGGTGCTTTAATTTTTATCATGCATAAATGAAGAGCATTGTGAATGAGGGCAGGGTTTCATCGATGCCAAAATGCATGGGTGACATTATTATTCATAGAATATATATATATATATATATATATATATATATATATATATATGTATATATTTTTTTTCTTTGTGTGTGAAGAAATTATTATCAAATACTATGAAAATCCAAGCCTTGCACAGATGTAACTAGATTGTGAAGGCTTCAACCTAACAAAACCTAACCTTATTATAATTTTCAGATCAATATTCACGGAACCATTGATAATGAGATTAAATGCACCAAAATATGAACAAACAATAAAAGAGGTTTGATTGATGTAAAATATATTCCTAAAAAATATTATTTTACAGTAATATATCTTAACTTATTTCAGAATAAACAAGTGTGCCAAAGAAAGGCAGAGACTGTGATCAGTTTAAAAAACAAAAAAAAGGAATGTATGTATTTCATAGTATTTTTATAAAAAAAAAATCTCAAGATTTACTAGAAAATACCAAATTTCTAAGAAACTTTTTTTTTCCCACAATGAACATTAGCTTACGTGACATCCCTTTACTGCAGATGTAGCTAAGTCTCCCTTTTTTAAGAGAGGGTAGGGGACTTACCACTGTCCTGCTTATTAACATATTTAAGAGTCAAGGAATGAAGGTGACCAGCTGTCCTCTTTACAAGAACACAGATTCAGATATGCTCAGCTATTAAAATATTCATTATATAAAAAATTTGTATGAGAATAGAAAAAAATTATTAAGTGTAAAGTCCTGATGTATATTATTATATAATATTTAATTAATATGCAACTATTATATATTATCTCTAAAATTATATGTACTATATATAATTAATATTATATCAATATACAATTATGTATTAGTTGAGGATCATATGATATTATGCTATATATTAGAATTACGTCCAGAGACTCTGCATGTAATAATCTCCCGTGGAAATATTATAAGATATTTATAATAAGAATAAGAAAATAAAATAATTAAATATAAATAAACTAAGTACTTAAATTTAGAAAGCATTTAATTTTTTGAGGAGACAAAAAATGATTCAGATATTATTATTTTTATTTATATATAAACATCTTGAGTTTTATCATTTGTTTTTTTTTAAATTTAATTATTATATCTAATTATAAAAACGATTTATTTGCATATATATACTGATTATTTTTCTGCACTTATAATCGTCATGATCCAGAAGGTCAACCATGCCATTATTTAGATCCAAATCCACATAGTTTTTGATAAATACTATAAATCGAGTTTAATTTCCACGTAATGCTGTTTAATATTAAATGATTAGTGCTAATGCTGGATTATGACCAGCATTAGAAACTGGCCTACGTAAAAAAAAAAAGTATAATTAATCAAGGAGGGTGCAGCCCCCCTCACAAATGACTTCCTTCAAATATATTATAATGTTTTAATAATTATTTTTGAGTCTTACTCAATCGTGCATGCATGAGTCTCACGTGCGTGTTCCACGAATGATTATATTTGATTAACTATTTTCTATTTTTTATTTTATGCTTTTAAGATAATAAATATTTAGTTCAGTATTATAGAAAATGTTTTTTTTTAAGGATTGTACCAATTATTTATTTGAATCAAGTATTAGATGTCTTAGACAAATCGATTAGGTATTTAAATTCTTGTAGGAAGTTCTATAGCCTAATTTTTTTTATTCTTATTAACAAATATATATTATGTTGCATATTACTTTTAAATTAAAATATTAATTACAAGATAAGGCCATATAATATAGTCAAATAAAAGTACAATAGCGATATAAATTTGTCAAATATCCTAATCAAATACATATAAATAAATAAATTTGGAGAAGAATCTAGCAATATGAGTGATCTTCACATGAAGTGACCTTTTGGCCCTACTAATATTGAGTAAAAAATATATCCCAACAAAGCATTGGCATTAGATCTAATAAAAATAATAGGGCAACTAGCTAATTCTAATAATGTTGAGAAGGCTAATGATAAAGTGCATATAAAGTAACTCGAGTGTGAATAAACTCGAGCTTTTCTTGAGTATTAGTTGCATCATAAGAGGAGTAATATATGAAGTGTCTTAGAGATATAAACCAGATGGAGATGAGAGATAAACTTTCAAAGAAAAATTAATATCTAAAGATTGATCATCAATAATAGTGAGAATCAGTTAAGCTTGTTGAAAAGATTGGGGAATAACTTCCAAAGTGGCATTAGTAGCAAGAAAAAAATACATTATATTAGCACATAAATAAGAAGTATTGGCCACTAATAAAGAATGAGAACAATCCTACAACTCATATTTGAATTATTATGTTAATAATCTTATTGAAGGGTTAGATGAAACTTTGATTCATTTTAAGATTGAGCTCAAAATTTCTATTATAGAAAAAAGATTAGTAATTATTAAAGATGATGGAATAAAAATCTCTATATCAACTGAGATAAGTGGTGTAAATTTTATTTGAAATGAGGAAACCTCTTCAATAATATTAGTAGGTTGCTTTCTAATTGAGTGTTTTTCTTAATAATTTTTTTAAAAATATAAATGTTATTCCCATGCAAGAGGCAATGAATGCAAAAGCTGAAGCTCTTCATAAATATCACTTTATTTTAAAGACTTTTTTCTTGAAAGCCAATCTAAATGATCTCTGAATTGCTTCGGGGCACATCAATCTCTATTAAAATTTTAGCAAATGATGGCCTAGATATTGAAGTAGTATGGAAGAATTTCCTAAAAGAGTTTCCAAATAGAGAGCCTAATGAAAATAGGATGGATTTATTATGTAGGTGTACTTCTAAATCTAAAATTGATACTCAAACAAATACAATGGAAGTTCATTAAAGAAATCAAAATTAAGAGTCTATTTGAAGAGCCTCATTGCAAAACCAACAACATAGATCTCTTAAAAAAGTAATAATATAATCATTAATCCAGGTGAATTTTAATTTAATGTGTTTAAGATTACAACAACAACAATACGACAACAAGCCTTTATTTATTTATGGTACATGAATCCTTCCTCCATTGTGTCCTATTATGTGTCAAATTCTCATTTAATTCAAGTATACTAAGGTCTTTTTATACATCTTAACAAGTCTTTTTTAGATCCGCCTCTACCTTTCTTAACATAAGGAAAATCTAATGCATCTACTCCTACAGGTCATGACGTACCGACGCTTTATGTGGCCAAACCATCTAAGGCGACTATCTCTAATCTTATCTGCGATTGGAGCTACTCCAACTTTTTCCCGAACATACTCATTTCGCATTCTATCTCTAAGGGTAAATCCACTCATCCACCTGAGCATCCTCATCTCTATAACACTTAACTTAGTCTTATGCTTCTCTTTTATTGGCTAACATTCTGTGCCATAAGTCACTGCAGGTCTTACCACCATCTTCTAAAATTTTTTCTTAAGTTTAAGTGGACCTTTTCTATCACATAATAGTCCAGATGCATTCCTCCACTTCAACTATCCAACTTGAATTCTACTAATAACATCTCCATCTATTTCACCATCATTTTGAACAATATTGCCTAAATATCTGAATCGCTCACTCCTATTAATGGCTTGTTCACCTAATGTCACAACACTACCACTAAAACTTCTACAACTAAAATTACACTCCATATATTCAGTTTTAGATCTACTTAAACGAAAACCTTCAGACTCTAATGTTGACCTCCATAATTCAAGTTTCTCTTAGACTCCCTCTCTAGTCTTATCAACAGGAAGAATGTCATCAGTAAAAAGCATACACTAAGGTACATCTTCCTGTAAATTCCTAGTGAGAACATCCATAACTAAAGCAAAAAATATAAGGGCTTAAAGCTGATACTTGATGTAATCCAACTGAAATTGGAAAATATTTTGCCAATCCTCCTTTTGTTCGGACACAAGTAACAGCTCTAGAATACATATCCTAAATGACTTGAATATAACCAATATTAACTCCTTTCTGTTCTAGAACTCTCCAAAGAACATATCTTGAAACTTTATCATAAGCTTTCTCTAAATCAATAAATATCATATGTAGATCTTCCTTATTTTCTCTATACTTCTCCATCAAACCACTTAACAACAATATAGCATCCATAATAAATCTATCTGGCATGAAACCAAATTGATTGTGAGAAACTTTTTGTATCACATCATAACCTATGCTCAATTACTCTCTCCCATAATTTTAATGTATGACACATTAACTTAATTCCTCTATAAGTTGCACACTCTTGTGCATCACCTTTATTCTTAAATATAGAAATCAACAAACTCTTCCTCCACTCATCTTGCATCTTTTTAGTCTTTAAAATAATATTAAAAAGATTTGTAAGCAAAGAAATTTCTTAAATCTCCTAAATATTTTCACACTTCTATTGGAATATCATCAGGTCCTACTGTTTTCTCACATTTCATTTTCTTTAAAACTTCTCTAACTTCAGATTTAATAATATGATGATAAAAACAAAATTCTCTATTTTTGTTTAGGGTATTAAAGTTGCTAAAATTAATCGTACTTTCAAATCCTTCATTGAAAAGTTTATCAAAATATCTCATCCACCTATTTTCAATATCCTTTACATATTTCACCTCTTGGTATCTAATCTATTGTATAAATCACTAAAAGCTAAATTTTTTGCATCATATATTGCTTTCTTAGAATCTCTATGGATCACTTTATATTTTTCCCAATTCTCTAAGTTTTTACATATAAACCAAGTTTTATAACAATGCTTCTTATTTCTTATCTTTTCTTGCACATTCTGACTCCACCGCCAACTATTTTCATTAAAAGAATATTTTTCTTTTGATTCTCCGAGTACATTTTTAGCAACTTGCTTTATTTAACTTGCTACTTTTTCTCACATAATATTAGCTTCCTTATGAACATTCCAAATTCTAAGCTCTTATAGCTTGCTCTTAAAAATATCTTTATTTATGTTCTTTAAGTGTCCCCATCTAATCTTAGAATAATAATTTAATTTATTTTTTGTCTTATAATCTTTCATCTTAAAATCTAAACTAACAATCGATATTGGGTACTTAAACTTTCACTTGGAATGACCTTACAATCTTTACAATATAAACGATTCATTTTTCTTATCAGAAAATAATCAATCTGTATTTTACAAGATCTATTTTTATAATTAATAATATGTTCATCTCTTTTCTTAAGTATTAGTAATTATAAAATCATAAGCTAAAGTAAAATTTAATATAGTCCTTCCTTCTTCATTAGTCACTCCAAATCCATAACCACCATGAATACTTTTAAAATCTTCTACTACTCTATCAACATGTCCATTTAGATCTTCTCCAATAAATATTTTTTCTTCAAGAGGTATCTTTTGTATTAATCCCACTAATTCATTCCAAAAAATTTTTTTGAGCTTACATCCAAACCTACTTGAGGAGCATAGACACTTATAATATTGATAATCTTAATATCAATAATAATCTTTAAAGATATAATTCTATCTCTAGATCTATTAATATTTATAACATTATCCTTCAAACTTTTATCTATAATCACACCTACACAATTTCTAATTCGACTTCTGCCAGAATACCAATGTTTAAAATCTAAACTATCAATCTTCTTGGCCCCCCAACCCATTTAGTTTCTTGAACACATTAAATATTTATCTTTCTATGAACCATAATATCGACATTAATTTACGTGTAAGAGTACCTATATTCTAAGTTCTTAACCTAATTCTAGTTTCATGGACTAACTTCTTTGCTTGCATCCGTCCATAATGTGGGAACCCTTGCTTATTTAATATTACACCCGGGCACCAATGCAGCGGCCCTTGCACATTTTTCACTATATTCAAGCCATACAGCACGTCGCTTCCAGGGGATACCCTAAAATTAACATAATGATTTAAAGGATTCATGTCATGATTATTTTGATAAGTTTTACGTTGACTATTATGGTGAAAATATTCCTGCCTTCATCTATCCTTTTGAAGAGGATAAATGAAAATAGAAATATATGCCTTTTGGTCAGGACATCACATAGATCCACAGATGTTCTTATTAAGGTGATCAGGTACGACATTGAGGAGAGGTGTACTATCTCGAAAGATAGAAGTCACCACCTACAATGGACCTAATCACCTCAATAAGGACTCCTAAGGACTATGGCTCTGCATATACCAAAGATTCTTCCTTTACTTTACATGAAAAGGTAAAGTAGGGTTTATTTTAAACTGGGTTCTTTAAGTTTCCTACAGGGGCAAGCCCCTATAGTTAATTACATCCTAAGGAAGATGATTCCTTAGGAATACTCTCAATTAAGGTAAATGATCATTGTCTCTAAAGATTTCAATAGGTAGGACTATCAATCGATTAGTTTATTTTTGAAAAATCAAGTGAGATCGATCAAGAGGAGGAAGTTCTTATCGAAGCCAAATGGAGATGAGTATGGGATGTTTAGGATACTAGGAGGCCTAGTAAATATCCCAAACTATCCTATGGCTGGGCTTTATATTTTTGAAATTGAGAAAAATTATTTGTTTGAGTTGAATTTTTATTAGAAGTTTAGGGCTTATAATTCCACAATACAAGGTTATAAAAATGCCTAAGAGGTGAGGATTTATGCTTATGGCCCATATAAGGGAGATGCAACCTCAGAACCTAAATCTAAGGAGCTTTGGCAAGGGCCAAAAGCATGACCTAATTCTAAGGTAAAAAATGGGTATTCGATTTTCCTCCATAAGAGAGGACAAACTATCCGACTACTTGGACTTACAACCGTCTAAGGGTGGCCTCAACTAACTCCTCCTATGATTTTAAATACATGTAGGCAAGTCATATGTTTACGCAAGATAGCTAGGCTGTTATTTATTTATAAAGAGACTAAGTCCTTAAAAACACTCCCTAAAGAAACTAGATCATGTAAGGACATGCTTTAAATGATTTAAATCTAACGCAAAATTTTTATATGTTTTATTTTTATTTTGGATAATCATTTGACTTAGGCTATAGGATTCATATGTCGAATACATGAGAAATAAGATTATGGACCAAAAATCAGCGAGATAAGGAGGTGTGTTTTCACCGTGGCTTTCACAGGTCAAGCCAAGTTCTTTGGCAAAGGTGGAGGCCCTCCAATCCAAGAGTGAAGCAATATATTTTTATGTATGATGTTAGGAAAGAAAAGATAATATCCAGCTAAGAGGTTGTTAATTCTTTTATATTGATTTTAACTTAAGTTTTAAATGAAATTATGAGTTATTTATTTTAATTTTGAATTGATTAATTTGGTAGAACATTTATTTTTTTTGAAGAGTCTAATCATCATCCAGGCCATACATCAAAGAAAGGAAGAAACTAGAAAAATATGTAATTTTCTAATGCACAAGCTAAACAAAATATCAAATATTTTATAAAGCTAATGCAAAAGAATAAAAGGTCATTGTGGTCGGGCACCATCACACAAACCTAAAAATAAATTGGGTAGTCAAGCTTTAGCCTTATACAACCTGGATTACAAATGAATTAAGTACAATTAAGCAAGGACTTCATTGTTATGGGGGTCTTCAAGCTTCATTTCTTCATTCTTTTTTTCTTCTTTCTTCTTTGGTTCCTTCTTTTGGATGGTTGGAAGGTGGATGCTCCAAAGGCTTCACATGGTACATAAGGCATGGCCTTATAACTGATGCTCATCCTAATCCCCATAACAATTATTCTCAAATTCTAATTACAAAATTACATGAAAAGGAAAAGAGTAAATCTAACTAAAACCTTCAAAATAGATATTAGCTAAACAAACCACACATTCCCAAGAATGTATATAAAAAAAATTGGACTTAGCACCCCACACATGGGTAACCAAGTCCTCCTGGCCTATTTTAGATTATGCTTAAGGGTATAAGCAACCTGCACAGCAAAAATAGTTTTATTTTTATTACAGTGCCCCTTAAGCACAATCCCCTACAGAAGATAATGATTAGACTAAATGGTCCTACCATTCATTCTATGCACATACACCCTAACATCTAGATTAAAATATCACATCACAAAATAAAAGTAAACATCAAACCATGCACCTCCCTAACATAGGACTAGAAGTAATGACTTAGCCTAATGTGTGTGTCATATAAGGTTTGTATGGTATGCTTAGCTAAGCTTTAAGGTTAGAATTTTTTAAGTATGAAAAGGTTCAAGTTAGAATGGTGGTCTCATTTAAGTTGTTTAGTTGAGATGGGTTAATTTTATTTGATGATTTGATTTAATTTGAATGAACTACTTAATTATTAGTGGTTGTAAAGAGAGGAAAAGAGAAAAGAACTTATCTTCCTCCCACCATAAGCAATTTCTAAGAAAGATTCATTAAGAATTTTTGTTTAGTGAATATTTTATTATGTATTTTAATTAATCCTTTAGATTTTTCTCTAAATAAACCTATTCAAAAAAAAGGTATTTTAAGATTAAGTAAAGTGAAATACTATCACAAAACACATAACATTTTTTTCTCACATGTGTATCATCCACATGAATGAGTCATAAGCATATCTATATATGTAATGCAAGTATTTAGCACACCTTAATAATGAATGCTAAGAGAGGTTGCTTAAGGAAACTTGGAATTTTTCATGTATGCATGATTTTGTTAAGTAGAAGAGAGTGAATCTTTTATCCATTTTTTTATATGCACATTTACAAGTATAAAAGACATAAGTGAGTATGACGCCATTATTAACCAGGGGTGTGAGTTACAAAACCTACTTAGGACTACTTAAAGCCTCGCAACCCTAGGGTTATCCAAACTAACATACCACTTTTCCTAAATACATGTGCATGTACAAAAATAAATACATGGAAAGAGAATGCTAAGTGAGTTACTTAAGAAAATTTAAATGTTTTATGATGCATGATTTTTATTAAGCAGAAAAAGTTTTCTTATCAACTTTTCATATGCACACATGTATGTATGAAAAGCACAAGTGAGTACGATGTGTCATTGTTAACCAAGGGTGTAAGGTACAAGATAAGACCTACTTAGGGCTACTTAAAGCCTCGCAACCCCAGGGTTGTCCAAACTAATATATCACTTTTCTTAAATACAAGCATATGTATAAAAGAAGTGAATGAAAAAGAAAGATGCAAAATTTGTGCTTATGTTTGGACTTGGTTATTTAATTTATATGTGTAAGTGTAAGGATCTTTCTTAAGTTATAACATGGAAGAGGATAAGAATATATTTAAGCAAGTGTTATGTTCTTTTTAAATCCATATTAAGAGGAAAGAAAGAAAGCAAACATAAGACACATTTTTATATTCACAAGCGAGCTTATAAATAAACTATAAGTATCACATTTTCAATTTTAGGTATTTGATTTATAGATTTTGAAAATAATTTTGAATTTAATAGTGATAATAGTCACTCATATTTTTACTTTAGCCGAAATATGCAATTTGACATAAAGAAAATATTTTATTTTGAATTTGATTTTAAAAAGTATGAATGAATGATTTTCATATGACATACACATTTAGCATGTTTGAAAGAAATAAAGTGATATAAGCATGTAGTTTCATTCACTCTAATTAATTCTTAAAGACAATCTTACGAAGTAAGATCATTTAAAGAGAATCAAAAGTTGTTTAAAGATACTTTCATTTTGCTTTGAGTTTGATTTGAATTAAGAAAGTGTGGGAAGGTTTGCTGGTCCTTACCCATTCCCACATGTGTGAATTATTTTAACTTTTAGGTGATTAGATTAATTTTATGCTTTAGTTAGGTTAAGGTGTAGATTAAGTTCATTAATTACCCCTTACCTATACCACTTTGATATATTTAATCAAATATTTATGAGATAATGTATGACATAAAACCATAAAGAATTTAAATCAACAATGCATCCTAGGAAAAAAAAGGTACCTAATGTAATTGGCTCACAATTAATGATTAATTAAGCTAAAGGATTTAATTTAAGTATTTTCATAACCCTTCCCACACATATGGGTTAGGTATGATTTTCTTAGGTTACTTAGGTTGTTGAACACCTAAGTATCTACCCAAGAAGGATTGATTAAATCTCTGGATTAACTTTATGGTTTTAAGAATTTGATTTGATTAATTAAGTAGATCGTTAGTGGATTAACTCTTAATTAGATTTGGATTAAGGAAGAAAGGGGGTTAGGGAATAGCTTAAGAAAATATCCCAAAATCATTCCATAAATCTCCTAATCACTTAAACAAAGTTTAATTATCTTAATCAAGGAATTAAATCACTGTTCACATGCTTAATTAATATTCTTTACATTAAGAGGGTGATTAGGGATTCATTAATTAATTTCTCTAATTAACTCTATTGCATGCTAGAAAACCAGTTGCGGTAGAGTGAAAATTTATGTCTTAGCTTTATTGTGAAATCCAACACACACACAGGTATTTAAAGAGTGAACAATAAAACTCTAGAATTTTTATGTGAAAAATCTCAAAAAGAGGGAAAAAATCATGGGGCCTAGCCCAGTAAAAATCTTCCACTATGTATCTATAGTATAAAATCTTAGATAGAGATTACAATTGGAAGGGAAACAATAGCTATAGTCATATTCAAGTGGTAACAATTGCTAGTGGTAGCAGATGATGGAGAATGGGATCAACCACAAGGATCAACGGTGCTGGCTAACGATGGTGGAAATGGGGTAGTGTGAAGCCGGTGGTGGCTCGATTATGCTTAGAGGATCTTCAAGCTTTAGAGCTCTCTCTTCTCTCCTCCTTTTGCTCCCCTTATATGATAAATGAGGGGCTATTTATAGATTGGAGAGCATAAATACATGGAAAATCGAACCACTCCACTCCATCGAATGGCTCAAAATGATTCCTTTGATCATTTGATGTATTTTAAGTATTTGAATGCTCAAATGAAGTCAAAATTATGAGATCTTGCTTTAGATCCGCTCGAGACACTCAATTTGACTATAAACACTCCATGTTTGAGAGCTATTTTGGGATTTAACTAATATCCAAAAGTTTCAAAGTATTTTAAGTGCTTGATCTCGACTAGTTTCAACTTCGGATCAACTTGCTTTTAGCATCAAGATACGTGCTTCGACTAGTAGTATTTTAAGTGTCATATCAAACTCATTAATAAATTCCAAGAAAGTTAGGGAGGAAAAAGTCATCCCACTAAACATGCTTGAGAAGTTTGGAATTAATTAATGAAGTCATTAAGGAGTAATTATGGTTATTAAGATTTTAAATAAATCCTAATTAAGGAAAATCTACTGTTCAAATTCAATTAAAAAAAATTTTATTGGATTCTCCTCTGAATTATCTTTAAAATGAATCTGAGTTTGTATTTTTTTAGATTTTTCTACAATTACTTATAAATTTATGAAGTTTCAATTGATTTAAGTGATTTTTATGAATTCTGCAAATTTATTTTATTAAAATAAATTATTTTACACTTAAAATTCAATATATGTTAATCCGGAGGTCATTTTGACTTGAAATTTTTATGGTATGTGTCATTTAACATCAATTTTAATCTCTAAAATTTTAACTTAATCTATCATATGTTTTTTAGTTTAATTAAAGAAATTTGATTTATACTAACACTCAAATTAAGCTCACAATACTTAGTGAAATTTGGGAATTTTAAGTTTATTGGATTTCACTCGAAAAGATGAATCCAATGAGCCCTTGTTTAAAATTTTTGGTTAAATATTTTATTTTTATGAATTTTTGAAGTTTCAGGTAATTTAAATTAATTTTTTTAAATTGAAAAATCCGCATGATGCTGACTGGCCACGTGGCACCATGGATTGGACGTACGGTGCCACGTGGCACACACACGCCACGCGGCACCACGCCATGCCGCATCAGCAGTTTGAGCGGGAAACGACTGGTCAACCTACGGAGCGACCCGCGGCTCGCTTTGGACCGACGGAAAAGATCGATCCGTGAGGCGATCGTGATGCCGCCGGATCATGCGAACCGCGCGATCGGACGGTCCAGACGCAAGCAATCCAAAGGCCAATTACAGCAAGCCGTAATCTCAATCGCGGAATCGGACGGTGGGTGCTTTGCCGCCATTGATGAATAGTAAAAACATCTTTTTAAAAAAGGAAAATGTGATTTATAAGTGAACACTTATCCAAATGGACTCATTTTTGTGTCAAATCTGAAAAAAATTTTATTTTCTAATTATGATGATTTAAAGTAAAAATGCAGGATTATCTAGGGTAGATTCCTAAAAATTGTGCAAAAGCCATCATAAAATGAAAGATCCTAAGGCTGACTATGGTTTTTAAAGTTTACTTCACCAGAGATGATTTACAGCAGTGGTGGTGACTCAAGCACACTGTCGAGTGAGGGAAGAAGCCTTGGACTGATCTTTGATCCTCGCCTTCATGTCAAAATAAAGTTTCCTCCAGTGATCATCATTTTCTCATCAAAATCCCCTTAATTTTGGAGTATTTCTCTCCAAAATGAAGTGGATGATTGCTAATGGATTTTGGGAGCTCTAGGAGGAGGAGAATGAGAGGAATGAGGATTTTCTTCAGTCACGAAAGCCTTAGAATGAAAAGTGAACCCAAATGAACCTTTTTTTCACTTTTATTTAAAATTTTAGCTCCAAACTCATGTCACTTGGCTGGGGTGGTTGTGAATGGAAGAGAATCATCTTAGGTTACTCCCTATGGTTGGATAAGGCATAGAAAGTGACTTCCATGAAGGACAAGTCGGTGTCCTAGCCAAGGAGAGGTGAGTGTCCTTCATGCCAAGTGTTCCAATGGGAGAGGTGAGGTGATTTCACCTCTCCATAAGTCATGGCTGCCCCAACCACTCCTTGGATCAGAAAATCAGTGTCCTTTGTGCTGATGTGGACCAATGCATGAGTGTCAAGTGGTCAAGGAAGAGAAATGACCATTTGGGAAAGTGTCTTTTCTCATGGAATGCCCTTGACGCAGGGCAAAGTAATCATTTGATATTGAATTTGATTTAGGTAGATTTAAAATGAGTCAAAAGTAAGTTAGACCAAATTTTATGTCATTTGAAGTTCATTTGATTTAATTTGGGTTAATTTGACCCATTTGAGTCAAATCGGGTCAAAATGGGTTAGGTTGACCAATTGGTCAAATTGGGTCAAACCAAGAGTTTGGTAAAGTTCAAATGACTATTTGGAGTGTATTGGTTTAATTTGTTTCAATTAATTTGGTTTAATTTAGATTTAATTTAGATTTTGGCCAATTTGATCCTTTAGGTCAATTTGGGCTAAGTTGATTGATTTAACCCAATTGACAAATTGGTTTGAATCATGGCTTAGTTTTGGTTTGGTTGACCATTTGAAATGGATTGGTATCTTCATTTCCAATCAATTTGGTTTATATTTGGTTTGGGCTTGATTTGACCTTTTAGGTCAAGTTAGTTCATGGTCAATTAGGCTAAGTTGGGTTTACTTGACCAATTGATCAAATTCAGTTTAATTGAGACTTTGGTCAAGTTTAATAATCTGTTTGGAGTGAACTTGAGCCATTGATTTCAATCAACTTGGTTTAGGTTGTAATTTGGCTAGTTTAGGTTCATGTGGGTTAAAGGTTTGACTTGGTCAACAAGCTAGGTTAACTTGGTTTGACCTAATTCATGATAATTGATTAACCTATGATGATCAACAAATATGACATAAAATTTAGATTGGATTAATTCACATTGATTTGGATTGAATTGAATTTTGGTTCATGTAGGTCAAATTGGCCACTTTGGGTCAAGTGAGCCAATTAGGTTTAGTTGGTTTGATCAAGGCTTGATTCAAGTTTGGTTGAACTCACATATGGACTTATGATTGAAATATAAATCCATTTGCAAGAGATTTAGAGTTAAATGGGTTTTGATTCATTTGATAATTTCAAGTCAAAGGGTGAACATGAGTTTGACTTGGGTTTGATTTTGAATTTAGTTTTGGTTTGTTGATTGAAGATTATGCTTATATTGTATTCAAATTGAAGGATTGAATAAATCATGATGAAAATCTAGAGTTTAGCTTGATTTGATTTTAATTTGGCTAAGTTCAAGATTTTATCTTGAAGGCTTAGATTAGATTTTTGATTGAATTTGGATTTGATTTTTGAATTGATTCAGGATGTTTGAATTTAATTTCATTTATATATGTGAATATAATAAAAATATAAATGGGTTATGAGAAAATTTCAAGGATTCGAAGTGATTTGAATTTAATACGGGCTAAGTCCTTCAGAGGGAATAAAAAGACTTAGGAAATATTTTTGATTTAGCTAAGTCCATAAGAATATATGTGATTGATTTGAATTTATACTTCATTTATATATGTGAATATTAATGAGAATATAAATGGGTTGTAAGAAAATTTTATGAGTTTGAATTGATTTGAACTTTATTTCAGCTAAGTCCATAAGATAGAATCAAAGGGCTTAGGAAAGATTTTTGGAATTTGAATTTGGATTTCAATCATGGGTTTTGATTATTTGGATTTGATTCATGATTTGAGAAAATCCATTGAAATTAATTCAAGGTTTGATTTGGAGTTGAAGTTGATATGAGTTTGGAGTTGATTTGAATTTGACTTGTAGGAAGGAAGTGAGGAATTGGCTCAAGCTATAGGGTAGGCAAATTTTCCTAACACCCCTAAGGCATGACCTATTTCTATGGCTAACTCTTTTAAGCCTCTAAGGTTAGGCTAAGTGTCCACCTAATCACTAGATATATCTTAAGACTAAGGAACTCTTAATGTCTAAAAGGAGTCCTATGTCTAAGATGGAGGGGTTTAGAGCTCATTCTAAAAATGAGGTCAACAAAGGGCACCCAATAGGTGCAGTGTGACTACAAGGAACATCGCATGTATTGGTGTTGACCAAAATGATAAACAACACCGGACAATCACAAGAACTAATAGAAATGGTCTAATCCTAACCCAAGGTGTAGAAGAAATCCAGAGCTTAGTGCAATGTGACTCTACTCATGTCAAAGATATATGAGAGGGAAGGATAAATCCACTAGGGATTGAGTATGTGAATCTTCCACTAAGGGAAAATGTTCAAGTCATCCATTGAGGGATGAGAGGTTTGATTTGATTTGAGTCTCACTAGAGAGAAATTTAATTTATCTAATTAAATTAAGTTTCGCTGGGGAAGAGGGTTGGATTTTTTTTTTAATTTATTGTTTTTTTAATTGTATTTTTTTTTTTACTCCACCGGGGATAGACAAGTAAACTCTCCACTAGGGAGGCAAGTTCAAGTCATCCACAAGGGAGGAAAGGTTGTGAAATCCACTGAGGGATTAGAATTCTAGATCCGCTGGGGAGCTAGAAAGATTTGCATCTCACTGAAGAGGAGCAAAAGGTTTGATTTGGATTGATTGATTATTTTTTTGAATATTTCAGATTTTTAATTTTGGATTTTGAAATGGACCCTATTGGTATGCGATGGACTGCACCGAGTAAGAGCCATGGAGGCCTAGACCTAACTCAGATTTACCAATCCAAAGGGGTAGTCTACTAAACACATAGTAGAACTAACTAACCAAAGGGATGCCTTTTGGTGTGCAATGGTCAAGTCCTAAGAAGAAAGAGTGGGGACTCACATATTCTAAAAATAAGAAATCACTAGGGTGAACAGTTGGAAAGGCAACAGATCGAACCCAACCTAGGGCTGACTATTGAGTGAATGCCACTGGGGACTTAAATCTGCTCAAAGATAGTCAAAGATTAATTTTATTTTTAGATTTGTTTATTTTGATGGATTCTGTTGGATTATGATGGATCACACTGGGAAGGAGCTTATATTAGTCTAGACCTATCTCAGAATTATTGAACCAAAAGGAGTAGCTTTCCGGCCAATAGGTGAACTATCCTACCAAAGGAGTACCTTCGTTTGCAATGATCAATTCGAGGGAAGAAAATGCAGAGACTCACATCTTCCACTACAAAAGACCACTAGGTGATTGCTTGGGCAACAAATCGAACCTGCCCGTCGATTTGCGATAGTCATGCTAGAAAGAATGCATCATAGTCTTACATCTTCCAAAGTAGAATGAATGTAGGGGTAACTTGCTTGTAGAAAAATAGATTAAACCTGACCTAAGGGAAACTATGGAGTGAGTACCGACCTGGGGATTTATCTCAACTCAAGTAATCAGCCAGGCAATTCCTATAGGGAGTTCTACTGACACTATCATAAAGATAAGATGCCTGTTTGGGAAAAGGGGCTCTTTGGGGACTTAAATTTCTAATCCACAAGCGAATTGATTTGTTTATTTTATTTTTTTTGTTTATCATAGACCCTGTTAGTTTGCGAGGGATCAAACTAAGAAGGAACTTATATCAGCCTAGAACTATCTCAGATTTACTGAACCAAGGGAGAATTTGCGCATCTGATGAACAAATTCTCCAACCACAGGGGTGGCTACTAGGAAAGAGGGACTGTCCAATTCAAAAGTAACATGGGTAGTGTCTAAATGGGGTGACAAAGGATGTGATCTAAATAAAATGCCCACAGGGAGAGGGGCCACTAAGGGCTTAATCCAAAACCCTAAAGAAGATGACATGGCTAGTCATATATCAAATAGGTATTTGGTGGCCAACTCAAGAAAAAAGCACGGGAACTCACATCTGCCAAGAGTGGTGTATCCACCGGGTGAGTCGCTATCAGCATAGCGAACATTAGCCAAACTAAGTTATATATCAGTTTGCAACAATCAGCCTAGGAAGAAAGCTGGGACTCACATCCTCTTATAGAGGAACTAATGCTGGATAGTCTATCTCGCCCGAGCTATCCAACCTAGGGCGACTACTGAGTGAATGCCACTAGGGGACTTATATCAACTCAAACATAGTCAAGAGGAAAGGAGCCTCTGGGGACCTTATCCTAAACCTCACATATACTCAACCTAATCAGAGCATGATGGCTAGTTCAAGAAGAAAGCTAGGGGACTCACATCTTCTTAAACAAAGTCAATGTAAGGTAGCTTACTCGCTGCGCAGTGAAGCCTACCAAACTAACAAGGCACTCATTACTTTGTAATGATCAAGTCAGGAAGAAAGTGTAGGGACTCACATCTTCAAAATAAGTGACCACTTGGCTGACAGGCTAGCGAGGTAGCATGTAGACCGACCTAGAGTAGCTAATGAGTGAGTGTCACAAAGGGCTTGCTCCCACATCAAAATATCTTGAGATAAAAGATTTTTTGTTTGTTTTCATGCTTGTGTTAAAGGGAATAGGATGCCTCTCTCTTTACACCTACCTTAAACACGCTTGGAGAATTTGATGAAATCATGCCACGAATGGCATTGGGATTCCCACTAAAAAAGGATGCCACTCGGGTTCTCTCACACCAAACTTAGTTGTGCTAATCAAAATAGGATGCCTCTTGGGTTCTCTCACACCTATTCTAGTAGCACCGAAAGATTGTGTTTGTATTATGAAAGAGAGAATAGGATGCCACTGGGGGACTCTTACACCTACCTAAAATGTGTCATGGTGGATTCGCAAGATAAGCAAACATCGCTTTAAAAGAAGAGAAAATTTTGATGAAATGGAATCAAATTTTTTGTTAATTGATAGAATTATTTTAAAACATGAATTTTATGGGTATTTCTTCAAACAGAGCCCATTAATTGGAAGCATCGGATGTTTCCCTTTACAATCAATAAGCTGATAAGATCCTCCTTAGTAGGCCTTCTCTATGACATAGGGGTCTTTCCAAGTGAGTTCAAACTTGCCTCCCATCTTTCAACGGGCAACAATTGGTCTCCTTAGAACTAACACAAGTTCTCCTACTCGGAAAGACCTAGGGAGGACTAGCTTGTTGTGAGCTTGAATCATTTTAGTCTTATACAACTCGAGGTTCTGGAAAGCCTATAGGCGACTCTCCTCTAAACCTTCAAGCTCTTCTAACCGGAACTTTTCATTCTGCTCTGTAGTGATCTTGCTACCCAATGCTATCCTTAGTGACGGAGTTCAACTTCTAAAGGTAGAACATCTTCGGACTCATACACTAAGGAAAATGGGGTAGATTGAGTTGGAGTTCGATATGTGGTATGGCAGGCCCACAAGGCTTCAACCAACTGCTCGTTTCACTTGTATTATCGTCAAGAGTTTTCTTTAATATTTGGATGAGAGTTTTGTTGAATGCTTATGCTAAACCATTTGCTCTGGGGCAGTAGATGGTGGAGTATCTCCAATCTATACCATGTCTTTTGGCAAAGCTGTTGATCATAGTGTTTTTGAACACGCATACATTATATATAATTCATCGAGGTACCCAAACCTATATATGGTTCCTAAAATCAAGTACATGCCGAGATGTGACCTCTCTAAGTGGGATTGCCCACTTGGAAAAGTAGTCGTGGCGCTAAGATAAATCGATGACTCTGAAGAAGAAGGAGGGATAGACCCACATAATGTCTACTCAACACTTGAATGGCCATGACCAATGTATGTGTAGAATATTGGGTGATTGATGTAGACCACACTGTACGAGACGATGGCATCTCCTAGCTATATCCATGCCTAATCAAGGCTAGTAATATCCTAGTCTCTTAATCATCATCTTCACTTCAACTGATTGATGTACCTCTAATGTATTATAAATGCCATAGGCTTCATGTTTGTCTAAATAATGTAATCATATTTGATCAAAGGACCGTCGGTACAGGGTGCCATCGATGAGAGCATAGGAGAGAGCTCTGTTTCACTTGATAGGCTTTTGACTTTTCTTGAGGTAGTTTGCCGGTGTTTAAATAGTCTATGAACGGTTGCCTCCAATCCAGCTCCTTGTCCTTATAGGCAACGACAACCTCCCCTTCAAGAGAAAGTCTCTCGATGAGTTCAGCATCAATAAGGGATAGGACTTGTCTATTTTTGACCCTTATTGGAATGGACTCATCTTCCAAACATGCTAATTCTTTAGCAAGTTTGGCCAAAGCATCTGCTACTATATTCTCTGCTCAGAGAACCTTGTAGATGGTGACTTCAAGGATTTGGGCCAACAGCTTCATGGTATACTCATGGTAATGATGAACCTTGGGTTTGAAAACTTTGTAAAAATCGATTGATGACCAATTAAGAATCCCAAAGATGTTGATGCTCTTGATGCTGACAATGATGGCTAACTCCAGACAGGCAATCAAATCCACATACTCGACTTCATTATTGGTGCAAGGGTTGGAAAGATAGTATGAGAATCTCATCACATCGTGATATGGAGTTATGAGAATTATTCCTACCCCTATCTTTCCTAGAAGAGTAGATCATGGTGCTTCCTCTTTATGAAAAGAAGCTGCACCATCAAAATACATCTCCCACCAATGATTGTTGGCCTCCCCTAAGTTCATGATTTGTTCATCAGGGAGATCCTCACTAAGCAAAAAATCAGCAGGAAGTGGGTATGTTGCTAAGAAATCCGCTAGTGCCTGTCTCTTTTACCGCACGAAGGGGTATAAATATGTTATCAAACTGTGATAGAATCATGGACCATCGTGCCAAATATCCAGACAGCATTAGCCATGTCATGAGATATTTCAATGGATTGGTTTTGGAAATCAAGTTCACATTATGAGAAAGCATATAGTGTCATAGCTTTTGGGAAGCAAGGTTAAAGATAGGCAATATTTCTCAATAGGTGGGCAGTTCACTTCACAGAATTAGATGATGACTGAGGTAGTAGAGAGCATTCTCCTTCCCTTCATTATTAGCTTGGGCCAATATAGCGCTGAGAGAGTCATCCAATGCAGTTGTGTAGAGGATAAGTGGTCTGCCGGGGATAAAGGCTGCTAGAATTGGCAGCTTCAACAAATATTGCTTGATATCTTCAAAGGCATGCTGGCATTTATTATCCCACTTAAACTTAGCATCCTTTTTGACAAGTACTAAAAATGGCTTGCATCTCCCTGATAGGTTGGAAATAAAGCATCTTAGATATGTCAGTCATTCTTGGAAAGATCTTAGTTGAGTTAAACTCTTAGGAGGTGGCATTTCTAAGATATCTTTAATCTTTTTGGATCTATTTCTATTCTCTGATGTCGAACAACAAACCCAAGGAATTTCTCTGAAAGTATCCCGAATGCACACTTCAGGGGATTCATTTTGAGGTTATATTGTCTTAACTGTTCGAAAACTACTCTCAAGTCAAAGAGATGGTCTTCCTTTTCTTTGCTCTTGACTACTAGATCATCAACATAGCACTCAACCTGATGATGGATGAGTTCATTGAAGATCTGAGTCATGGCCCGTTGGTATGTAGCACTAGCATTTTTAAGGCTGAAAGGCATGACCCGATAACAATAGATTATGATCGATGTTCGAAAAATAGTGTTTCTTTCATCCTCGAGGGCCATCTTGATTTGGTTATAGCTAGATAGCAATGTCCACTATTAATTCTAGTATAGGAAGAGAAAACTCATCCTTAGGACATGCCTTATTTATGTCCCTGAAATTAATGCAAATGTGAATTTGGCCATTCTTCTTCTTAATTGGTACAACACTGGCTAAGCAGGTGGGATATTTTTTTTTCCTGATGAAACTAGCATCGATCAGTTTCTTAACTTCAAAAATGACATATTCTTCAATTTCTAATTGCATGCGTCTAAGAGCTTGCTTGATAGGGATAGCGCTATGATCTATTGTTAGTTTTTGGACTGCTATGTCAGGAGATAATCTGGGCATCCTTTCATAACTCCATGTAAAGCAATCTTTAAACTCAATCGATAGTCTAACTAAGTCATTGGTTTTTTCTTCATTCAGCAATGAACTGATGTATGTCGACTGTGGATTTTCTTCTATCCCAAGATGGATCTCTTTAAGTTTGTCAATTGTTGAATGCATCTCTCAAATTATGGTGGTGCATCTTTGATTTGAAAATCATCTGGATCATCTAAGATTTCTAAATTCGCATTCTCATAATAGTTGGTGTTGTGTGAAAAGAACCTATCAGACTCCAAATGATTGGTAACAATTGAGCAGTAGTCATCATCATCGACTAGACCCACTGTACCGAATTCTAGTCCTACTCTTGATTGTGCTTCCCTGCTTGTATTATTCCACAGCTTCTCAAAATACTCTGACCTATGCCTAGACCATGTGTGAGGAACCAAACATTTCTATAAGATTATGAACACAAAGCGAGTAAAACTCAATAGTAATTCTATTAATTCTTTAAATGTATCCTCCTCAAGTTCTACATCAAGTTCAGGACTTGAGGATGATGATCCAAAAAAGAATCTCTTCAATTTCATATCACTGGAAGACTTAGGGGCTTTCTTAACTACTAAACCTTCAACTTTTTGGGGTGAAAGTGAGGTTAGAGCTAAGGTTCTAAGCTGCTGCCTAATAGTCTCACATAAACCTGATTCGAATACTTTGCTTTATCTGGAGGCCCAATCTTCATCACTGTCTGGCTCGAGTGTCACCCCTCAATGAAACCCGCTAAGAGGGGTTGGATGGTATGCTAATCACATTATACTCATCCTCCGAACTAGATTCCAAGTCTATATGAATAGTAAGGGTACTCTTATGAACTGGAACCCTATTGGCTAATGGCCAACCAGGGGATCTTCCACCTCTGGAACTGCCTTTATTTATGCCCCTACCTCTACCTGATGGAGGTTGAGTCATTCTACCCACATGTCCATATGATGGAATGAACTGTGGGTAGAATGTGATATGCATATCTATTTCTTCTTCAATTCCTCTTTCTTGTTCACTTGGATTTTCATTTTTCTTTTTTTTTTCTTTTATCTTTTCTTTTTTTTCTTCATTTTCTTTTTCTTTTAAATTTGAGTTTTTCTCAAGTTCACAAGAAAGGATATTTTGAGAAAGATAGTAGGTCGCATCCTCATATCTCAACCTCTCTAACAAAATGGCTTTTCATCTCCTTTGACATAATCCTCAATCCCATCCTGTCTGAACTTCATGCACTAATGAAGGGAGGATGAAATCATCTTATTCTGATGTATCAAAGGCCTGTCGAGCAAAGCGGTGAACAAAGTATTTGAATCGATTATGAAAAACTTACTTCAGTCTTCCAATCGCCTATTTCCAAAGGTAACATTATGGAACCTAAAGCCCGTTCACCTTGTTCATTGAATCCTCTCAACATCATCTGATCTCCTTGAAATGTATAGATGTCGATCTTCAAATAAGCAATGATCTTTAGACTGATAATATTCATCGATGCACCTAGATCGATGCTGAGAGAACTTCTAGTCTAAATCATGTCATGTAAAAGGGATGGTTGTGCTCCGAGGAAGAAGATCTTCATCATGAAAAGTGATCCCTTGGGCTTTTTGTGTAATGCCTCCTCACTATAGAGTCACTGAAGCAAGCATCTTAGATCGAGAGCCTTGATTAATGATTCCTCATCTCTTTGGATAAGACAAGGGCATCATATATGCTTAGCTTAGATGACTTTCTTAGGTGAGAGGACATTGTAGTCCACCTTACTGATCCTCCATAAGCATATCCAAGGGTGGAGCATCTGGAGGGGCTTCGATCCTCCAATGAATGACTTATTTTCCTCTATCTTGAACGCCTAAGAGGTAGAACCATCACTATGGAGGTTGACTGGTGATCTCTTGTGACGGTAATGGAATTCTACCGCACGCTCACCCGCTTCTTCTATGGGACCCTCAAAATTGGATGATTCCAAGTCTATTTCAAGAGGTGAACCCGAAGTATTCAGAGTAGGAAAATCCAACTCTGAATCAGAATGAGGAAGATCAAAATTATTATAGTTATTGTTTAGACTTGAAGAGTTAGTTAGAATAGATTCAGACAACCCATCAGAAGTGACACAAATATAATTCAAGCTAGCTTTATTCTTCAATTTCTTAGATTTGATATGAGGTACAATGTAGAAATTAAGTAAAGTAAAAGGGGTGAAAGATTTGATACTCTCATTCACCAATACAAGATGTCTACTAGTATAAGAAGAAGAACTAGTCAGAAGTGTCGCTGTAGTAGCTATAATGGTGACTGAGAGGTGGTTGCTACTTGGCTATCTGGGTCACATCTGTCGCTTGCTGAGCTCCCCTTTTCTTGAGTTGGCATTGGCAACTTGCAAACCTTCATTGATGCTAGAGGTTTAAGCTAACTCAAGCACCTAAGGAAAATTTCTTGATTTTGGAGATAATTTTCTTAGAGATTTTGGATAAGGAGATATCCCAACCTTCTTTGGTTTTGAAGAATCATAGTCATCCCCAAGGATTACCCAAATGGAACTGGATGGTTATTCCCCTTCTGGATGACTATAGCACCGGTCTTGAAGTTATGTTTAAGTCAGTCCTTAAATGTGAAGCAATCTTTCAAAACATGACCTAGCATGCGATGGTAGGAACAAAAGTTAGGATCATTGCTTTTGCCCACTTCCTCCAGCCTTCTAGGTTTGGGTAGCTGAAAGTCAAGTTTCTTTAAGAGATTCTTAAAGATTTTTCTAACCACCTACCTCTTAAATGAATATGGTTTGTTTAGTTTATCCATAAGAGTAGTGGATACACTATGGCATGGTATTCATTGTTGATGATAAGGAGGCGTAGCTGGGGAGGCTACTATGGAGGTAAAGTGGTGACAGATGTGTTTGGGAGCATGAGGTCTCTACTGGCCACTGCTTCCCTTATCTACTATCATCAGCTGGGCTTCTTCTCATATATCTTCTACGGCTTTGGTTTTTATTGGATCCGAGAAGGTAACTATTTGATTCTCCTTGTAGTTACCTTGTTGATTAATTTCTAAAAAGTTTTGATGGTGAAACTTTTTAGCATGACGCCGACCATGTCATGGATATTCTTAAGCAAAATCTCAATGGCATGTTATTCAGACAGTTGTGGCTTGCATTTCATACTCAAATTATACCATCTGAGAATGTAATCAATAATAGACTAACCATGATTTTGTTGAGCCAAAATGAGATCGCCAATAGTGACCTTTTGAAGCTCCAGCAAATCTCTTGATGAAGATTTGCTCTAACTCAGAAAAAGTCTTTACTAAACTATTGGGAAGTTCAGCATACCAATCAAAAGCTATCTCTGCTAAGCTACTGACAAAGAGATGGAAGAGTAAATCATCACCGCACCGATTGCAACAACTAGCTCAAATGTGCAATATGTACCTAGTTTCCACCATCAAAACTATTGAAGGAAGGTGGCAAAACCCTTGGGATATTGGATTGCATCAAATTCCTCTGGGTCTACCCTTTGGAATTGATGATCCTCCTGCTTGAGCCAATGCTTCCTTCTTGCTCAACCATGGACTTGATATCTTTTTTTGTGGAGGTACTATCCACTACCTTCTATACATGGTGTTACCTTGCTCACTGGAGGTAAAGTCTTGGTTGTCCAAGACATGCACTCGAACTAGTCTCCTAGGGATGAACTTGGAAGAAATGCTAAGACAAGCTAATAGATCCTCGAGCCTCTTCTCCATCTTTTCTATCATTTGAACCTTCTATTTTATCTGTGCTAGGTTGTGTTGGGTCGAGTAGGCTATGTCATCTTGCTCAGGCTCAACACCTTTTATAGTCTGATGCTCTTTGAGGAGGGATCCGCTATTATCTACCATACAGACCCTGGCTGAGTCTCCCAATAAATCATCTTCATTGGGATCGAAGCTAACCTTCTCCCCATCTAACCAATCATACCCCAAAATCTTCTTCTTCTCTACAAGATAATGTGTCACTATCTCCCTGAGAGAACGATCAATTTGAATGGGAACAAATGATATCGGCTGAATGATGTGATCACTATCGTAATCGAGCACCTGCCTCGAGAGAGTCAATCCTATGAGATGTACTACTAAGAGGACACTCAACTATCACTAGGTATGAGAGGGGTGACATTCCTAGGATGTTTCACTATCATTGATGCAGCTGGGCTATCATCTGCCACCTTTAAAATAACTATTACCATCTCCACGTCCTGCTGAACTGGCAGAGTTGGTGAAGGGATGACCACTATGCTTTGTTCTTCCACACCACCACTAGTAAGGTCGAGGGAGCTCGCCTCTGGGTGGTGTAGAAGAGGATCCTCGCATTTGAATCACCAACAGGGTATGCTTCCCCATGGATATGGACTTTGATGGAACTAGAGATGATGTGACATGGACGGTGATGGAGGATGGGGTAGAGCGATGTGGTGGAGACACCTCTGACTCTCTATGAACATGAGCTATCCTCCTATGGTGATTGGTCCCAATAAGTAAGATGATGTCTATATGGTCGTGGTAGCACAAGGAAAATCAACAAGTTTGACCGCGACTGCCAACCTCCCCCTACCGGTAATGTGAGTATGGGACTCTTGGCCCTCTCGAAATATGTTTCCCACGGGGATGATGGATCTCAGATCAATGAGCTCAACAACGTCCGTAAGTTCCGCCAACCTAGCAAGATGATCAAGGCCAACATATGACCTCCGCCTCAGTAACAAATGCTGATCACCGTGGAGATGATGTGTGAATCTTCCTAACATCCTCTCTATCTGACCCAGAGAGAGGATGAAATTGGTTTGTTGTAACCACTGGTGAAGTCAAAATGCGAAACTCCTCAACAGCAGAATGGGCGGTTGCCCCCATCTCCCTAGCAATCCTAGTATGATACCGCTTGATCATGTAATTTTTGTTCCTTATTAAGTTTTGGTAGGATAGGAGGAGTGAGAGCTAGACTCATACTCAAAAGTAGGGGAGGCAAACCCTAATATCAAGGAAGCCTTACCCTCAAAGGGTACTGATGAGAGGGTGTTAGCCCTCACTTGGGGCATGAAAACCACGGGCACTCAAACTGTGCACTAAGACAATCACTACAAAGCGGTGGACCGCCACTATCTTCCTCTTCTGAGGAGATGTGAGAGTCGATGGTAGATCAATCCGATGACCGGCTTCGCTCAATCACTAGTCCCACCGATAGTGAGGGGAGTGCCTCACAATCCTCGCCTCAATCACCAAAGTGGATGATGTATGGTCCATCAAGTTCTGGTCCAAAGCCAAATCCATACCATGGGGGAAAGTGAAAATGAACTTCTATGATCCGACCATCTAATAATAAATGTAAAAGACCAAAAATTGAATTATCATTGTACTGTAACTAGCTATAAGAATCTGTAAAAGGAAATGAATTTGTATCAAATTTTTGTGTTTATAGATTTTATTTTAAATTTGAATTAAAAAAATTGAACCCACATCCAACAACTTTAAAGTTTAAGAAAAGAGAATTTGAATATGAATCCAACTTCAACAAATTTGGGTATGTTGAAAGATGGATTCAAATATTTTGAGAATGATGCATCCATAGGTTCATATTTGTTTGAATTTAGATATTTTTGATTTGAGGATCCTTTCCTTTAACAAATTTGGGTATGTTAAAGTAAGGGTCAATTGATTTTGTTTTTGTTTGATGATTTTGGAATTTTACTTTCTAAGCAAATTTGAGTATGTTAAGTGAAGTGTTTGAGAATGATTATTTCTTTTTGGTGATTTGTTGTTTGATTTTGGAAAGTTGGAATTCCTACTTAGCAAATTTAGGTATGCTAAGTGAAGAACCCAAGTATGTTTTATTTTATTTTTGAAAATAGGATTCCTAATAAATTTAAGTATGCTTAGAAAATTCTAAGTGTTTCATTTATTTTTTTGATGTTTTGATTTTGAAAGAGTGGGATCCTTAGCAAATTTAGATATGCTAAGGAAATCCTAAGTGTTTCATTTTTTTGTTTTGATTTGTTTGAAAGTGGAGACTTTACTTTAGCAAATATGATATGCTAAGGATGAAGTCCCACTTAGTTTTAGAATGAAAATTTCTTAGCAAATTTGAGTATGCTAAATGAAATTATGTTTAAAATTTTGATTTGGTTTTTTGAAAATGGAAATTTCTTTAGCAAATTTGGTATAAGAATGAAGTTCCAATTTGAAGATTTTTTTTTGATTTGGAGACTTCTTAGCAAATTTGAGTATGCTAAATGAATTTCCAAATGTTGTTTTAAATTTTTAAATTTGGAGACTTCACTTAGCAAATTTGAGTATGCTAAATGAAGTTCCAAATGTGTTTTTTTTTTGAATTTGGAGACTTTTAAATTTGAGTATGCTAAATGAGTTCCAAATGTGTTTGAAAATTTTTTATTTTGAGTTTGGAGACTTAGCAAATTTGAGTATGCTAAATGAAGTTCCAAATGTGTTTGAAAATTTTTGATTTTGAATTTGGAGACTTCACTTAGCAAATTTGAGTATGCTAAATGAAGTTCCAAATGTGTTTGAAAATTTTTGATTTTGAGTTTGGAGACTTCACTTAGCAAATTTGAGTATGCTAAATGAAGTTCCAAAATATGTGTTTGAAAATTTATGATTTTAGATTTGGAGACTTCACTTAGAAAATTTGAGTATGCTAAATGAAGTTCCAAAATATGTTTTAAAATTTTTGATTTTGGATTTGGAGACTTCAATTAGTAAATTTGAGTATGCTAAATGAAGTTCCAAAATGTGTTTGAAAAGTTTTGAAAATATGATTGTTAAGTTTCAATTTTTTTGAAAAGAGGACTTCCATTCAACAAATTTGGGTATGTAGGAATGGAGATCAATCTTATTTTTGAAATGTGAAAATTTTTGTTTTGTGTATGATTATTGCTTTTTGAAAGAGAGGAATTCCAACTTAATCATATGTGAGATATGTTTAAATGGGATTTCCAAATGATGTTTATTTTTTAATGGGAATGAAATCTTCATTCAATAAACTTAAGTATATTAAATGAAGATGTTCATATGTGTTTTTGAAAAATTTAATTTTATTTAAAAAATGAAACTTCCATTCAATATGTGTGAGTTTATTGAATGGAAAGGTTCATGTGTGCTTTTGAAAATTTTATTTTTGATTTTGATTTTGATTTTGGAAAGATGATTGTTCATTTTATTTTGAAAATGAAACCTTCATCAAAGTGAATTGAAAAATGTTCATTTGTGCTTTTAAAAAAAAAGATTTGAAATGTTCATTCATTTTTTTGAATGGATTCTTACTTTTAAAAATATAAGACAATTATGAGAATTGTTAAATGAGGGTGATTTAAGAAAATTTTGTGAAAAATATTTTATTATGTGCATTTTTGAAAGCATACTTTTTGAAAAGCAAGATTTTTATATAAAAATTTATTTTATCTTTATTATTTTAAAATGAATATTTCCTTATCATAAAAATGATAAGGAGGAAGTCTTTAAATGTTTTTTAGATCTTTTTATTTTTACTCATTTGAGAACCCAATGGGGATTTTAAGACCAACATGGAGTGAGGTCCTAAAACCTAAGGATGTTTAACTCAACTTAAGAATGAAATAAACTAAGTGCCAATGGAAAGAAAGATAGTCTCGGATTCATACCAAAGTACAAACCCACTATCGATACTTGAAGATAATGATCATTTACTAAAGATGGAGAGAAGAACCTTCCCTAATGAAGTGCTAAAAATATTGGTGAAAATATTCTGCTTCATCTATCCTTTGGAGAGAGGATAAATGAAAATAGAAATATACACCTTTTGGGGACACCACGATCCAGATGTTCTTATTAGGGTGATCGTATGACATTAAGGAGAGTGTACTCTCAAAGATAGAAGTCACCACCCTACAATGGACCTAATCACCTCAATAAGGACTCCTAAGGACAATGGGTCATATGTACCAGATTCTTCCCCTATTTTACATGAAAAGTAAAGTAGGGTTTATTTTAAACCGGGTTCATTAAGTTCTACAGGGCAAGCCCCATAGTTAATTACATCCTAAGGAAGGGATCCCTTAGAATACTCGACAAGGTAAATGATCATTGTCTCCAAAGATTTTAATGTGTAGACCTAAATTTAGGGAGCTTTGGTGAGGGCCAAAAGCACGACCTAAATCTAAGGTGAAAAATGGGTATTCAACTTGCCTCCACAAGAGAGGACAAACCACCCAACTGCTTGGACTTACAACCGTCTGGGGGTGGCCACCAACTAACTCGTCCTACGATTTTAAATACATGTAGGCAAGTCAAATGTTTATGCAAGATAGTTTACTTGTTATTTATTTAGAAAGAGACTAAGTCCTTAAACACACTCTAAAGAGACTAGATCATGTAAGGACATGCTTCAAATTACTTAAATCTAATGAAAAATTTTATATATTTTATTTTATTTTGGACAATCATTTGACTCAGGCTATAGGATTCATATGCCTAATGCATGAGAAATAAGATTATGAGCCAAAAATTAATGAGATAAGGAGGTGTGTTTCCACCATAGCTCTCACAGGTCAAGCCAAGTTCTCTGACAAAAGTGGAGGTCCTCCAATCTAAGAGTGAAGCAATATATTTTTATGCATGATGTTAGGAAAGAAAAGACAACATCCAACTGAGGGGTTGCTAATTCTTTTATCTTGATTTTAACTTAGACTTTAAATGAAGTTATGAGTTATTTATATTAATTTTGAATTGATTAATTTGGTTGAAGATTTATTTTTTCCTAAGAGCCTAATTGTCATCCAGGCCATACATCAAAGCAAGGAATAAATTAGAAAAATATACCATTTTCTAATGCATAAGCTAAATAAAATATCAAAAAATTTATAAAACTAACGCAAAAGAATAAAAGGCCATTTATGATCGGGCACCACAGCACAAACTCAAAAATAAATTGGGTAGCCGAGCTCTACCCTTATACAACATGAATTACAAATGAATTAAGTACAATTAAGCAAGGAATTCATTATTATGGGAGTCTTTAAGCATCATTTCTTCATTCTTCTTTTTCTTCTTTCTTCTTCTTTTCTTCTTTCTTCTTTGGTTCCTTCTTTTGAATGGTTAGAAGGTGGATGCTCCAAAGGCTTCACATGGTACATTAAGCATGACCTTATAACCAATGCTCATCCTAATCCCCATAACAATCATTTCAAAATCCTAATTGCAAAAATACATGAAAAGGAAAAGAGTAAATCTAACTAAAATCTGTAAAATAGAGATTAGCTAAATAAACCACAGATTCCCAAGCATGTATATAAACAAATTGGACTTAGTACCCCACACATGGATAACCAAGTCCAACTGGCCTATTTTGGATTATGCTTAAGGTTATAAGCAACTGCATAGCAAAAGCAATTATATTTTTATTACAGCACCCCTTAAGCACAATCCCCTACAAAGGATAATGATTATACTAAATCATCCTACCATTCATTTTACGCATATACGCCCTAACATCCAGACTAAAATATCACATTATAAAATAAAAGCAAACATCAAACCATGCATCACCCTAACATAGGACTAGAAGTGGTGACTTAACTTAATATGTGTGTCATGTAAGGTTTGTGTGGTATGCTTAGCTAGGCTTTAAGGTTAAGATTTTTTTTTTAAGTATGAAAAGGTTCAACTTAGAAGGGTGGTCTCATTTAAGTTATTTAATTGAGATGGGTTAATTTTATTTGATGATTTGATTTAATTTGAATGAACCTACTTAATTACTAGAGGTTGTAAAGAGAGGAAAAGAGAAGAGAATTTCTCTTTCCTCCCTACCTTAAGCGATTTCTATGGTAGATTCATTAAGAATTTTTGTTTAGTGAATGTTTTGTTATGTACTTTAATTAATCCTAAGTTTAGATTTTCTCTAAACAAACCTATTCAAAAAGAAAGGCATTTTAGATTAGATAAAGTGAATTACTATCACAAAACACACAATATTTTATTTCTTTCCGCATGTGTATCATGCACATGAATGAGTCTTAAGTAAATTTATACATGCAATGCAAGTATTTAGCACACCTTAATAATGAATGCTAAGAGAGGTTGTTTAAGGAAACTTAGAATGTTTCATGTATGCATGATTTTGTTAAGTAGAAGAGAGTGATTCTTTTATCCATTTTTATATACACATTTATAAGTACAAAATACATAAGTGAGTATGACGCTATTGTTAACCAGGGGTGTAAGGTACAAGACCCACTTAGGGCTACTTAAAGCCTCGCAACCTCGGGGTTGTCCAGACTAGTATATCACTTTTCTTAAATACATGTGCATGTACAAAAAGAAATGCATGGAAAGAGAATGCTAAGTGAGTCACTTAAGAAAATTTGAATGCTTTATGATGCATGATTTTCATTAAGTAGAAAAGAGATTTTCTTATCCACTTTTCATATGCACACATGTATGTAAGAAAGGCACAAGTGAGTACAGCGTCATTGTTAACTTGGGTGTAAGGTACAAGACCTACTTAGGGCTACTTAAAGCCTTGCAACCCAGGGGTTGTCCAGCTAATACACCACTTGGTTATGCAATTTATATGTAAATGTAAGAATCTTTTTTCATTCTTAACATGGAAGAGAATATGAATAGATTTAAGCAAGTGTTATGTTCTTTTAAAAGAACCATACACTTTGTGAATCTTATTCAAATCCATATTAAGAGGAAAGAAAGCAAGCAAACATAAGACACATTTTTATATTCATATGCAAGCTTATAAATAAACTATAAGTAGCACACTTTCAGTTTTAGGTATTTGATTTATAGATTTAAAAATAATTTTAAATTTAATAGTTATAATAGTCACTCATATTTTTACTTTAGCCAAAACATATTTGACATAAAGAAAATATTTAATTTTGAATTTGATTTTAGAAAAACATGAATGCATGATTTTTATATAACATACACATTTAGCATGCTAGGAAAGAAATAAAGTGATGTAAGCATATAATTTTATTCACTCTAATTAATTCTTAAAGACAATCTTATGAAGTAAGATCATTTAAAGAGAATCAAAACTTGTTTAACGAGGCTTTCAATTTGCTTTGAGTTTGATTTGAATTAGAAAAGTGTGGGAAGGTTTGTTTGTCCTTACCCATTCCCACATGTGTGTATTATTTTAGTTTAATTTTTAGGTGATTAGATTAATTTTATGCTTTGGTTAGGTTAAGGTGTAGAATAAGTTCATTAATTATCCCTTACCTATACCACTTTAATATATTTAATCAAATAATTATGAACCAATGTATGCCATAAAATCATAAAGAATTTAAATCAGCAATGCATCCTAAGAAAGAAAGGAACCTAATGTATTGGCTCACAATTAATGATTAATTAAGCTAAAGAATTTAATTTAAGTACTTTCATAACCCTTCCCACACATATGGGCTAAGTATGACTTCCTTAAGTTTACTTAGGTTGTTGAACACCAAAGTATCTACCCAAGAAGGATTGATTAAATCTCTGAATTAATTTTGGTTTTGATAATTTGATTTGATTAATTAAGTAGATCATTAGTAGATTAACCCTTAATTATATTTAGATTAAGGAAGAAAGGGAGTTTAGGGAATAGCTTAAGAAAAATATCCCAAAATCATTCCATAAACCTTCTAATCACTTAAATAAAGTTTAATTATCTTAATCAAGGAATTAAACTACTCTTCACATACTTAATTAACTTTAATTACATTAAGAGGGTGATTAGGTATTCTCATTAATAAATTTCAAGAAAATTAGGAAAGGCAGAAGTCATCCCACTAAACATGCATGAGAAGTTTGGAATTAATTAATGAAGTCATTAGAGAGTAATTAGGGTTATTAAGTTTTCAAATAAATCCTAATTAAGAAAAATCTACTGTCCAAATTTAATTAGAAATAATTTTATTGGATTCCCCTCTTAATTATCTTTAATATGAGCTTGAGTTTGTATTTTTTTTTTGGATTTTTTCACAATTAGTTATGAATTTATAAAGTTTCACTTGATTTAAGTGATTTTTATGAATTCTGCTAATTTATTTTATTAAAATAAATCATTTGACACTCAAAATTCATTATCTTTTAATCGAGGTCATTTTGACTTGAAATTTTTATAATATGTGTATTTTAACATCAGTTTTAATCTCTAAAATTTTCAACTTAATCTAACATGTATTTTGGTTTAATTAAAGAAATTTGATTTTTATTAAAACTCAAACTAAGCTCAAAATACTTAGTGAAATTTGAGGATTTTAGGTTTATTAGATTTCCCTGGGAAATACGAATCCAACGAGCCCTTGTTGTAATTTTTGATTAAGTATTTTATTTTCTATGAATTTTTGAAGTTTCAGGTAATTTTAATTAATTTTTTTAAATCGAAAATCGTATGACCGACGGCTAACGCCACATGGGCCACCCGCGGTGGTGCCACGCCGCCAGCGGCGGAAATGATCGGTCAACCCATGTAGAGGACCCGGTTTCGCTCGACTCGATCACGATCAAACAGCCCAAATCGATCAGGATCCGTGAGGCTGGATCGCGCAATTGGCGCGTGATTTGAGTCGTTTGATCACGCTAACCACGCGATTGGATGATCCAGATCGCATCAGGTGATCCGAAGGCCTGGATAGCATGATCCATGTGCACTGAGCTATCCAATTCCGTGAACCGCAGGATCAAACGATGGCTAGTTCGCCACTGGCGGTGAATAGTAAAAATAGATTTCTTTTTTTTAAAGGTAAAATGAGATTTCTAAGTGAAAATTTGTCCAAATGGACTCATTTTCACATCGATTCACACCAAAAAAATTATATTTTCTAATTGTAATAATTTAAAGTAAAAAATGCGGGATTATCTAGGGTGGATTCCTAAAAATTATGCAAAAGTCGTCATAAAATGAAAAATCCTAAGGTCGGCTACAGTTTTTGAAGGTTACCTCACCAGGGAAGATTTTCGATGGCGGTGGTGACTCGAGCGCGCTTTTGAGTGAGGGAAGAAGCCTTGAACTGAGCTTAAATTCTCGCCTTCACGTCAAAATGATGTTTCCTCCAGTGATCATCATTTCCTCACCCAAATCCCCTCAGTTTTGAAGTATTTCTCTCCAAAATGAAGTGGATGTTTGCTAATGACTTTTGGGAGCTCTAGGAGGAGAGAATGAGAGGAATGAGGGTTTCCTTCAGCCATTAAGCCTTAAAATAAAAAGTGAAGCCAAATAAACCTTTTTCCACTTTTTCTTTAAAATTTTGGCTCCAAACTCATGTCGCTTGGCTTGGGGTGGTTGGGAATGGAAGAGAATCATCCTAGGTGGCTCCCTATGATTGGTTAAGGTACGGAAAGTGGCTGCCATGAAGGACAAGTGGGTGCCCTAAACAAAGGGTGGTGAGTATCCTTCATGCCAAGTGTTCCAATGGGAGAGGTGTGGTGCTTTCACCTCCCCATGAGTTATGGCTGCCCTAACCACTCCTTGTGATAGAGTCTAATTCCTTGAATAGAGGCTGGTCCGGTTAGGCTTGAGTTGGTTCAGTGAGTTTACTCACTGAGTGGTCTGAACCCGACTGAGTTGAGATAATTGGGATGGTTTAGTGGGTGCCTTCAACCGCTGGATTAGCCTTTTGCTCACTGGGATCTAATCACTGGATTGAGTGTCTCTTGAGGGCTTGAACCGTCGGATTTGTTTGGATTCTTTGGGGCCCTTGGATGTTGTTCTTTAATCAAACGATCTGGATTCCTTGAAGAAGTAGTGGAATCCACGCGTTGTTTAATGGGAGGCTGGATTCTTTACCTCAGTTTGTGTTCCCTGGGATTGAATCTTATCCCTTGCCTTGGGTTACGGTGGCTTTCTCTGAGCCGTAGGATGAATCTTCGGGAAGAAGCTAATCTGATTCAGGCTTTTGTTTCGTTTCTTCAACCATTCGAGCTGTCGATGCTCCTGAGAAAAAATGAGAGTGAAGGGCTGAGGAGAAAGGGAACCCTAGGGTTTCTGGTCGGTGAAGATGGCGATTCCGGCGAGAGAACCAGGCGAAGGGAAGGAACCGGAGGAAGAGAAGGAGAGGAAGAAGCTAGAAGAAGATAAGTTTGATAAAATTGTTCATTACCCTCTGTCTTTCTTTTCTGCCCTATTTATACTATTTCTAACCTTCCTCTAATGCTTTCTTGTATACATAACTACTTTCAGTTACAATGGAGTGTTTATTCTTGTTGTTGCCTTCTGTCTCTCTGAAAATATCAGTCGGTTAGTGGTCGAGCTTATTGCTTTCTTGAGATCTTCTGTGTTTCCTCTATTATGTTACAAAAATAACAAAAAATGGTTATCTTGTTATTGGTTTCTTGATTCTTGATCCGATCTTTCTTTTACTTTAACATGGATCATCCTTGATTTCAAGCTTTTTTGTTTCATTCATTACGCTAAAAATAAGAAAACTATTATATTGTTTATTTTAATTCTTAGTTCATGGGTTCGATCTTCATTCTTTATGGATAACGCTGTGTGGTATTTTAATTATCTATCTGGCTATCCTTCTGTGGTGATACTTTGGGATTTTTAGTGCTGTTGCAGCTTGTTGTCATTCTAGTTGATCTTGTGGCTCTGGTGTTATTCTGGACCTATTGTCTTTATAGTCTGTAATAATTATAATTATTTTATGCTCTGAATTAGTATACCTGAATTATTTTCTTCTTTGTTGTTTATTCTATCTGGTCTCTGTCTATTAAGTATTTATAATGTCTGGCTGTTATTATCCCTCCTTACTATCCTGATTAATGATATATGTTCATGTTGTGAAGTCCTTTAGCCAACTTAGAATTTTTCTTTCCTTTTGCCTCTGTTGTCTATTTGAGGATATGGAGTCATATCACCTTGTGTCAAAAAATCAGTGTTCTTGGTGCCTATGTGGACCAATGGATGAGTGACAAGTGGCCAAGGAAGAGAAATGATCACTTGGGAAAGTATATTTTCTCATGGAATGCCCTTGACCCAAGAGCAAAGTGGTTATTTGACATTGAATTTGAATTGGGTAGATTTGAAATGAGTCAAAAGTAAGTTGGACCAAATTTCATGTCATTTGAAATTCATTTGGTTTAATTTGGGTTAATTTGACCCATTTTGGTCAAATCGGGTCAAAATGGGTTAGGTTGACCGATTGGTCAAATTGAGTCAAACCAAGAGTTAGGTCAAGTTCAAATGACTATTTGGAGTATATTGGTTCAATTTGTTTCAATTAATTTGGTTTAATTTTAATTTTGGCCAATTTGATCCTTTAGGTCAATTTGGGCTAAGTTGACCAATTTGACCCAATCGACCAAATTGGTTTGAATCATGGCTTGGTTTGGGTTTGGTTGATCATTTGAAATGGATTGGTATCTTTGTTTCTAATCAATTTGATTTATATTTGATTTTGTCTTGATTTGACCTTTTAGGTCAAGTTGAGTTCATGGTCAATTGGGCTAGGTTGGGTCTAGTTGACCAATTAGTCAAATTAGGTTTAATTAGGCTTTAGTCAAGTTCAATAATCCGTTTGGAGTGAACTTGAGCCATTGGTTGCAATCAATTTAGTTTAGGTTATAATTTGGCTAGTTTGGGTTCATGTGGGTTAAAGGGTTGACTTGGTTTGACCCAATTCATGACAATCGATTAGCCTATGATGATCAACAAATATGACATGAAGTTTAGATTAGATTAATTCACTTTGATTTGGATTGAATTAAATTTTGATTCATGTAGGTCAAATTGGCCACTTTGGGTCAAGTGAGTCAATTGGGTTTAGTTGGTTTGATCAAGGCTTGATTCAAGTTTGGTTAAACTCACATATGGACTTGTGATTGAAATATAAATCTATTTTCAAGAGATTTGGAGTCAAATGGGTTTTGATTCATTTGATAATTTCAAGTCAAAAGGTGAACATGAGTTTGACTTGGGTTTGATTTTTTAATATAGTTTTGGTTTGATGATTTAAGTTTATGCTTATATTTGGATTCATGATTGAAGGATTGATTAAATCATGAAGAAAAATTAAGAGTTTGGCTTGATTTAATTTTGATTTGGCTAAGTTCAAGATTTTGTCTTGAAGGCTTAGGTTGGATTCTTGATTGAATTTGAATTTGATTTTTGAATTGATTCTGGATGTTTGAATTTATATTTCATTTATATATGTGAATATAAATAAAAATATAAATGGGTTATCAGAAAATTTCAAGGATTCGAAGTGATTTGAACTTAATTTAGGCTAAGTCCTTAAGAGGGAATAAAAAAGACTTAGGAAAGATTTTTTATTTGGATTTAAATTTTGGATTTGGTTTGATTGATTTGAATTTATATTTTATTTATATATACAAATATAAATGAGAATATAAATGAGTTGTGAGAAAATTTCATGAGCTTGAATTGATTTGAACTTGATTTGAGCTAAGTCCATAAGATAGAATAAAAGGGCTTAGAAAGATTTTTGAAATTTGAATTTGGATTTCAATCATGGGTTTCGATTATTTGGAATTGCTTCATGATTTGAGAAAATCTATTGAAATTGATTCAATGTTTGATTTGGAGTTGAAGTTGATATGAGTTTGGAGTTGATTTGAATTTGACTTCAAAGAAGGAAGTCAGGAATTGGTTCAAGCTATAGGATAGGCAAATTTTCCTAATACCTCTAAGGCATGACCTATTCCTATGGCTAACTCTTTTAAGCCTCTAGGGTTAGGTTAAGTGTCAACCTAATCACTACATATGTCTTAAGACTAAGGAACTCTTAATGTCTAAGAGGAGCCATATGTCTAAGATGGAGGAGAGCTCATCCTAAAAATGAGGTCAACAGCTATCAACTACCTATCGCAACCCTCCACTTTTCACATCCGGACTTGGAGGTAGTGTTTAAGATTAAATAGTGAAATATAAAAAACTACAAAAATCTTAGAGCTTGAAAGGTAGATCTAATAGAATAAAAAAGGAGCCTAACAACAATGAATTTCTCCCACCAAAGATTATCTTAAAGAGTGAGATAATTTTATTTAGCATCATTTATGAGAAAATTGTAGAAGAATTAAAATTTTTCTTATTTGTAATAATCAACTTGAATATTGTATATGAAGAAATCCATTTGAAAAGTGTAATTTCACTTTTAGAAAGACTTGATAGAGGTTCAACAATTTCATATGATAGACATCATATTGCAAGATATTTCATATCCATTTGTTATTTGAAATCTCTTTTTCATTGCAACTGATCAAGAATACTTTGCCCGATGATAGTTATCTTCGAGTCATCTTTTCTTTAGGCCTTATAATCTTATATTTTTTTTGGCGACCATAATATCATCAAAATGATGCATTTACTTATCACCTCTATATTAATCTATTACATTTTGGGAGAGTAATGAAAAATATTTTAGTAATTTGAGGAATTTTGTTTTCGTCATTACTATTAAAGTTAAATTACTAGTTGCTCTCAAATTACAGCGATGAAAATTCAAAAAGATCTGATCTTTTGATGTCTTTTTTATTCATCTAAGAATGACTATATGTCTTAGAATGCTTTATTTCTATGATGATCTTATGATCATGGGCGGACCTACTTTTTGTTGAGGGTGGGCAAATGCCCACCCTCAAATTATTTTTTTTTCTCTTAAAAAAAATACTTTTTAATCTTTTGCTCACCCTCAATTTATAATTTATACAATCAACCCCTCTCCATAAAAATCAATTTAACTTATTACTCTCCAATGACTATATAATTAATTAAAATAAAATTTTATAAGTTTAATAATTTTGCTCACATATATTTTTTTTCTTATAAATTTAGTGATATTATTTTATTAATTATTTATATATATTTTTCAAAATATTAAATTTAAGTATTATTTATTTAGGCAAAATTTTTAAAATAGGCTTAATCCTAATCTTAATTAGTAATTTAGGCACAAAAAAATTATTTTTAGCAAAATAGACAGTCGCAACCTGCTTTTTTTAAATTTTTTTTAAAAAAAACTAGTTATTTTGTACTTATATCTGAGTCATATGATGATCGAATAACTTGGTTGGAATAGTAACAAAATTTTCTACAACTTTCATGTTGGTCAAAATTTAAGATTGTGGCCCGATACGCAGAAATTTTTGCGAATACGCACAAAAATTGCAGCGCCAAACTGAAATTTCAGAGCAGCTGCGTATTTTGCGTGTATCGGAGTCATATGGTGTCGGATTCTAGCGATCTTGGTATCATTGAAATCGTAACAAAATTTTTACAACTTTCATATTTGTTGAAATTTACGATTGTAAACAGAATTTTATGAATCGCAAAAACTATTACATCGTAAACTTTGAGCGCTTTGATTGGAGTAGTTTTCATACATCATCTCATAACATTCTCATCCTATTATATATATTTTAGTCTCTCTTACTTCAATGAACCTTTATACATAACATCTTATCTTATTAATCCTTAAAGATTAATCATTTATGTTATTATAATATCATCCTTAAAGAGATTAAAATATATATTTTAACTAATCATGCCATAATTAGCATCTACAGTGAACAAAGAAAGCTCGGATAATTATATTAACAATTAATATAAAAAATTAGAATAATTGTGATATAATTAACAGAAAAAAAATATATTTAAAAAAATACTTGTAATAAGAGAACAGCTGTATATTGGGCAACAATCGTAAATTTCAACCAACATAAAAGTTATAACAAATTTTGTTACGATTTCAACGATACTAAGTTCAGAATCATTAATCGTATGACCGGCACGTAAAATATGATTTCAATTTCATGATCGCAATTTTTTGCTCATTCAAAAAAAGCAGATCGGGCCACAATCTTAAATTTTAACCAACATGAAAGTTGTAGAAAATTTCGTTACGACTCCAAAGATATCAAGTTTGCTCGATTCCGACATTATATGACATAAGAAAAATCTGAAAGCTCTAGTTTTTTTTAAAAAAATTAAAAAAAGTCGTCCATTGAACGGACGACCGAATCGACGATACATTATGCGTCCGGAACACGACGTGCCTATTTTGCTAAAAAAAAATTTTGTGCCTAAATTGCTAATTAAGATTAGGATAAAGCCTATTTTAAAAATTTTGTTATTTATTTATCTAATTATTATATTATTTAAATATTTAAAATTTTGCCCATTCTGAAATAATGAGGTAGTTCCGCTCCTGCTTATGATCAATTTAGTTCTTGGATTTTGATCACTATATTATTAAATTCTTAACATAGGATTGAGTCTTTTATGATTTTTTTCATCAATTCAATAATCCTTCAAATTACTTCTACAAATTTAAAAAAAAATTAATATTTAATAATATAAAGTCCACCACAAAAGGATTTTGGTTGCTCCCCTCCTATTGATGAAGCCGTACAATATCATTCATGGCTCATTGATGATAGAAATTTATGTATGTGAAGAACAGCATTGAATGCTGAGAAGGAGTGTTGACCAGCCTCTCTTCAGTAGGTGAATAAGTTATAAGTGAAAGAAAAAATTACGTACATATCACGCAAATATATTTAATATTTTTAGATTGAAGTACATTCAATGACCAGCACGATTTAGAACTTCTAATCCATATTCGATTTCTTTCTGAGCCGAGACGTCTGATATAAAATAATTAAAGAATTGATATATATGATTGATAAATATGATGTCAGATTTTTATGAGATTAATCATAATGATATTTTTATTTATAAGATAATTGAAATATTAGATGAATACTTATTATAAAAAAAATACATATATAACAAATAATTCTGATATATTTATATACTTAATAATTAAAATTTAATATTTATAAAAATATCATTTTTTTTATGCATGAAAAATATATTTTGTTTAAAAAAATTAATGATAATATTATTTTTATATAATATTAAATATTGTATATTAAATATGAAAATTTCGGTACTAGTATATAAATGTACAAAATAAATGCCCCAAAATTTTAATATTGCATAAAATGTGATAATTATTAATTTTTTAAAATAAAATATGATTATATATATATATATATATATATATATATATATATATATATATATATATATATATATGTGTGTGTGTGTATGTGTAAAATTTTATACTAGATATACAAATTGTTATAGAATTTTATTCCTAGACGCGATCTTACAGTAAAAAATTATCCAACACACAAGGATATAAACAGGGGTTATAATGTGGAATAAGAAACCATTTCGCCTCAGAATTTTCAATGTGTCAAAAGATATATTCTTTCGTTAGTTGGAGAAGATATGAAACAATATTAGAATTTAACAACTAGGAGAAGTAAAAGGCAGTGAATCGATCTTAGCAACCTCGATCTGAGAAAGGAGCTATTTTTTTCTAGTCCATAATAGATTTGATATATAGATGGATGATATTTGTTTAAAATTTTTAGGATGTCACAAATATATTAGAATTATGACATATTACTTTATATTTTATTAAGTATAATTAAATAATTATAATTTTTTTAGATCAAAATAACATAAATGTTAACTATTTTTATGCATAATATTCATCTAAAAATAATTTTAATATTTATGAAGTTTATTTTAATCAAAATATTCTGACCTAAATTAAATATTCATCTAAAAAATATTTATTCATGAATAAATCATCCCAATTATATATATTAGGTCAGAAAATATTAAGAGATTTATGCAGTTGGGTACAGATTTCCTGAAACTATTTAGTATTTATAACAAAACCAACCACATTTAAGTTTTGGATCCTCTGCGTAGTTCAATAAGTCTATTAAGCAGGCCAGATCCATCCTCTAAGTGGGCCCCCTCTAAAAACTTTAATCGTCGGCCTTAACTAGATATGGGCTGATCTATTTTTTAGAGACTAACATGGATCTAATAGGTCTATTTAGGAACAATTTTATCTATACTTTAATTTTTATATTATATTTAAATATATATTTTTATGTATTTTAAGTTTTTCTTTATATTTTTTTAAAATCACATTATTTTGAGAAATTCAAAATAATTTTTAATTATTTAAAATATTTTTAAAATAATTATCGCTACATCTCCTAAATCACTTATAATCAATAGTCATCATCATCATCGACCAATTATTATCACTATCACCACTATGACTACCACCACTCTAAAAACTATCCCTTTCACTTAAAATAAAAATATTTTTTATGATATCAAATATATTTTATTTTAAATCAAAATATAAATATATAAATTAAACCTAATTGATTGTGAGTTAAACTCAATTAATTAAAGAAATCCAATTCATGTGCTTACCTAAAATTCCCAGCATTTTAATTCACAGTAAAAATAGTCATAGAAATAAAATAATATTTTTAAAATTTTTTTATTTTTAAGAAGACACGTGCAGGCATGTGGATCGTAATAAACACTTGTGCGGGGCTGCAAATTTATTAATCGGCAGCTGCTCTGAACCCAGAGGCGAGCATAAATTTTATATAAAAATATTTTTCCAAAAAAAAAAAAAATTATTTATTTAAAATTGAGGAATATATTCAGATCCGAACAATTAAAATTACTAAATAAATTTAATGCTCGTTAATACTGAACCAAAAATCATGACAAATATGGGAAGAAAATATAAAGGGGGCCGTATATTTACATATCTGGCTGTAAAATTTAACATTTATATTCATAATATTTAAATTTTTAATATCATAATTATATATATAAATATAAAATTTTAAATATTAATTATGTAAATAGATAAGAATTATGTGCATGTATGTAAATATTCCAAATATAAATTCAAAAATGAATGTTAATGAACATGCCATGATCTCAGGCATTAATGAGCAGTAAAGGAAGCACAGCAACTTGATGCTTAATAAATGACATTAAGATGACAATTAATAATATATTTGTCAACATAATTATCATCATAAAATAAAAAGATCATATAAACTTAAAGATGGGGCAGCTTTCAATATAACAATAACAACAACAATAAATTTTTATCTCGTTGTGATATTGACAACCAGCGTAAAATTTAACGAAAAATTATAACACGAATTCTTTAATACATTTCTAAATATTAAGAGTTAAAAGTTTTGATACAAACATGAATGAACTCAAATTCAAATGAAATGTGGTTCACATTTGGATTAATTTTTAAGGCAAAAATAGGATTGATGATGCAAGTGAACATAACATTTGGAGGTGGAGGAACTTAATTGAATAAGAAAGTAGAAATCATGGTTGATGCAGGGAATCATCAAGGAGTGAATTTTCTTCTGGAAAAGAAAGTTGGTGAAAGCTACGGTCTTCTCCAGGAAGCAAAGCCCACACAGGTTGTGGTTTTCTCCCATGAAAGATTAGCAGCTTGCCATGTGCAACAGTGCAAGGACCACAGGGAGATTCAATAGGAAAGCTTTACATCCATAGGTTTTTTTTCAAAGCTAACTTGACTTCAAATGTTACTCTACTATAAACTTACTGACTTCTATCACTGGGAGATTCAATAGGAATATACTTTATAAAGCTTTTATTTAAAAACGCCCTAAAAAATATTTTCACTAATATATCATATCATAATCCTAAACTAAATCCCACGGCCTACAAAACTCTTACTGTTAGCTACTTCACAAATCTATTATTTATCTTCATTGGTGTTGAATTTTAGGTGATCAAGTCATTAATAAGAGTGATCGATTCAGATATTTAGGCTCTATTGTTCAAAATGATGGTGAAATATATGAAGATGTTATTAGTAGAATTCAAGTTAGATAGTTGAAGTGGAGGAATGCCGGCCTATTATGATAGAAAAGTTAATTTAAACTTAAGAGAAAATTTTATAAGATGGTAGTAAGACCTGCAATTTATTGAATGTTGGCCAATAAAGAGAGCGTAAGACTAAGTTAAGAAGTGAGATGAGGAGGTGAATGAGTGGCTTTACTCTTAGAGATAGAATGCAAAATGAGTATGTTCGGGAAAAAGTTGGAGTAGCTCGGTGGTAGATAAGATTAGGAAGAGTCGCTTAGATGGTTTACACATAAAGCGTCACCGTCAGATGACTGATTAGGAGAGTAAATCAGATTTGTCTTACAAGAAGAAATGAGATGTAAAAGACTTGGTTAAGATGTATAAAAAATGATCTTAATATACTTGAATTAAATGAGAATTTGACACATAATAGGACACAATGAAGACGAAGGGTGGGATTAAGGCTTGTTATTGTTGTTGTTATTGTTGGTGTTGAACTTTATATAAATCGCCACAATTTTTAAGTTTGGCACTGCTTACTATATCCTTTCGTCATTCACTTAGCTTTTGTTAAATTTATTTTTGCAACTCAATCAAGCAGGAAATATCCATGCCAATAACGATTTAATTCAAGATTTTTTTGAAGCAATGTACATTTTAGCGATTCTACCAATATAAATCACTATATCATTAGCCCTAACAGTTCGCATAAAAATAATAATGATTTCTGAGGTAAATTGAACTTAAAGCTAAGCCATTATTAACGTGACCTTGAACGGCAGCCTATAATTAGATCACTTTGGAGGGCATGACAAAGATCATTTACTAGGAAAAATGGCTTCAGAATAAAGTCAGGACTAGTACGAAGTTTGTATTATTCTAAAATATATTTCTGAATAATTATTAGTTCTTATTAAGTAAGGTATAACAACCTAGAACAAGTATCTCTTATTGATAAGACTAGAGAGGGAGTTCAAGAGAAACTTGAATTATGGAGGTCTACCTTAGAGTCTAAAGGCTTTCGTTTGAGTAGATCTAAAACCGAATACATAAGAGTATAACTTTAGTTGTAGAAGTTCTAGTTGTGCGATTGTGATAATGGGTGATCAAGTCATTAAAAAGAGTGAATGTTTTGGATATCTCGGGCTTATCGTTCAAAGTGATGGTGATATAGATGGGAATGTTATCAGTAGAATTCAAGTTGGATGGCTGAAGTAGACGAATGCGTCAAGCCTGTTATGTGAAAAGGTTGGAATAGCTCGAGTGGTAGATAAGTTTGGAGAGAGTCATCTTAGAAGGTTTGGTCACATAAAACGTCGGTCATTCCCAGTTAAGAGAGTAGATGTGTTAGATTCAGCCTATGTTAAGAAGGTAGATGTAGACCTACATAGACTTGGCTAAGAAGTATAAAAAATGATCTTATGATTAAATGAGAATCTAACACTTAATAGGACATAATGGAGAAGAAAATCTATGTAACCGACCCTACATTGTGAGATAAAAGCTTATTGTTGTAGATGTTTCCATTGTTGTTGTTGTCAACTCTAGCTCAAGTAACAGTTCCATAACAATAATGTTCAAAACACCATATCAAACCATTTTCTCAACACAAATAAATTGACCAAATCTCACATACAATTTGAATCCGCTTGCTTTTCAATAAACTCATGGGATATAAATGTCAGTAAAATGATTACAAGTGGCACACTACATAATAAACATTCATGAATCTTATTAACAGAATAATTTCATTGAATGTATACAAGATTATATAATCTAATAATAAAAAATGCAAATTGCAGCAAATTGTCTAATTTTAATGTTTATAAAATTGCATATGTTACCAGATCCAGCTATCAAACAGAGAAATGTGCCCGTCATCCTAAGTATATATATGCTGCAACTCAAATATTAGCCAAAATTTCAGCAAATCAGCTGAGCGATGCTTGATGTGTATACAAATTGGTTAATACAACAGTATTGACTTCTTAGGCCGGGAGCCGTGAAGAATCTCCAACAACTGCTTCCATTCTTTGGTACCACTCACCAATGTTAGTGTTCTCAACCATATCCCTACCAGCCTTCAGATGGTGAATCGGCCGAAGAACACCAAAGACAGCAAGGTCTGCCAGATTAGGCCTGGAACCACCTGCAGTGGCATTTCAAATATTAAATAAAGAGTTAATTGGATAATCTTATGATGTTCCTATGAAGTGATGATCATTACAAAATAAATTCAATGTATATTCATAGATATTAGCAAATTATTCTGGCACATGGTTGCTACGCCAAGAAGAAAAATGTGAGTGAAATATAACACTTTTTGTTGTAAGTTTCAAGTACATTTAAGAGTATTTTTTATGGCTTACCACTCCTATTTACTATAGTAATCATTAATATTTGGGATATACCATCCTAACCTTTTAACTCTTACAAAGATACCACATCAATTACTCTGCAAAAACCTAAATGGAATATGCAATAATTTTGTAAAAAAAAAAATCTCTTCGATAATGAATCAGGATGATTAAAATAGAACCCTAACAATATAGTCCAACCCATTGAGCTAGTCAAGATGATCAATCTAACGAGTCAAAATTCTACCCAAGTCAGTTTATTGACTCTGTCAAATTAACCAGGAATGACAAATCCCAAGTCCATGCAAATACCTCAATTTAACGTTAGTTAACTCATCTAAGATTAAAAGTAAGGGTGCTGAGTGGTAATCAGAGAAAAACCTCAAATCATAATTAATAAATCAAGTTCATGAAAAGCAAAATGATTAAAAAGTAATACTTCTTCAGAATATGAGCCATATTCTGAAGAAAGTGATCTGGATTTAGCTAGTGCTATGTTGCAGACTATGAGTCATAAACTTACCAAGAAAATCTCTGCCATCAAGAGCTTTTGTCCATGTTTGTGCCGCATCATATAAAGCAGCACGCTCATCAGTGATACCATACTTCTTCTTCAGCTTCTTGGACACCATGTACATTACTCCAGCACCAGCATACTTTGCAGTTAACCTCTCAGTAAAACTAAAGTTGCCTGCACTTCATAATGTGAGCAAAGATGCATGCATCTCAAGTTTTTAGTCAGACAAAAATGATAAAAATGCCAATAGTTCAATAAAACAAAAGTAAAATTGCACATTGTTGGCCTCTTTTCATACCGTCTCCTGGAACACACATTTGAACAAGACATATAACAATCTCACCTAAGCACATTCACAGCTCAAGTAAACTATATTAATAAATTCAGGCTGGAAATCAAGTTAGCAAGGAATGAGAACACGGCGCCAACCTCATCTAAGTTGGAACACTTAAAATACATCAAATGCACTTTGATAATATGTGTAAGATTATAAATTATTCACCAATTAATCCAAGGTTAGATGGACTCATGTTTTCAAATAGAGTACCAAGTATCCCCAAACTCTGCATCCGAAATGTAATCTCTCGAACATAAGGATCTCTAATGTCACGGCTTCCACTATTACATTATTTGAATAAGCTCAAATCAAACTTAAAAGTACCATTATTTAAAAATATTTCACTTCAAATTTTATAATTTCCTATACATAGTGTCAACCAAATATGCTGGTCATGAGCAATTTACTATTTTAAATCCATTTGTACGACCCAACCATCATCAACAAAAATGAAAAAAACTATCAAATTTCATTAAAAAAGTGGTTATCAATATTTTGATTAAACCAATTCCAAAAGTTAAGATGATACGCAGAATCACTTCAATTCTAAATTAACAATTTGAGTCCGTTTTAATAGTTGACAAAAAGTATTTTGAAAAAAATGATATTATGAATTATCACATTAGAAAAAAAAATCCAAATTGGAAAATATTCACTTATTCCCACATTAAATATAATTATATTCCTCTTTATTTGTTTCTTACCATACTCAACATGTATGGCTAAACGTAGCACATATATTCAATTAATGAGACATTTATCAAAGAGTCTCCATTCACCCCACCCCACCTCTCTTGTCCAAACAATGTTGCTCATCCATGCCTTAGCTTGCATTGCTCAATCTCTCATGCCATAAGCCTGGCCTATGTCTGAAGCCTGTCTAACCACAGCTACTCAACAACTATTTCCCACGCAATCTCATTCAATCCACTTATGCATTGAACGCTCACTGCACTCTCCGACATCAACAATCACTTGCTCACTAATTTTTTTCTCTCATACTTGAACGCATACATTCTTCATGCTCCCCTATCTATCTGTCTTCATTTGTTTGTGTTGTTTGCTGCTCTCCATGCGCATACCAATCTTGCTACATGTGCTCAATGTCCCATTCAATGTCTGAAGCCTGTCTAACCACAGCTACTCAACAACTATTTCCCACGCAATCTCATTCAATCCACTTATGCATTGAACGCTCACTGCACTCTCCGACATCAACAATCACTTGCTCACTCAATTTTTCTCTCATACTTGAACGCCGCATACATTCTTCATGCTCCCCTATCTATCTGTCTTCATTTGTTTGTGTTGTTTGCTGCTCTCCATGCGCATACCCATTCTTGCTACATGTGCTCAATGTCCCATTCAAAATATGCATGCTCTTATTATTCCTAGTTATTGCATCTTTGTCTCCTATCCTAGCATGCATCTATGCCCACCCATACAGCTTGCTCTTGATGAATGAGTTGTCAAGCCTAAACTTTTCATCACCTCCATGATTTAGTTTCCTCTTGAATTTATGGGTCTCTCTCACAATGTCATGGCTTTTGTTTCTTATCTTCATAAAATAAAATCCACCTCCACCATCAATACCACCATCATACTTAAAAGAACCAACAATCGTGTGTCTAAGAGCTTCAATTCCCTTGCTAGTTCTCATGACAAACTCCATCATCTTGATGCATTTTCTCTAGACAGCAATGACACATCAAGTTTTCTTAAAATCAAGAATTTGAGTATGTTTTTCTTCCCAACTAATTAATAGTTTGAACCATCAATTACCTCAACTATCATGTTTCAAAATTTCACTAAGAAAATATAGAAATTTCTTCAATCACTAATTTTCAGAAGAGTAATGTTTCCCTGTGTTTACAATCTCTACTCTAAAATATTCTTTCAAACAAGATGATAAGTAGATATATGAATATTATAGCTCACAAAGGAAAAAAAGAGACCAATTACTTTAGTATCAGGCCTTCACAAACAATTTAAAGTGTTTCACAAAGGTTAAACAAAGAACTCCTTATGCCAAATTTATGTCTAGTTCACCTTCCTGCCAAGGTATGCAATCTAAATTAATGGTTAACTCCATATTGTCAACTATTGGGACCGCCTCTCCCGAGTTCTTCATGTCATGAAACTCCCCAATCCTCCTCTTGATCAATCAGCTTTAACGAATGTTTGCAAGGGTGGCAGAGACAATCAAGAGCGTGGTGCAAGAGTAATACTGATCATGGCCATGGCTAAAATATGTTTTCCCTTTATACTCATTGCCACCACACTAATCATCCTCTTAAATGTTGTTGGGAAAAATTTGGATACCCCTCTATTGCTTAGTATGCTTCAACATCAATTTGATGACTTCTAGTGCCTCCTCTTCTGGAAAAATAACACGCTTTAAAAAACAATAACTGACTATTGCCATCACAAGTATCAATCATTGCTTATTATGATGTCTCTTCCTTTGAATATATTGTAATTATTTTTGGTAGTGTGTCCTGCAGTTTAGATTCTAATGCCTCTTCTCATATGAGAAATAATCACCACATATTTTCATTTCTTCAAGTCTTCTCTACCACTTGTTATTGTTTTCTTATGGTTCTCCCTCTCCAATTTTTGGAAAGGGTATTGTATAGCCCCTAAATCTCTCTAACTCAGAGGTTCTCTGTGTCACATTTTCTTTTCAATTTAATATCGATTAATTGTCTTCACAAAACTTGCATTTTTTTTAGTAGCATTTTATTTCATTCATCGTCTTTCCTTCCCTCAAGCCAAAAAAGATGATTGATGGATATAATGAAGCTAATGGTATCTAATACTTGACCATTGCTGCTCTACTCTGGTCTTAATCACTACTCCATATCATTAACGCGATTGGTTCAATCATTCTCCTTATGATAGGCATCGAGAATATGTTTGCCTCCCTCATCATATATCCTTATTTCCTACTATTGATCGCCCTATTTGATCTTATCCAGTCAAACATTTGAGGCTCAAGTTCAATTGTTACACAATACACACTTAAGATTCTGATATCTTATCACATTTATTACTCTATGTTGAATCCATTTACTGAAATTTCAGCTAGAAATTCAACATTATTTCAAACATTTTATCAAGAAATAAAAGCCTAGTTCTCTATTATAATCAAAACTTCACACCAAAATATGCTGAAATTTATGTAATCTCAATTTCAAACTATTCATTATAAAAATGGTAATATTCATCAAATCTATTACTCAATAAACCTTAACAAAATGGTATGGTTGAACACAAAAATTTTCATCTGACGTTTCACATTAACATTCCTCAAAAATTCTTGGGTGGAGTCCAATCATGTCCCACGGTGTCTCCATGAGAACTTTTACCATCTATCTCTTTTAAATATTGACTTACATTTGTTTTCTCTACCTAACTACAAGTTTACTCTAAGCAACCTCAGCTTCCTCCTATAACACTTTTATCCACATTGTCAAAATCCATTAAGCATCCACTTGTTGTGGAACTCTCTATTCTCTGCATACCAATTACACTTTGAAAAGGTAAAAGACATTATATTACTCATCATGTTGACAATTGATCATCTCTCTTCTTTTTGTACATTTTGCTTGACATTATCTTTTGTCTATTCCCAACACATGAGAAGAAACACTACACATCGTCTCTTAGAAAAGGTTATGGATGCTAAAATGGGTGCTCTTCTCAATCATTATGCATGGGATTTAGCCCTTTGTGGTTAAAACAATTATTTGTTGGGTTTCATGGTTAAATTACATCCAAATGGTTCCATCGACAAATACAAAGCTAGGCTTATTGCACAAGGATTCAGTCAAGACAATGAATCAACCAATCTCTGTAGTTGTTAGGCTTAACTTTGCCTAAAATTTTCTCTCTGGCCATCAATTGGACTCTAAAACAAACTAATGTAGTAATGCCCCCTTTTTGTAGTGATTTATACATAGAGCAACCTCCTAAGTATATTACTCAGGAGTAAATTGTCTATAATTACTCAAAAAAAAAAAAAACTATCAATGGCTTTAAATAAGGTTCAGGGCCTAGTAAGGCCCTAGTTGAAATTGAATTTCACAATAGCAACACAAATCATTTTGACCTCTTATCATTTTTGTTGTTTATGAAGATGACATCAAGCTCATAGGAAGCAAACATAATGATATCTCTAAGGTAAAATATTTCCTGAGAAAGTATGGTATCATAAAGATCTAAGATGGCCCAAGCATTTTCTTGAAATTAAATTTCCTTAAATAAAATAAGGGATATCACCATCTCAAATACAATGCTATTTAACTTCTTGAAAAAAATTAATCTTAGTTGTAACCCCGTTGATGCCATATTAAAAGTCAAATCATATCTAATAACCAAGAGCTGCAAGATAACCCCTCTCAATATCAGAGGTTAGTTAACAAGTAAATTTATTAAATTGCTACCACGCCTAACATCGCATTCATAATTGGGGTTGCTAGTCAACACATACAAAATATAAAACAGAAGTATTGGAAAATTGTTTAGCGAATTCTCGGGCATATCAAAATATCTAATAAAATTACTATGAACTAAGACGGAGCAATTGAATATTTAAGTATTCTTAAATATTGACTATGTTAATTCATTGAAGAAAGGAAATCTACTTTAAGATAATATAATTTTGTTGGAAATAACCTAGTCACATAAAAAGAAAATTTAAATATTTCATGTTAAAACTCTAGTATATAAGTTGAATATAAAGCTATAGCTCACTCAATATGTGAATTTATGGAGGTAAAAGCCCTTTTAATAGAATATAACTTTTTGATTACTCAACTTAATAGCATTATACCATGACAATCATGCTACCATATAAATTACCAATAATCTTATTTTTCATTAAAAAATAAACACATTAAAGTTGATTGACATTTCATACAAGATAATATGCTTTCCATAAAGTACTATTCATATGTCCAATTCAAAACAAGTGGTAGATATCTTCGCAAAACCTCTTAATCATCCACCATTTTATCTCTTATATAACAAATTGATGGTTATAGATATATATGCTTCAATTTGATGAGGAGGATTGATATATAAAAGTATTTTTGAGAAAAAAAGGAGAGATCATATTAGGAGAATCTCTTACTTGAGAAATTATCATTTATTCCCTCATTAAATATGATTATCTTCTCATTATTTGATTCATATTATATTCAACTTGTATGTCAATACATATAAACTCCTATATTCGATTAGCGAGATATCTTAAATTATTTTCCCCAATATTAATGAAAAAATGGATTAAATTGAGATCTATTAAAGAGACAAAAATATCCCTAAACTAAAAAAAATCTAGTAAGTTAAATTGCCATATAAAGAGATAGAACCAAGTAGAATATAAGAATGTTATAAAGACTGAAATAAGCTTAGGCCATTGATCTTATCAACAACATTATCATCATCATTAGCCTCATTGCAATATTGGGATTGACAATATTAATCCTCATCTTAATTCGTTGTTATTGAGTGTCAAATGAGATGCTAACTTATTCTTCACAAATCATTTTCGACAATTTCTATACACATAATCTTAGGTTACAAAATTTTTTCATAATCTTTTAATACTACTTTTAAATACATATTTAATATGCACATTTTTTGTCCTTCATTGTACATGTATAAACCATCTAAAAACCATCTAAACCATCTAAAAACCATTTTCAATCAAAATATCTTCAATAGATATCATTCTAGCATTTTTTGAATATATTCATTCCTTAATTTATCCTTCATAGTTTTGTCATGCATCCATCTTGATATTCTCATTTTTTGCAAACAACTTAGATATCAAAAACTTTTTGGCAGACCAACAATCAAAACCTATAATACACTTAAGTATGATTTTATAAAATTTACCCCTCCATAATATCCTCTTATCACAAAAAACTCCTAAAGCACTTCACCATTTTAACCATCTAATCTTAACTTTAAAAGTTATATCCTCATGTATACATCTATGCTTCGGCATAATATATCCAAGATAGGTGTCAATTGGTTGACGGTCGACGGTCAACGGTCGGGGGTCTAACGAATTAACAATTGACGGTTGACCAACCCGACTGTTATTAAACGGTCAAAACTTCAACCCGACACCGGATTACCTAATAATGATATATTTTTTTAAAGTCTAAATCAAGTCAAATTCGGGTTCGTGTGTAAAAAATCGGGTCAATTTCGGGTTCGCGAGTCAATTTCGAGTCAAATTCGAGTTGGCGGGTCAAAATTGAGTCAAATCCGGGTTGGTGAGTCAACCCGACCCGAAAAATCAAACGGGTCAATTTATTCAACCCGAACCCAACCCAAAAATTATTCGGGTCAACCCGAACCCGGATTTTTCGAGTCGGGTTCATGTCGAGTTATCGTGTCAGGTCAATTTTTGACACCCCTAATCCAAGATACTTAAACCCATTATACCTAACTAGCATTTATCTTCTAATATTATTGAATGACAATTGCTATTAGCATACAATTAAACTACATATCATATACTTACTCCTTAGTCTATTAATTCTAATATCTCAATCTTCAAAAGCATTTCCTCCATTGCTTTAATTTTTGTTTATTTCAATGGATGTCTTATCAAGTGGAACTATATCACCAGTAACAAACATTCACTAAGGCAAATCATTTTGAATATCCTTAATAAATATTTTCATAAATAATATAAAATATATAGCCTCAATATAAACCCTTAATGTAAACCAATGATAATTAAAAATTCTTGAGTAATTCCACAACTACTGATAACATTCAATGCTTTCTTCTTTAATACGAATCAAATCAATACCTATCAAACTAAATCATGTTCCTTCTCAAGTTAAATAAAATCATATGAGAATCATTTCTTTGTTTTATACTCCATTAATTGTCTTTTAAAAAAAACTACTTTCATAATAGATCTTTATGTCATGAAACCAAATTGTTTCCAAAGAAAATAAAAGTATTCTTTAAGCTCATCCTATTACTCAATCCATTCATTGATTCATTGTGTGACTTTTGAGTTTGATATTATCATTACCACAATTCTGAACATTACCTTTATTCTTAAATATTGATATCAAAATATTTCTTTTGGTATCATCATAATCATAAAAACTTTATTGAAAAGATTTATTGTCCAATCACTGAACTTTCCATCATGCATCTCCAAATCTCAATATGTACCTCATATGTATCTAAAACTTATCTTCATGCATCATTTCAAAACCAACTCCAATTAATTTTTTTTTATCAATCTATGATATATTTTATTACATTGTTCATTATGGTATTTCTAAAATAATTTCTTTCTTAAAACTCTCATTCAATATTTTCTTAAATTAGCATTTTTAGCTTTCAGCATATATGATTAGAGACAGCCTTTAGATGGTTTGGCCACATAAATGACGATTGTCTGATGACTAATTAAGAGAGTAGATTAAACCTATGTTAAGAAAAATAAAGGTGGACTTAAAAAGACTTGTTGAGCAGTATGAATTTAATTTATTAAATTTAAATGAGAATATGACACTTAATAGAAAAAAATGAAAAAAAAAGGGATTCAGATAGCCGACCACACATAGTAGAATAACGGCTTGTTGTTGTCGTTGTAGCATTTTCAACTTTCTTTGATATCTTTAAGGAAGAATATATTATATTTGCTTTTAATGCATATAACTTAACCAAATTCATAAATATCTTTTCTTTTGTCGTAGCTATTTTATTTATCTTCTTTTCAACTTCATTAAAACAAAATATATTATATAAATAATCAAAAGTTATAGCTTTTACTTTACTCACTACACTTTTTACAAAAGTTCTAACTTTCCATTAATCATTTTTTAATAGCATTTAGTTTTTGTTATCTTTCAAAAATACCACTCTTTACTTCAATAACTGACTCTCTCAAAATTTCTATAACAATCCTATTTATGGAACTACAACAACAAGCCTTTATCCCACTAAGGGTCGCTGAATCCTTCGTCTCCATGTCCTATTATCAAATTCTCATTTAATTCTATACTTAGGTCATTTTTTATACATCTTAACCAAGTCTTTTAGTCTACCTCTACCTTTCTTAACATAAAGAAATCTAATGTGATCTACTCTCCTAACCTCATTGGGATGGTCGACGACGCTTTATGTGGCCAAACCATCTAATAACTATCTCTAATCTTATCCGCCTTTGAGCTCCAACTTTTTCCCATACTATTTCACATTTTATCTCTAAGAGTAAAGCCACTCATCCACTTGAGCATCCTCATCTAACACTTAATTTTGTCTTATGCTTCTTCTATTGGCCAACATTCTCACTATAAGTCATTGGTCTCTTACCACCATCTTATAAAATTTTTCCTGTTTTTTAACTTTTCTATCACACAACAGGCCAGATCCATTCCTCCACTTCAACCATCCAACTTAAATTCTACTAATAACATCTCCATCTATTTCACCATCATTTTGAACAATAGAACCAAAATATCTGAATCGCTCACTCTTATTAATGACTTGTTCACCTAATGCCACAACACTACCACTAGAGCTTCTACAACTAAAATTACACTCCATTAGTTTTAGATCTACTTAAACGAAAACCTTTAGACTCTAATGTTGACCTCCATAATTTAAGTTTCTCTTGGACTCCCTCTCTACTCTTATCAACAAGACGAATGTCATCAGCAAAAAGCATACACCAAGGTACATCTTCCTGTAAATGCCTAGTAAGAACATCCATAACTAAAGCAAAGAGATAAGGGCTTAAAGTTGCTCCTTGATGTAATCCAACTGAAATAGAAAAATATTTTGTCAATCCCCCTTGTGTTTGGACACAAGTAATAGCTCTAGTATACATATCCTTAATTACTTGAATATAACTAATATTAACTCCTTTCTATTCTAGAACTCTCCAAAGAACATCTCTTGAAACTTTATCATAAGCTTTCTCTAAATCAATCCTTTTTATGAAACTAGCCAATATTAATTTTTATATGGCCAAAAAACTCTAATTTGCCTTCCGGGTAACATATCATGAAAAAAAAAAATCAACATTTTTTTACTTCTCAAATTTCAGCACATTAATCTAGGAAGGTAATTGCAAGGTTTTTCTCAACAAATGCCACTGCTCCACAATAATGATATAATAACTTGCCAAACCTAACTACTGAATTAGCAAAACAAGGGAAATCAAGTATCTCATACCCTACTAATCTATTAACCGCTACAACATGCCACAAATGTCAAAAAAAAACTTTAATTGCAATGATTCAATGAATTGGAAATCTCCCAGTGCAAAATTAAAACAAGACCTATCTTTTACAAATGGTACAGCTGCTTACCATGAGTAGTAATATAGTTGAATGATTCCAAAGCCTCAGAAGCAGTGCGGTATATGTTTGGAGATAAGACATGAACAAGGTGCTCATCAACCCACCTATGTTAACAAAAATCAAAATTAGCGAATGTCATTTAAACATCAGTGATGATAATGAACTATGAATTATGGAAACCTCAAACTACGAAAGTAAAATCCATGCAAAGATATGAGGTCGACTGCAAAAAAAAACAAAGCTGCTTGACGCTCATGATTGATACATAGAGAACTGGTTTCAGTGTAAACTGTATTATGTTGGATGTTAGATTTCAAATTCTTTTTGTTCAGTGATTTCCGCATAATTTTATACATCCATAAATAGCATTAAAAACTAAATTTAACCAGTAAATGAAAATTAGCCTGTAGCTCAGCTTCAACGCAGCCTAGAAAATAGAACAAACAACAGAAGATCATGAAGCAATAAAAGAACATGAGATCACATAGTTACAAAACACCAATTAGCTATGAATTTAAATAAACATGGAAAAATGCTGAAAGTTTTACCTCCTCCACGTTGACTCTTCCTCGTCAATAACGGAGTTCGTAGGATGAATCCTGTGGCTTAACTTGTCAATTATACCTAACAGAATGAAACCAAAGTAAATATTCACTGCTGACCTGCTAAAACTGCTATTTTGAACAAATATATTTAATTAACTTTCACTTACAAATAAATATTTTCAAAGAAACTTCAGAAGCTTCTATTTCAGAGAACAAAAAAAAGTTTAAAGAAAGAACCTGAGGAGTCAATCAGCTGTTCACCATCCACAACAAGAATTGGAACCTTCTTATAGTCAGACCATTTGATTTCCTTCTTACTGAAAGGGTTTACTTCCACAACCTTATATGGTATATCATGATAGTCCAAAAAAGCTGGAGAAACACATAAAAAGGAGTCATCACCTTTGAAGACAACATACTGGCAAAGTTGAATATGAAAAAGTTCACTTTGCAACAGCTTCCAGCAACACAGAATTTGAATGCTGGAGTTAAAAAACAACCTTAAAAAAAAGGTATGTTGATCTTCCAGCAAAGATAAAGACTTCAACTCAATGTATTGGAGTAGGCTTGGTTGTTATCAGCAAATTTGGGGTAGCTGATTGAATTCCTATAGCCCAGCCTCTTCTTTAATGAAGAGCAGGGTTGTAAGCTTACCCAAACTTATTAACCAGATCAATACTTCAGTCAGTCTGATTCCGTTTTGGATTTTGGCCCAAAAATTAACGGCTTGTTTGAATCAATTTTGTTGTGTTTTTTATTCATGTTTTTATGTTTTTTTTCAAAACACATTGGAGGAAAGAAGGAACCCCAATAAAATGTAAGAGTAGTAGAATAGGCATCATCTTTAGTTAAACATATTGGAGGAAAGAAGGAACCCCAATAAAATGGAGATAAAAAACCCAACAACAAAAAAATCCTCATTCCATTTTCGCTCAATCTCACAGAATAATGCAGTCGTTAGCCCCTAGCATTGATATTCAAAAACACGTGTAAGCAGTCACATTCATTGTCTAATATTTTTTTTGGAAAAATTTTGAAGACCGAAGCCCAATTGTATTCCAAAATGATGTTTACAGAGTTACAAATATTTGAACATTTGAAGGACAAAATAGCTGTTTAAAACAAAGAAGCAAGGGATTATTCTGCGCAGACTTAATTAGTGTAAAAAATGTAAGTAAATAGATTGATAAACTAATGTGAGCCACAAAAACTCATCATAAATAGATGATCGACAAGCACAACAGTCATCAACTAGTGAGCTCCTTTCGAGAAGAACCACTCACGTAGACATAACCGCCTGACGCTTCCCAAGAACCAAAGAAAAAAAAAGACACCAAACCGAGAGAGGGAACCGTAAAATGATCTTCCGTGAGGAGACATAAAGATTAACAAGAAGATAATTTGTGCTTGGAAAAGAAACTCATCATCATCCATTTCATAGAATTCAAAACCAACGCAAATCAGAAATCCGAGAGCATCGAAGTAGAGTAGAGAGCAATTTCAGAAAAAAGAAAACAAGATATCGTAAATAGTAAAAATCGAGTAAGAAGGAGATTCGAGAAACCTCCGTAACTGTGACTTAATAAAGATTATGGAGATTTATAACCTCTCTCCACTTTTGTAAGAACTCAACATACAGGCCAAGATTTGATTTTCCGCAGATTTTAGCAACTCTATCTCTAACCATTGATAAAAGAGAGGAAAAGTTTGAGGAAGAAGAGTATACTCTATTGTTCCTTTCTCTCCATATTGTATAAACAAAGATCGCGAATGATAAGGAAAAATTTATGCAACATTTTATGCTCATCCTCATCAATGAAATTTAATACCGTGAAGGGAGGATTGGAGAAGTAAAAGTTTCCTCAATAAGAGCTCTAACCAAACTTCATGATATCTGCATTCAAAAAATAAATGATTATGTGATTCAAAAACTGAGTGACAAAAACAACAATGAAGTGTAGCGCCAATCCCTTTTTTTTTCTAGCATGTCAGAGGTTTTCAGCCCATGTTTAAAAGCCATCCAACAATAGAGCATAATTAATGGCATAACCCTTAAACCAAATACCTTAGTCCAATCTAAAGTGGGATGAGAGTCAAAAACAGCCTCTCTAAACTCTTTGGAGGAAGGAGATTTGCAATTATACCAACAAATAAGGTCCCTTCCAACCATGATGGGTATCTAAAATCAATTGAAAATGGGATGAGAGTTCTTAAAAGTAAGGAGAACCATACCATTATGAATTAATGTACTTTCACATCGAGAGAGAGATTATATAGACCATTTGCTCCCAACCAATTACATAGAAGAGTTGCCTTTACACCATGTCAAGGACAGAAGGAATTACCAATTCCAACTTTAAATACCAATTTATTTTATATTTTCAAAGAATCTTCATGACCGATTTCCAAAGTTTGAAAACCCAAAGAATGCTAGAATTCCACAAGGAAATGTATTTGCTAAGCACCATTTAGCAAAAATTGTTTCCAAACAAATTTTTTTCACATTATTTTTAACTCCTGCCATAAGATGCAGTAAGATGCAGAGAACCCAATACCCAATTTTATCCTGTGAAGAACGCCCAAAGAGATCGATGAAACTTCTTAGCCTCAGAGTGATAGAAGAATCTAGTAAAGCACAGATTTTCTTAATAATGCCGTGAATAGCCATGAACCAAAACCAGAATGAAAGGTAATGATGATCTAATAAGTTGTAATCTCCCACCTAAAGAGAAATTTGCTTTTCCAACCATCCACATATGAAGTATATCAAAAGGGGAGTGAAATGAGCCAATTTGATGGTCCTTTGATTAGAGGTAATCCCAAATATTTGAAGGGAATGTTCCCAATTGAATAATTTGATGCAGGTCTTCATCCCTTTAGGAAAGGCAAATAGAGGATTTTGAAAAGTTAACTTTAGTCCCATATAAGATTTAAGCAATCAAAGATTTAAGAGAAGTGAGTGAGTTGGACTTTTCCCATCACAAGTCATCGCAAACAAGTGTGAGACATGTTGTCTGAAATGGTAATAGTAGAGCCCTTTGTTGATTTCCTTTTCTATAAGACAAGAGAAAGAGTCGGCAATTGTAAAGAGAAAGGGGATAATGGACAACCCCGCCTTAGGCCATTAGAGAAAAGTATCCGAAATATTTCAAGCAAATGGAGAAAGGAACATCGAAATACATGCTTCTACCCAAGAAGAACCTCTTTGGAAAGTCTTCTCAAGTAATCTATGAATCAAAGATTTCTATTGATTTTATCAAATGCTTTCTTCAAGTCAATTTTAGTAAAAAAGAGCTTTTAGATTGAATGGAAAACTCATTACATATCTCATATCCATACTAGATTATACAATATCTCTTCCTTGAATAAATGTCGACTTGATGTATAATGGAAGGAAGGTATTTCTTCATTCTAAGTAGTAGTATTTTTGCAACCACCTTGTAGAAAGTATTGCATAAGGAGATAGGGCGATAATCTTCAATTCTGTTAAAATGTTCCACCTTTGGAATGAGAGTAAGTAGTGTATGCCAAGATTAGGAAGCGGAGTTCTTAAAAAGAAATAAACCGCAAGAAAAGACTTGTGAATTCCCAAGATTGAAAGAACTTAGAGTTAAAACCATCCCACTGGAGATTTATTCTAAATGCTATTAAGAGAATGATTTCTGACGATGACATCGCCTTCAAGCTCAACCGTTAGAGGAAAGACAAAGATAGAGAATAGTTTTGAGTAATAACAAGAGAGTCACTACAATTAAAAGATTATTACGAATATCTCAAAAATATCCCTATGATCGGAGAAAACACCCACATCCGCAATTTCTAAGTTGTAGCTTTTCCTTTCTTTGATAAGTAAAGAAATTTTAAATCATCATCGAATGACTTAACCGGGGCCTTCTTTGCTCTGGTCCAAAGAGATTCTTTTATAATGAGTCGTGTATTTATTTTTAATCTCCTTCTTGAATCAAATAAGTGTTATTGGGTCTCTTTCCGTGTTCTAGAATATGTGATTGCATTTCAGATCAATTTGAATTTGTAGAGAGAAACATCCTTATATCTACCCTTTCATCAATTTTGGCTTGTTGCTTTCTTTTGAGAGAGGACATAAATGGATCACCTTCAATGTATTTGCAGATCCTTAATATCTTCCTTAAATCTTGGATTAAGAACCCAAGAAAAGAAAGCGGTGAGAAACATTTGAGGAGGGTGAAGTAGTGTCATCGAGAGTGATCGATCGAGGAGGAAGAGCTTTGTAGTATGAATTTGGGAATTCTCAATCCAAAAGAATTACAAAAGACACGATCAATTTTTGAGTATATAGGATTATCCAACCGTTAAAAGGGTATAAAATAAACCAAGATTTGCCAGCCAGCCAGTCATTACATTCTTTGAATTCCATAGTGCAGGAGACAATATTACCCCTTTTTTGTCCTTACTGTAAAGTCCCCAAGATAATCGAGGGATGTTTATAGATTGAGATATCCAAGGAGGAATAAGAGGATCTAACACCGAATCATCCGCATAAATACTTGTTAGAAGAAAGTTAGCGGGAATATTTACTCTACCAATAAAAGACGCTTAATAACTCAAAGTCAGATTGTCAACCATTTGATCCAAATCACCTCCTGAAAGACAATCAAAGTTGAACACTAGATTCGAGTTGAACAATTTATAATTGTGGTGAAGGAGGTTGTTGAGAGGGTATGAAATTAATTTTGTCTCAGTAAGGCCAAGAAATGAAAATCTTTAATAAGTCTTCTACAACTGAAATTCTTCCAGCAGATAAGCTACCTAACATTCCAACTACCAAGAGAATTTGATTAGAGAAGATGAGAGTGGCTTCTACCCTTTTTTTTACCTTTGGGGTATAGATATGTAGTAGATCCAGATCCTCCATCCAAGATGATAGTTCCAAGGACTTGGTCCCTAGAATTATGATGAAGGGAGGGTTTTGTCCAGTGAAACATTACTCGTCGAGTAACAACACCTTGTTAAACAGAGCTCGTGATATTGAGTTCTCATCACCGTCCTTTGAGGATGGAAGGACATCATTTCAGTGGAATCCTCTTGAGGGAGGATAGATAGGAGGTGATTAAGATAATAGCATTAAAGAGAGAAGCGATTGGAGCCAATGAGATATCTGGAAGGGGCAATTATCCGAGGGGATTTGAATGCAGGGGAGGAGTGGTTGGAGAGGATGGAGTAGCAGCGATGATATTCACACCAACTGTTATTAGTTTTGGAGGGAACGCTTTTACTTGACCTCAGGGGTAGAGAAGACGGGTTAAGAGGACAATGATTATTATCGTATGAAGGTATTGCGGATGAAAGCAAAGGTTTCAATCATATACAATCTTACGAATAAACTTTTCCCATTTAAATTAATGGAATGGAATCGTAGAGAAATTAGTATTGATTTGGACACACGCAAATGTAATATGGATTTAAATGAGATTATCTCAATTTTGGATTTGGTTTAAAATGGATTAGTCACTTTAAAATCACTTTAGAAAAAGTGTGATTTTTAAATTTGAAATGAAAAATAATCACCCTCAAAGGTGGAGATCAGTTTCCTGCTCCATTTCTTTCTAATATAGCAAAGGATCCAAAGCGCTACCAATTGAATGACCGAGATAAGGGAAAGGTGACACTCATGACGAGATCATCTGAAATCCACTCCTGCTTCCGTTTATAGGATAAAGGAATAGATTGACTCTGCAAAGAAGTAAGTCTTTACAAATGCTCTTTGATCCTACTGGTTGGAACTGAGGGGATCGTGGGAAGTGGCAAGGGAGGAAAGAGGCATTTGTAAAAGCCATCCCCAAAAGAACTGAAAAGAGGTCTAAAAGAGGCTAAGGGAAAAAAAAAGGGCGAGGTAGGACAGCGGAGTGGAGGAGGAGGAGGAGAGACGGCAACGGGGAAAAAAGGGCGCAAGGGAAGCCCTAGATGATTTCATTTTCTGCTCTTCCACATCAGTTTTTCCTTTGATGCTGCTTTTTATCAGCGTAGATGTTGATCTAACCCTTTGTTCATTGTCTAATATAACTATACTTTTTTTTCCATAAAACATGATCTAACTCTTATGGCCTGCACTTTGAGTCTATAAGCAAAACAAATAAAAAATAAAAAAATAAAAAAAATAAGGTTTGCTAAGTTGTAGAACAGAAAAACTGTGATAGAATAGACATTTTAGGTTAACCTAGGTACAAAGCTGAGCAGGATCTAAAGTTTTAATATTATAAAATTGTTTGTGTGTGTGCGTGTAAGTCACTCCTTTATAAAATATAGATTGATCTTACATTTCCACTGACTCTATCACTCATAATCATCACAAACTGCTTGAAACGACAACTCCACTTCCAATACCATTTCTAAAGCCGAGCGGCGTACCTTTAACTTTGTTGCAAAAGGGGCAGGCCTCGTACTGGTAAAGAACCACCCCTTTTGGCAAGAACTCTGGGGAAGGTGGCTCCTTCGCCTCCACCACCGTCGACAGAGCAAAAGAAAAAGACAGAGCTCCCGCCACGCCAGCTTTGATCGACTTTGACGTAATAGATGGAGATGCAACCGGAAACCTGAGACTCAACCACCACTTATTGAGATCGAAAGCGGTGGCGGAGCTATAAAGCGCGGCGGATATGAGTTTCTGCTCGCTGGCGACTCTGCAGTTAGAAACTGGGAAGCAAGGCGAGATCGTTCTCCTCGGTACAAGGAAATAAGAGTAGAAATCATGCGCCCTTCTCATCCTCGCTTTTGCTTTCTTGCTTAAAAGCTAGCAATACCGTCCAACAAACGGAGGCTCGCTTTTCGGTAAAATAAAACCCTCGCAGTCAGAGTAGCCGAGGAAGAACACGGAGTATGATGTCTCGCGAAGGATCGTGTTTTAAAACCCTCACACGGCGTTACGATGCTAACACTGATCGGCTCTCCGTAACGCGACAAAAATAGGGCTAACGTGGCGCAATCTGGTCAAGAATAATTCAAAATAAACGTTATGAACCTAAATTAACAATTTAATATAGAAAAATAAAAAGCACATCATTCTTATATATTTATAAATCTATCATCTAAAATTTAATATTTATAAATATAATATTTTTTTTATACTTCAAAAAATAAATTTTACTTCAAAAAATTAAAAAAATACTATTATCATTGTAATAATAAAAATTTAGATGTTATATATGTAAATATTTATATTTGAATATTAAATATATAAATTTATAAGAATTATATGATTATATATAAATGCCCCTTTAATAAAAAGTATCAAATAAGACTTTAAATATTAAAATAGACTTCAAATAAGTGAACTTTATAAAACATAAGATTTTATCTCTAAAACAAATGAGAATGTCATTATGATCCATGTGTGAAATGATGAAATATAATTTTATTTAAAATTACAAATTTTGAGTAATAGAGCTTAATGTCAAAAACTAATTTTTTCATGAGCATGCAATATAAACAAAGTCTCTTCATGTTAAGACGAGATAATTCTCACAATTGTTGAGCTCGAACACTAAAAATTAAAGAGAAAATAAGGAGTCTCAATGATTAACTTGTAATGAATGAGATTTGATCAATCGAATATTTAAATTTGGCTTAAGACTATTTTTAGTATTTATCTATCGACAATCACTCTATTAAGTGTTAAAATATTTTAAATGTAGTATTAATTTATGATTAGCTATATTGAAGCTATCATATCTTTAATAAATCAAATAGTTGGTCATCTTATTATTCTTAAATTGAATTGTTTGGTCTCCTCCATCTTACGAAACCTTCGCCTTCATCACATAAATCACATAAAATTTGTTCACCAACAACCGCCCTTATATGTGATTTAAGAGAAGACATTGTTAGGGCACATCTCCCTTATTGTTTCCTTTCTTCTAAGCTCATAATATTCCTCTCTCTGTCATTTTACTTTTGCGAATGTCTCCTTCGAGAAATCTAACTATAACTATGAGCTTCTCATGTTCACTTCTCAAATGCAAGTGACATAAGACCATCTTACCATGTTGCTCTACTACAAATAAAGCAATCTCAAGTCAATTTCTTCGCTTCTATGTCTTGAACCTTGTTAGATTCGCCATCATCAAACATTATAAAGATTATGCATAACCTTTATATATATATATATATATATATATATATATATATATAAAGGACTAATAAGGACCCATTGGATATATACAAATATATTTGATGAGGTTGCACATGTTAGCATATATTGATTACATTTTTCATATAATTATCATAAGTATTACAATATTATAAATTATTTTATAAATAATTAATTTTTTTATTTATGTCATATAAGAATACACTAATAAGATGATAAATGACATTTATTACACTATTATTATATCATATATCTTATGTGTGCTTTAATAAATAGGAGTTGTTTATTAAATTTAAACTATCAAACTCATTCATTTAAAAACTTTATTATAATATGTTCTATCAAGTGGCTTGGTGGATCATCACTATAAGAGCGGCCATTTTAGTATTTATTGTTGTATTTAATACTAGAGTTTATGTTATAGTTTTTATTTAGCCTTTTGTTGGATTTGTACATTATATACCTATATAATTATTTCTCTATTTTATTTTTCATTTATTATTTTTTTTTTCTAAAGTCATATATTACAATTAGTTGTTTTTATGCTTATTATTACAAGATCAAAGTTATAATCATTTGTATATAAATTTCTTCTTATTATGAGTACAAAGTAAATTAATTAATATTGACTTTTAAGGCTTATTTCAATAATTGAGGTTATTTATTTTACCATGTCTTGTATTATTGGACTATTATTCTTTCTGAACTAAGTAGTGATACTATGATTCCTAAGAAAAGCATTGAATTATTGATCCATCGTGACAAGACATACTAATGGTTGTGATGCAAATATGGATTAACATTCAATGTAATACATTTTCGTATAGATAATACTATTTAATGATGATAAAATTACTTATATTTTTTACCATTTTTTACGCTCACCTCATTATCGTTCATTTGTTTATATTAATAGCCTTGTCTTGTTTTCACTTGCATACTTTTTATTTCTTTCCAATAATCAACCCAAGGAGATCCCAAGATGATGTGCAAGAGAAGATATCTTGATTACATATTAATAATTTTAAATGAAAAAAATGAGAATAGCCTGAGTATTATTATTCTTATCTCATGTATTATTGCAATGATCTCATTTATACTAGCTACTCACACCATGAGACCCTTGATGAGGACAACATTATTACATTATGATAATTGAGATGTAAAGTCATGGCCTTGATAAGCAATGCCTTTATAATCTTATTTACGAGGTAAATAATATCTTTGCAAGTAAGTTCAAAGAGCATCTCGGAGTTTAATGACCTAAATTATGTGAAAAAAAAAAAACAAACAAATTTATAGATGCTAACAACATCATCATAGATGTTACTAACATTTAGAATTATGGCCCTAGTTACCACTCTTTGGAATGTCCAATAAAGACTCCAACATAAAGGAGCTATTCAACAAGCTTAAGACCAAGAAAAGCTTCATCGATCATGATATGCATAAACTATTGAATTTATGATTAATGATATCAAATTTTATATCACCTAACCTATAACATCTTAAATCAATGTGTACTCTTTCAATAAGCTTCCATCTATATACTAAGATGCTAGGAAAGTATTGGGATAAGTGTAATAAATCAAATAAACCAAACCACAATTTGATCAACTCCTTTCTACTCAAATCACTAGGCCCCCTCCATCTAATGAGACTCTTTACCATTCATTGTGCAAATCATTTGATTAACTCATCAATAACTATCCTACTTGTAATTTAAGGAAGACATTACTAAGGCATCACATGGAGTTCTTATTTTTTTACCTATTGTGCCACTTCTGCCTCTTTTATATGTATTTCTCTCGCAGCTTCTTTTATCGATCAGGTTCTTTGGAATTGCAGACTTCTTCTTCTCACTCCTCTTTAATCACAAGTGCTACAAGACCATCTTGCCTTCTTATTCACTACAAGCAAAGCACTTATGTGTTGCCTTCTTCCCTTTCCTCTCCATAATCACTCGTTAAGTTAATTATCATCAAACATAGGAGAGCTTGTAGATAACTTATTATCCTCCTTTCCTCTCTCATAATTATAAATTAGAAATTATATAAAGTATTAGTATTGTTAGTTTCTGATTTAGTCTTTGTTTTAATAAACATTAGAATAAATTATGCTATTATATTTAATATTATTCTTTTCATCCCATAATAGTCATAATTAATTTAAATCTACTTTTCAATGAATTATATAGACTAGGTTCAAATTTTAATGTTTATTTGTGTTTATGAGAATGGTTTAGAATTCTTAATGTTAAAGATTTTTGAATTAATGATTACATGGTGTGACTGGTTTAATCTTAACTAAGTTTAGATTAGTAACTTTTATTTATAAGAAGGATAAATCTACACTATTTTGCTTTGAGTATTTTCCTTAAAACATGTAATATATTTCTTGGATAACTACAAGATTGCATCTTACTTAATGTTCATAATGGAATATCACATGATATATATAATTTTACCCTGCCCAATTGTTGCATAATTTTCTTAATACTAAATCAATCATATGATGGTAATACTTATTCACATGCATATTGCTTTCATTGAATATAATAAATTATACTTTTATAAATTATATTTTATAATGAAACTAATATTAGTCATATCAATCATAAAATATCTACTAAGGGATTGCTTATGACTCATACATCACACACATACATATTAACATGCAATAAGATGATATATTTTATGAAAACTTATATACATATCATATATTTTTTATATATTTACTAACATCTAAAATTTTATATTGGTAATTATAACATTAAACTTATGCATGAAAATATGTATTTACTTTTAAAATAATAATAATAATGATTTTTTTTTGATGTGATGTTAAAATTTTAAATATTATGAATATAAATATTTCAATAGTATATTTATGCCAAGTACACAGTTTACCTATGCCAAGTACATACTAAGCTTTATGCACTTACATGATATTATCTTTTGAAAAAGATTTTTCAAGCCTATTTAGATTCATGCCATAAAGATCATTTTATTTTGCTATATTATATTATATTATAATATTTTATTTTATATATTAAAAATATAAATTTTATTTTAATAAAAAAAATATTACATGCATTATCATAAGAGAAGTAAATTTTAGAATCATCATTTATTAAAATGATATGAATGCTAAGGGAGTGTTTGGTAAAGAATTGGATTTAATTCAAGTAAGATTTAATAAATCTTGTCTATTTGAGCTACAAAATTAAGAATTTTGTTAGGTTGGGGTAAATCATGTAAATTCTAAGGAGTTGTTCTACAAGTTATTTGAAGATTTAAATTTATTAACATAAAAAATAATTTAAAATAGTTAAAAGTAGCTAACTATTACACTTATAATACTATAATAATATATATTATTATTGTGTGCGAGACAACCAACTGTGGTAGAATAAAATTTCACGCCTTAGCTTTATATGGAAATGCAACACACACACTAATAGTTGAAAAGAGAATAATGAGCTCTAAAATTTTTACATGGAAAAACCCTAGGAAGAGGGGAAAAAATCACGGGGCCTAGCCCAAGAAAAACGTTCAACTATATATCTGTTTTGGGATACAAACTTTAAGTTTTCTCCATAACGGAATTACAAGGTTGTGTGTGAGAAATTCTGGCAATAGAAATTCTAAAATCAGGTTATAATACTACGCAGAGTGGTAGAACGTTGTTAACACGATAATAAATGTCGGCACAACGGTGATGACGATGACAACTTAAATTTCTCTCCCGCCTTTCTCCCAAATTCGCTTTTAGCTCCCAAGATTCTCCCAAGTTTACATCTCCTCTTCGACTTATTTATAGATAAAGGAGGTTTTTATTATACCAAAATTTCAAAACACCATGAGTATATTTCATTTGATCATAGATAATTTTTTAGTGATTTGACCATTCAAACGATCTTTGATTTGAATGATTTTATGCTCATTAGATTCATCTCGTCAAGCTGCTCAATTCGACTATAAGCATGTTAAATTTGGAGTCATTTGATTATCCAATCAATATTTTGAAATTTTTATATGTAACTTTCGCATCATTTATTCGACTCAATTTGATTTTCTACAGGAATTGCCTTACTAGTCAATTTATATGTATACTTTAACTTAAGATTTGTACTTAATTTATAAATTTTAATAAAAACTCATTTCATTGAAAAATATAAAAAAAAATTAAAAATAAAATCACTTTAGCTAAAAATTATTAAGATTTATAATTATAATATATATATATATATATATATATATATATATATATATATATTATGTTTAAATTTATTTTTTATTTATTATTTAGTTATTAATATTTATTTATTATATTTTATTATATATATATAAAGTGATATTTTATAATTTATAATTTTATTATTTTATTTTATATATATATATAATATTTGAAAGAGGGGGGCCACGTGCCCCCAATTTCATTTATTTATTTTTATTTTTTTTGTTTTAAACTATGAGAGAGAGAGAGAGGAAGAGATGGGAAAAGGGTGGGAGAGAGAGAGAGAGAGAGAGAGAGGAAGAGGCGCGAGAGAGAGAGAGAATTTTTTTTTAATTAATTGGCTCGCATTTTTCCAACATAATGAGAAGATGGGAGGCAGACGCCCCCTCCCTTAATAATTTTTTTTTTTTAAATTCTCTTTTTTAAGTATAAATACATCTAATGAATAATAAAAAACTAGTACTTTACTTTTTTTATTTTTTTTCTTCGATAGCCTCCACTAATATGTATAACGGTGCCGACCCCCTTCATAGATTTAGTTCTCTCCCATCTCCGGATTTTCAACTGACTTATTTAGCGCATTACATCCCAATTCAGCTCACGCTTCTACTTTCTTCTAGCCTCCACTAACATGTATAATAGTCTTCTCTGGGCTCTAGAATCTCGTGATTTAACCGACTGGCTGCATCCCAATTCGTGCTCCAGTATGTTTACATTTTCTTCTCTTTGGTATAGCTCAGATAACGCCAATCTCAGGCTCAGCTTCTCACTGATCTCGAGATTTTCAACTGACCTGATTAGATAATGTGCATCTTGAATTCATGCTCTAGATTTTTCTATGAGTATGATTGAAGAATCACAATTTGCAAAACTTTTTCTCTCTTTTTTTTGTCAATGTTGAAATTACTCCCCATCATTGATTTCCTTCTCGAACTGATAATAAATTAGATATCTAAAATATTAATTTGGATGCTCTTTGAGATTAAGGGTTGCCCCATAGTTTTTGATAAGAATTGAAAGATCAAAATTTGATGTTTCTTCATTCTTCATATATGTTACTCCGAAATAAGATTTTCTCTATCATATAGATGGTGCTGCTTTTAACTTGAAGTCAAATTATCAACTATTGTGAAGATGTAAAAGGAATATTTCTCACAGATAGCACCAAATTATTGCATGTCTAGACAACCAGTTGCGATAGAATAAAACTTCACGCCTTAACTTTATATGAAAATCCAACACGCATATAGATAGTTGAAAAGAGAATAAGGAACTTCAGATTTTTACATAGAAAAATCCTAAGAAGAGGGGGAAAAATCACGGGGCCTAGCATAGTAAAAATGCTCCACTATATATCTGTTTTGGGATACAAAGTTTAAGTTTTCCTCATAACGAGATTACAAGATTATATGTGAGAAATTCTGACAATAGGAATTCCAGAATCAATTTATAACAGTTATGCAGAGAAGTAGTAGAATCAAGTAAATAGACAAATGACGACAATGACGCATGACCGATAATGGTAAGAAGAAGAACTCGAAACTTCTAGCTCTCTCTCAACTTTCTCCCAAGTTAGCTTTTAGCTCCCCCCCCCTTCATGACAAGAATGAGGTTCTATTTATAAAATTCTAAAAGGGAGATTTTGGTCATTGTAGCCAAAATCCAAAACACTTCATCGGACGGTGTATATTGATTCATTTGATCATATAAAGTTTTTTTTTTGTGATTTAGCCATTCAAATGATCTCTGATTTGAGTGGCCTTAGGCTCGTTGGATTCGTCTCGTCAAGTTGCTCGATTCGATTATAAACATGCTAAATTTGAAAGTCATTTGATTATCTAATCTACAAGTTTTTATATGTAGTTTGACTGATTTCTTATTTCAATTTGGCTCTATTATAGTGTTGTTATATTCTAGTATTTTTGGACTAGTTCCACTTGGATTTATATACATACTTTAACTTAATATTCATGCTTGATTTATAAATTTTAAATAAATATATCATCCCCCGCCCTATTTTTGGATGAAAAAACTCATTTTATCCAAATATATAAAAAAATTAAAAATAAAATCACTTTAGCAAAAAATTATTAAAGTTTATAATTATATATAATATATATTATGTATATCAAATTTATTTATTTATTAATATTTATTTAGCTAAGATTGTCTAGCATACAACAATTATTTTATAAATTTTTATAGATTCCCAATCTAGCTTCGCATGGATGATTGCCGCCTGAATTTATTTGATGCAAAGCATTATTTTAAAGCAAATAGTAAAGTTTTAACCACATAAAAATTAAAAAAATGAACACTAAAGAACCATTTTTATTAATGATTATTTAAAATTAGAAATATATTTAATAATTTATTTAAATGATTTGAAACCATACAAATTGTTTATCAAAATTCTTTTGCGATATTATATCAGTATTATATGGCATATAAAGTGGTGATATTCTTCTTAGAAAAATTTGATTCTACTCTTTCTCGATGGTTTTAAATGGTAATAGAGCAGAAGGGTTTCAAACGTCTAAACGCCAAAATCCCATCAATGCTTTGTTTAATTTGTCGACATCACTGCTCACCTTCTGACCTAATTTGTTTTACTTTCTCTTAGATTTGAAAATAAATCACATCTTCCATTTATAACAATTTTCAAATTGAAAGTTCATTAATAGAGTTTTCAAATTTTCATAATCTATGTTTCATTTTCTATTTATTCATGAGATTATTATATAAATAAATTTTAGATTTAAATTAAAAATTGATATATTTGAAAATTCTACTAATGTAATCTGAATCGAAAAACAATCGACTGAGTCAAGACTAACCCAAATCAAACGTTTATTGAAAACTTTACGATATCAGTTGGCTCCTAAATATGAAGTGTTTATAATAAAATCAAGAGTGTTGACTAGCCGGATCTAACAAGCCTAAAATCTTCTTATTTTGACTTCATTTAAGCATTCAAATACTTAAAATACATTAGATAATCAAGGGAATCATTTTGAGCCGTCCGATGGAGTGCTTTGGATTTTGCATGTATTTACAAAAAATGTCACTTCTCTAATCTATAAATAAATTCTTCATAGGGGAGGCGTAAAGAGAATAGAGGCTGAAGATTCTCAAAGATAATCGTTGCCAGCCGATAAGCCGACCATCGCCACGGCCATCGCTGCCGACCACTTTGGCCATCACCCCGACTATCGCTGGCTACCGCCACTATTATGATCCGCCGCCGATCACCACCATCACCACCGTTGTCGCCACTATCGTAATTACGTACCGTTGGTCAACGCCACCCACCATATATTTAATATTGAATAAAATACATATAACAATCTCATGGATAAATAAAAAATGAAACATAGACTATGAAAAATGGAAAACTTTATGAATGAAGTTCCAAATTGAATTGTCATGGATGAAATATGTGATTTATTTTTAAGTACAGTGAAAATAAATCAAATTAGGTGAGAAGGTGAGTGGTGATGACGACAAATTAAATGAAGCATCGATGGGATTTTAGTGTTCGGGCATTCAAAATCCTTCTGCTCTATTACTATCTGAAATCATCGAGAAAGAGAGCAACGTCACGAATATAATTCTCATCTTTCTCTACCTCACTTCTATTTCTTCAAATCCACTAATTCTCATCTTTGTTGTCTTCTGCGCAGACGCAGGGAACGCCACTCACTCCTACCACCACCAAGGATTTCAGTAACCTCAACGACAGTAGCAAAGCCAGGATCCAACGCAGCGGAGAAAACGATCTAAAGCAATCAGTTAATAACAAGATGTATGACGACGACGAGCCTTTGCTTCTCTCATCGGCAACCCAAGGTGGTTGCGCCCGCGCCATTCACTTCAATCCGATACCAGAAGATGAGGCTGAAGGAGGAATCAGTTATGGATGAAACGCGGTTGAAGTAGGCGGTTCAGGCGTGGAGGTGGTTGTCTCGCCGGAAGCAGCTCTTGTCTCCGCAGATCGTAATCATCAGAACTACGTTATTTTACTGAGAGTAAAAGCTCCGGCTTTTGCTCAGCGGTCTGTCTCCAAGGTAGCCGCCTCCGTTCTTAATCCATCTTGCCGATCCCCTATAGATCTGGTTACAGTGTTAGATGTGAGTGGAAGCATGGCGTCGGCGGCGAAGCTACAGATGTTGAAGAGGGCGATGCGGCTTTTAATCTCTTCTTTGGGCTCATCCGACCACCTCTCCATAGTAGCTTTCTTGGCCGGAGCCAAGAGGCTTCTTCCTCTTGTTAGGATGTCAAGGCATGGCCAGCGTTCGGCTCGTCAGATCGTTGATCGGCTCATAGTATGTGGCGGCGTAGAAAATATTACGAGTCCCAACGTTTACGCGACTCAATCTACACGACGCGTGTCTAATATTTTTTTCCTATTTTAGCGAAAAGAATATAACGACGGCCAGAAATGACGACGATTCATTACACCGCTACACTTCGACTGCCCATAAGGTTCAAAAGCGGGAGAAGAACGAGATATCTGCTCGACATTCCTCGCCACGTAACGCTTTAGTATTTTCTTTCTAAAAGATTTTTCTCCAGCTCTCATTCTCGACGCAGACGTCCAGCTTCGATGATATAAAGAAATCAAAAATTGAGTAGACAGGTGACTACATATGAGGTACACGCATTCCGAACTTGAATGAATTTATATTTACTGTTCTTCTTGTCGGTGAAAGATATTGTTTTATATGTTATTTCAGATTCAGATTGCATCTCTCGAGGTACATAACATTTGGCTTTTGAGTTTCTTTAGCCTCTTGAGATTATGTTCATTACATTCAAATGTAAGATGATTGTTAGGTTTGGGATTTTTTTATGACATCATCGTCTGCATTCTTGAGTGATCATTTATACCTACTTTTCAGTTTATCTTGCTTCTTCTAGATTATATTTAGATTCCAAATGGATGAAAGTTTGGATGGTTTCGGGAGTATTTGATCAGACTCTATACCTCTGGAGGTATAGATCATTTATGTCATTTTTTATTATTTTACTAAGAGAGATTACAACAAGAATTTGTCGTTGGATGGTTGGTCTTTTGTATTATACTGCACTTTGGGATTGAGCATTTGAACTTCTTTTCCATTTTATTTTCTGCTTTGAGATAATGTTCATTACATTACAAAGTAATGAGTCGCTTGGATGCAGCAGATCAGACTTGTACCTCTCGGGTATAGATCATTTATTTTTCCATTTATTTCATTCGATAGAGATAATGTTCATTATATTACAATGGAAGTAATTTGAAAATTTGGATGGTTTCGGCATATTTCAGATCAGACTCTTTACTCTTTGGAGGTACAAATAATTTATTTTTTTCTTTATTTTGCTATTTTATTATTTTGGCATTTCAATGAGGCTTTGGATATTTGATTTTGATCCAGATTCTATACCTCTTTGGAGGAGCATTTAGACTTCTTTTTTTATTTTGCTCTACTTTTTGTTATAGTTCCAATGAAGCATTCGGTTTGGATGATTGCAGATTTTTTATATACGTACTCTACCTTTTTGAGGAATCATCATTTATTTTTCTAGTTTATTTTACATGTTTCTTACGGATGTGCATTCTAATGGAAGCATTTGGAGGTCGTTGATGGGTTCGGTATTTTATCTATATACCTCTGTGACTCTGAGAGCATTTATAATTTGCCTTTATTTTGACATTATGTTATGATTGGAAGCAAATTTGAATTATATGATGAGTTTTTACATCTCAGACTCTCTCTTTGGAGACATATATTACTTCTTCTTTTATTTTGCCTACTTCTTCGATTATGTTTGGGCATTCCAATAAGCATTAGAGAGTTGGATGGTTTTGTGTATTTTGCATCAGATCTTTCAGACCTCTGGAGATCATTTATGACTTCTTTGCGATTATTTTGCCTACTTGATTATGTTTGGCATTCCAAAAAGCATTTGGAGGTGTTGGATGATTTCGGGTATTTTGTATATGTACTGCACTCTTAGAGGTACATCATTTTGTCCTTCTTTTATTTTGCCTACTTCTTGACATTATGTTTAGCATTCCAATGGAAACATTGGAGAGTTTGGTGGTATTTTGCTGCACTTGCACCACTTTGGAGGCAGGAATGTTTTGGACTATTTATTTTGCCTACTTTTATATTTAGGCATTCAAATGGGCATTTTGGATTATTTCGGTGTATTTTGATTCACTGCACTCCCCTTTGGAGGGTACAAATCATTTTGTCCTTCTTTGCATTTTGCCTACTTCTTTTGATTATATTTAGCATTCCAATGGAAGCATTTGAGGTCGTTTGGATGATTGGGGATATTTTGCATCCACTGCACTCCTCTTGGAGGGTACATATCATGCCTTTTTCTAGTTTATTTTGCTGCTTTCTTGAGATTATGTTCATTACATTAATGAATTTGAAAGTCGTTTAGATGGTTTTGGGAGTATTTTGTATCAGTACTCTACCTCTTTGGAAAGTGAGCATTTGGACAATTGTTTGCTTGGTTTTGATGGGTGATTTGCATTTGTACTCATTACACTGACTTTTCTTTTGAAGTTTACCAGAAAAGGATAACTTCGAGATGCAGCCTACCATCAGAATCAGATTGATAATATCATAAAGATTTTCGATGAATCGACATTTTAAAGAGGCTTCATCTCCATCAATTCATAAGACTCAGCAATCAAGACTTACGCCATTACATCGATCATGTCTTGGGGACATTGAAAAGCAAGCTTTCTTGTTAGTGGCATTCCTTTCACCCATGAAGTGCTGATGATAGGGATGCCAAACAGGGAGAAGGTCGAGTAAATCTCCTCACAGTCAGCCATCTATAAGAATCAACTTGAGAATTGATGGCGTGTTCAGAAGACATTTTGTGCGCACATACATTTTCTCAGTCAAATCTATTTTTATATATCACACAATGGGTGGCATGGAATTGATTACTAGACATAGATAAATTTGGTGAATACAATGGCAGGCCATTTGGGACTTCGTTTCCCAATTTGATATTATTACATCAAAGATCAAGAGGCTAGATACATGAGTGACTTTGTCACTCCGATGGTATGTTCTATATCTCCGTGAATGTGTAATTTAATGCAAAGCTTACTAAAATATTTAGTATAGATATAGAAAGCACATAAGCATCATAAGCATCATTTCATAAGATTATGCGATGGGCAAAAATAGAGTTTCCAAATAATACTTTCACCTGGGAGGAAGTCGTGACATATAATAATATCACTTAGTTATAAGAATGTCTTTATTTATGTTGTAGATCTTCACATTTTCTTATCGGTTTATCAAGTCCGCTTTCATTCGAGGACATATTAGAAGAGGAGAACTGGCTCCTTCAGTCAATGTCCCCTGCCCAAGCATATACACATGTCGAGCCCGATAGTAGTCCCATTTTAAGTCTAATGAGTGCCCACTGAGTCTCCATATGTCTCTCCTCGATATTCTCCCTCGTCCAGTGTATCTAGTGTTGGCTTAATTAGCCTCATGTTCAATTTGATTAATTTTGATGATAACAAACAAATGCTTGGATGTTCTAATGAATATTTTTATGTGTTTCAGATATATCAATAATTACATATCCAATACATCTCACAAATTGTTAGAAGAAATTGCAAGAATAAAAAAATGAAAGGGATAATGTGAAGCTCATGATTTTAGGTTATATGACTATTCATATGAGTTATTTGGCATGAATCAATTTGCTCACAACCTAACATACTATTTTAATGAGGTTAATTTATATAAATCTTTATTTAATTAACATTCAATTATATATTTTTCTACATAGCAATAAAATTGTCAAAGTAATAAATGATCATAACTATTAAGTATAATTATTTTATTTACTTAATATAATTAGGTATTTTAATTTAATTTGGGTTATATGATAACTAACATATTTATGATTATATATAAATTATATCATAATTTTAAATGTCACATGTCAAAATTAACAAAAATATATAAAATTTTGTATTTTAGCCAAAGTCATTGTTTAATCAAAGAATTCATATCTGATTTTATCTCCATGATTCCTTGGATTTTTTCCTTTAAAATAAGTGGTTACATGACCCACTTTGCATTAAAATTGAATTTATTATGATTTTTTAAATATTACTTGATTTTAATAATGGATGCATGCTACATGCTTTGAATATATTAAGAGCTACATTTGATTACTTTTGACTTTCCCATGTGAATAAATTTTTTGCTGCTAAATTTAATATTTGTTTAATATAAATTATATTTTTATTGAATATTAAATTATCACATGATAGCATGAGGTTGTATAATATATTTCTTTGAAATAATTTTTTAAATGACCTTCTTGCCTATAAAGCCCTCATTCTTCTCTTCATAAAAGCATCCCTCATTCAAAATTCAAAATCTCCAAAGAAATCTAAGAGAAAATCTCTTAAATGTTCCTTCCAAGTATTTCTCCAAATTATGATCTTAATCTTCCTTAGTTGTTCATCTTTATCTATTCTTGATTTATACTATCATTTCTGGTGAAAATCTATAATTTGGCAGGATCTTCAACTTGAAATTTTTGGTTCTACAAATTTCTTTTTGGTTTCTTGAAATATTTCTTCTTTGGTCTTATTTTGAAAGATCATTTATTCTTAGATCTATTTTAGAAGTATATTTTAAGCATTTTAAAATAAATTATTGTTGAAATTATTTTCATATTTGCTAAATCTCTCTTTTAATTGAAAGCTTACTACAACTTAGATATATCATATACTTATTTTTTTATTTTGTGATCATTAGCATTAATTGAAAGAATCTTTTTTGGTTAAAATAAATTACTCCTTGCTGAAATTTATTTTATTATGAAAAAATATTGTGAATTTATTTTGAAATCATTTTGTATTATTCTACAAATTATAATAACATAAACATCCTAGTAAGATCACTTTAAGATATTTATTTTTATTAAGTGAGCATTTTGCCTTGCCAAATTTTTTAAGTTGTAAAGTGATCATTTATAAGTTGTGAGATCACTTTTGAATTTGATTGCTTGGTATATTTGTAAGAGATTTACTTTATCAAAATTTATTATTTTGTATTTTTTTGTGTTTAAAATTTATTTTGGGGTTGTACTTCTTTTGTAGGAGAGTACATATTATTGTAGGGTTGTACTGCCGTTATAGGAGAGTACTTTTTTGAAACCATTTTCATTTAGTGGATTCTAGCGGGGGTGGCTAGGCGTGGTAGCGGTTTTGGGGTTTGGAACCACGTAAAATGTGCCTCTTGTCTCTATTTACTTTATTGTATTTTTATTTTTTTGCATTTAGAATTATATTTTATCATTATAAAATCAAAATCTAATTTTCTATTTAAAATTAAAATTTAAGTTTTGAAAATTTTAATATTACCCAATTCACCCCCCCTCTTGGGTGCTATAGTGTCTCACATCTAGCCTGCCCTCTACTACTACCCCCACGACAGACTTTGCGGTGGAGAGGATACTTGCAGGTTTCAGGGACTTGAAAGATACATTATCTTCTTTTCATGCAACAATGACAGAGAGGATGGATGAGCTTAATCTACTGGGTTCTTCTTGCTCGAGGAAGTTCTTGCCAAGCGTGAGGTCTCTACCAGTTTGGGGGAGGTTCTGTGGGGTCACCACTGGGGAAACTCAGGAGGCTACCACAGAGCTTCCCTGGAGGGTACCCCGGGAGGCTACCACTTGGAAAGCCCCGAGGAGGGCACCAGAGGAAGCTCTTGTGGAGGCTACCACGTGAGCTTCCACCATGGAGTTAGATACTCCAACAGGGAAGCCCATGTGGAATTGACCGTAGAGAAGTTCTTGTGCTAGAGCTTCCACATGGAGATGGATACTCCAACCTGGGAAGCCCATGTGGAATCGACCGTAGAGAAGTTCTGGAGGCCTCACACGACGATGCTCCCAAACCTATAATTGGCGATTGAAGTGTGAAAGTTCGGCAGATAAGAAAGAGGAAAGCTATTGGTTCCCTTCACACACACACTTACGAAGTCACGAGCAAGAATAAGTGATGTGGTGGCCTCCACTCAAGATGAGAAGCCAAGATGGGTATTAAGTTACTTTCTTTGAATTTGAGATAATAGAAATAGATTTCACTAAATGTTTTATAGTTCAGAGATGAGCCAAGTCATTACTCACAGACGATCGCGTTGTGGAGGAGCATCAATCGGAGGTATGAAAAATACTCATTAGATCGATCCTTAATTCATAGTGAATGTAGATCTTCATCACTAACTTTCAACATCAGTAATTTTCTTGCAGCCATCAGAGGCACATAATGTTGTTGAGTTCCCATCCGTAGTCGTTTGCTTAAGCATGCCGATCTTATTGACACGCCCCGATTGAGGACAAGTCAATCTTCATTCACCTCCTTCATATAAATAAAATAACATATTCGCTTAATTAAGCTCACTTTAAAATATTTATCACTTGCGGGTGAGTGATACATACTGGAATATCGTTATTGCACAAGGGCAAATCAATGAGTTGCTCACAGATCAATATCTCTCAGATGCACATATTGATGCCTTCACGTTTTTGCTGGCCGAGAAGTATTCGCTCTGTCCGGGGCTGTATGTCCCCTATTTGTACATTTCATGCTTGCATTTGGTATGTTACCCCACGGGAATGTTGGGTATTACGATTCAATTCTTATTTGTTTAGATAAAAGCTATAATCTATAATTATTCTCTTCTTTTCTGCAGAATGCCGTACCAAAAGACGAAAGCAAAATGTTTATCCAACATGTCATCGCGACAAGGTGTCGAATGAGTCATCCGCCATATAGATAATCAAGACCGACACTCTAGTATATGAAGTCGAGGTTTGGTATTTTACGACTCATTACCCAAACCAACCCATAAGAGCATTCTTCCTGAGATTGTAAGAACAATTTTCAAATTTGGTTCCTCTAACTATTTTTTTTTTGGGCCAACTTGAGATTATGTTCGCTATTCGATCGACACTTGTTGAAGATGTCGGCCGCCTTTTTGAGCCATCCTAAAATGGCCAATTGAAATGGTGAGTGGGATATCACCCAAGAAAATAATGTCGAGCGAATGTTTGTCAGAAATACATGGAGGCAAAGAATCAAACCTCCGACCTAGACCGCCAGGATTGGCCAAAGAAGATGAATATATTTAGGGCTGAGTTCGCTTACACTATATTTGTTTGGGACTTAAAAATCAAAATTGAGAACAATAGTATTTGATATAGAATTTTGTATAATGCATCAATTTGTGGCTTCAAGACTTGTGTTTTTGTTGAAGTGAATGGATCGCTTATGGATGATATTTTACCGCTTTTTGTAACTTCTTTTATCTCATTTCTTATAGTTTGATTTCACTGATATTTTACTCTGGGATGATATTTTACTCCAGCAATCATATTTTACTCTGCAATCATTTATGAGGCTATACTCTTGAGAGAAATCTATATTTAAAATCATTTTTAATGATATGGTCATTTTGTTATGAGCAGAATGCATAAAATTAATGCAGCCGAATGCATAAAATAAATGTTATCCAAATAATGCATAAAATTAATGCATAAAATTAAATTGATTACCGGCAGGGGATTATCTTTTTTTTAAAAGTTTATTAAAATTATTGTGGTTTGTAAGTAAATTTTTGATTGTAAAATCATAATATTTTAATGCTTTAATTTTAACTCATATGTTAAAATAATGACATTATGATTAAAAAATTTAATTATATAATCAGAATGAAACTTATCCGAAAGAGATAACTTTTAACATTTAATTATATAATAATTATTTTCAATTATTGAATATTATAAATACAATAGATTAAGAGGTTTTTTAAATTTGTCACCACATTATGAGATTAAATTTGCCAACTAAATTTTCTACTAGATATAAATAATGACCTCCAAAGAGGTACAGAGAGTACATATGCAATAAAACACAAATAAACCATCCAAGCAACCATCAAATTGCTTCCATTGGAATGCCCTAAACATAATCTCAAGAAACATGCAAAATAAACTACCGGAGTCCTAAATGATTGTACTCCAAAGATAGAGTAGATGCAAAATACCCCCAAAATCATAAAAAATTCATTGCTTCCATTGTAATCTAATGAACATTATCTCAAGAAACAAAATAAAATGGAAAAAGAAGTTTCTAAATGCGTACCTCCAAAGAGGTACAGAGTACGATAAAATAACACCAAAATATCCAAGCCATCAAATTGCTTCCATTGTAATGTAATGAACATTATCTCTAAGGCAAAATAAACTAAAAAAATATAAATGATTCAGATCATCCAAAGAGGTACAGAGAGTACAGATGTAAAATACCTCCCAAACCATACAAGCAGCTCCCAGATTGCTTACATTGTAATCTAATAAACATTACCTCAAGAAATAGATAAAAAATGGAAAAAGAAGCCCCTAAATGCTTTGTACTCTCCAAAGAGGTACAGAGATGCAAAAAATACCCGAATCATCCAAGCCCATCAAATTATTCTTATATAATGTAATGAATATCTCAATAAACAAATAAAATAAAAAAAATGATATAAATGATCCACTCCAAAGAGGTACAGAGTACGATGCAAAAAAATATCCAAATCATCCAAGCAAACATCAAATTGCTTCCATTGTAATACTGAACATTATCTCAATAAAGCAAAATAAACCGGAAAAAATGATATAAAATGATCCAGACCTCAAAGAGGTACGAGAGTATATGTAAAATACCCCTGTGAACCATCCAAACAGCTTTCAAATTACTTCCATTGTAATGTAATGAACATAATCTCAAGAAACATACAAAATAAACTGAAAAAAAGGCCATAAATGCTATGTACCCTCCAAAGAGATACATAGAGTACAGATGCAAAAAAATACTCATAAATCATCCAAACAGCCATCAAATTGCTTCCATTGTAATGTAATGAACATTATCTCTAGAATTAGGCAAAATAAATTGAAAAAAATGATATAAAATGATGTAATTCTCCAAAGAGGTATAGAGTATAAATGTAAAAAAATACCTAAATCATCTAAGCAAAATTCAAATTGCTTCCAATATAATGTAATGAACATTATCTCTAATTGCAAAATAAACAAAAATGACATAAATGATCTAATTCTCCAAAGAGAGAGTATGCAAAATACCCCAAATCATAAACGCAGCTCCAAATTGATTCCATTATAATCTAATGAACATTATCTCAAGAAACAAAAAATAAACTAAGAAGTCCATAAATGCTCAGAATTCTCCAAAGAGGTAGAGTACATATATAAAATATCAAACTATAAAGCAGCCTCATTGATTCATTATAATCTAATGAACATTATCTCAAGAAAAGCAAAATAAATAAAAAAAGAAGTCATAAATGCTCTCAGAATCTCCAAAGAGGTACAGAGAGTACAGATGCAAAATACCCCCCAAACCATACAAGCAGCTCTTAGATTGATTCCATTGTAATCTAATGAACATTATATCAAGAAACAGACAAAATAAATTGGCAAAAGAAGTCCATAAATGCTCTGTACCCTCCAAAGAGGTACAGAGAGTACAGATAAAAAATACCCCCCAAATCATCCAAGCAGCCTCCAAATGCTTCCATTGGAATGCCCTAAATATAATCAAAAGAAGTAGGCAAAATAAACTGAAAAAGTCAAATGACTGTAATCTCCAAAGAGGTACGAGTACAGATGCATACCCCAAAACCATCTAAAAATCCTCCAAATGCTTCCATTGGAATGCCCTAAACATAATCAAAGAAATAAAAAAAAGAAGTCTAAATGATCCACCTCCAAAGAGGAGTACGATGCAATACCCCCCAAAACCATCCAAACATCATTCAAATGCTTCCATTAAATGCCCTAAATATAATCAAGAAGTAAAATAAACTAAAAGAAGTAAATGATCTCAGACTCCAAAGAGGTACAGAGTACATGCACCACCTAAAACCATCCAAACACTCAAATACTTCCATTGAATGCCCTAAACATAATAAAGTGCAAAATAAACTAAAAAAGACAAATGATTCCAAAGAGGTACAGAGTACAGATGCAAAAAAATATCCAAAAATCATCCAAACATATCAAATTGATCCATTGGAATGTCTAAACATAATCTCAAGAAACGTAAAAATAAATTAAAAAAAAAAAAGATAAATGATCTACTCAAGAGAGGTACAAATATAAAATATATTTATTGACATATTTATATGCTACCCAATGATTACATATCCTCAGGGATTAACTCAATCACTATACTTAAAGCTACAACCCAAAGGAAAATCCCTTAGCTAAATGCCTAAACATCTTGGTGTGTTAAGTTAAAGAGAGTCATCTTTGGGACTCTAAAGCATTACAAAAAGATTGTAAATAAGAACACAAAATTGATAATGTCATGCATCAAAATATTTTCCAAATAATATCCATCATCGCCTTAGTGTACCCTTCACCGACGATTGATCAGGAGCTCGACTTAAATTCGCATGTAGAACATCATATTAGTTGATGATTTCTTACAACATCGATGTGTGATATTCAGGCGTATCAAAAAATACTCGCATAACAGAAAGGTGATGCAACTTGTGATGAAACACGCTCAAAGAACACTATCGACTGCACTTTAGTTTCTCGCAATAAAAAAAGTAAAGGGTTTGAAGATTAACAACAATATTTAAAATACTAAAAACTAATACAAATAAAAAATTACTCGGCTTTCTTGATCTCTCCCAATATCCCTTAAGCCTCTTGGAAACACCCTTTGACGCTTAACCGATCCTTTAAGATGTCTTTTCCTTATCCGCTGTGGTTGACTTCTTCTTCTTAACCGCTTAGGAGAATTTCCAATTTCATAAGAGCTCCACATTATTAGTTTCTTTAGAATCCAAGCATGTGCCAGCTTATTTGATATGCATATCGACTTATGTGGTTCAGAAAATAATGTCGGTAGCATTTTCATCTCTTGCACATCTCTTAATTTTCTATATACTATCAATATAAATATCCCTCTGCTCGGTAGAATATCGTGAGAAGATACTTGTCCGGAATCGCCATCTTCACACTAAGAACTCGTCATGAACAAAGTAATCCCATCATTTCAAAATTTTTGCAAGTACAAGTTACTTGGGTAGTCATCGAATCACAGTCCATATTTTGGATGCATTTTATTCTCTAAGTTTCTCACCAAATACTCCATGGTGTGTCATCGACTTAGTTCGATGGGTCTCCAACTCCATGCAAAATTCCTCTTCAAACATAGTAAACCTTTCTTGTATAAAACATAGCGACTTGTTTTAGAATTGGGTGGTCTTAACAACAAGAATCGATGATTGACTACAGTCTTGTCATGTTCATTCGATGTCATGTCTCCATAACCTTTTCAACCCCAACAATCAGTGAACTTGTTGGTTTAGATATTTCGTGACATACATTATTCGTGGACTCACTACGTTGCGTTGATAAGATGCCCATGCAGAATGAGTCATTGCTGAATGCAGTGGACCACTTGGATCTAATTTATAAAGCTCCGATGACATGATCATGCAATTGCCTTCTTAGCATGGCGGACCGCTTCTTCAAACTCTTCCTCACGAGTCACACTTACTGTGCATGTATAAAATAGCTCTTGTACTCTCTTATTACTATTAAAGCAATGAACCTTGGAAGGAGCTTTCTTTGAAATATGCCATTGACACAACTATGATGAGTATCATACAATTTCAATAGCTCGCCATAGCATCTTGATCGGTGAATATTGTTATAGGGTCACTCATCAATAAGAAATATTTAGAATAGCCATGAGAATGACTCAATTGTTTCTTACGATAAAAAAGGCTACTAATATATTTTTGCGATGATGATTCACTCCAACAAGAGGCACCAAGATTATATTTATTGAGTCGATAGCTTGTATCAAAATTATCACATCTCCAAAATAATCATATTCTATCATGACGCCATTGCTCCAAAAAAACTTACCAATCGACTCATCAATTTGTACATCCCATGCAAACATCCCATCCGCTTTCCTGTATTAATGCATTCATCCATTCACAATCCTCGATCTTTTCTCTTTCTAAATAAAATTGAAAGCATCTTTTTTTGTGAACCCGATATTCTCTACGTCGCCAACTTTCTCAGTTAGATAGTTGAATGCATCAATTGCTCTATACCTGTCATTGTCTTAGGACGCCTTCTCATTCTTACGTTTGTGTGATCAGAAGATGTAGGTCGTGGCTCGCAAAGAATGATTATGACTTTCTGTATATTTTTTAATCGTCAAATTCTCCTCTAAATCAACAGAGAATCTAATCATGGCCAGACAACCAGTTCTTATATCAACTTTCTGAAATTTTGTTAAGCCATTTAGACTGACAGACTTCTTCCGACCAGCTTTTATACATAGAAAATCTTTTGATTTCAATTTCTTTGAGTTTGGCCAATAACTAGTATGGTCCTTAGAACACGAAGCCAATTTGATGTGCATAGTCACGATCTGATGCATCGCCTCAGTTTCATTCAGCAGTGGTGCGAGTTTTCTCAAATTTGGGTCATTAGACATCACGACTTAGTCATATCGACTTATTGTGCATTTACGGCCAAATACAAAATATGTTACAAAATATATATGCAAAACCACCAGAAATCATCCAAGCGACCATCAAATTGCTTCCATTGAATGCCTAAACATAATCAAGAGAAGTAGGCAAAATAAAGCAAAAGAAGTCATAAATATCGTATCTCCAAGTGCAGAGAGTACAGAATGCAAAATATCCCGAACTATCCAAGCGACCTCCAAATGCTTCCATTGGAATGCAAATATAATCTCAAAGCAGGCAAAATAAAGCGGCAAAAGAAGTCCAATGCTGTACCCTCCAAGAGCAAGTATAGATAAAATATCCACCAGCGACCTCAAATACTTCCATTGGAATACAAACATAATCAAAGTAGGCAAAATAAAGCGGCAGAAGTCCATAAATGTCTGTACCCTCAAAGGTATAGAGAGTGTACAAAATACCCACCAAATCATCCAAGCGACTCCAAATGCTTCCATTGGAATGCCAAACATAATCAAAGAAGTGCAAAATAAACTAATAAAAGAAGTCCCTAAATGATCTGTACCCTCCAAAGAGGTATAGAGAGTACAGATGCAAAATACCCTCCCAAACCATCCAAGCAACCTCCAAATGCTTTCATTGGAATGCCCTAAACATAATCAAAAGTAGGCAAACTAAATTGGCAATAAAGTCCTCTAAATGATCACTCTCAAAGTGCAGAAAATACAGATGCAAAATACCCCCCAAACCATCCAAACAACCTCCAAATGCTTCCATTGGAATGTCTAAACATAATCAAAGAAGTAGGCAAAATAAAGCGCAAAGAAGTCACTAAATGATCAGTACTCTCCAAAATAGAGTGCAGAGATGCAAATACCCCCAAATCATCAAGCCTCCAAATGCTTTATTGGAATGAAATATAATCAAAAGAAGTAGGCAAAATAAAGCGACAAGAAGTCAAATGATTTGTACCCTCAAAGAGGAAGAGTATATATACAAAATACCCCAGAAACCATCCAAACGCCTCCAAATGCTTCCATTAGAATGCACTAATCAAAGAAAAGGCAAAATAAAGCAAAGAAGTCCATGCTGTACCCTCAAGAGGTATAAAGTCTGATGCAAAAAATACCTAGAAATCATCCGCGACCATCAAATTACTTCCATTTAAATTCTAAACATAATCTCAAGCAGACGACTTAAAGCTGGAAAAAGACCATAAATGATCTGTACCCTCAAAGAATTACGGAGAGTCTGATGAAAATACCCCAAAATCATCTAAATAATCTCAAATGCTTCCATGGAATGCCACAAAATATAATCTCGAAACGACAAAATAAATTAAAAGTATAAATGTTCTCAAAGAAGAGAGTATAAATCAAAATACCAGAAACCGGTCAACGACCTCAAATGCTTTCATTGGAATGCCTAAACATAATCAAAGACAAAAAAAAGCGAAAAAGAAGTCCTTAAATGCTGTACCCTCCAAAGAGGTACAAAAGTCTGAATGTAAAAAAGCTCACATAAATCATTCAAGCAGCCATTAAATTGCTTTCATTGTAATGTAATGAACATTATCTCAAGAAACAGATAAAATATAATGGAAAAAGAGTCCTAAATGCTGTACCTTGAAAGTGCAGTATCTCTAAAATAACATTAAAACCCTAAATTCAAAAAAAGTATCAAAATTGCTTTTAGAATGTAATGAACATATTCTCTTGAAGACCAGAATATCACTAACAAACGTAGAAAAATGCACGAGAAACATTAGATGAATTTATTTAATAGATCCTTAGCTAAATTTGATATTTCCTGCGTTCTCCATCTTCATGGTTCTTTTGTAAAAGGAAATGAGATTTTCTATTTCTCTTGAGCTCGTTTTTGCTGAAAAACTAACCATAAACCTAAATGTCTATATATTTCTTTTAAATTCCTCGCGCATTCCGATGATTGCGGGTTGGGTCGCTAGGGAAAGTGTAAGCGCGTGAATCGCCATCCTTTTCGGCATCGTTATATTCTTGCTAAGTTATACTAAAGCGGGGAAAAATCACGCCACGTTGGTCATGGTTGTCCCGCGTAAAGCTACGTCACCGGACATATATTTTCATTGGCGGCGGCGGTGGAGATAATGGCGTTGATTGCCGTCATTACCCGCGCCCTCAGGCTAAAGTGCTTGAGGATAGAAGGGAGCGTAATCCAGTGGCAACTATTATGCTTCTCTTTGACAGTCATCTTTCTCTACCTCACTTCAGAATTTAAGCCCTTAGACTCGTAATCAAATATTTTTTTAGGATTTAGTAAATCCCATAAATCTTGGAAATCTCCTTAAATCCTATATTTAGTAAATCTTATATGAAGACAGATTTATAGGATTTACAAAGACTAGAGTGCGCCAAGGAAGAATATGAGGGGAAAGTTGTGAGTTACCATTATGATGCCTTCTTCTCTTATCGGGGTTTCACTGCATAGGAAGAGTCATTATAGTATACATATATAATTTTAATTTAATAGTTAATTGATTTAAACTAATTATTAGTTAATATCAATACATATTACTTTAAGTTAATATTAATATTAATACTAATAATTGATTAATTAATGCATTAGTAGTTATTTTTAATTGAGTACTACTAATGATTTATTGATATATCATTAAAATTAATTATAATTTATTAAATATATTTATAGTCTAATAGTTAATTAATTTTAACTAATGTAGTAGTTAATATTATTTTTAAAATAATTTAAATTAATTTTAACTAATTTAATTTAATACTATTAATGATTAATTGATATGTTATTATAAGTTAACTATAATTTATTAAATATTTAATTAATTTTAATTAATTTAAATTATTAACTGAGTTAATAAATTTAAATCTTCAAATATCTTATCAAATAACTTCTCAAGATTTAATAAGATTTAATAATTATATGCCAAATACAATTTAAGATTTAATATATGTTAAGTATTATGAAGAAAATGATTACTTTAATATATCTTAAATTTAATTGTAATATAACAGTGAGTTATTTTTATTTTTTTTAGTTTTTTTAATCCTAATAAACTTAAATCCTTAAATAACCTATCGTATATCTTATGAGGATTTGACAGAATTTAATTAATTTATTATCGAATATTTTTCATGATTTATTAACTCAAGATTTATTAAATTGAGATTTACTTAATTTATTAAATCTCATTTGAATTAAATCCAAAATGTTATCGAGCACCCCCTTAGGATATCCACTTTTGGCATTTGGCAAGTAAATCTTTTACTAAACACCCTCTAAGGGAAAATTCTAGACTTACAAAAAAGAATAAGAATGAGTTTTTATATACATCTACTAAATTATTTTCTATTTAATATCAAAAGCTTTATTATTCGTATAAAGCAAAGCTACTCATGATTACGAATGATAAAATGAGTTCATTTATGGTAGGTAATAATAAAATTTAATGTTAAATAGTAAAATAATTGAGTAATATATATTAAACTGGGAATTCTCATCTGTTTGTAACCTAATCAACTCAACGACAACTGAAAATTGATTCTCATATCGAGTTGGGAAGAATCGAATTTCATCGGATGAAGTTCAGGTTGAAGTTGTTGGCTCGATTAGTCTCTTAGCTCGGTTGGTGGCGGCAGAACGGGGCCTGTTGGTCCTCTCCAGGGGTGGCCTTGAGGGATATCGAGGGGTTCGCATGGTGATGAATGTGATCTTTAGCTGCGAGGATTAGTCGGCATCACCACAAATGATGTTGGGTGGATACCTTCAAAAAAAAATAAAAAAAATAAAATTAAACAGTTGATTTGATTTGAGTGATTGAGATAATTTTGATCGGACATAATATTAGCGCAGTTTTATTTTATTTTTATACAAAAAAATCGCACTTTTAATCAGATTATGGATCTCTCTGACAAGGGTTTGAAATCTGCGAGCAAATAGCCCTGGGTTTTGGAGAGAAATGGTAAGCATGGCGCTCCATCTGAGGAACGCGGGCACCATCAGCAAGGCCCTACTCGACACCTTAGTTTGTCCTCTCTCCAAGCAGCCATTGAGGTATTTCATCCGCTTCGTCTGTCCCTTCGTTGCTTTGAAAATATTCGAATTGATGAATGTGTCATTCGTTGTGTCGGCTGTTGATTTCCGCAGGTATTGTCAAGAAACTCAATGTCTGATCAGTGATGCAATTGGCGTTTCATTCCGGGTTAGTTTCTTTCGTCCCAGTTCTAGCATAGTTGTTGCCCTCTCTGTATTACCCGGTCGAAATTGCAGCGAGGAAAGCACCTTTTTGTTTCTCGAGTTTTTAGTTATTGCAACAAAGATCACAATCTTGTAGTTGAATCCATTCCAAGAACACCAATAGATTTATGCTGACTATATGCCGTGCATTTTCACACACTCGGTTTAATAGAAGACTGGTTCTTTGCATTTAGTATTGTTCATTCATAACAGAATAAACACGAATGTATGGGAATTTTGAGTTTCATTTGTTATGTATAACTTTAAAGTTTTGAATTTTTTCGGGGATAATGTATGACGAAAATCCCTATGAAGACCATAGAGAACATGGTCGAATATAAATATGTTGGTGTTCTGAAGACGCAATGACTTCAATGCATAAATAGTGTTCTTTACTCACAGGAAAGAGCTTAAAGAAAGTTTAGGCTCATTTTTGGTAAAAAATAATGCCAAAAATAAACAAACCAAGTGTTTAATTTAGTTAGAATTTGGTTTTGAGGCTCTTTTTACTTCGTTGATTCTGTTTCTTAGATAATGATAAGTGATAAGTGATTTGTTTTGAGTCACATCAAGTAAACTAATCAAAGTGTCATATGAATCATGGCTACGATGTGGCTACACTGCCACAGAATAAAAAATGCGGACACAACTATATGAAACTATTGGAAAATTGGATTATGGTACAATGAGGTCATGATGCATCTATGCATATGTATATGCATGCTTTTAAAATTTTTAATGGTATTTAAATGTTCAAAAGAGCTCTTGTGCATTTAAGTAAACATTTCCCCTGCAAGGACAAACCAGAAAGTTTAATTCTAATGCTTTTAACGAATTAATGGATTGCTAAACAAAGTTTAAAGCCATAAGAGAACTTGCAAATTATTGGAAGTACATATAAACTAAATGGGCAACTTTGGAAAATAAGTGACAAAATAATTTCTTATTCTTGTTGATTGATAGAAGCTAGTTGTTGGGCTAATCTAAAGTGCCATTTGTCATCCGTGACAGATACATTTTAGTTATTTATCTAGCATTTTTATGTGTTTCCTGAATTTATGTTTATTATGCAAATTTGGGCATGTAAAGTTAAAGTTGATGGGTGGTAATAGTGTACTAGCAATGACAATATCTGGCTAGTTGGTATGGTTATGATGTGACACATAATTTCTCGAATTAGATGTCTAAAAATTCGTCATTTGGGCACTTGGTGAATCTCTTTCCAAAAGGGGATCCAAATTTGACTGCTAAATTAATTCTTGAAAAGTTGAGTCTACTAATTCAAGTTTTATTATTAGTATTGTTTCCAAGTTAATCACTAAATATTAGTCTTATTTACTCTCGCTATTCACCTCCTTCATATTTTTTAAAAGAATGAATGTAGAGGATTGTCATTGCTCTGGTAGGTGTTGTTGGAATCTCAGGTGAAGGATGATTGTTTGAGATTGACAAGGTGCATTGACAATTGGTTATACACCATCGAGGTCGGTACTTGATAGTTGTGGCTAACAATGAAGAGGTAAATAGATGTAGGTGGTGGAGATACAACTAATGTGGTGCTTTGTTAGTAGCAGGCTTACAAAATTGACTTCTTAGATTTTACATGTGCAGCGAAAAATGTTACTGTTCCCCACACTTCCATTCTTAGCTATAGTTAAAATGTTGGATTTAGGTCAAACTTTTATAAAAGATTTGATTAATGGGTTGGTGAGGTTATATTTGTCACCAGTTGGTTGGCGAGGTTGACAATTTGTAAGCAGTATAAGTGTAGTAGTTGACACTAGAAGGAGGATCAATGAGTTTGAGCAATTCTGAGGCTCATCAATGCAGTGATAGTTGAAGGTCAATGTTCTAAGTGGGAACCAATTAAAATTGGTAGTTGAGAAGAAGTGGGTAGAGGCATTGAGTTTTAGAAAGTTGGTCATTGTTAGTAATTTGAAGACCGACACTAGGTATGTTAGGGTTTTTCGACAATTAGATGTAAATATTGATGTAGGCGGCTTATGGTTGAAGTATAATTTGGTAGGTTTGAGGCTCAAGCAATAACAAAGTTGTGATAGGAGAATGTAACAAGAAAAGATTTTTTACCATAAATAGATTGATAAACAATAAGGTGATAGATGGGTAAAGGAATTTATATGAAGTATATTATTTATTAATATTTTGATACTATATGTAAATGCATATAATTTGAGTCTCCTTTTAAGGTTTCTATTTTGACTTTTGGGGGTTGTTTTGAAATTGGTATTAAGGTTTCAAACACATTTGAAGGAGATTAGAGGGATTTTTTTAGATAGATCAAAAAAGAGAAAAAAATTAGAGAGAACAGATGAAATTTTTGAGAGTCAAACATTGTAATAGTTTTTTGTTCTTCTCTTCGTTTCTTATATTATGTCAATTTCTTTTTGAATCTATTTATTTAGCATGCCAGGTTATTCTTTCAGGTGGTTGATGGAATTCCTTGTCTGGTCCCAAAAGATGGTAAGATTATTGAGGTCACGGAAAAGACGACGTCTACCAATGATCCTAGTCAACCATTCATGGTTGCCGATCATAATTTATGATGAAGGATTGATACTATACTACAGAGAAAAATCAAGCTGAATGAAAATTCTATATGGTTTCTATTGCATAGGGATATCTATAAGTCCTAAATTTTGTAGCTTCATGGTTACTTGTAAAATTTTATACTTTGCTTTTCTTTTCCTCCCTATTGCAATTACTTTATTAAATTAGAATGCAATCCTGTTGTTACTGTAAACATTTATCTTTTTATATCTAAAGGGATAGATGACTTTTAATGTGCTATTCCTGAATGAGTTGTCGTACTTGTATTTTTCTTCTTTTCATTTTATTCTTGAATTGTAGATAACAACATAGCACAGATCCTGTTTGAGCGAAGTTTTCCTTGCTCATTTAATTCATATCATATCATGCCTAAAAATTGATTGGTTTTTTTTTCTTCATAAAATACTATTAATGCATTCATTATTAGGCTGATTATATTTTCTTATATGGCTGGGTTGTTTGGATGCCATGGCTCTGGGGTCTGTTATTGGTGGATGCAGTTATCTGTAAAAAAAAATTATAGCATTATTGTGGGAAAAATATATATGTATTTGAAACTTGTAGATTTATAGATTTTTTTTCTTTTGAGAATATTGAATAACAATTTTTTTATAGCTACCCCCTCTAATAAATTTAATTGTAAAAACTAGATTTCACCACAAAAATTCTGTGAGAATGCCAAGAAAGCTACAAACAAACAAAAGTTTGGCATTCTCAAACTTGATTTCTCTTTTATCGAGGTAAAACTCATTGATGTTCTTTGCGCTACTGTGTCCATTGTTATGCTATTTATTTATGTTGTATACTTCATATATCTTGATTGTAATCCTTTTAAACGTACTTCATCCAGTGAAAACTCATAGGTATGAAATAAATAAAGCATTGAGATGGTAAGTGTAGTGGCTTAATATGCAAAGCTGTACTTTTTTACTGAAACAAATTGATAACATATATAAGGTTTATAGATTTGAAGGAACAAGAATTTAAGATGTCAAAGTTACCTGGTTTGGATATCATGATTATGTTTCTCTTGAGAACACAATAAAATAGCTGGCAATGAAATTACAAGAAATTAGAAAAGGTCAAAATGAGTGTAATGTCTTCATTGTAAAGGGTGGTATACTGCAATCCTAGGAATAATAAGAGTACACATGTCAAAAGTTTTGAACAATATTGTGCTAAGCAGCCCAACAAGTATTGTTAATCGTGTAAGGCACCATATACTAGAGAGAATCATAATCATGATTTATCAATGAAAGATGTCTAAGGGCATAGGGTTTGTTCACGCAAACTTAGGAGAGGATGCACAAATAAGCACACTAAAATACAATTCACAATTATTCTCCAGCTTTTAATTTAATTAAAACTAGTCTTTGCATAAAAAGACTTGGTTAAGATGTATAAAAAATGATCTTAGTATACTTGAATTAGATGAGAATTTGACACATAATATGACACAATAGTAAGGATTCATGTAGCCACCTATGGGATTAAGGCTTGTTGTTGTTGTAGTCTTTGCAATGCAAAACCAAAAATATATATGGAATTTGTTCCAAAACACAATTATAGTAATCAAAATCTAAAATTTTTCAATCTTGTTGGAATGAATAAGAAATTACATAATAATTTAAGATTTTCATTATAAAAAGAAAACCTAGCATTAGCTAACAACTAGATTTTAGTCACACATAACAAAATTGCAAATAGTTAGATGAAATAGAACAAATATAGAAATTACTAGTTGAAGATTTAGGCCTCACAATGATAAATGGAGAAGCATCCCAAAAGTTGTATCAAGGCTTGTGCAACCGAAGAACTCACAGTCATCTAGCAAACATAAGTTTGAGAAGTAATAAGAACTTAATTTCACAATTAATCTAGTAGTGAATGTCTCAAGGGTCCTATTTATAGCAAAAAAAGACCTAAAATTAATAGTTTCTCAAAATTCCTGAAGACTTGCTAAAAGTTGCACATTTTAGCTCAATTATAATGCTAATACAGCAGCTTCCCAAGCTTTACAATAATGCAATTCATGGGGTCCGACACAAAAATAAGGTTCCATCCACTGCTACAGTAAGAAATTATGAAGAAGAGGAAACCACAAAACACACATAAGTCTTTCCAATTCAATGACATTAACCTTAAATGAAGTTTGAGTCCAACCTAGTGACTATCAGGCGGCAATTAGGTACAAAATTTATACTTCTAATATTTGAGACTATTAATAAAATATATGTGAAATAGGGGACTATAATTTGTGTTGAATTAGGGAATCCAAAGAGGATATTGAGTTAAAATAATGTGTTATAAACAAAATCCTACCAAAGTAATCAAAATTTTGGAGAACACATCTCATTATTTTAGACACCATTATCACAGGCATGTTGCATCAAAATAAACTAGAAAATAGATATTTAAAACTACATCAAAATTCAAAATGCCATTATGCTTGTCCCAATCATGTATGCATTATTTTCAAACAACAAAAAATAAATTTAATCTAGGTGTTTGTCAATTTAGGAATCTTCATCTTGATGTTGAAAATGTGGAAGAAAGCATAATATAAACTTACCATGAGCTTCTAGCTTGTATAATAAAGGAAAAAGTTTAAAATGTAGAATTTATCATATTAGGAGTCCTCATGAATGATGTGGACCAAATTTTTGAATGTACATTTTTGTTACCAATCGATTAGTTAAAGAGCTATTATATTAAAAAAATATTCAATGAGAAATAGGTGTAAGATGCTTCTAGGAAAGTAGTGGTTTTTGAATTACATGAAGCTAGTAAATAAAATGATATTATCTTACGTGACAACCTATGTGTAATTAGGATCATTCTTTTAACCATGATTTTACTTGCTAAATGTTATTTGCCCACTCTTCATTCCACGAGTTCCCTCCAAAACTCCACATTATTTTCATGCAGTTGTACATGGCTAAATGTTAATTGAAACATCATTTTTTGGCATTCTTGATATCTTAATTTTGATGTTGAAATAATGTATAAGAGTATTCTAAAATTGTTTCAAATGACTTGCTTGCATGTTGAGTCCAAAAGTATTGCTAAGTAGAATTCATCACATTTGGAGTCTCCCTTAGATGTTGATGTGGTACAACTGTTTGAATATTTGTTTTAAAAAATGTGTGGAATTTGCTTAAGAGATATTATAAAGTAGTATCCTTTGAATGAGAGATATGATATATAGCTCTCATGAAAAGTGATATTTTTTATATGAAGCTAATAGACAAAAGGACTATCTATCTGAAAAGACAATAAATGTGCAATGCTTTCATTCTTTAAACCATGAATTCCTTATCGTTACTTTGTTCATTCCTCTAATTATTAATTCCCTTCATTGTGCCTTTTTGATCTTTTTATTAGATTTATATTCATTATTTGCAGTTGTCATCAAATTTTATCATACAAAAATTTTTTAGTAGAGGTCTTCTTAAATTGTAGCTAAGTTTCATTAACATTGAGAAGATAAGATGACTCCAAAAATTATGTTTAATTAATAATATAAATCCATCTAAAACTTCTGTTTAATTGCTTCAATGGCCTAGCAAAAGTAAATGCATGGGCTCTTTTCCAAGTATTTTTCTTACTCATTAGAAATAAAAATAAAAAAAGAAAATGTTTGCAAAAGTTTATAAAGCACACTGGGATACTCCGATATTATTCATATTAGATGTTTATTATTTACTTTCCTATTTCTTTTATATTATTAGTATGTGGTTGATTATAATGAGATCTTCTTATTTTTTAAACATCACTTTTTTTAAATTTGAAACATCAGATGACTTGTGCATCTTCTTTTATGATTTTCTAAATTTTTTTTCATCTTCATTTATTATTTATTTATAATTTATAAGTAGCAACATAGCATTATTATCATACAACTAATTTTTTTAGTAGTTTGTTATGCATATAAGCTGATATTGAAAGATTTGATTGTATTTGATTGTTTTTTGTGAGAGATAATAAATAAACACATTTTATTTCAAGTGGGTTATAGTTTTTTTGCATTGTTAGATTGGTAGGATACAAATTGCTCAAACTTAGCTAACTTTTAACCTGATTTTTCTTTTGGTCAAATTGGCAATTTTGATGGCTTAGATTTAACACTATTAAACCCACCAAAATTATATAGAAAAATGTGTTACTTATTTATCTCACCTATTAATATCTTTTGTAGCTAGAATACATAATGACACCCATCAATTGAAGCATTTAGCATCCTTGGGTTAACAATACAATTATACAATTGTAAAAAAATAAAATTATAGAAAGTGCAATATGTTCACTTTTTGAATCAAGAATAAGAAAAAGAAAAACAAAAAATATTCTAGCAAATCAATATTCCAAAATGAGAGTCCTTATGATGTTAAGATTATATAATTATTAATTTGATATAAAATTTATCATATATTATATAGCAATTCATGACAGATCTAAGACTAATTAACCAAATTGAGCTAGCTGAAAATAAAGTCAAATATTTTAAACATACCTTCATGTTATTTTTAATATTAAATTATGGGAGCTATACTTTCAAAGTGATTCCTTTGGCATATAAAAATTGATAATAAAATAGTATTTATTTAAAAAATTTTATAGGACAAAAGTAATATTTTATACCCTTGGGCAATGATTTGACCCATGATTAATATTAAATTAACATATCCATGTTTCCTTGTAAAGCATGCTAAACCTTCTAAAATGATAAGACTCTCGTATCAAAAATAAAGAATTTGTATGGATAATATGAATGGACATCCATAAATTGATAACATATCTAGGACTTCTAAATAGCCCCAATTCACGTAGGGTCATTAGGTCCTTAGGTATCACAAATTGTCATAACGTCCTTTTAGATATGTATTTAAAACCATGACATTTATTCAGCTGATTAGGCAGAATGACCAATTACTTTAATCTAATTTTATTGATTTGCAATTGATTTATTTGTCTTTTTGAGTCACCACTATCTCTTTTTTTTATTTGTTTACATTGCAAGGTCATAAGACCTACATTTATAGCTCATGTTTCAAATTCAGAACAATTAGATCAATATTGGACTCCTCTTAATCCTAAGGTTGTCGGTTTTAATCTATTAGAACTTCTTTCATGAGTGGAGGCTCAAGTCTTGATAATCCTATTAAAAATTAGAATGACAGTTCGAACTTATTTTTTACTTATGTAACTTTTGACGGATGTAATCCCAAGTTCAAAATTTAATTTTGAGCAAACTCTTATGCGCCAACTAATCAAAATCAAATCCACCAATCAATTTAATTAAAACCCATGTATCTTTTACTAACTTTTCTAGGTCAAAATAAGATTCATGAATAACTAATGATCATGCCATTCTTTTGAGCTATTGTTGGTCATTTTTAGTGCCTTTAAATTGTAGGAAGCTATGCTTTGCACCTCCAAAGTATTCAATGAAAATTGGCAAGGGTAGCCCTCTACCAATGAAGGTGTAGGTGTTAATCATGGAAGCTTTTACCTTTGACGCAGACATCCACTAATTTATCTCAATTCAATCAAAACACTTGAGAGGAGTCAATATATGGTTGCAAAGTTTGTCTCCTTCCTATACTTTAAAGTTTGAAACTCTATAATATTGATAGATTGAGTCTATTGGTATACTGGGGATCAAGGTTATAGATCCATGAGATCTTGATCTGATCTACCTTTGTCACCCAAATTATTCCCCACTCAATTAAATTGATAATTTAAAAAATCAAATTAAATCCAAGATTTGAATATTAGCAACCTTCTTAATTGAGAGTTGTCTCTCTTGAGCAAGGCTGAGATAACTATCCACAGAGACTTTCAAGTTATAAGAAATGTTAACCCATGTTTAAATTAACCATGGCCAATATTAAGGAAAATTTAGTTAGAAGTGACCTAATTTACTTAATTAAAAAAATACTCTTTGACTGTTTTTTTGATATCAAAAAGACTTGAGGGAAGGGGTTGGCTTTTCTCGAGCTATTTAAATTTTATAAAATTACTTGATTGGTTAGTTTTCCTTGAAGCATTCTTTTTTGAGACTGCGCACACACCTTTTTCATATTGCAGTTAAACTGCTTTTACCTTTAACAACCCTTTATTGATACAGTCTTCACGATTCTGGAAGAATAATTACTTGTAACAAAAGCAGTTTAGCCCCCGGTCCGCCTAAGCAGCCTTTAGTTGGAATATACTATGAGGATTTATTTGCGATCAAATCTTATTGGTGCCTTTGATTTATCATTCAAGATGGGGGTTGAGTAGTGAATCAGGCATCTACTCAGATGCATGCCAGACCTTTCCATATGAGGTTCGCCAAAAAAATTGGGGCTATATTGAGAATTTAAGGCCAAATATTGGGAGTGTTCAGCTACAACAACTAATTGTATTTCTTGTTAGTTTTCTGATTCTGAACTTTGTAGAATGCAGAATTATTAAACAATAGAGAAAGACGTCAAGATGAACTTCCTGATGTATCTGAAGTATTTAAGTAGATAATCATGTCATTCACTCTTGGTTCAAACTTGAAACATTCGAGTTTAGCTATACATGAACTTTAATTTGCATTTGAGTATGGCCACAGCTTATTTGAAAAAGCAGACTAATGAAATCTTTTTGTCCAAAAAACAGATGGAAATATGGGCAAAATTTGGTATACTACTGGCTTAAGTTTAAGCATAATTTAACGTACACTACATCAATTACCCAACTACCTGCAAAATTCAGATAATAAAAATTTACTTGAATTCAATTTGCATAATCTTTTGAGAAACTATCATTCATTTGTTGGTATTGAATCCGAGTTGTCGATAGGACAGTTGCTCTTTTCCAGCAATTATCAATTTTCAATGATCACTCTATTGTTTAGTCTTAAGTAAAAGCTAGAATCGAATCGTTACAAAGTTGATTTAAGTTTCTACGAAGTATTCTTTGAACTTATGCGTGTGTAAGTTGCAATTTGGCATGCTGAACAAAGCATTTTTACAAACTTCTCATGTGGATTAGTTTCATACCTTTCAACTGGATGTAGTAGCTTTAAACTAAATTATTTCTATATTCATTATTTCAGCTGACTATTTGATGATTACTGGGACAAATAACAGGGCCCTGACTATCTCTTTAATGAGAATTATTGATAATGTCATCATCAGTAGTCTTTCTAATTATTTCAGGGTCAGCATAAATGTGAACTAGAGTAGGACCCAAAAAAACCTAGGAGTTATGTTCAAAGTCCATGTGCATGAAAGGGGAACAACCTTGAACTGTCTGTTAAATATCTTTGCTTTCTCTTCCATGTTCTGCCTTAAATTTCAAGCAGACTTGATGATTTGATGGCACAACACTGTTTTTTGATCTGCTTTTTGTCTTTTCTATATATCATCTAGCTTTAGTTTGGCATTTGGAGTTTAGTTGCTGTAACTTCTTGTATGGATGATTCTATGAGATTTGTAATCTTCCAGCTTTGACTAAAATGTGTTGCCTTATTTGTTATGTTCCCGATTATTAATTTAGATATCATCCTAAAGAAATGCATGGCCAGTTTCAACTTGATCCTGCTAAATAATGTTACATTCTTTTCAAGCTATTAGTGCTTGCCAAACTGATGAGTATTATTCCCTTCATAGTAAACTTTCATTTTGTTATTTATTCTCATGATTCAAGCCAATGATTCAACTGTAATATTTCAATTGTGATCTGATACTTGATATTATCTAGATTATCGAAGACGATACTGTTTTTTTCCCAACTTTTAATTCAGATAACCAAAAATTTATGATTGTTGCATATCACTTTTGCTTGAACTTTTGAAACAAATGTTTGCTGTGGCGCCAAAATAAAAATCAGAATGTTTCCTTACCGCATTTCTTCTCATGTTTCTCCAACTGTCCTTATTAGCTAAGCAATCTTTTCCTACTAATTTCTTAAACACACTTAAAAAAACACTATTAAACAGTTCCCATGTCATTAAATACCGAGTGCTTTGCTTGAAAGCACTCGGAGTTTTCACAAATAAAGCAAGGAAGCTTCCATGCCACCACCTGTTATATTTGCTATCTGGTCCTCTACTTTCGTTAGTCCTGGCTATTGAAAGTATTGGATGAAGCCTAATATTTGGGTTTGGCCTCTTGCTTATGTTCGTCTACTGTAGCAAAGTCCCTATGCAAAAACAGACAATCTTCTAAGTTTTCTGTTTACACTGAGATTTTGAGCCCAAATTTAGTGAATAGTTAGCAACAATTTCAATCGATTTTCATGTTAGTTTTTAGATCATTCAAATTGGCATTCCAATGGATGTAAGTCCAATCACTTGTTCGTCATGCGAGCTTCACTATAATTATGACACTCCAAAGAGATGTAAGTCCAATCTATGTTTGTCATGCAAACATTACATCATCCAAACTAACATTCCAAAGGAATGTAAGTACAGTCACTTGTTTGCTATGTGAACTTCACTACAATTATAGCATTCTAAAGGGATGTAAGTCCAACCCAAACACGTCATTCCAAAGAAATGTAAGTCTGATCCAAATTAGCATTCCAATGGATATAAGTCCAACCCACGTTTGCAATGCAAACATCACTCCCAAATCAATAACATTCCAAAGGGATATAAGCCTAATCAAAATCGGCATTCCAATGGATGTTAAATTGTTAACCGTGCAGTATGCAGAATTAGATACTTCAGCAAAAGAAGTCAAAATGAACTTATTGTTGTACTCTCGGTAATTAAGTAGATATCAAGTGAAGTCCTCATCGTTAACTTTTGCATATTAGAATTTAGCTAATTTCGAACTTCAGTTTGTAAATGAACAGTTCCCCCAACTTGTCTGCATAAAAAACAGACCAAATGAAATTAAGTTGGTCAACAAAACAGATGAATTAGTCACATATCACCCTCTCAACTATCTTCCCACCTACTGAACACACATGGTAAAAATTAATTTGAATTTAGTTTGATTAATCTTTTGAGCAACTATCATTCAAGTGTTAGTATTCATCATTTATTGGCTGTCCTACCTGCAAGATCAAATTCTTAGCTCTATCCAAGTTGGTGTATCAAAATTTGTCCATATTTCAGTTGCTATTTCTCAGCAGTTACGAAATTTTAATTTTTCAATTATTTTTGGTTTAATTGCGGCCATGAATTATTGCATGCAGCCGAATTGGCTATAAGTTGTCTATGCTGTTTAGTTCTTGCAGAAATATTCTCTCACCAATGCTTTTCTGTTAGCTTAAGGATCACCTTTTATGGCCTTTTAACGATATTTAAATAAATTAAACTGTCAAATTATCAAATTTTAATAGATGTTCCATACTAACGGATTCGGGTCCATAACCATGGGTTCCAATGCGATCTTTAGCACTTATCAATGCGACTATCAATTAGTATTACGGAAGAAATTCATTATAAATACAATTAGATCAGCTGTTCATAGAAAAACTTAGGATTTTCGATCCCAGATAAGATCGGTTCAGGATCATGGGATCCTTTTCTATCAGATAGGAAAGGCTGTTACACAAAATGTACTTCTAAGTAATTGCTATTTTGAAAATTTTCTAAATCTATTTAAATAAAAATATAAATGAAAAGATTATTAACATTTTATTTTTTAATTAATTTTATTTTTTCTTAGCTTTGAGGTCTTTTAATTGCACCAAAATATAAAATTTATGAGGCTTATATCGTACCTCAGTATAGGTGAAATACCTCCCACTTCTGAAGCGTTGGCGACAACTACAAGCGGTCTTTAATAGAGACACAGACGGTTCTTGCGAACAGGTTTCAAAAGTTTCAGTCTTTGAACTGTTCATTGCTAGCTTGAGACTAATGATTTTTTTTTTATATTAATTCTGATCCTTTGACAACTGCTGGGAGATATACCAGGGCCCTGACTATACTGTCTCTTTAATAAGAACCAGTGTGGGACCCAAAGTTATCTGAAATCTTAATGGGCTGCTACAAGGAGGATTTAATTCGAGTAAGATTCAATAAATTTTAAGATGATTAAAACTTGAAATTATTTGTCTTAATTTTTTTATTTTTTTTTGAAAATTGTATACTATTTGTTTTAAAGCTTGATTCATGAGAAGAAGAAATTTTTTAATTCATTTTCAACAAATTATTTACTAATAACAAAGTTAAAAATGGATTAACAAAATAGTAAATTCGAAATATTGAAATTTTGTTTGGCAGAAAATAAGAAATAAAAAAAATGTTATGGAAGGTTCAAAACCTTGAACTGTATCTATTATCTGCTTCATCTGTGTAAACTCAAGTCAAATTTATATTTTTCTTCCATAAATGATGATTTGATGACACAGAACTGTTTTTTATCAGCTTTTTGTCTTTGCAGTTCAGTCACTGCCTTTAGCTTTAGCATTTGGAGATTGTTTGCTGACATTTTCTTGTATGGAGAATCCTGTGAGATTTATCATCTTGCAGCTTTGATAATAATTTTTTTGGGACATTTGTGCAAATTTAAGTATAAACATGCACGGTATGAGCAAAAATTTGAACCCAAGAACTCTTAGTTGAAAGCTTAAACTCATTAGGTTAAGATGACTTGCAAATCTTGTATTTGTTATGCCCTCAAAGATTAACTATTCAATATATCATTCTAAAGAAATGCAGGTTGGTTGAATCTATTACCTACTCCCTATTAGACTAAGCTTTTGATTTTGACAGGCTACCAGCTTAGTATTCCTGCATTATTTTCAAGCTGTTGGTGCTTGACAAAAACTTAACATCATTTCCTTTATATTACAATTCTTTCCTTTTGTTCCTTATTCTTTAAAAAGTCTGCACTCAACTGCAACATTTCAACTTCAACTTGTACCTGCTACTTGATACACTGTTTTTTTTTTTTCTTTCTTTCTGACTTTATCCAAATATCACAAATTTTTAGAAATTTTTTTTCTTGAAGACTTTGTGCTCAAGCAATAATATAAAAATCTCTGTCTGAAATGGAAACTTCACCTCATGTTTCATGTTTCTCCAACCTACCATTTTAGCAAAGAGACAAGCCACGTCTTCTAACCAAATCCTTAAAAACACTTTCATTAAGAGTCCCCATTGTCATATAAGTGAGGAAGGATTTCACTCATGAAAACCTTGGTCTCCTTATTCTCCCATTTCCTCAGCATCAGCTGCATGGTGTTTGGGAATGTTTCCAGGCCATGGATGGCAGGTGAAGAGAGCACAGCAGAAGAGTTTCAGATGGATTGCTGTATCTGCCTTTGGAGCTTGGATGAAGGAGATGGAACAAGGAAGTTGCCGTGCCGCCACTTGTTCCATCGGGACTGTGTTGATCGATGGTTTGCCAAGTGTCGTAGGACCTGCCCTCTCTGTCGGCGTTCCGTCGACGCCCAGCCTTTGTCCGCCGGAGAATTAGACTGCAGTGATGAACTGGTTATTCGGTTCTCCGCTTTCCTTGCTCCAGGTTACTGAAAGGACAATGCTACAGAAAATTTGGGCATTGAATTTGAGGATAGGATCACAGTTTACTACTTGCTGACTCAATCAAGCCTGATTTTGCATTAATTCTTGTCCATTTTGAGAAGCTTTGGGGTGGAAAGAATTTGTTTTAGATTTTAGTTGTTGGGATTTCAGGGATTTCAGTGGAAAGTCATGGCTTGTTGCATATGTTTAATGTGCATGTGTAGTTGCAGGACAGCAGCGAAGCTGCTACAGACAAGTAGACAATTTTATCAGAGTTCTCTTATGGATTTCAGATAGATTTGTCGTTTTGAATTTGTTAATTTTTATACGATTTTAGAAGGAAAAAAAAATGTTAATTTTGTAATATTGATATTTGTTTATGATTATTATTTTTTTGTTCACTTAATTTATGATGATCATGATCAGTATACCAGTGGCTTATGGTGATTGGTTTCATGAGATGCTTATCTTTTAAAAATTAAGCGTGCATTTGAGACAGTGGTGTGATGCTCTGCATTTTCGCACCGTATTGTAATTATCATTTAGGAAACTACAGTGAGTGTATTTTACGGTGCGGTGCAGTGAAGAGGGTGGTGAATGTCAGAAAGTTATGATTTGATGTTTTTAAAATAAAAAAAATAGTAGTATTCACCGTAACTTCTTTTGTAGCAGCTTCATCATTACGTATTCATACTGTTACAGCTGCTCTAAATAGATTCTAAAAGGTTGTTCGATTACAAGATTTAAGTAAAGATTTAGGCTAAATTTTGCCAAATAATTTTCTAGTATCTTAGGGTAGAGTTGTTGTCCCATGTGTCATAATTTTGAGTGTTACAAGAACAATTTTAACATATTTAAGTCGAGCGCTAGCCACTAGTTTGGACGTATTAGGAATGTCTTGTATGTAAATGTGTGGATTTTGAAATTTCAAAGTATTTGATACGAAGCAAAATAAATCTAAAATATTTACTCAGAAGACGTCATAGTGGTGACAATAAATTATGACTTTCAAGAGGAATATATCTATCTTTACTCAACCAAATTTAGAACTCTTAGGCTCACATTGCCTATGATGGTAAGACAAGCACGTGCTTATACAAAGCAATAAATGTCGTGTGATGTGTTTAGCTAATGTATACAGACGAAGATGATCGATAATTGAGGAGTTACTCGACCGATGCAACATCCAACAGAATTAAAGGGATCAAAGTGCTGCACCTTGCCAAGATGAAGAGGACAAGGAGTTAACCCAAGCTTGGGAGTGTTCTTCATCACTCTACTAGTGAAGCCACCTTCAAGGGCTCACTAGAGATGGTCTAGAAGGCCTTAGGAGCTTTTGGGAAGCCTCAAAAAGGTTTAATATTTCTTAATGTGAATGGAGAATGTTCTTGATAAGGATAGTACCAAAAGATCTTTCTTATTGTCCTAATTCTTAAGAAATAAGTGAAAGTGAGGATGGCTAGCCATTTATTATTGTCATATTATTTTAATTTTTTAAATATATATATTTTTAAAATATTAGGGTTGATCATGGACTTAGTTGGATGTGTTGGTCTAGCTTAGAATAGATTTGATCTTATGGTTAGGTACCTCATATTCATTGTTCAAATGTGAGCTAGAGTTAGTTACCTCAAGTTTTTAACTCTTAGGGTTAAATCTTGCTTATTATTATCACTTGGTTTAGCTACTATTGCTATTGAAATGGTAACCTCCCTTATTTGTTTAACTTTGGTCTCCACTCTAGAAAGACATTCTCAATAACCTTCTCATTGTTGTTGATTAGGACTTTGACAATAATTTCTTAATGGTCTTCTCAAGAGCTTGTTTCTCAATAATCCTAACAAGCTCTTTCTTAGGTAGTGTGTTTTTTTGGGATTTTGAACTATTTCTATCAAAATTTCTTTCATAATAGAATGAAACTCCTTATGCCAATTTGGGATGGAAGATAGTTAGAAAAATCACGAATATCATGGATGAAGATTATGCAGTGGCATGCTTCAAAATTGTTCTCATGGTTGTGTTTATCTTTTAAAATAATTAAACTTCAATCCATATATGCACGCACATACACACATATTTGTATGTGTCTATTTGCATCTATGAAAACTATATGATCTATTGATTTACTAAATTTCCTTAATAAGGTTTTATGAATTTTAGAACTTAGAAGGTAATTGATCTTCTTTATATATATATAAATATATAAATTATGTGATTATAAAAATAATGAAAATTTGCATATAATATATAATTCTTATATATTTATATGTCTTATACCTAAATTTTTATATTTACATATATAACATTTCAGTGTCAAATGCATCAAAAATTATGCAAAAAAAAAAAAAAAAATTTTTTTAAAAGTTTACGGTAGTAATATTTTTGATGTGATATTAAAGATTCAAATATTATTTATTTAAATATTAAAATTTATGTGTTTAAATATATAAATACATAAGAATTATATGATGTTTATGTAAATACTCCTAAAAATAATTAATGATCAATAAAGTAAGAATAAGCAAACAAAAACCTTTGCAATGAAAATCAAACCTTGATTTTATAATGACACATTTTTCACTATCAAAAAAATAGAGTGTGGGCCTATCATAACTTTGCAATGTCAGCCATAATTTTACATGCAAACACTCTGTTCTCTCTAAGTTATATCTAATTTATTTTTTATCATTGTCCATTTAGATTCATTGAGAACCCAAATCTTTTAAAAAAAAAAACATTAAGCTTAATCTTTTTTTTTACCTCAAATATGATTTACATTAGGATTTTGATATAGTTCCTCACATTGGGATCCAACACTCCCTTCTCACACAAAGTATAATTTCTCCATTATTGCCTACAAACCATAATGCCTTTTCTCTGCTTAGCACTTTTAATCCATTTTTGGAGTATTCACATAAATACAAGTCATGATTATGAAAAGAGTCCTTCTGCAGCTACAATTGTTGTGTTGTACTGTTTATATATCTTTCTTTCTTTTTTTCTTTTTATATTTATTTGCTCTTTAAGCCATGAAGTGTCTCTATGCTGCATGTGCCTACGCCGTTCAAGAGTAGCTTTCTCCCAAAAAGCTGCAGTACCTCTCCAAAGGTGAAATAATTGGAAGACTAAGGAAACGTTTGATCGGTATTTTTTTTCAGTAAATAAATAAATTTCTATATTTGATTAGATTAAAATGGAATGTAGCAAAAATTTTAATGCATTTTTTTTAGTCTTAGTTCAAATCCAGTAAAAAATTTCAATATGATGATTTTACTTTACACTGATCGATATAAAATATACAATCACTGTAAGCCACCATCGCAAATAGCCTGCTGCTCGCTACCATTGGTTGTCTGTCGCCACCCGTCACCTGGGAACAATCGGCCACCACCACTGTTCGCTGCTACTACCATCCACCACCGACGGCTGCCCACCATCTCCATCACTCACCACCACCGCAATACATGAATATCATTTATTGTGTTGTAATTACCCTCTTCCACATCCTTGCATCACTTTCAAGTTCAACCACCATGTAGCCATTTGATTGCTTGAAAAACATCATTTGGTGATTGATTGCTTTCAGTCTCATATATATAACACATCCTCTTCTTCGATCACCTAAACCCTAAATATTGATCTCTACCTCAACTGCACCTTAGAGTGACACTTCAGCTATGATAACTCCTTTGTCTCCAAACGGAATTTTTATCTTCTTTTGAGAATCAAGAACTTTAACTTGGTGAAACTGAGCTCCAAAACCTAGAGATGCTAAGATCTCGAGAGATTGGAGGGATTATATTATTATTCATCTTCTTGCCTAAAGTAGTTAATATCTTTTCTCTCCCACACAAATTTTGACTATTTCAAATAAAGAGGAAATGCAGAAGAGTCAAACATTCAACTTGATTTACTTCTTCATTATGAGGGACTTCCAACTCCAAGACGACAAGAAGTATAAATCAAAATAGAAGAGAGAGAGAGAGAGAGAGAGAGAGAGAGAGAGAGAGAGAGAGAGAGAAAACACCTTGTGTTCGCAACATTAAAGGAGGAAGAAATACTTAGCCATCGTGGTAGTAAGAAGACGAAGATGAAGAATACATCAGGATAAAAAATAAAATCTATCAAAATATTTATAAAAATAAATAAATGTAGATGGAGGAACATTCCATGCAAACAATCTAATAGGGCGGCGACAGTTCCCAATCCGTCTGGCAAGCACTTCTCAACCTGATCGATTGAAGGAGGCTTGAGCTGGCCATTGCTCTACAGGGCAGAAGCGCTGAGTTGTCGTTAGAGCGGCCCCCCTCCAATTTTGTCTACCGTCATTTCTTCTCCTCTGTATAGCTCTCTTTCAATCATTCATCGGAGGTATTCAATTAAATAATAGTTTTAGTTAGTAGAAGCGTCCTTTTGAAACTATAATTAGTGTATATGTACTATTTATTTATTTTTATTTATTACTTTGCTCCTGAAGCCATGAATATACTGACGAGCAGCTCTCTGTGCACACTGTGCTAATGCCAAGATGGTTTCTTCTGAGAAGCTGAAATAATTCGGAGATCGCATCACTTTATATTAATCATTATATTTGAAATTTATCTAAATCAGACAAATTTTAAATATACCGAAAATAAACTCTCTAATATATTTGAAATACATTACATTATATTGAAAATTTAATTTACTTTCAACCAAACACTCAAAAAAATTAAAAATATATATTTGATTTATAATGCACTCCAAATAAAAGCAATCAAATAATTCCTTAAGATATGTTTAGAACTGCTATAATTTTCTTAAAAAATTAGTTATAGACCTAATGTGAGAAAAAAAATATTTTTTTAAGAAGTTACTGTTTATATTAAAAAAATATATATTTTTTTAATTTAAATAATAAATTTATAATAATTATCATATTCTAATAATTCTGATTTTTAAAAATAATTTTTTATCATAAATTTTTTTTAAAATAAAATATAATATTTGTGAGAAATTTTCATCACAAAATAATTATCGTATTGAATCAATTGGAATTAGTGATTGAACCAACCAATCGTTGAACCCACCGATTTCGATATTAATTAACTTTTATTTTTTTCTAATTTTCTTCGTACGTATAGCTAAAAAAAATAAAAAATAATAAATAACAGGTAAATTATTATATTTTATAATTTCGATTCAAAACTATATTCAAAATGTTCGAGTACCTAAATCATAACCTTTTATACTAAATGTATAAAAATATTATTATTGTATTATTATCATATAATTTAAATCAAATAAAATAATATTAATATTTATTATAACCCCTTATTTTTCTGATTTGATGCTTCAATAAATTTTTAAAAGAAAAATAAGCGAATTAAAAAAAGTACAATTTAAACTTGACAATATAATAAAATAAAGATTAAAAGGCGCATAAATTTTTTTTTTCTGAGGCAATTAATCGAATTTAATCCTCCGGCTCCCGCATCAAAAGTGAAGTGTGGGCCCCAATCTCCCCTCGAAGCCCCGCCCCCCCCCGCCGCTCTGCCTACCCAACCCACTTAATATCTGTGCGCACCCAACAGCACACCAACACCTCTAACGTCAAATCAAACGTACCCGCAGCCGCACGGGCATCAATTTCGGGCCACAGACACGACGGCCCGTTCAAAAAGCACCACAATCACCGCCTGCTGCCCTGCCCGCCCTCCCCCCCAACCTTTTCTTTCCCCTTCTTCAACCATCTTATAATTACCTCTCCGTTCCCCCATCTCCCCTCCCTTTCTCTCTCTAAAAATAACATCGCAGCAGATAAGAAGCGAAGCTCGCGGCGGAAAATTCCTTAGTTATAAAATAAAAAAAGAAGTTTTTCCATTTCTGCACAAACAGAAGTAACCCCATTACAGCTTTCTCTTTCTAACTCCCTATATACATATATATATATATATATATAATCTGCAACGTCAAAAGGGCAAACTAGATCCCAAGTATTTCGGAGCTTCTTTCTTGTCTTAAAATGGAGCGGTTGAGGTTCTTTGAAGAGCCTTCCTTTTCGGAAGCTGAGCAGCCATTGCTAATCTAAGCTGGTATCAGAAGCAGAGAGAGAACAATTAATTATTGCAAAGAAAAGAAAATATTAATTATTCTCTCTCTCTCTCTCTCTCTCTCTCTCTACATACTTATTACCTTCTCGTTCTGTTTCTTCAGCAGTGTGTTCTCCTCTGCCAGGTGGGCGACTTTTAGCTCCAGCTCGTTCGTGTATGCCTGTTTTAATTTTGCTACAGATTGTTAGCAGAGAGAGCAGAGAGATTTATACTACTATTTAATATCATGAACTCAATCACAGTTATCTAAAATAATTTAAATGATAGAAATAAGTTGTACAGAAGCAACATAGAATATTCATAAATTTAAAAACAAGTATAATATCAAAATTTTATGAGCCTTTTGGGATTATTAAATTCACCTCTCTCCCTGTGTCGACACATACAATTTTTTTTGTTTTTTTAAATTTAGTGATTGGTGAACTGTCCCACAAATTTCAAGGGAGATTTCAAGAGAGAGAGAGAGAGAGAGAAGAGAGAGAAACCTTCTTATATCCTAAAGATGAAATGAGAGCAGAGGACAATTATGGCAGTGCAGTGACCACCGAACATAATTAGTGTAAAAAATTTGTAGCAATCATATTTAAATATTAATAAAGATGATAACAATGACACTAATTTTTATAATCAAGACAGCTTCGCTATCGTCTTATTGTTGCCGATTACGAAATATAGTTTCAATCATAAAGGTTTTTGACAACATGTGATATAATAATGATAGTGATTAGAAAGGATCATATATTCCAATCCCGTTTTTTAAAAAAATAATAGCCCGAATCCAAGAGAGAGAAAGGGAATACGGGCCTGCTTTCGGGCTCGGGACCGGGCTGCCGATTCCCTATTCTTTATCATCCGCTTAAAGCGCCGATCACCACCGGAAATGCACGAGGGATCATCAATAAGCTTCTTCGAGGAGAATAACGCAGCAGAGGGAGCAGGATAGCGGGAGGCGATAATGTCATCTGAGGCGCCGCTGCCGCCGGCTGCGGCGGGGCAACGTGGCTCGGATAACCGGAGTCGGAATTAGAGTTGGGAGGGCCGGGCCGAAAACCCGAGAAGTCAAATCCAGGCCGAAGAGTTCCGGAGCTACTAAGGCTGAGGACGGTGGGCGGCAGGGTAAGCTGAGGAAGTTCGCCCGAGGCGGCGGAGGCCGGAGGATCTTTGAAGGCCCCGGCGAGAAAATCCTGCAAGATCATGCCGCGGAAGGAGTGGCGACCAGCTGCAGCGGAGGCGGCGGCGGCTTTATGGGGTAGTGGAGCTTCTATGGAGAGAGAAGGCGTTGAAGGGCGGCTGACATGGCCGAGAGCGGGGAGGTTGATGTCTTTCCATACTTCTTCCATTGTCTTTCTTTTGGAAGTGGTGTGACGAAGGATCGCGGAGGAGGATGAGGACGAGGAGGAGGGGATTTTGTTGTTGCTGTTACTGTGGCTGTTGTCTTCACCGGTATCAGAAGACCACATGGCGGGATAGTGGACTAGAGAAGGAGGATGATGAAGGTGCTGTAGAGAAAGAGAGAGAGAAGTGGAGACGAGGACTGGTGTAGTGTTTAATCGGGCAGAGGGACATTGTTTTTCATTTTTTAAAATATTTTTTTTAATGGTTGAATTTAACTGTGTTAAAATATATTATAACAAGCTTGGCCAAACATCTAATTTAATAGTTGAGAATTTTTAAAATTATATAAATATAATATCAAAGAATAATTATTATATAACTATAAAATTAATCTCTAATTTATTATATTAAACTATTTTATAATATAACATAATAATTTTCTTTTAATCTAAGAGAGAATTCCTTAAATTTATGAATGATCTTTATTATTTCTTTCTTTTTAATATTTCTAATATATTATACAAAATAAAAGTTATATAAAGCATTAATCTATCATCCCTCTTTATTGGTACGTTTTTGCTTTTAAAATATGAATATAGATATTCTTCTTATTTAATTTAGTTATATATTGTTGTAATTTTATAATATATAAATTATTGATTACTCTCTCATCAAATTTTAAGGGCCACAAGTTTACAATATTATTAATCTTTCTAAAATAAGTAAAAAATTAATGATGTATAAATGTAGTGTGACTCTCCTCGTCTCTTTACTCTAATTAGAATATTTTATTCTATTTGCATTAAAATTATCCATATTTAGGGCAAATTTTTGGAATTATGAGAAAAATTTTCTCTAATGTTGGTGCTATTTTTGAAAAATCATTGATACTGATTAAATAATAATATATTTTTGAAAGATTAATATGAGTAATTTTACGATCGAAAAAGATATCGCTTTTTAAAAAATATGCGTCAATAATATTTGCAATATATGCTATATGAATAGTGTGCTTATTTCACTCATTTAATTCTATAGTGTATTTATTTAATGTAGTTGGTTCAAAAAAAAATTCTTTGATATATGAGAATTTGTTTCGACTTAATGTTTCTTTAATATAAGTGCTAGAATAAAATTTTATTTTATAAGATAATGTGTTGATCAGAAAAATCTTATTACATACTATGAGTGTTGATCAGCAAAATGCATCCATTTAAATCTTTTAATAACATTCAAATTTTTGAGACAAAATTTTTAAATTAGGCTTAATGCTAATCATAATTAATAATTTAGGCACAAAAAATAATAAAATCCTAGTAGTGCATAACGACGATCAACGATACGTTGGCATCATCCATTGTATGGACGACTGGCTATAATTTAATTTTTTTTAAAAAAATCTGGATGAAGTTCTCATATTTTGCATGTATCGGAGGCAGACGATGTCAGAATCGAGCTAATTTGATATCGTTGGAATCATAACGAAATTTGCTACAACTTTCATGTTGGCCAAAATTTACTGATTACACGACACGATCGATTTTCGATGTGCGAAAACGCCAGAGCTAAAATTTCATAGCAGCTGTCGTATTTTGCGCGTATCAGAGTCATACGGTGTTGGAATTGAGCAAACTTTATATCTTTGAAATCATAACAAAATTTTCTACAACTTTCATGTTGGTCAAAATTTACGACATCCGATGCGGTTTTGCAAATACGCAAAAGCGTGGGTGGAGAAAGTTGAGTTGTCACTTAAATGATTTGGATCAGGCAAACACAATTATTTTTCATTTTCCTGCCACAGATACCAACACATCAGAAGCTACATTACCTGTTTAGCTAATAATAATTGCTTGTAAATTGCATGCTAGAACAGGTTTATCATATTCAATCATTTGGTTGAATGCAATTAAAAATTGATATAAAGCTCTACAAACACCTTCATAATTCAAATAATTATCAAATGAAATAAACTAATTAAAACTTTTCCCAAAAGAATTGAAGATCAAACAAACAAGGAGAGTGTGATTAGAGCACTCATTTGTCCATGGTTACATTGTCATATAGGTGAAGCCCTACTCTTCTAATCCCAACACAATGGTACAGAAATATCTAAACAACTTATAGTACAAACCCCTACAAGTCATCCAATGAAGTATACACTGCACAATTAGATCCCACGACCCCGATCTTGCGGGCACGTTGTTCTGTTATGACTAATATTTTTGCATACACTACAAATCATGTTACTTCTTATAATATTTTTAACCATAGTATCATAGTATTTCTAAATCTATTTGAACGTGATCGACCTGACTTCCTCTTGATATTTGGTGGAAAGTATTATGAGAAGTTTCTAACAGTTATGTGTTCTGGCCACTCATCACGATCAGGGATGACATGAAACGCTCCCTGGTAGGTTTTGCAATAGTAGTTCAAAGTGTAGTAGATACGTAATGAACGTGGCTTATATGTCACTGCCCTAACACAAAAATGATGTGAGGACATGACATGTGATAAGCTTGTGGTCGTCTGCATGTATACCTATAAATATGGTTTTCATACAACTCAACCTTATAGGTTTTGTTACTGGTATAAAACACTTGGTACTCATTACTGTTTATTCGTACTGGCTTAGAAAATCTCCTTGCCTCATGTTCACTACCCTGCAAAGTTACCTTAGCCCAGGGAGAGAACATGGAGTCATGTTGGTTGACTACTGATGTTGCTGAGTCTAGGTGTTTCATGAACATGGTGACTATATTATAATATATTGCAAAGATCAGTGCATGAATTGGCAAGCCACGTGCCAGCTTAAGTATAATGTTGAAGCATTCAGTTGCATTTGTGGTCATAGTGTCATACTTGTACCCATCATCATGGGTTAGAGATCACTGATGTATATTTCTTGATACGAGCCAATCGTAGGCCTCCTGTTAGATGTTCTTGACATAAATCATATACCTTTTAAAAATGTGGATATCATCAGTATTATATGTGACATACATTTTCTGGCATTTGAACTCAACGTCTCCGACTCCAAGTTGTCTAACTACTTTTTTAAAATTCTCCCTCAAATGTCTCGGGCAAAAGCGATGTGTAGCCCACGGTAATATTTCCATACAGCCACACACCAAACCCACGTGCCTGTTAGAAATGATGCACAAATCACATCTAGTACAGATAAATGGAATTAAGTCTTGGAGTGTCCGTAGAAACCAACACCATGACTCAATACTCTCTAATTTTACTACTTCGAAGGCGGTGAAAACAAACCGTTGTTGACATCAATTTCAACTGCATTGAGCAGAGTCTTCCTATACTTACCTAGGAAGAAAGTCCCATCAAGACATAAAACTGTGCGATAGTATTGCCAATCAGTAATTGAAGGCTCAAGGACCGTAGTTGAACTGTATGACTCGATGATTACCGTAGATTGATCCTCGACCGAGCATATAACACACATGAATCTCTCCAACGATCGGTAAGAGTCCTCCCAACTACCGAAAATAACCTTCAATGCCTTACACCGAGCATCCAGACTTTCATATAGGACACCCGTATGTTAAATTTGGACTTAATACGGCCTATAATTTTTCTAGACTTTAAATCTAGTTTACTCCTAATTGCAAGTTGAATGAAATAATTGATAAACTATATTGTACATTACCTATGTATGACACTAAGAACTGAATAATTACATATATGTGGTGAGCCTGTATTGCTAATTCTTTATGCACCTCCCAATCACTTACTTGAACTTGCATGTAAGCGCCACATACAAGGTGTAGCTTGGTTCGCATGTTTGGTGCACAATATGGTGAACTTGGTTTTGTTTGAAGTGTAGATCACATAATCGATATTATTGATAATAAACCAACCCTGAACAACAAATGCAGTTGCTTCTTATCATGGAAGCACATACCTTCTAACAATTCATCTAGAATGCAACTTTCAAGTTCAAAAGCTGACTCATCTAAAGGCCCATCAAATGTAAGCTCTTCATCTCATGCTCTAGCAGTTTGAGCATTACGCATGTACTCATTGTTAGATAGTAAGTGTTCCTCTATTTGGCTTGTTCTAACTGAGTAGTTCCTGATAAGCTCTCTGACCCTATTAGATGGATATATGCCCCTTAAAGAAGGCTCATCTGCATCACTATCATCCCCTTTATCATCATCAGTACTTGTTGCAGAAGGCATTATTTCATACTCATCACTACCATCACCTTCAGCATCACCCACAAAATAAGAACTTGTCTTAGCAGTTTCTGGGCTGCACTACGCTTCCACTTGAAGCGAGAATCAAGTCGATGTATTCGATCGATTGAGTTCTCACTCCCGATTGACAATCTCTCTTTCCTCTCAATGCAGTTCCTCAACTTCAACATAAATTACTACAGGCTGCACGGATGCTGCATTGACTATAGATTCACAGACTTCGTCGTCACTGATATGAGTAGCGATGAATCCAGCACCAATAGGGAAATGACCTATAAGATTAACACATGACTTTGCTTGGTCTAACTTCAATGACCTCATAATTCAATTTTTTAACCCCATCAGGTTAATCCGTCGTGTAATCTGGATTGGTCGATTTTTCCCACCAATGTAGGTCATAAAGAAATCGTTACTAACATTCAGTTCGTCATCATAATAAAGAACTATGCAAATAATTTCTGAACTCATTTTTAACTAACAATAACTCTAAACAATAAGAATCATTTCTCTCTCTAGTCAAAGAAAAAAATAATTCAAGATATAATATAATTTTGCATTTCAATTGTAACTATTATGCAAGCACAAAACCTTTAATTTTCAAGTCTCATTGCAATATCTTTTCACAATTAAACTGACATATACAATAACAATAATAGAATGTCATGAAAAAAAGTTTATTACTAACAAACGAAGAGAAATCAGATGGCATATCAAAATCAATAATAGAATGACTTGAAGTTAAAATTTGTTTTGTGGTTTACTTTTATTTTTAGTTATATGGCTCAAGTTATCTTATATATATATACTATAAATCAGTTTGCTCATTGTTTAATTTTTGCTGTTTGCATGTTTTATATTTTTGTCATGCTTTTAATCAGATGCCATATCATACTATAAATTAGAAATTACACATTTTGTAATTGAATCTTGAGATAATGGAAATTAATTCTATATACAAGATTGCATGAAACTTAATAAACTGGTAATTGTAGAATCAAATTGTTTATATAGTGAAAGGTTTTATTCTAAAGTTTAGATTTATGCAGAACAAATAATGAGCTATAATGATAGGTTCATATTAGTGGTTATTTTTCTTTCAGGAATTACTGCTGAGTTTTGGTTGTTTTGGGTCGCATTTACAGGCTAAAACTAACTTGACATTAAAATTTTCAAAATATACAAAACATACAAAACTAGTCAAACAACACAAGAAAATAAGCAACTCATACAACACAAAGTAATATATAATGAGTATTGCGTGCTAGAAAACCAGTTGCGGTAGAGTAAAAGTTTTCACCTTAGCTTCATTGTGAAATCCAGCACACACACATATATTTAAAGAGTGAACAATAAAACTCTAGAATTTTTACATGGAAAACCTCAAAAAGAGGGAAAAACCACTGGGCCTAGCCCAGTAAATAGCTTTCACTATGTGTCTGTTTCAGAGTACAAGATCTTCCCGATACCGAGATTACAGAATTGTATATGAGAAAGGAACAACAGCTATGTGACAATGATGAGGTCAGCTAGTAGTATCGATAATGGTGAACCGTATGCAATCACGAGAAATGCGGGAACAATCGGCGAAATGCGAACAATTACTAGCATAAATGTAGGGAATAATCAGCGTAAAATGACAATCAATCAAGTCATCATGATGGAGATTGATAGAGATTGACGACGACAAGGATCAATGATGTGCGCGCTGGCCGGCTGACGGGTTGACGACCGTCGAGTGGCAGCACGATTATGCTTGGAGGATCTTTAGAGCTCTCTCTCTTGCTTGGGTCCCCTCATATGAGAGAAATGAGGGCTATTTATAGACGGAGGAGTGCGTCTCAGAATACATTCAAAACTGTACCATTCCACTTCGGACGACGCTCAAAATGATCCCCTTGATCATATGATGTATTTTGTGTATTTGAATGCTCAAATGATGTCAGAATTATGATATCTTAGACTTGTTAGATTCGGCTCGTCAAGACGCTCGATTTGACTACAAACACTCAATATTTGGGAGATTTTTAGGAATTTAACTGATGTCTCAAAGTTTCTAATGATATTTTAAGTGATTGATCTCGACCAATTTCAATTTCTGATTAGCTTGCTTTCGACATCAAGATTCGCGCTTCGACTAGAGGAATTTTCAGGGTCATATTAGTTGCTCCCTTATTTTTGGATGATATTATTTCAATCATCAAAAAATATGTGCCAAGTACTTCAAAATAGTAAATTCTTCAACGAAATCTGCAGGTCAATTAACCACACATTTTGAGAGAACAGATCTTCATGTAAGCACAAGATTATGACTATGGAAGCAGATGCACAGCTACAAATATGTTGGTATGTGTGAGTGCAAAATTTTGAGGTTACAGATCCATCGGTCTCTCACGGCCATGGCTGGCGGCACGCCTGGTGCAGGGTCGTAGGGCAGCGTAAAGCCATCGCTGAGTCGAGCTAGCGGTGATCGCCCAGTCGACGCTGGCCTGAGCTGAGGTGGGTCGCAGGTCGGGTCGTCTGACCGGGTCGCGTGGAATGGCTGGATTATCGGTCGAAGTGGGGTGGCCGGTCTGGTGGCGGCGTGATATGGGCGTTCGCACAGACGCAGGGCGCTACCGCTGGCTCAAACGTTTTTTGACTTTTGACGGTTTTGACAATTTTGGGCGATTTTTGATAATTTTTACCCTTTTGCCCCTACAAGGGGTCTATAAAAACCCCCCTAGGGCTAAGGGAGAAGACACATTCTCTTATTCTTGAGAGAAGGTCGTTTGGAGGCGGTCAAGGCCCGCGGTACTTACGTCGTTGTTCCGATTTTTCCTCAAGGCCAACCGCCTCGGACCGTCCGAGGCGATCAAGGCCCGCCAGATAGGTCGTTGTTCCGCTCGAAAGAGGTGTCAACCTCGTCCGTCCGTCGAAGCGATCAAGGCCCGCAGACATACATCGTTGTTCCAATTTTCCCTCGAAGAGGCCAACCCTCATCCGGACCGGGTTTGAGGCGATCAAGGCCCGCGACATACATCGCCTTGTGTTTCCACGAAAGAGCGCCAACCGCCGTCGGACCGTCCGGGTTTGGAGGCGATCAAGGCCCGCGGTACTTACGTCATTGTTTCGATTTTCTCTCGAAAGAGGCGTCAATCGGCCTCGTCGGACCGTCCGGGTTTGGAGGCGATCACTGCGATGATAATCAAAGATGGGGGTTGATGACGATGCTCGACGATGGTGGCCGACAACAGTGTTTGGTGGCGGTGACCTGCGACGATGCTCGGCAAGAAGAATCAGCGACGATGGTGGTGATCAGCGAGATTCAGCGATGGTTAGTGGTGGTGACCGCGATTATTCGGCACGGATCGACGCCGGTGGTTGAGGTCGACGTGGTCGCAAAGATCAACCGGTGACGTAGTCGATGGTGGCGATCGAGTCAGAATGGCGAATACGGAAGCGACGATGGTGACCGCAAGGTCAGCGGCATGACCAGCGATCTGCAGTGCCGCGGCGGGTTGGTGGGTCGACGGGGTGGTAGTAACGCAACCGGCAGCAGTATGACGGCAGACCGACGCCCAGAATCGTAATGACCGACGACAATGGAGGTGACCGGTGAAGATTGCCGACGATGGTCGGAGGCACCGACGAAATGCAGCAATGATCGATGATAATAATCGACAGCAGTGACCAGCCAATTACCGACGGTGGTCAACAGCGAACCGATGGCAGCGGCGAACGGGCGCCCAGAATCGCGAGATGAAGGCTGGCGCAAGATGACACGGTGAATAATCAGATAGTCAAATGGACCGGCAGCCAGCAGCGGCGACGGTGGTCGACAGCAATCGATATAATGCGCCCAGGCCAGAGTGGGGATGACCGGCGACGCGGTGGGTAGCGGTCAGCAGAAGGGATCAATGATTAGTCGTACCGACGATACGGCGCGATGGCAAAGGTTGGAAGAAGAATTGGCAATAGGCAGCGGCGACGGCCGGTAGGCAGGGATGACCGGAAGATTGGGCGATGGTCAGAAGGGACCGACACGTATCGGTGGTGACCGACTACCGGCTGGGCCAACGGAGTGGGGCAAATAATCGACGACGGTACGACGCAAACGGCGCCGTAGTCGGTGGGGGATGACCGGCGACGATGGTGATTTTTTACCTATCCGAGGATGTTTGTTAGAGTGTTACCCGATGACGTTAACCTATGTGGAAGAGGTTGAAATGAATCCGCTGAGGATTTTGACCCATTCGAGGTTGTTTGTCAAAGTGTTACCCGATGGCGTTAACCTGTATGGAAGTGGTTGAATCAATCGAGATTTTGACCTATCCGGTTGTTTGTCAAAGTCGCACGACGCAACTGTGTAAGAGTTGAATTGAATATGCCGAGGATTTTGACCTATCCGGGTTGTTTGTCGTTTGCTTCGATGACGTTAACCTGTATGGAAGAGGTTGAACTGAATCCACAGAGGATTTTTGACCTATCCGAGGTTGTTTGTTAGAATCTTTGCTCGATGACGTTAACCTGTATGGAAGAGGTTGAATTGAATCCGCTGAGGATCTTTGACCCATCCGAGGTTGTTTATCAGAGTGTTATCCGATGACGTTAACCTGTATGGAAGGGTCGGAAGTCCATCAAGGACCTTTTGACCTATCCTAGGTTGTTTGTCATAGTCTTTGCTCGATGACTTTAACCTATGTGGAATAGGTTGTAGGAAGTCCACCAATGACCTTTTGACCTATCCTAGGTTGTTTGTCAGAGTCTTTGCTCGATGACGTTAACCTGTATGGAAGATGTCGTAGGAAGTCCACCAATACCTTTTGACCCATCCTAGGTTGTTTGTCAGAGTCTTTACTCGATGACGTTAACCTATATGGAAGAGGTCGTTAGAAGTCCACCAAGGATCTTTTGACATATCCTAGGTTGTTTGTCATAATCTTTGCTCGATGACGTTAACCTGTATGGAAGAGGTCGATTAAAACATCCATTTGTGGTTGTAGCCAAAGTTGCTCCTTAACCTTGACCTTTTCATTAGTATCGACTTGCTTCGAATTGATAATCAATTAAATATCCAGAATATCGATTTAGATAATCTTTTGAGATTAAGATTTGCCCCCTAGTTTCTGACAAAATCTGAAGGAACGAAGTTTGATGAATCTTCATTCTTCGCTTGCACTCCTTAAAAGCTTGAAATGCTACATCTCGATGGTGATTTTGATCTTGTTGGAAAACTTGGTCGCCATACAAGATGAAATAATGTGAATCAACATCCCACAGACGGCGCCAAACTATAGCGTGCAAGAAAACTAGTTGCGGTAGAGTAAAAGTTTTCGCCTTAGCTTCATTGTGAAATCCAGCACACACACAGGTATTTAAAGAGTGAATAATAAAACTCAAGAATTTTTACGTGGAAAATCTCAAAAAGAGGGAGAAACCACTTTTACTGTAAGAAGCTTACACTATGTGTCATTTGAGTACAAGATCTTCCGACAACGGATTAGTAATATATGAGAAAGGAACAACTATGTGAAAACGAGGTCGAATGTAAGATAATGATGGCAATCACCTAGAAGTGAACAATCATCACGTAAATGCAACAATCACTAGGTAAACGCAGGAATAATCAGCGTAAATGCAGAACAATCATGGTAGAAGTCATCATGATGGAGATAGAGATTGACCAGGATCAACGGCCCCGCTTGGTGGTCGACGACCGTCAGTGGCGCGACGCTTTGGAGGATCTTTAGAGCTCTCTCCTCTCTTGCTTGGCCCCTCATATGAGGAATGAGGGGCTATTTATAGATTGGAGGAGTGACGCTCAGAATACATGCAAAACTGCCACTCCACTTCATCGGACGGCTCAAAATGATCCCCTTGATCATATGATGTATTTTGTGTATTTGAATGCTCAAATGATGTCGGAATTATGATATCTTGGACTTATTAGATTCGGCTTGTCAATACGCTCGATTTGACTATAAACACTCCATATTTAGGAAATTTTTAAGAATTTAACTGATGTCTCTAAGTTTCCAATGATATTTTAAGCCGATCTCACCGCCAATTCTTAGCTTGATCAAGATTCGTGCGGTAGAGGAATTTTCAAGGTCATATCAATGAGATCTATCACAAATTAAGCATTTAGGGAAAAAAACCTTATTTGGCGAATGAACGACGAAAAAAGTGATCTCCGATGGTGGCGCACTCCTTGGCCGAAGGCGAACTCTCCTCGCGCGACCTCCCAGTCGACGATGCAGCGATGGAAATCCTGAAGGAAGGATTTAAGCAACCGAACGATAGGAGGAAAAAAAGCGGTCGAGCGACCTCCCGCCTTGGTTTTGCGAAATAAGGACGAACCGCCGTCCGCTCAATGACGCGGCATCTATTATTACGCCGTGTTGAACAGACGACCGATTTGTCTAATCGAACTAGTCATCCGCTAAAAAGCCGACGCCAACGTATATCCACGTTTTAAGTCGTCCGTCGTATGACGGCCTATTTTATTAATTATTTTTTATGCCTAAATTACTAATTACGATTAGCATTAAGACTAATTTAAAAATTTTGCTAACTTTTGACACATTATTATTAGAATTTGTCATTGTATTACTATTGTGATCTCGCTATCTTGGTTTGACCTTCATTGTCTTTCTTCAATTATTCGAAGGTCTCATTTGTTAGTCATTTATTCATTTTTATTGAGATGAATAATTAATTATAAGTATTTACACTTATAGAAAATCTAAAATAAGATATAAAGTACTTATAAAATGAGCGTGAAATTTTTGCTATTCCACATAAAATAAATATTATATCTACAATTAATTTAATTAGGCTATAACTCTCATCATATATAAATAAAAAATAAAAAAATAAATTTCTGTTTTTTAGTCCTGCGAAGAGGAATAAGAAAAGGTGGGAAGGCTAATTGTGGCACGTAGCTGGCAAAGGACGTACTCACGTGCTTACGCGATCACAGTATCCAATTCGCCTTCCAAAAGGTCACTCTTTCATATTAGCCACAGTCGTCTCATCGTTCTCATTGTGAGGACATCTCCTTTTATTAAATCAGGTTTTTTTTTAATATATATTCATTCAATATTTTATTTATTTTATAGATGAAAATATTATTATGATTAATTTTATAGAGACTTAGTATCATATTTATCACTCTCATATATCAGGTCCTCACTTACTTTCCATCAGGTATCTCTATCTTGAAGAGAAATCAAATGCAGACTCAAAAATTTTTATCATACTCTCACTAACTGAGCTAAAAAATAATTGATAAATCAGCATCTTTTATTTGATGATAGCTTTATTAGATGCAAAAACGTCAGTCTTCAATAAATTCATTTTTTTTATTATTTAAATTTAAAAATTTAAACATCACGTCAATATATATTCATTACTGTTTAAAGTGTCGGACTCTGAAACACCCATCCATCTCAATATTTTATTTTATTTTTTTAACATTAAAAATATATATTTTATGATAATATTTTTAATATAATATTAAAAATTAGAATATTATATATATACATCACGTTAATATTAATAATTTATAATATTAAAAAAATTTATGAGAGAAAATTATATGTGAAGTTAATTATCAATACTTTTAATATTAATTTGATAAAATAATCTAATATATAATAAAAGAGAAAATTATATGTTAGAGTTCTCTTGAATCATGATAGAGAGTTACTTAAATGAAAGAGTTTCTAAAATTTTAATTTTTTTTTTTAGCGCACAAATTTATCAATATCATAAATAATGTACCATAAAATCATAAATGAATTTTGATAAATAGCTACTTAAACGAAAGAGTTTCAAAGCTTCTAATTTTCTTTTATATGCTACGAATATAATAACTCGTCAATTTGGACACGGTCCATCATAAATTTAATTTGACTGTAATTAGTAGAGATATACCTCACTTTAAAAATTAGAGATTCTTAATAAAATTTATGAATATAAAGAATAAAACACAAGCACTTTTAGAATTTTTCCTATCTTTTAATTAGTGCATAAATAAAATAAAAGAATCTAAAACTACTTTAGCATCTCAGTATTATATATATATTTTATAAAAATAAACTATGCATTCTATACTCTTGCAAAATAAAAAGAATATTTTTCATGATTATAAAATAATATTATAATTTAAAAGAGTTTATTATACTTCAAAATTTAATTTTAAAAAGATTATTTGGATCTAAATTATTAAGAAAGTATATGTGTTTTAGGTATAAAAATTAAGGGTGTGTTTCAGACAGTTTTTTGACTATTTTATTTTTTCAGAAAATAATCAGAAAGTAATACAAGTTCGTTTGACTATCAACTTATTAACTGATTTTTCAAAAAATTTTATGGTGAAATAACTATTTTGAGAATTAGAAAATTAGAATATTTTAATTATTAGAAAGTTATTTTTTAAAAATTTTAAAAAGAAAATATTTATAACATATATAATAAATCTTATTAAATGAAAAAATTATCGTATGTCATTTTTAAAATATTTAATTCATAAATCTTATTAAATGAAAAAAATATTATAAAATGAAAAAAAAAGAGGAGGGTGGGGTGAGTCAAATAGGATATAGGTGAATATATTGATTTATGTATGGTTAGACAAAGTAAGATTGATGACTCATCGCCTCTAAATTAATCGGGTGACGGTGAATTTCTGACCAGTTTGAATCCTCCATGGGAGCCTATACCTAAGGTGGGAAAATAAGTTAACGATATATATAGGTGATGAATGTGATGCTAAGTTCCTGTGAGATTAGTCATAATGATATCCTTATTCATAAAATAAGTAGAGTGTTGGGTGGATACACTTTACAAAAAAAAAAAAAAAAAAAAAAAAAAAAAGTAAGACTGATGGAGATAGGCACTCTTTGTTGCTCCATTCCGGGCTATTATTTTCAATGTTCAAGTTGAACAGTTTTGGGAATCGATCGATTTGACCTCTCTGTCTTCTTTTTTTTTCTTTTTTTTTCGTACGTTTATTTTATATTTATTTTTTAACTATTTGTGAGATAGTGCTTCGGCACACCGTAGACCAGTGTCATTTAGCCATTAGAGTTCAACTCTGAGGTTTTCAAAATATATATATATATAAATTTTTTATTTCGAGATTGAAATAAGAAAATATAATTTATTTTTAAACTTAATTTCAAACTATATAATTTTAATATATTTTGATGATTCAGTTTCGACTATAATTTCAATTATCCATTTTTTATAAAACATATAATATGAATATATGAAAAAGCTTTATTTAATCTTTCGACTATAATTTCAATTATCCATTTTTTATAAAATATATAATATGAATATATGAAAAAGCTTTATTTAATCTAAGTTTAAATTGTAATATACATAAAATTTAATGATATTTTTGCTGCAAAAATTATAGTAAAGGTTTAATTGACTAAGATAATTTTTTGCAAAAATTATGAATTTTAAATAAAATTTTGATTTTCATCTGGCACTCTGAATTTTAATTATATTTATCAAATTTTAAAATTTTTAATAAATTTCAGATTGACTAAAATCAAAATCAAATTGAAATAACTAGTCTTTAAAATGATGATAGAAATTCATGTTAAAATTTAACCTAATTGATGTATTGAGTTAAAATTGAGTCAAATAAAATTGAACGGAGAGTTATTTATGTTTAGCTCATTTATAAGTCGAGCTTAAAATATATATTTATATTTAATTTATTTTTTTAAAGAATAATTCAAATATAAACTGTTTAATGAGCTCAATACGAGTTATTATTAAACAACTAATTTTTTTTACAGCAATTGGCGTACAAAATATTATCATAAATTATATATTTAATTTCAAATAATTATAAAGTATATCTGCCCTTATTATTTGCGGTACCCTAATAAATTTCACATTAATTGACAATCGATCCTATAGACCACAGATCCCCTGTGCTCCCCTCGTACTTGAAATTGTGGATTACAGCTAATAATAAATAAATAAATAATAATACGAGGATATTTTAACGAATTTTTAATTAGAATTATTTTAAAATTATTTTAAAAATGAATGAGGATCAATTAATAAACTATTTATGTGATATATTTATTTTTAAAAACTAAGAATTATAAAACAAATTCGAAATAATTTTTAATCCTATTAAAAATATTATAAAAAATTTAAAATTCAGCATTTCAAACATCAAAATTATGTTTGTACACTGAGATGTATAACTTACCTATCAAAATTTAATGATAAAAATGTATATTATCATTTAACGAGATTTGAGAACAACATTAAATTCATTATTATTTTATAATTTAACTATTTAAAATTATAGTTATAACTCTTTTTTTTTTTACGTAAGATTTATGATATATATTTTACAAAAATAATAATTTCCATCATTTATATTAAATGCAATCTATCTATAAAAATTATTTAAAATTCAATAAAATATTTACTTTTTATGCTGTCACTTATCCAATCATATAAACTTAAATTTTATATCTAAAAATTTTTATATAAATATTTATTATTTCTTATAATTTTAAGACTATTATATAATATAAAAATTGATAAATGAAGTGAAGCTAAATGTGAAAATGTACGCACCGTCTCTTAGCTCCGGCGAGGTGTAACTTTGGGCTCTGCGTGATTCTTCCGCGGCACAATGGAAAATAAGTGGGGATCGATAGAGTGAAATATTGATTTATAGATGAGATTAGTAATAATGATATCTCCACGTATAAGATGAGTGAGATATTGGATAAATAACCATTAAAAAAAACCTGAAAAGTGGTTTCCTATTTTGGGGGAAACCAGCTTCCACATCACGAGACAATGGGCAAACGGACAGACTCGTAAGGAGAGCTTTAGGCTAAACCGGCAGTCGGACGGTCGTTCTCAGACCGGTCCGAGCTTTCCTTTCTTTTCATAACTGTTACTGCACTTCCGTACAACTGTAACTTTAATTATTGTGCCCTATAAATTATTAAGTGGTTTACATTTGAACGTCAATAACATAAAAAATACGACGTTAAATTAATATATAATTATTATATATTTATTATAAATTATTATATATTAATATAATATTAATTATATGATAATATTATATATATATATATATATATATCACTACTCTGTAGTACAGAATTAATATATAATATTTGAATATTAATGAGAGTCATGTGATGCTATATTATTAAAGTTTAGATATAAAAATTATATTTGTACTTCACATATAATAATTTTTTTTTTAATGAGGGTAAAATATATACACAATTACTCGTAATAATTAAACAAACAATCTTAATGTATAAATATTTAGATTATTGAAAAAATATTAAGCAAAAACGTGAAAATTTTATATGTCTCCTCTTTCATTCTCTATATTTATTTTTAGAATTTATCTCAAATTATTAATATTATATATTACACATCTTAGATTTATTATTTACATTTATAGCCATAAAGATATTTAAATAAAATAAAAGTGACACCCTTCTTGTAAAAATTGACCTTTATTCTAAGTTTAGGCAAGGCTTAACAAAGCACTAGATGATGTAAATAGTAAAATTTAGATGTGAAATATGTAATAATATTAATAGCTAGAGTATTAAGTAACTGATTTTTCTTTTATTTTATCATGTAAATAGATCAATATGAAAATTTTTCTAATTATATTTAGTGTTGCTATTTTATTTAAATAAGTATTTCAAAAAATTTATTTTGAATTATTTCTTAGATAACCTATATAAAATAGTAAGAGTATCACACACAAACATTTGAGAATATATATATATATATATATATAAGCAAATCATTTCTTTACAATATTGTTAATACAAAAATAAATGAGTCTAAAGCTTCTAATTAGGCTCTCTTTTTTAATAATAGATAATAGATTCATAAAATTATGAACATAAATTCCTTTTGAGAGATTTACATATATATCACATACTTCTTATTTATTTATAAATCTAATACCTAAATTTTAATTTCTACATATATAACATCTCAATATTTAATAAAAAATAAAAAATATATCATAATCACTCACTTTTTAAAAATGAAATATATATTCTTAAGCATAGAAAAATGTTAGAACAGTAAATATTTAATTATATATAAATACATTAGAATTGTGTGGTATGCATGTAAATCTTTCATTTTTTTTACTGGCTAATGAGTCATATATCATTTTGCAATTATAAAGCCTCTTAATTATATACTTAAATTGTGTTTTATATTAAGATTATTAATTAATTGACATAATATTCATTTTTAAAAAAATTGGGATATTTAGCATTAAGTATAAGATGATCTCTAAATTTGCATCACATAAAAATAAAAATTATAGAATAAATTTAATTCAAAAACAGCATTAAAATTTTATAAATTCTCTTCTTATAATTAAACGCTTCTCATTTTTAAAATAAAAACGATTTATTTTTTAATTTAAAACTATTAAAAATATACAGAACTATTTTTTTAAAAATAATATGAGTAGAAAAATTATGAATATAATTATATATGTTATTATCCAAAGCCGTTTTAAAAGGTAAACCCTACGGGAGATATCTTATCTATAAAGTTCGAAAAAAATATTCCTTTTACATTAAAACAATCATTATTTAGTGATGGCTTAATCAGATAAAAATAGAGTTAGTGCATTCTGCGTAGCAGAGACAAATCCCCCACTTTTACGAAAAAAATAAAATAGAAATTAAACTTAAAAATGTATTTTTTGTAAATTTAAACATTTTATAGGTTTATTTAAGTTATTTATGTCGCTAACATTTCAAGATTGTCAGTAAAGTAAAATTTCGCAATTTAAACACCAATATATTGAAATTTGCAAATCTAATTCAAATACATGAATGTAAAAGATTTATTACCACCTCTCATGATCAGATCTCGCTCACGCCAGTATATTTTCATAATTTTTCGCCGCTCGCCTGGTAGTATTTTACTATTCAAAGGAATTTTAATGTTGTCGCCGCTTCACTAGTGCCGGAAGATCTTGCCGTTTATTAGACAAACATCCAATTTATTACATTCATTTTGAACCAAACAAAAAAAATTAAATTTAGAATTTATAAAATTTAATTAAACAATATAAAAAATTTTTAATAATTATTTAATCAATTATTTTACATAATTCAAAATGCAATAAATAAAAATAAATAGAGTTAATTTATATAAATAGAAATTTAATTTTGCTATTTTATTTACTTAATAATTTTAAAATTTATGTTCTAATTTATTTTCAAATATCAAAAAATATAAATACAATTTATAATATATAATACATGAATTCAATAGTTAAATTTATGATAAAATTTAATATATTATTATAGCACTAATTTTAACCAAGTAATTTAAACATCTAGCTCATGAATTTATGAATTTAAAGTAAACAACAATTTTATAGTGTGTGAAGAAGAGAGTTAAAAGATTAAAATTTAATAAAATAAATAAATAAGCAAAAACATGTATATAAATAATTAATTTATTTATTGCATCAAGGAGGTTATTATATTTTCCTCTTCAAATTCAATGTTTTATATATCTATAAACACACTTATAAAGAAATGAAATGAATAGTTGAGTTTATCAATTAGTTCAGTAATTCTCTTAGTAGTAATTTGGTAGTTTTCTTCTACTAAAAAAAATTTAATGTTCAATAGCTTCACATGAAAATGATGATATTACAAAGTAAAATAAATGAGAAGAAACGTGTCATTTCAATATATTTTAAGAATTTTGACTCATGAGTGATAGCATAATAATTACACAAAATTGGACAAGCATTTGGCCCATTTATGTTATTTTAAAAGTAAAGAATTTGCGAAATGTTGCATTGCTCAAGTAAAAAGAATGGGCCACACGAGAAGGTGGGCCAAAGCCTATTAGCACGTTAAGTCCAGAGTATATTAGATTTATAATCCTTCTAATTCTGGCAAAATTGTATATTGACTTAACGTGAGCTCCTTAGGATTTTTTTAAAATAATTTATTTTATCTCATTTGAGGATATAGATGTCTAATAATTTAATAATTTTCATCATCTCTCACAAAATAAAAGATAAAAAATTTTAATTTGTCCTTATGATTATACTTTTGAAACTTTTTTTTTTTTGAAATATTTGAAAAAAATTTAATCAAAAACTCTTATACCATATATACTAAATCTTGAACCCTATATCTTATAATTAAAAGCTTAAGCTAACAATCATTAAGCTTATAGATAACTTGCTTCTAAAACTATTTTGATAGGGGCTCAACTTTAATTATTAGAAGAAATATTTCAGACTGTTAAATTCATTTTTAAAGGGATATATATATAGTCACAATGAATATTTATATTTTCATGTCTAAGATCTCAAACTCAACTTCCATTTTCTTAACCTCGTTCCCATCATTCTCTCCTTCATTGTTAAAATGAGGAGGTTCTTTATATTTCTCTTACTCTTTCCTACGACCTATCTTTCTTGATCCTGCAAAATATTATTTGCTGTCAAAACTACGATTGTAATGAATGAAGCATTGCAATCGAAAAAGACTAGCAATAACCCCATGGAGCAAAAGAGAAAGATGAAGAGGTGGGAGAGCATGAGAAAGAAGATGAGAAAAGAGAGATGATTGTTTTTTTGAGAATGAACAGAGCAAGATTCTTGTCATAAAAGATTTCCTTAGTGATCTTAACTCGTCATGATATTAATTTATATAAAGTTTATCAGTTCTGTCATTTATTGAGAAATTTCATCTAATCTGAGGATTCTCTAATTAGCCTTTTGCAAAATCTTGCTGGCTAACATAGATATCATCACCTTCAAAGCTCATTATCCATTAAAATAACTTTCCCATTTCCTATTTTTCATCTAAATAAAATAACATAAGATGTCATAAAATGAAGTATTTGAACAAAGAATTTTATGATTAAAAAAGATTTGGGCAGAAAATAAAATTATGTTAGATATGTACCCAGATTAACCAATGGCACCATGATCTATTCGATTGAACAAATTAAATAATAATAATAAATCCAAAAAATTATGATATATTAATTAATAATATTAATCAATTTACATAAACGAAAAGGAATAGTGCATATATTCCCATTAACAAATAATTATTACCTTTAAAGATAACTTAATTATATCATTTTCTTTATAAATGTCTATATTGCACGATCTAGAAGAACATGTACCTCAACTAAAAATTATTTGCAACTTATATTATATTCAATTCGGACAAATAAATAATAATAACAATAACAGAACACCTAAACCTGATAAAACAATATCACAAATTACCAGCTTGCACCTAACAAATTAAAATAGGAGCATTTAAATACATAACATATAACTCATTAATTTACATAATAATCAAATTTTTAATACCACATCTTATTATTAACTTTTTTAAAATTAATACACATTTTTAAACATAGATAATATTAGAACTATAAATATCAAACTTCTAATTACTAAATATGTAAATACATTGGAATTATGCAACATGCATGTAAATCATCCAATAAAATACCGTGCAAGCAACACTAGCTGCAAAATAGCCTATGATTAGCACAACAAACGGATGAACATACATGCAGACATATACCATCACTATAACTAATAATATAACTTAAAAAAAAAACAATCTGAAATACCAAATACTGAACATATAATACTATTTTAATAGATTATGTAAATTACTAATTAGAGAAACTTATGCTATTACAGTCCCCAAACCACAACAAAAAAATTTTTGTAGTATAAGTGCCCTAAAAATTATAAAGCAAAAAGAATCAATGTACTCCACAAACATACTCACAGCTCAAACAAAAATTGCAATAGATTCCCCACCCAGTTCAAGCTCCTCATAATTCATAACCGTCTGCTTAACAAAATCTATACAAATTCAAAACCATTTCTTTTCTTTTTTTTTTCATATTTTATTTTTCTCCTTTTTTTTGAATTTGAAAACTGAAGCAAATTAGCCCAAAAAAAAAAAAAAACTTTTATCTTTCTTTTAATAAACTAAATCAAAATATACCCCCATCTCCATTATAGCACTTGGTGCCACCAAAATAATAATAATAATAATAAAAATTCCAGAACCGTAAAAATCAAAATTGATGTCACCTCTAGTGCTGCTCGTTAGCTGAATGTTGGCTATTAAAATCCCCAGCTGTTGTTGTTGATCCCGTAGGAACTGTCTCAGCAGATCCTCTCATAATACTGTGATTAGAACTGTTCTCCAATCCAACATTATGAAACTGTGCTGTCAAGGCATCATAGTTGGCCGTCGCCGTGGGCGATTGCGAGCCGGAAGAGCCCGATTGATTGCCAGTAGTAAACACCCATGTCGACCAATCATTCCGCCGTCTTATTTTGTCGCCCTATACAAAATATGTATTAATTTTATTTTTAAAAAAATGATATATAAACGATTAAATATCAATAGATAAATTTAATGCCTCTGTCCTTCTCAACAACATACCTGAACTTCCACAACAGTAGACAACCGCAATGTATCGAGAATGTACTGTACGTTGTTGGTTAATTGCTTGACCTGCTCAACATTGCAAGACAGAATTTTGTGCTCATCAGTAAATAATATAGATTGTCAATTATTCAAACTCAAAAAGAGAAAAACTACCGGCAATCTTAAATAATAACAGACATTTAAGAAAAAGATTAAGAAACAGAGTTAAAACCAAAATAATTGGCATCAACATAATAATAATATGTATTTGAAATGAGAACATAGTGTAGCAAACATTAAAAAAAAAAAAACAGATAAAAGGAATCATGCATCATTAAAACACTTACCTCCTTGCTCCAATTGCATAGCATCCTTTGTATTCTTATAATTAGAAGTAATGGGCAATGAATTTCAGCCAAAGACAAGCAGACAGAACACCTTTTAGGGTATTTTTATTGAAAAAAGCTATAACAAAATCAGAATGATAATTAAATTTATAAGACCGAGTTACCACTGCTTAGATGACAAAATCAAAATATTCAAAGATTGATAACAGCTATATTTGCTAAAAATAATAATTTTTAAAAAAAATTTGAGGGAACCAATTCACTTGTTATGAGGGAAATGGAGAAATTACCCCTCCTTATCCACAAGCAACTTAATAAGTTCAATAATGCAAGTCCTCTTGACAGAAACTCTATCGACCACACAGCAACAACAACAACAACAATAAGCCTTAATCCCACTAGGTGGGGTCGGCTACATGAATCCTTCGTCCATGTGTATGTGTCAAATTCTCATTTAATTCAAGTATACTAAGATCATTTTTTATACATCTTAACCAAGTCTTTTTAGGTCTACCTCTACCTATCTTAACATAAGGCAAATCTAATACATCTACTCTCCTAATCGGGTCATTGGACGGCCGACGCTTTATGTGGCCAAACCATCTAAGGCGACTCTCCCTAATCTTATCGACCACACAGCAACACAATATATAAAATAAATAGAGAGCTACTTTAATAATGCATCAATACATGTATTGTGACAAACAACTTTGGTACTCAAAAATGCTATTACAAATCAATTTGGATAATAGCATATCAAGCAATAGTAAAAGCTCTTCAAAAGTATCATCATCATTTCAATCAAATCAAAACATGAAAAGCGTTCCATAAGAAGATATTGCAAACAACAAAAGTGCATCCATAGTGACCATAAAGAATGATGACTATATTAGAAAATCAAAATCAGTCAATGTCGTATATCAGTTTGAAAAAAAATAATTACGGAGATCAACATATGAACATATAATAGCTAGAAACATAACTGTATCATAGTGCATCAATACATGTAGGGGTAAAAATGTTCAGAAGATGCATTCAAACAATATAAGACATTCATAAATTAGAAGAAACTAAATAATTTAAACTTTACAAACAAATCCTGTAAGCCAATACCAATGTCCCCATACGTATTCTTTGGACTAGATTTAGATAACCGTGATTTGAAGCAATGCAAATATAGTAGAAACTAAAAATAAAAACGGAAAGTTGAGGATTTATAGCAAATTACAATGTTGATCAGCCAAAACATCGGCAACAACAACAACAACAAAAAATCAGAGCTGCAGGTATTCGTGGCCTATCAGATCAGTCACCTCTATTCTGACCGAAACTACTGCCGCTGTTCTGCTGCTCCATATAAAAATTAATTTTATAAAAATCTTGTCTCTCAAGATAAAATCTGAATCTGATCTTCCTCAATGTGAAGATGCCATGCTGATGTAATTATTAAATCAAATGAATAGTACGAAAATACAACTCTTCCTGAATTGTTTGTTTATAATGTTTATATGATGGTTGTTTATATTAAGATTGATTTTATTTATTTTTATTTCTATGCATACAAATAGAAATAAGGCTTGTTGTTGTTGTTTGTTGTTGCATACAAATAGAAGGTAACTGTTAGCAACGGAACTATATTACAATAATATTCTAAAAAATTTGTTATTAACAAATGTTTTAAAATAAAGCTCAAATTTCAATTTATTAAAATGGTCAATTTTACATATGAATGATTCACCACAACTTATATTTAAACCATTTAGATTAACTTTTTTTTCTTTTTAAAGAAGTTAATAATCCATAAAAGTATATCGTAATTATTTGATTTATAAAGTTCCAATTGATTTAAATTTTTTATTTAGATTCTGTTATTGCTTAAAATTAGAACCCATTAAGCCGCATAGTAATGCACCAACATTTTCATTATTTGACCCATATCATTTGTAGAAATTGCATAAATTGTTCGAGGATATTCAAAAAAAGCTGGCTGCTAATTATAACAATTACAAACTTTTTTAAATCATGTGAAAAGACATGTAGAATTTAAGCTACTTATCAGCAAAAAAGCTTCCATAAAAGATTTAGCAAATTGCAATGCAAGGTAAGGCCATTTAAAATTTTATAATACATCGGAATACATGCCTATTAATAAAACAAATAAAAATTTTTTAGCTTAAATTTAAATTTAAATTATTTGACTCGCCGCTACCACCCTTCGCTGCTCGGCACCACAGGCCGTCGCCGGCTATATTCACTCGTCGCCGCCCGCTGCTCGGCACCATAGGCCGTCGCCGGCTGTATTCACTCGTCGCCGCTTGCCGCCAATTTTACATTAATTTTTCTTTACAATATAATCCAATGTTTAAGCTTCGTACGAAGAAGTGGGATCATCAAAGCTCTTTGACTATGGATTCCACACACATAAATCTTATTGATTCTTGTAGATACAATTAGAATTTTGTTGAAGACCTGGTTTCTTTTGGAGATTATTAATTCTTTCAATCAATGATATTTTATTACAATTCCAATGTTTTCATCTGTCAGAAGGGTGATGTATTTTTTGCAGTGTTTGGACAATGGACATCAATAGCTTCCTGAGGCAGTTACACAATAAGGAGATCTAATGCTTTTACTGTTAGAGTTATCAATTCTTGGCCCAAAACTTTTGATTTATGTTGTTAATTAGAATACAATCAGAGGAATTCCGTATTGTTGTTTAGCTGGGCTGTTTTAAGTTTACTATCACATATGATTATTCCCGAATTTTGGAATATTGGGTTCAGATTTTGCACTTTTGGCTGCTTTCACTTTCTACATATATGGTTAGCTACCTCATAAAGGACGAATTGTAGTTCCTCCAACTCAGGCTACCTCATAAGGGACGGATTGTTCTAACTCAACAAATATAATCTGCTCTAGTTGCTATACTTCCAATGTACTTTGTTTTTTGCCTGATGTAACAAGAATCTATAACCTTTTCATTATATTTAAATAAATTTTATTTGATGTTGAGAAAATACTTCTCAAATGTTCTTTTTATAAAATATGAAAAAAAAAAAAACTTTTTCATTGTTCTTTATCCTAAAACATTTTACTTCTTACTGTATCATGTTCTTCTTTATTTTTTTATATCCTAAAACATGCATCTGATTGACATGCAAATAGAAAGAGTGTGTGAGCGCTACCCATTTAGAGAGTGTATTCATCTTCAACATCTTATATAATCCAAATAATATGAAGCACCCCAAAAACGCGCTAAAAAAACATCAAATTTATTACATTCAAGAAAATTGCAGAAGAAATAATTTTCCTGAAACTATTATTAATTATTTTTTCAGCGTTATTTTACAGTTATTGTCACTTCGTTACTCTCCATTGTAGCCACATTAGGGAATCTGCAATGTAGCAAATTTGACATGTTTGCTATGTAGCATCCTTTTTTCCACAGGGTCTTCTCGCATTGCTCAAATAGTCATATAGAAATTCATTTTTCATAGAAGACGTTTTCATTCTGAGACATCATAGTCTTCTTCAGTGGATCAATGCGATGAAACTAATTCACAAAATAGCCTATGATTACCTGCATCATTATCAGTTTCATTTGATCTAAAAATTCATGAAGATATATCCTCCTAAAATCAGCTCTTCAAATTTTAAGAGAGAATTTTGCTTAAGCTTATTGATATGGCTCAATTTTAGATTTATTTTTATAATGATTTTAATACATTATAATTAGTCTTCAACAATTAATTTAGCTATTCTGAAAGCCATGGGACCTACAGCCACTGTTTGCCTCTTTCTTCATATGATTCGGCCATTATTGTCCACACTAGATTTTCATCCAATCAAAGGCCAAGCTCCTACCGCACACAAAGTAAGATCTTTAGCCAATAGATTAATGTTCTTTGGAGCCCTTAGATTGTATTGCTTGGATCTCTATGACTGCTGACAATGTTTTATAAATTCAGTAATTTGCTTTGATTTATTTTCTTTTTAAAAGACTTGTAGTTATGCCAATATAAACCTGCACATTTTGTACAAATTTGATGAATAAAGAACTCTTAGTGCTTTTTCACATTTTTTGCTTTTACTCTTTTTGTATTTTATACTCTCTCTACTTTTCTACAAAGTATCGAAGTAAGATTGAGGTTTCTTGCTTCTAACCATTGTTCTCGCTATTCTTTTCTCGTCAGAGCTCTTCCTTCCATTCATTATGTCCAGTCTCTTGGACACCTCTTTCAAAGAATTGATCATGAAAATCAGACTAAAGGAGAACTCAAGGAGCTTCAAGCCTCATATAAATGGAAGGAACTAATTTAAAGTGTCCCAAATCAAGAAAACCTTCTAAAAAAGGTAAAATCTGACATCTTATGAATCTACCTCTAAAGTTAAAAAACCCAAAGTTCATACTTGGTGAAGAAATGAATTTCATAATCATGAATGATTGTGGATTACCAATGATGCCAAAAATTAGAGGGTCATACATGTTCCTATCTACTACAACAAAGGGTTACAAATGCCGTCAAACAAACAAATCAAAAGTCAAAGATGTAGCACTTATCTACAACAACAACAACAACAAGCCTTTATCCCACTAAGTGGGGCGGCAACATGAATCCTTCGTCTCCATTGTGTCCTATTATGTGCAAATTCTCATTTAATTCAAGTATACTGAGGTCATTTTTTATCATCTTAACCAAGTCTTTTTAGGTCTACCTCTACCTTTCTTAACATAAGGCAATTCTAATGCATATACTCTCCTAATAAGGTCATTGGACAGCTGACGCTTTATGTGGCCAAACCATCTAAGGCGACTCTCTCTAATCTTACCTGCCACTGAAGCTACTCCAACTTTTTCCTGAACATACTCATTTCACATTTTATCACTAAGAGTAAAGCCACTCATTCACCTGAGCATCCTCATCTCTACAATACGTAACTTAGTCTCATGCTTCTCTTTTATTGACCAACATTCTGCATCATAAATCATTGTAGGTCTTACCACCATTTTATAAAAATTTTCCTTAAGTTTAAGCTGTACTTTTCTATCACACAACAGGCCAGATACATTCCTCCACTTCAACCATCCAACTTGAATTCTACTAATAACATCTCCATCTATTTCACCAATAGAGCCTAAATATCTTAATCGCTCACTCTTTTTAATGACTTGTTCACCTAATGTCACAACACTACCACTATAACTTTTACAACTAAAATTACACTTCATATATTCAATTTTAGATCTACTTAAACGAAAACCTTTAGACTCTAAGGTTGACCTCCATAATTCAAGTTTCTCTTGGACTCTCTCTAGTCTTATCAACAAGAAGAATGTCATCAGCAAAAAGCATACACCAAGGTACATCTTCCTGTAAATGCTTAGTAAGAACATCCATAACTAAAGCATAAAGATAAGGGCTTAAAGTTAATCCTTGATGTAATCCAACTGAAATAGGAAAATATTTTGTCAATCCTCCTTATGTTTGGACACAAGTAACAGCTCTAGCATACATATCCTTAATGACTTAAATGTAACCAATATTAACTCCTTTCTTTTCTAGAGCTCTCCAAATAACATCTCTTGAAACTTTATCATATGCTTTCTCTAAATCAATAAATATCATATGTATATCCTCCTTGCTTTCTATACTTCGATCAAACGCCTTAACAAATGTATAGCATCCATAATAGGTCTCGGCATGAAACCAAACTGACAAAAAATTTTTGTATCACATCATAACCTATGCTCAATTTCTCTCCCATAATTTTAATGTATGACACATTAAATTAATTCCTCTATAATTTGCACACTCATGTGCATCACCTTTATTTTAAATATAGAACCAACAAACTCTTTCTCCACTCATCTAACATCTTTTAGTTTTAAAATAACATTAAAAGATTTGTAAGCCAAGAAATTTCTTGATCTCCTAAACATTTCCACACTTCTATTGGAATATCATCAGGTCTTACTGTTTTTCCACATTTTATTTTCTTTAAAACTTCTCTAACTTCAGATTTACTAATACGACGATAAAAAAAAAAATTCTCTATTTTTATTTAGGATATTAAGGTTGCTAAAATCAATCGTATTTTCATATCCTCCATTGAAAAGTTTATCAAAATATCTCATCTACTTATTTTCAATATCCTTTTCTAAGAAAAGCACTTTATGATTTTCATCCTTAATACACCTTACTTCAGCTAGATCTTTACTTCTCCTATCTATTTAGTTAGCTAACTTATACATACATCTTTCACCTTCTTTGATATCTAATCTATTGTATAAATCACTAAAAGCTAAATTTTTTACATCATAAATAATTTTCTTAGAATCTCTACATGTCACTTTATTTTTTTCTCAATTCTCCGAATTTTTATATCTAACCCAAATTTTATAACATCACTTCTTATTTTTTTATCTTTTCTTGCACTTCGACTCACCATTTATTTTTTTAAAGAAGCTTTTCCTTTTGATTCTCCAAACAAATTTTTAGCAACTTGCTTAATTTCAGTTGCTTAGTCTATGATATAGAAAAAGTAAAAATGAATGGTCTTATACAACATCATGAATGAAGACCTAAATAATCAATTATTCACCAATGCAATAATAGGATTAACTTCTTCAACATGCATAATTATTGACCTCTAATATCATCATTAAATAACATGGCTTCCAGTTATAGTTCATCAATAAAAATAAGAATATTGACGCAACAATAGGAGAAAGGAATGCTTGATTCCTCATATATCATTTTTCATTCATCACATGTCATTCATGTGTTGCAAGCACAATAATGGATCAAAAAAGAAAACCATTAGCACAAGCGAAACAAGTCAGGAACTAACAATAACTTTTGAGTCATGCAAAGTTTAGGCATATAAGATATTTTGAGATAATAGTCTCAATTGGTATATATTTGTTGGCTGTCAAACTCATGTAAAAAAAGGTTGGGGGACCAACGAACTAAGTTTCATAACCTAAAATAGTATCCAATTATTAAATACACAAGTAACAACAACAAAAAATGCAAAAGTGAAACATGAGTCATATAAATAGGCCAAATAAAGAAGAAAAGACGAATACAAGATATGATAGTATAAGTGTCTTTCATATGATTTAGGTTCTATTTATGCTTTAGATATCATGCTTTACACTTCTACTAACTAGCATCCAAAGAGGTTTGATGAAATAGTGATTTATGATTGTGTTATATAAGCCATGTGTGATTTATGATTCAACTATTTTAATGTTTAAAGATATATTTTTTTTAACATCTACACTACTAGTGTATTAATACCCAAATTAGCTTGCATCCATTCATGTTAGTGGAACCTCATCGAAAAATAACAAATATTATCCAAAGTATCATTAGGATGTTTAATATGGTGGTCATTTTCTATAAAATTCATGGCATTAAAATTTCATTCTAAAAATATAATCATTTGCATGTTTGACTAAAAATTAAAGTAGATATAGATGGCATTCAAGTTTAAAATTAATGCATGCATTTAGTTATACTTTAAAATAATTAATTTCACTTTAACTAATTGATTGCAACATTATTACAATACCTTATACTATTCAAGTAACTATTATAAATTTTCATATCTATCAATTCAAACCCAAGCCGAGTCTAATTGAACCATCAAATCTTAAACCCATCCTATCATTTCATGCCCGTACAACTAAAACAATGACAATTGTTAACAACAAAATCTACCAATATCATATTAATAATATACACTTTGCATTACAAATACTATCATCATCATTATTAGGATGCATTTGAGATTGCTTTTTCACAACTTTACAAATATTTATGACAACTCTCCTTCGCTTACACTTTTTTTTGTTATTTTTAATAATTTATTATGATGAGAATAAGCTTCTCACAATCAAATTTATTAAATTGTAACATGAAGCAAGAAAGTTGTCTCTTCTTGGAGGGAAAATATCTACAATACCGATGGCATCCTAAAAAACTAAGCTTTTACTGCACTAATTTCCCAACTAATTTTACAAATAAATGCAGTTCACAAATGGATCCTAAAGTCTATAAGCTTTACACATTCTTCTCCATCAATTTCAGTTGAGTGTTCCCTTCCAACAACTTATTCAATACATTTATTTGTCTTTTTATCTTTTTCCAACTTCCCGTAAATCCATCTTAATAACATCTTTTCTATCACAGCTAACTAATTAAATTCTTGGTGGCCAAACAGTGATTCAAACAGAGGATGTCGTGTTAATATATTATGCCATTTAGCCTTAGGTAATGAAACGTTTAAATCACAAAAATAAATAAAAAAACCTAGATAGCAATCCACATGACCATAAATCTTTTCATTATAGAGATAAGATATATAAGTCAATCACCTAAATAACACTAGATCCTCCAACATTACTGAAAGATTATTATAAATTTCACAGCACTTGATCCTCTAACTATGCACTTGAAATCATATTTATAAGCAAGCTCTTAACATTGAAACATAAAAAATGCATTAAGCTTAAATATATTATAGTCCAGGCAATGGCATTCTTTAAAAATGAAATTTGATATTTTCAGTTTCCAATAAGAATGTTAGCCTCCTAACCGTTTACAAACAAAAAAATGAAAATTTCTCTAGTTCTTTTGCAAATAAACAAACAATAAACATTCCTTGCATACTCGTGGAAGGAATATACACAAGCCTAACATAAACAAAATACTTTAGCTCAGCTTGCGTTGTTTTTCATATTTCATGTTCGATTTGAGCTCATTAACACTTTCCACAACACTATTCGAGCTTGGTGAGGTATTATTTAAATTGTTCATGTTTTCATCTTGCTAAGAGTTAATTATCAAACAAAAAATTGTCTTTGATTGTCAGAAAATCCACAATGAATATTGTTCTGGTAAATCAGGTTTCAATATACATGTATATAAATCAAATACACACATGAATAAAAATACACATATGCATACACAAGCACACAAATGAATGAAATTTATTTTTGTTTAATTTATTTATGAAATGAGCTTAAAATTACAATCGTGTTTCCTCTTTCAACAATGTAAACACAAGTTCACAAACAACGAGAAAGATTGACATGCACAAACAAAAAAACCTACCATTTCTAAAGGTCTGTTGGGCATCACTTTATGTTTTAGTTTTCATTTTTAGATTAGGATTAAACAAGTTAGATAAATATATTCATTTTTAATAACACAGGCTATCTTTCTCAAAATATGAATTCACAATGAGCCAACCTCACAACCATATAAACTAGCCTCTCGCTGGCCAACCTTGTGTTCATAAAAAATCTACCACACTTGTCATGGCCAACTGCCCCACACACATGACTCTTCACACCCAAGCCCTTGATCGCATCCAATAGTAGTATGTATGGTCTCTACAACACAAAACCTTGTCCATTTGCATCTAGCTCAACCACCTTCTCTTAAAAAGTAAAAATAATATATATTTAGGACATAAACACATCATTATTTCATATCAAAATATAAATAAATAAACATACAAAATTATAAAAAAAGTAGAAAAATGATCTTGAATGGATGTATTCCATTATGAAACAACACTTACTTTTGATTGTCAAAAGTCAATATGGATGAACCAAACAAAGCCAATTGAAAATTTTGACAAGCTTTTTTTTTACAATAATCTTACCCACAAATCATGAAACGACCAAAGAACATACAAGAATAAACGTTGATTTTGATTAGATAGAGAACAAAGATTTCCCCAACACATCTAGTGATTTTTAAAGTTGGGGTTTCTTAATACAACTAGTGCGATGCATGTATGAAAATCTTGTAAACCTAGAATTCAAAAATCAAAAACTTAAAACAAAAACATCATTCACTTTAAAATCAAATTTGTAAATAAAAATTAGAATCCAAATGATCATATAATTATCAAATAAATATGAAGAAACCAACAAGAATTTCAAATCTTGTATAGTCAACAAGCAATTGTAAGTTAACTATAATTTCCCAGTTATGTTAAATTTGAACAAAATCATGAACCAACAAGCCAATAAAAAATTAAATAGAAGAAATAAGATCAAATTAAAAAGTTTCAAAATAAAAAATCAAATCCTCACAATAATATAAGGAATTGTCTTCCCCAAGAATTAGGTAGTCACATGTATATCATGCTTGAACAAATCATACATCCAACTTGAGCACACAAAGTTATTGTTATTCATCAAGCAAATTAGAACATAAATTTTGTGTTTCTTGTAAAATACTTAATGAGTCATCATAAGCAAGTATACCTCACCATCAGACAATATATATTTGGAAACCATCATTTATAGTGGACACAATCAAATTAGTCAAACTAATCTAAAAAATAAGTTGTAGAGAATTATCTAACAGAGTATTGGATGTAGATTCAAAAAGAACTAATAGAAGATAAAAGGATTCCAAGAAATTAATTGATAGTATATTATGAAATTAGGTCAAATCAAATAAATAAAAATATAATTTACCTCAATTTTTTTTCTAGAATTTCAAATGTGTAGACATTAGTTCCAATGTAAAATTTCAAATAACTCTGCCCTCATCGCATTTAGTTCTTTTATAGCATTTAATTTCTAAAATTTCCTAGTGAGAGGTTGATGAATTACAATGCACCATGTCTTTAACATCAAATTCAAACTCACTAGACTACCTATAATTGTCATAATTAATAGTGAGCATTTATGATTGTTCTCAAGCAATATGCATCACCAAGAGTACTGCTAATGATCTACAACTAAATCAGAAAAAAAAATGCTAATAAAATTAAATGTATACAAACCATACAATTATTATGTCCATATGGGTAAACAACCTTTAAAAAAAAACAATACAAATGACTTAAAAGTTAGTCGTGACATATTGTACACTTCCATGATTAACCAAATAGTTGTAATTTTATATATTTCAAATTTATTTTAAGGCATTTACCATTAAAATATTTGATTAACATAATGATGCCCTCATCATAAAGTTAGCTCTATGAAACTGTGTTTCATTAAATCAAAAACCAAAAATAAAATCAAAATCAAGTTGAATATCCATCATAAAAATAACAAGACATGATAATTCATCAAAAAAATTATTTTTAGATTGCTCACATAAACAATTAACTACAACAAAACATGAATAATTCAATTTCATTCGGTGAGGCAAAAATTCAATTTATATCAAGATCATACATATGATCGCATGCTCAATTTTGCTTTCAAACTCTAATTCAATCTCTTGATCAAGTACATCTTTAAGTTCATGAATATAATCAAATATAAATGCATATTCCATTTCAACAACAATAATTTTAGATTCAAATTGCAAAATAAAAGCCAAATTATACATCTAAAACATACTCGAAAAATATCATGAGCTAACATTTTTTCCATTACACCAACATAAACTATACATTATTCCTGCATTAGTGTATTTACCATAATGCTTATGTAATAAGCTGATTAAAACAAAAAATATACAAAATAGCCAGATAAGGCTTATAACGACCACATACAGACTGCAACACCCCAATCAAGCACCAATCGCCTTATTTCGCTATTGAGAGAGAGAGAGAGAGAACAAGGGATGGTGAGGGGGTAATCGTTTGAGAGAGGAGGGGAGAGAGAAGGGAGGAGAAAGCAAGAGAGAGAAGAGGAAGACTAGAGAAGGGGGAAGAGCAAGCAAGACTTACATCACATGGAGTCAATCAAGCGATCAAGGAGGATGAGCAACTTGCCAAGACCAAGTGATGGCTACCGTGCTTGCAGGAACCAAGTCGAATCAAGGGGTCATGCCCTGACCAAGCCAGGTAAGAAGAAATATGAGAAAGTGAAAGAGAGGGAATAAGAGTTCTATATACATTAATAATATTATTATTATAAGATAAATTAAAAATAAAAGAGATAATAAACATAATATTATGATAACATTAAAATAATAATAAAGATATAATAATTATTAGTGCTAATAATATTATTATTCTAATGATAATTTATTAAAATGATATAATAATAACTATAGTATAATAATAATAATAGTACAATAATGATAATAATATCAATTATAATAATAAAACCAATAAAATAAATATTAATTAATAATATCATAGTGATAATAACATTATATTAATAAAAATAAGATGACAATATTAGTAAAAATATTCAATATAATAGGGTAATAATATCGATAATAATAATCTCATTATAATAACCTACTAATATTAAAAAATGAAATTAAATAAAATAATCATAATATCCTAATAATAACCTATTTATAGTAATAATGGTCAATAATAAAGAATAATAATTATAGTAATAACAATATTAATAAGAACAACAATATTATAATAACAGTAATAATAATAAATATTAATTAATGTTAATAGAAATAATAATAAAAATATTATTAACAATATTATTAGTGATAATATAATAGTATAATAATATTAATAAAATAATAATAATTTTAAATAATAATAATAATAATAACATAATCATATTAATATAATAAACTCATGGTAACAATAATAAAAACAATAATAATAATAATAATAAATATGCATAAGGATAGTGACAATGATGATAGTAATATTTGTACGTATTTATAGGTTTTTATGGTGAGAGGAATTTTGAAAGACAACCGAGCTCCATTAAAAATATATAATTCTACTTTTCTATTTTATAGTAATTATTTTCTTTCCTTTAGATCAAAATGCATTAATTTTTATGAATGGTCTATGAGTGAATGATCAAACGATGTTATAGCTTTTATACTTTTGTATGTAAAATAAGTTTTCATTTGACACCAAACAACTATAGAAATCCTCATATTCATCTAATCATCACTTAGATTGAATCTTAATTAATATTCCTAATGATAAGAAAAAATACTATTAAAGTGCATAAGGCATGAAAGAGATTATGTTATAGAATGGCTGATTGTGCAAGTAAAATAACGGAGTTGACCTCCTTATTGTAGAGGCTAAAGATTCTACGCACCCATGTACATAAATGAAAATACAAAAACTTGCATGCCCTTCTAGATCAAGTTTGGAAAAGATTACCTCCATGGTGGTTTGAAAATAAGTTATAAGATGATGTACCTTATAGGTACATATATAGACATTGACTACTATAATAAGTGCATTATGAAGTAAAAAAAAAAGATATGAAAATCAAAGGTAAATGGTTATTAATTCTTCTCTTTTTATGCATTTTCATATTATTTCATTAATAAAAGATTATATTGATTAATTGATAGAAATTGACATGCGTGATGTTTCTTAATTTTTGAATTAATGTACCTTAAAAATATAATTATCCACCGAATTGTTTAACTCACTCTTTGTTGCTAACATTTTTTCAGAAAAATCTCCAATAATATAAAACGGATGAAGAAAGTGCGAGTATTCATTAGAAGCTAGGCATTTCAATTAGTAGCAAAGTAATTCTGTGTTGTAACGCTTTATCAAAAACTTGTAAAATATTAAAATGATAATGTATTTGGTTCTTTTCTATTAATAGCGTTGTGAGAATATTTTGATTATCCATCTGATTTTTCTCCCAATTCAATATTCTGAGCTCCCAGGTCGAATCGTGACAGCTTAGATAAGATTTTATTGAATTATTTTAAGAACTAGCACAAGTCAACATTTCTAAATGAAAAGTGGTTATAATAATCCTCAATATTTAAAGCTTCGCATAATGCCTCACATAATATTTTTTGTAGATTGTAGCTTAGTTCATCTTTACCCTATCCCTTAAGACCAAGCAAAAAAACAACAAGAAAAGATGTTTAGCAACAATGCTATAATAACTATAAATCTTACATGATCTTCAAAAATAATACATATATCTTGCTTAGAATCTATAATTTCACAAAACTTCTAAATATATGAAATTGTTAATTGATTTTGATTTTCAAGCATTTAACCATTTAAAAATTACACATTTTTCAAATAGATCTTCCAAATATTAATATGTGTTAAAATTTAGTGAAAACAAGTGTTTTTAAGTTAAAATTTGTTGTTTTATGATTTATTTTTCATAATTTTAAACGTTTATGACAAAAATCTCTTATTAGAGAAAGAAATACAGAAAATGTAGAAACACAATACAACACTGCGGCGCTACTATGAGAAGAAAAAATAATGCAAAATAGATAATACAACACTGTGGCACTAAATTTACAACACTGAGGTGCCAGACCCAGCGCTGCAATACTACATTGTAGCATTGAAGCGCCAGAATTAAAAATTTGAAGCCAAAATCAGAGAGCAAAGCACCGTGGTGCTACAACCTAACAAATTTAACTATGAAGCAGTTTTAGAGCAAATTAAAGGAGTTGTAACTGCAGTTTGGGAGTTATTTTGTAAGGAAATAGGAGATAATTTAAAAGAGTATTATTCTATGATTTTAGCTCCCTCTTTCTCTCTTATTTGGAAGTGAGTATCATGTAGTGTGTGGGTGTATAAGTGTTTTTTCATGTGAGTGTGGTGTTAGTGTGTGCATGTGTGTATGTGTGTATATGTTTGGAGGAAGTGGAAATCCATTAAAAAATGATATTTGTGGGATAACTAGGAGCAGAAGTAAATTAGAGTTGGAGAAGCACATCTCGGTTCTTTCTATTCTTACTCATAATTTATCTTATATCAACAATACTCAAGATTTATTGTTCTCTCTTTCTCAATGTATTTAAGTATATAATACTATGAACTTATGATTATCTTATGTTGACTTGAACTATTTGTGATATGAATTAATATATAAGAAAATTGTTCATGCTCAAATGTTTAAGTTAATTTGCCTTTCTCAGCTTTATTTACTTGTGATCTGGTCAATTATAATATTAAAATTAAGTGTGATCTAGAAATATTAGAAGAGTCCTGATTGAACAATTGAAAAATCAATCAAATTTACTAAATATACATAAGAATATGATATTTTGGATATTCAATCATTTAAGGGAGAAGTGAGTAACACAATCACTTAAAAAATAATTAACCTAGGAGAATTAGCTAATTAAAAGGAGTGATTTGGTTATATTGATCTAAGCAAAGATGATATAACTTTGATTCTCCTAATTGACAACAACATATTTTCTAAATATCTCACATTAAACTTACTGTATGGTATCAATCTAAATTTTTATAAATTCAAAGTACGCTTTCAAAATAAAAAATAAAAAACTTTTTTTTTAATTTTGTTGGATAAAAATCAAGGCTAATAAAAGATTGGTACAACAACAACAAAATGCCTTTACAAATAAAAGATTGGTAATTAACCAAATATGATTTTCAAACAGATCCTCATGAGAACGATACTTACTCATCATTACATTACTTGAACAGCACATGCACTTGCATACACCGTTTTAGCCTGGTCAAAATTTTCTAAGATCATACCTCTCTATTAAACGTAGAAATGTAATTGTAAACCTTACAACACCCACATTATTAACAAGAACCACAATTTACTCTATCCTCTTTAAATTACATCATTTATTAATTCGTTTGTTGCATTATTTAATATGCCCTCCATTTACTTGACATGATGATATAATCATATGCCAAGATACCAATTTTACACAAACAATCTAAGGCTAATGTTTCCTAATAAAATTAATATGATGCATTGTATCCACATCACACATGAGAACTTAAAATTCACATATCACGAATCATTAAATACAAAAAATTGCATTTTCATCAAATGCAAATCAATAAATAGAATAATTAAAATTCAAATGCTAATTAATAATAAATCTAAAAAAATTAGTGAAATTTTTTAATCAAGTAAAATCAATAAAAAATTAAAATTTAATCATCATAATTAGATTTGCAACAGCTCTTAAATCCCTTTGTTACAATGCTCTTGTCCTATATTATATTTCCATAAAATGACACTTTCAACAACCCATCAGAATGCAGAATACCATCTTCAACGAAGCAATTCAAACTGTCAGTTATACATTTCCAATCCAATATTGTCCAGATTAATTGGCCAAAATGTCTGAAGTGATGGGATGGTGACATATAACATGGAGCAAACAACATATCATTTGCCCTAACTCAGGCCAGAAAATTTATTGGGTATGTTGAGTTGAGCTAGTTAGCAAGACTCTTCGAAACATTCAATATATTAATCTATTACTCCACTGTCCTTTAAAGTGCAACAATGAAAAGCAATGAGATAAACCGACAAGGAATATAGGAAAGACAGATATTGAATATTGTTAGACCATTTTTCTTTTTCATCACAGGCCAAAAAACTGAGCTTAGGCAGCATCCCGAATAGCGAAACTACTTTCTCACATAACAGTGCCTTCAATGTGTAAAAATAAATTTGCTATCATGCATGGCTCATTACATGTCCAGTATGTAGGCTTCAGTGAATATTAAAACATAAACTCATATATATATGGCAACCTTTGTATATTTGACAAAACCAACTGCTTATCCATTAAATATGTTTGTAGAGTTGTGATCATACTGAACAGATATATCAAACTTAATCAAAAAATAACAGTAATATTTAGCTAAATCTCTCTTTTTCTAAGCAACTTGGCTCTATATTTTATATCAGTGCACTCTTCACTATTCTTGTTATACACTAAGTAAATCAAAGTAATAACCTATAATATCAAGTAAAAAAGGGAGAAATGTAAAGTCGAACAATATGTGGGAAACCAGAAATAAAGATAGCCATGTCAAACTATCAACAACAAGAGTCCAAATTTAACTTCTCAGCCAAATCAATAATTTTGGCCAATGCTAATTTGGTTCCACCCTTCCTGGGTTATGGCTGTAATTCCTCAACTAAGGGTGTATTAACTGATTGCAAAAACAAGTGCCAACCAATAATTACAAGGCAATGCTGTCCACCACAGGTGGGACAGCCATGACTGCAACCAAACTAGCAAAATATTTTGTGGTTGGTGGTATTAAACCTGGAACTTCAAAGTGCTAAACTTACTATTGTACTACCAAAAAAAAAAAACAAATTCCTTGTGTGAATATATTATATAAACTTATTGTCATGCAAACTGTATATATAAAAGCATAACATCATCATTGTCATCATCATCATTAGCCTCTTATCCAACTACTTGGCATCAGCTTCATGAAGAAATCAGATAGTAAGCATAGGGTGTCAAACGGGAGCGAGTGTGAATAGTGTAGAATTAACGCTATGTTATTACAAATTGAAATTATAGTAAGCATCAGGAAAATTCAATTAAAACATCAATTATTTTAAAATTTAACTGACATAAAAATAGCAAAAATTAAAAGTACAAGTAAAACCTTAGGGAAGCTTGTGATAAACTACAAAAAAAAATTATTGATATTACCAAAACTAAAATTAACAGGAGAAAGCAAATATGAAACTGTCAAAATCTTAGTAAGCAGATCCACAAGATCATAACATAATCCATGATGAGGCAAAAGAGTTATATCAATGGTTCAACCTAAAACATTTGTTGCTCTTATTGTCGACAAACACCATTAAAAACATGACAACTCACATCATGATACAAATGCTTGTGTCATGACAATACATAATTGTAAGAAATGATAAGGCTTCAACAAAAACTGCAATGGCTAAGTGCCATTGGAGAAAAAATAGTTATTGGTAAATAATGTGGAATGAGGGATCAAACATTGAAGTGCCAAAAGAAATAAAGGAATAACAGAAGTTGAAGAAGATAGCCACTGGAAGCCCAAGAACAAAGAAGTGATAATTCATCTCATACATTCCAGAAGGAGCATAAGGTGTCAAAAGGGAGAGAGTGAATAGTGTAACAGAAAGAAATAAAGGCTCAAGTAATTGCTTTATCATGATAACTAGGCATTCATCATCTAGCACTAGGCTGAACAAATTATCTTGAGCGCATAATGGTTTGGACTTTTTAACTCTAACGCTCACAAACTTCACATTCATATCAATTCCGCTTAAGTGGTTGCCAGTCCAAAGATTTCACAAACACTATACAACTAATACCAGAGAAAAGTTAAACTAAAAAAATGCAAAAAGAAACAAAGAGTCTGCTAAATATGTTGATGCAAACAATACATAGACTAAGCACCATTGAATACATAGTAATGAAACAAATAACTATTTCTTACAAATGAAATTTGTTTACGTAACTGCTTCTAAAGAAAAATGTTCTGACAGTCAAATGCAAGTAAAACTCCAACAAGACATTACTTCCAAAGAAAAAAATGCTTGCTAGCAAAAGAGTGCTTTTGCACCGCATGTACAAATAGAAGCAGGGTCCGTATTGAAATTAAGCCTATGAGAGATTCAAAAAGGAAGAATCATAATAAAAAAACTTCAAGAGACATGATGATCAACAATAATAAAAATAGCAATTATGATATATAAACATTGCATTCCAATTTAAGCATAAAGTTATTAGAAAAAATGGAAAACGTCATGAACAACCCATAGTAAAACAGAAACAAAGAAAGATTTCATACGCTAAGTAAGTATTATAACAATTATATATAAGGAATATAATTAGCTTGAAAATAAATATCACATGTTCTTAATAGTAAGTTCAATAATTTTAAGAATACTTATCGATCCAAATCCAAATCCTAACTCATTATCTTGTGCCTCGAAAACCTACAAATTTATGCTTTCAATTTATTCAACGAATCAAAATTCTTTCATAAATTTATGAAATATCTCATTAAAAATTAAGCGTGGAATAAATTAGCTCACTCTATTGAAGCCAGCTATCACGGATATATGAACCCAGCCTTGTTCATCCATATAATTCCGCAAATAAGTGTCTTTACATAAGTTTTCAGGGCTGCATCAATAACAGTAGAGATTTGGAAGCTTGATATCTGTTAAGGTCACAAAAAGCAAATCAACTAGATTCACACCTGAAGTAGTAATCAATTTGCTTTAGCAGCATAGCACGCTGGGGATCAGGTGCATGAAAAAACATCATAGGTGGAGCTGGAACTGGAGCTGGATGAGGAGTAAATGGTAAACTCCTCAGGGAATCAGGATGTGGAGGGGCTGGAACATAATAAATGGCAGATGGCATATCTGTTCAAGGGATCAAGGACGAGTCGTTCAACGAAGACGATAATATTGATGTCAGAGCCGGTTTAATGGATTTGAGACTTACCAGGAAATCCCATATTGTGGCTGAAAGGTCTAGGCGGTGGAGGCGGGGGAATTAACTGGGGTGCAACTGGTGGAGGCCTTGAGTATGGTCGAACACCCCACTGAGGATGCAACTGTTGCAAGTGGACATCTCTCACAAAATTCCGATGATTCCACTCATATCCCCCACGCTCAGGATCCCTCCGATTACCATAGTTGGCATGTTGACCATTATTACCCCGCCTACCACTACCATAGCCCCGATGATGATCATTCCCACCATGGGGTTGGTGTGAAGCTCCAACAACCCTCGAGGGGTTATCCCAACTGTGATTGTTGCTACTGTTCTTGTTAGTAAGCCCTTTGGGAGAAGGTTGTCTGTCTGGCACAGGCTGGCTTGTCTGTGATAAGGATGGTAAAGGAGATGACGCAGCCGGTCCACCATTAGGTACTCCACCACCGCTGCTGCCACGATCACTAACTGCATTTGTAGCCACATGCTTCGTGGTTTTATTGCGGGCGGAAGATGAGGGGCTTGACGTTAGACTAGGGTTTGGAGTACTTGAAGCAGGCTTCGAGGTTGGAGAGACAGACCCCTGGTACAAAACACAAAACATAGTCCAAATTTGATTGTAGAAAATAAACAAAATTTCGAGATCTCACCAGATGAATAGATATCGATACATCGGAGAGGCCCTTCTTGGAATCGGAAGATGAGGGTTTCGGAGAAGCCCTAGCGGACTCGGAGAGCGCAGGCCAGTAGGCCGCGTCCATGACGGTTCCCTCTTCGGTCGAGCTATTAGATGGCACGTTCCAGACAGTCTTCTTACCCCTCGAGGCGGCGGCGGCGGCATTGCCATCGACGACATGATCGGAACTCTCAGAAGGCGGGGACGACTGAGAATCTGGAGATGACTTCTGCAACGATCGTTCCGATGAATCCCGCGAAGGAATTGGCTCGGCCAACGGCGCGGCAGGAGCGGCGGCGGCGATATGCGACCAGGAGGCGGAGAGGTTGCGGGCAGGCCGAGCGGAGCGGGGGGACGACGTAAGATCAACCGCGGAGGCCATCGGCGAGCTAGGGTTTTCAATCGAAGGTGGCGGCGTAGTCTGGAGAACAGGCTTCGGGTTCAGACAGCGGCAGCGATATGTTAGGGTTAGTCACCGATACATTTTTCCAAAATTGATCCGAAGATCCGAGCGCGGCACGAGCGAGGGACGCCCTCTCTCTCCCTCCCTCCCTCCCTGCCCTCCCTCCACTATATTGGCGTGGTTCCTCCTGTTGCCCGCGCTTGGAGCTTCTGCGAAGCGCGTCTGTGATCTATTTATGTCCCAACTTATATACGAGGAATGTGGGCTTGCATGTGTTTGTCTCGGTTCCAGTTCTGTCCCAACCCTAATTACTCGCCTTGTATGGCTTCTTTAATTAGGTTTTTAAAATTATTTTTAAGAATATTTACAAATCGACGAATTTATATATATATATATATATATATATTAAAATCATATTTGATATATGATAATATTTTTGATTAATAATCAATTTATAATTTATTACATTCATTATATGTTATAGTTTTTTAGTAAAGATTTAACCCTCGTTCTCTCTCTGTTCATTTCCTACCACATTTATATAAAATAATATCCCCATTAATCATTTATTAATAAATCACAAATTTAAGTGACTTTTAAAAAATTATTTTGCCAAAATATAATATAAATAAATTTAACAAATCCGGGATGTAGTCTTTGCCCCTTTTTCCTTTTAATGTTCCCTAAATCCTCTAAATTCATTTAACTACTTATTGAATTTATGTCACGGTAAAAAAAGATGAAAAATTTATATATATAACACATAATTTTTAAATATTTATATATCGATTACTTAAATTTTAATATTTATAAAAATAGTATTTTTTTTCTATATATAAAATGACACTTTTCAATTTAAAATATTAATGATAATGTTATTTTTATATAATATTAAAAATTAAGATGTTAATTATATAAATATTAAGATTTAAATATTAGATATGTAAATATAGAAGATTTATAGTATTTAATTTATCCATTTGAAATATTTGACCGGAACTACACTAAATCTATTATTCACCAAAAGTCAAAGCATAAATTGACAAGAAATTTAAGAAGTTGTCTGAGATCTCTTGTTGTATTTTTTTTATTTTTTTATTTTTATTTTTTATACTATTTTAAAAATATTTTTATTTTATATTTTTTAAAAGCAATTAGTTATTGCAACTTGTCTAATCTATATAATTTTGAGAGATTTATATACATACCACAAAATTCTTATATATTTATATATCAAATACCTAAACATTAATTTTTATATATATAACACTCAAATTTTCAATATCATATCAAAAATATCATTATCACTCACTTTTTAAAAGTGAAATAAAAAATGAAATGCTTTTATTTAAGCATAAAAAAATATTAGATAAGTAAATATCTAATTTTAGATATTAGAGATGTAAATACATAAGAATTATGTGATATATATGTAAATCTCCATATAATTTTATTCATGAGAATAGCCACCTCTCATCGAGAAGATTAGTAATAGAAGAAATTTTTAAAATAAGTATAATTTAAAGTATAATTAGTAATTTATATATCTTAAAAATAAAATTTAAATATATTTCATTTTTTTTTTATATTTTTAAATTATTTTAAATCTAAATTTTTTATTTTCTATTTTTATATAAGTAGATAAAATTACTTAAACTGCCTATATCTATATTTAAATTTTATTTTTAAAATACTTAAATTACTAATTATATTTTAAACCATACTTATTTAAAAAATTTCTTCATTATTCTATGCATGGAATCCCTGCTGCAATGAAATAATACATGCTTCTTCTTAAGTTCAGGAGGAGAACTATTGATTTTACTGAGCGTTTACAGGAACTTGTTCACAGGAAAAAAATGGAAGCAGAATGAAGATAATGTATTAGCTTTAACGAAGCTGGAATGTAATTGAACGTCTGGAAGGGAGAGTGCCTGTAAGAGTAAAGGAGGAGAAGCAGAAAAAGAATCCGCTTACTGTAACGTATAACTTTCATGTAGTAAAATTCCTCTTATGTTATCTACAGTCTTCGTAGGTTATTATTAGTCTCTGTCAGTGATGATGCCTCCACTGGTTGGTCTGCATGCAGATTATTAATGTATTATCAAACTCATTTCATCTATATATATATAATTGAAGGAATAAAACCATATCAAAGAATATGATGAAGCTTAAAGGCTGGTACAGAGATTTTTGACGCAGGAAACTTTCATGCAAGTTCACCTTTTGATATATATTTTTAAAATGCTTCAGTTAAGTCCCATTGAGCTAGATTCTAACGGTCACCTTCTTTAAAAAAGCTACACTTAGGTCGCTGGCACCTTTTAGATGTAACAGAATGATGCTGTAGGTAATTGAAAAGTCTTTAAGTTTATAGGGGAACTTATGAGACTATACTTGAGTGAAATAAAAAGGAGATCAGTGAAGGGCAAGGTGGTGAGAAATTGAGAGAGAGAGAGAGAGAGAGAGAGCTTGGGTGTGGCTATCAGTCGTAAAAAACCGTTAAATATGTTAATCCTAATTTTTTTAGAGTTAATGAGTGTTTTACTCTAATAAGTATGTGCGTAAGTGAATGTTTTAGCATTTGAATGTAATGATTATCATTTTACACAATTTTTATGAACTTTACTACATATGCGCTATTGAACTGATTACAAATTTAATCATTTTGTTTATATAAGTATAAACCATATCAAGAGAATATGAGAAGATGAGAGGCTGGTACAAGATTTATGACTACTGATATATTTAAATTTTTTTTTACCGCTTCTTAACCTGTTAATTAAGTTTTATAACATACTTAAATTAAAAATTTCATCTAGATTCTAACGGTCACCTTCTTTAAAAAAGCCACACTTAGGTCGCTGGCACCTTTTAGATGTAACAGAATGATGCTGTAGGTAAATGAAAAGTCTTTAAGTTTATAGGGGAACTTATGAGACTATGCTTGAGTGAAAGAAAAAGGAGATCAGTGAAGAGCAAGGTGGCGAGAAATTGAGAGAGAGAGAGAGAGAGAGAGAGAGAGACCTTGGGTGTGGCTATCAGTGATCAGTAGTCGTAAAAAATCGTTAAATATTTAATCCTAATTTTTTTAGAGTTAATGAGTGTTTTACTCTAATAAGTATGTGCGTAAGTGAATGTTTTATCATTTGAATGTAATGATTATCATTTTACAAGACAATTTTTTATGAACTTTACTACATAATGAGCGCTATTGAACTGATTACAAATTTGATCATTTTGTTCTCTGTACATTGTTAATAACTATTATGATATAATATTTATAACTATTTCTGTCTCTTTCATTAATCATATTTCTATCCTATGTCTTGCCATTTTTACCTTAGTCAATAGGTTTTAATTTATTTCATGCAAATTCATACATAGTGTCTTAGGGGTTATTTTTAAATTAGATAATTCAAATAATCTTTTACTAAGGTTACTGATGCAAATTTTTTTTTTATGTAAGTGTTAGTCAGTCTATTGACTGAGATATGTTGCTAATTAAAATTTTTTTTCCATGGTTTTAGGAAGAACGGGCACACTTAAACCAAAACACAATCGCCTATTTTCATAAAAAAAATTTAGTTAAGTCTTCAAGATTAAGACTATGCCTAATTTAAAAATAACTCCTAGTGTCTTATTATTCTCTGATTTAGTTGTATATCATCTAAGAAAAAAATTTAGACTCATGATTCAAATATATCTTTGAAAGGGGACTAAATCCCAACAATCTCCCATTTCACTCATCAAGTCATGGAACTCATTCATCCAAGTCAGGAATGAGGAGATCAACTTGGGTTGGCCTTACCAGCGTTAACCAAATCATTGTAGCAAACCAAATAGACTTCCCCTTAAATACAGTCATGGACCGGCCTGACAATCATGCATAGGTCCTCTGTCCTAGCCCGTGAGCCAAATCAAATCCCATGCCCGCCAAATGGGAGCTATCTTAACCTCGGTTCTAATACAAATTATCAAGATTTGGGCTTCTCTCAACTCCAAAAGAAAGTTTGCTGAGGTGAGACTTTCCCTTGTCTTGTAAACATAATAATTGTCCCTACTACTACCTAGCATCCAACTCCAACTATAAGTTGAGAATGAAAATGTTTAGCTCATAAGACAAGATAATTGTTGAGCTGAAAACACTTACAGTCCCGTTAGTAGCTTTATGGAGTCATATAAGAACCACTGCAAAGTCACCACTGGTCCTACCAGAGCAATCCGAATAGGAAGGCTCCTTGTAAACAACCTTGGAAACCCAATACTCCTCACCGCCTACAGAAGGAAGATTTTCAGAGCTGATATTAATTATCAGACTGAGTTGATGAAGAGTTTTTAATAAAAAAAAAAATTAATAGGAAATCACCTGCAGTACACTGTGGACTTTTTATTATAAAGCGAGGAAATTATATTATCTGCTGGAGTTGAAATTATGACACCGATAATCCCAGATGTGTAACCAGCTACACATGTAACGCCAAGTTGCTGAGCTCTTGAGCATTTCTCCCTTTTCCTCTGGATTATTTTGCGATACAGAAAGTCCACTGAATGCTCAAACGTTGAGAACATCAGCATAGAAACTGCAAAGAATTTATTCTCTGGTAGTTTATATGTTATATTTTAACAATAGCCAAATAGGAAAAGAGAAGGATTGATAGGAAAAGCAGAGGGATATTCTACACGACATCATCTTTGAAAGAAAATTTTTTTATATATTTTTTTTCGGGTGGGGATATTCGTGCAAATTCACATGCACAACACATATACAAGACCTTAAACTCAGGACTATTTGGTTAAAAGCCTAAGATCTTAGACATCATACTAATAGTTGGCCTTAATATTAGTTGTTTTTCTTCCTACCAACCGACAATCAGGGATAAATAATAAAATAAAAGATTTATTTTTAAAATAAGTATGGTTTAAAATATAATTAGTAATTTAAGTATCTAACAAATAAAATTTAAATAGTAATTTTATATATATTTTTTGGGGAAGGAATTTATACGTAACTTACTAAAACTAGATCCAAAATAATTTAAACCTACATAGATAGACTTCCATAAAAGTCTAAAGCATTATATCATACTAAATTTTATTTGTTAGATACTTAAATTACTAATTATGTTTTAAACTATACTTATTTTAAAAAATAATAAAATAAAATATAATGGAAAGTGCAATTACATGGAAGATTTCGAGCCCAAAGTGGACCAAGCCCCTTGTAGAAGCTGCATCAACATAAAATGGCAATTATACTTGACCACATGAGCATGAAAATACAACATGAAACCAAAAAAATACTACTTCAGAACCACTAAACAGAATAAGCTTGAATCTGAACAAAAGTTTTCAAAGAAAGCAGAACAATCCTCACCCAGAAAAGCCTTCATAGGCACACAGTTTTGGCACGCCATCACCAAACCTCGAGCGAAGTGAGGTTGAGTTTGGACACGAACTTTGACGGCCTCAAAGGGGCAAAGAGCAATATCTGCTAAGATTTGAGCAGAAGCACTGCTGATGAAGAAGATCATTGTTTGATTATGCGGTATCATTAAATCCGTATACATTTTCTTAAAGTATTCATAAAGCCCAAACTTGCAGCCACCTTGAACGCCATATCCAAACAATTTTCCAGACCAGCCTCTCCAAAGAGATGAAGGACCTTGTTCTTTTACTAAAATATGCAAGCCTGAGAAGATGCCATTATACTTCACAGGATTTACCTGGAAGAACCAAACATATTGTCAGTCCAAGTTCACAAGTCAATCAATATTTATAACGAGTCAATGGCTTGTCGGTGGCTTCTACTTTTATGAGGAAGAAGAGCTCTCCCACATGAAAATAAGGTCTACTAGATAAAAAAAAAAGGTTTACTTAAATTGTTCATGAACTATCTATTAATACTCCGAGCAGCGCCATACCAACAGATAAATCCATGTAGAATCAAAAGATCATCTTTTTTTTTTATTTTTATTTGTCAATGAAGAAGGATTAGTATCTTCCCATAGAAATTTCAGAGAGGGACATGTCTACTTCTTTTGACTCTAACAAGTAATCAAGCAACCAAGACAAGGGAATCCACCAGAAGTTTTCATATGCGTGATAACAATTTTCAATTGAAGTCCCTTAGCAATTCCTCAAAGCGCTGCTTTTGATTTAGCAAAAAGCTCCAATATAAAGTGGAAGCGACCTGGCTACCTCCCAGATTGAATCTTAGGGGACTAACCATGAAAATAAAATATATATCTGAAATTCTGCAAGACAGAAACGTGCAGTTGAGCTAATTTAATAGGCCGTTGAGGAAGAAAGGATAGAAAGCTAAATGTAATTTCTATTTATATTTCTTGCAAGGTGAAAGGAGACTTGGTGAAAACCTAATTACTCAACAGCAAACTCAATCATCGAGTGGCATGAGCCGCTGAATAAAAGAAGCCGGAGAGGCCACTCGCCTGCATGTTAACCTTGAGCACATCGAGTGGCGTAATTGCGAGATGCGTCGTCCCAGCGCTTAGCATTCCACCGAATGCGCAAACCGCGTAGTATTCTTGCGAGAAGACAGTTAACCCGCTCCGCCGCCCCTTCCCCTCTCCTTCTTCTTCCATGGATCGATGAGTCGCAGCTCGATGCTCCACCTAGAGAGAAAGAGAGAGAGAGAGTGAGAAAGAGGATTGCGTGGCCGCGACGCAGTCCTCGCCATTCTAATTCGCTAATAAATTCATCATTAAAATAGCGGATTTTACGCTCATATTCATCAATTTTTTACTTATTTATACATCAACATCTTCAATCTTTATTTTTTTTTTGTTAAATTAACATTCAAATATTACAATTTATAACAAAAAAGCTCAACTAATACTTTTTCATTTTTTTTAATTCTCAATGATTTGATGATATCATGAATAAATACATAAATAAAATAAATAAAAATAATGATTAAATTATAAGCACACATAAATTAGATAATTAATTTATAAAAATTCTTATAAAATATTTTATTTCAGCCCAAAGCTACAAAAAGATCATCCTCAGAGGTAAGTGAATGAGTAGATTATTATATTGTTGAAACTTTTTTTATTTATTTTATTTAGCTCTAGTCGAAATTGAGTATATTTTTTAATTTCTTATAAAAATTAAATTAAATTTTTAATGCATTCATCTAATTATTTGCTCAATATTTAAATATAAAAATTGATATAATGACATAAAAACTATTAAAAACGTAGCTAAATTATTATTAAATGAACATTTTCTCAATCGCTTAACGCAAATAACAAAAATACCACATTTATGAGTAGATGAAACAACGGAGCTTCTGTTAAAATTTGTTCGTTCAACTCCCGGCTTCAAATTATTTTTTTTTTCAAATTTATTTTTAGATCAATTTTTTATCTTCAAATCAAAATTTTATAATATTAATTTTACCTTTTAAATAAACATCATTATTCATTAGATTTTCAAATAACATAAATAAAATATTAAAAATATAATTTAATATATCAACTTTGAAGTATTCAATAGGTATTTAATAATTTTAAATTAATATTATTATTTTTATTTAATTTTAAAAATTCATTCATAAGATCATTAGCTTATAATTTTAATTTGCCCCTTAGAACCAAAAATTCAAAAAAAAAAAAAAAATACAAATTAGATCAATTCGATTTCTATTAAATATTAAACGGTTTGATCTTTTGAATTCCAATCAACAAATTAAAGAATCGATTTAACTAATTCGATCAAAAAGAGATAATCTTAATTAAATAATTCAATTCATTTTAAGTACATAATTATCAATTATCATTAATAATTTGAACCTTATTACTTCCTAACAGCTCTCTCACAATTTTTTTAACTATCAAACTCATATATTTAGATATATCATATGCCACGATCAAATCATTAATAGACTTTTGTTAAGAAATTTAATATTTAAATGTCAATTTGAAAAATTAAGATAGAAGGCGGATCATTCATGAATATAGCAGAATAAAGTGACTATGTATGTAGAATCCCCATATTTTTTTTAGAGAAAAATACATAAGAGTTAAAATCTTTCAATAATAAAAGGAGCTGCATACCTGTTCCCAAGATATGGGAACAAATATTAAAGATGTAAACTTCATTCAAAGCTGTCACTTTTGAATAGGAAATATAAAAAAAAATGGAAACACGGATAGAAACTGCTCATAATCCAAATCAAACAACAAAATTCATTGAAAACATATAAATATCACGCGATAAAGTTAAGCGAAAGAGCAGCAGATGTAAACTGAATGGCCCTTCTTACCCATCAGATCAGATATAAAAGAGAAGCTGATCCCATCCGGCCATTGAAGGTTCAGAAATCATCATCATCTTCCTCCTCAGCAATGTGCTTCGCAAGCTCCTGCTCCTGCTGTTGCCTCTCCCTTCTCTTCTCAGCGCTCTCTTTCTCTTTGTGGGAATTAGGTGGAAACCTCAGCGCCTTGACTGCTTCATTATGCATGTTCAGGCAGAATGCAATCCTGGAATGGAAAGCAATCTGAGGCTCATTTGTCGAGTAGATGTCGCCGGTCTCCTTCGACAGCATCCATCCGTTTGAATGATCGATGGTCGCATCAATTGCGCCGTCTCGGATGGCCTTGGCCACGATGCTCTCGGCATCAGCGACAGGGTCATCGGAGTCTAACCTCAGCTTCTTCGCTACGTCGGACAGAGATATTCGAGAGTACGAAATACTGATGTTGCGCAGCCCTGTTCGAATCACATTGTGTCGCAGCCTCACAATTAAATTGTTGGTCCTGTCAGAGCTAAATGTGGTAGAAAATTTCTCTGCAACAGTCCTGAATAGCTCCAGATCACCAATTCTCACAGCCTAAAAACAGAATCACAGATCTCATAAAGCAGTACAAGAAGTGGTAGGATGAATGGTAATGAAGGAATGAAACACTGACATTTGTGAGCTCAAAGTAGGGAGTCAGAGCCTTCTTCATTCCTTTCTGCATGAAAACAGTCCTCTCAGGGATCTCGCCGAGAAGTAACCGTACTATGATAGCCCACTTGTTGCATTGAATTCTGAAGCCTCGAGCTGCCACCGGCGCCTTCCGAGCAGCTTGAAGGAGACTTTCTTTAGCATCCGTGTACTCCAACTGAATGGTTCTTATCTTGCCCAGATAGAACAAATAGCGACAAAACTGAGACAAAATATCAGACTTTCTTACTTCAGCACAGTAGCTTGATAACTGATTCTTATAGCAGAATCAACACAATTTCATATCAAAATATACTCGTAAAGAACAGAAGTCAGCAAGCTTATCTTGCATCCAACGGTAAAAAAATCAGGATAGCAATATCACAAAAGGCTCAAATTCAACAGTAAAACATAAAGCAGAATTGGTCAGGCAAATCGATGATGCATTGCCATTACCTGTTGATTTGAATGGGCTTCAAATCGTGGCGCTTTGGACCTTAGCTTCTCTGCTTGATCATATAAATTGTAGTGGAGGTAGTTCCTAAGAAGAAGATTAAGTAGAGTTTCCTGCCATGAACTTAGTATAATTACCATCTCTGCAGTCACTCTCATGCAAACAAGCACGCAGCACTAAATACAACAAACTGCTAACCTGACCCAGTTCATCATGTCTTAAGGTGGCCATTCTATGAAGAGCAAGAAGGTTTCTGAATTGGAACAAGAACAGTGTCAAGGAACACGCACAGTAAAACAAAATAATGTGCTTAAAAGTAAAATAAAAGGTCACGATTTCTTTTCTCTCTTCTAATATATGCATTTATTTCACACATAAGATATGTACTTTGAGTCTTGACCATTAGATTATCGACGTACCCTCGAATTTCAGCAAGACTGTTTGTGAGTTCATGGCTGAATGAATAATAAAAATATAGACGGGATGCCAGAATATCAACTGTCCTTCTGTTTATGTTTTTTAGTCGTGCAATGCTAGCAGAGGAACATGCTTTAGCCTGCAAGAAAAACAGAAGTTACAAATATATATATATAGAGAGAGATATATGAAATTATAATGAAAAGTATGATTTGCACGAAAAATGAATGGAAGAAAAGAAGGAAAATAATCCACCTCATCATATCTTTTCTGATCAATCAGAAAAATAAGCACAAGCAAGTAACAGTATATCTCAATCTCAGGCAGGGAATACTTAGCAGAAATTTGAGCAGCTGAAGTTGCAGTATCAACATCCATGTCACGATCATCTTCCTGAATAGGTTAACCAAATGTTGTTAACAAAGGAGATTGTCCACCAAAAACTAGAAAGAAGAAAACAAACAGAACGATTTTACCAAAAACACTTTCACATCTTACATTAGCCATTGATAATCAATGTTAAATAAAATGATCAATAAATTAGCATAAATGGCAAGTCTGAAGCAATGGTTAAGTTGTCTCTAGTATAATAGGGACATTTCAACTTCAAGTACTAAAATGGCCTCTCTCTGTAAATATAGGCATGAGTCTAGACGCCTCAACCCCTTTGCATATCCTGCATTGGCAGGAGCACGATGCATAACTGGCTAAATTAAAAATATATATATTCATGTCAACAGTTATAAAATGATAATGACACATCAGATATACCTTCAATAGAATAGAGCATAATTACCATACTCAACAATCCCGTGAAGCTAGTAGATCACAGTGCATTGGAAGTTTTGAATGTTTTAGCACTCTTTCTTTTCCTATGCTCTTTCCTTTCTTACTAAATAAGCATTGGAAGTTTAGGATTATTCTTCTAACCAACAAGTTTTAAAGTGGAGAAGTCGTCCTCTTCGCCAAATGCTCCTAGTTCTAGCTAATATAGCGATTACAAGGATCAATCCCCTACCATGGAGGGCTAAAAGGGAAAAAGAAGTATGATAAACTTGCAATTAGCATTATAAATCACCGAAATGAGCTAGCAATATGGTTAGGCAAGAACTTAGAACCTAATTATTGCAATGCTCGATCACAGAAACATTTAAATTAGTTCTAGAATATAAAATTCAAGTCCCAGACAATCCAATCAACCTGCGATTTACCCTCCAAGTTCCTTCTTCAAAAGAGACATGCATTCGAAAAGACTTCAATAAACCTGATTTACCATACCGCACATAACTTTATGTGGCTCAATTTCTATAGAAGAGAAATAGATTGCAAGTCTCATCATCATCATCATTTAGAATTATTCCAACTATTTGGAATTAGACTTAGGAATTTTCTCATACTCAATTATCTGTGTTTAGTGTTGCAATAGGGTAAAATCTAGATTGCACAAATCTTTAACTAATTTTTCTAACACTTTCATGTTAGCTTTTTTCCACCCATTTTATTGAGTTAGTTTCTAATCTTGTTGCACATGTCCAAATCACCTAAGCCTATTTTCTACTCCCACAATCCATTAGTGCTTAATTGATTCTAAATGTATTATTTAAAGCTAAATATAAACTAATTAAAATTTGATTAGGCTAAATATGAATATTAAGTGTTGAAGTAGGTTAATTATACATTACTTATAAATTACTAAATTAATTAATCTAAAAAATTACAAACATTAATAATTAAAATGCTATCTTATTTTAATTAAAATAATTAAGCGCTATTTTGAACCATTTGATCCTAAAAGGGTAAATCCATCAACCTATTTAAAACTTTTCATTTATTTTCTTTCAACTATGAATCAAAAATGAAAGAAATAGTTTTCTTTTCCCTCTTAGAACTCTTATAAAAAAAGAAAATAAACTTTATACTTTCATTTCTCATTTCTTTCCTCTCAAGCCAAATCCTTTCTTCTCTTCCCTCAACTCCCAATCAAACTATAAATTTGAACTTATAATCAAAGTGTTGAAAGTTCCAAAACCAAGAAGAGATACCCTATAGTCCTTTTTGAATCAAACTGACCCATAAAAAAGAAGAAATTTACAGATTGTGTAAGTCGCAGCAATTTTAAGAATGTAAAATACATAGTTACATTTACAGTTGAGAACTAAGACACAAGATTTTCTTAAAATCTAAGTGAACAAAGAAACTTGTTATGATTTTACTGCTTCAGTCAAGAAACATAAAGTTCACATAAATAATATATCAAAATAACAACAAACACTAAAGAAAACTTGGCCCTCTACTTCTGTTAAAGATCACAAACCAAGTTAACAGTCATCATTAATAAACCATCCCATAAACAAATCCATCTCTCCCCTAAAGTTTGCTCAGCATGAACTACTAATTCTGATAAACATAAAACAATAAAAGATCCATTAAACACATTACCAAGTTAATTCGTCAACCAGCACTCCAGTGCTCCAGAAACTAAAAAATTAAGCACATCCAGAACTTCGTACAGATGCAACAAAACTTACCAAATATTAACTAGTCATACCTTAGGCAAATAGGAGGACAACTTGGAATGAGCTTCTGAGCCAGGGGCGAGGGCGAAGTTAAGGAAAGCCGACAAAGTGGAAGCTTTCAGCTTTCGTCGAAGCATAATCGTCAAGCGCACAGCCCGAACGATCCGCCGCACCTCCTTCGCATAGGCCCCAGTCTCGATAAGAGATGCGATCTCCTTCAGATCTGAAAAACAAACCCCGTGATAATCTAAATCGAAAACAAAAAAAAAACTTTAACCAAGGAAATCAAAGAGAAAACTCACGCTGAAAAGTGGATGGCAAAGAAGCGGAGGATACAGAATTTGATGGCGCCTGCGCCTCTTTCATCTCCACCTCTTGAGTCATTCCGTCCTATCTGTCCGGAATCCAAGGAATTTGAGTTAAGAAGAACAACTATGGATCCAAGAACCGAGATGAAGAACGTGTGAGACGGGATCGACTTGCAAGGGTCTGATGAAAGAAGGAAACTTACTAGGGTTTGGACAATGCTCACTTAGGAATAGGGATTCTTCCGTGAATTGGTCCGTATCTTGTAGAAGTCAATCGTGCTGAAATGGGCCGGACCACCATAAACGCGAAAAATAAGCCGACCGGTTTCTACAACAAGGTGTGGATGAGCGGATGGGGCGGCGGCATCTTTGAACCGAGAAAAAAAAGGGATTATTTTTACCTCGGCAACATAGAATACAATTCATGGAAATAAGAACAAAAATATAAAAAAGGAAGCACGTCGCAACAAACAGAACATCACATATCCCACGAAAACCTCAACAACAGAGCGTATTAGGTATAGCAACCACCGCAACTCAAAGAATCTAGGGTTCACGAAGCGTCGCTGAGAAAAAATTAATCAGGCAAGGAGAATGAACAAAGATGTATATGCTTCACCTCAGCTCACTTGTTCGCCCTCTTCTTCGGCTAGGTTCTTCGTTTCCGCCCAAAAACCTATTACCGAAACTTCTGTCATATATAAACCCGCGCGCCAGAAGCATATCTCCTTCTTTGGCTAGGGTTGAATACAGATTTACCGGAACAGTAGTTTTTTTTAAGGTTGTCTGTATTTGAAAGAAAAAAATAAAAGAAACGAAAAAAAATTTTTATAGTTGTTTGGTTGAGAAATTTTACAATTCGACTTTGTATTTTTTGTTTGATTGATAAACGTAATATAAAGAATCAAGATTGACATCTGAATGGCAGATTACCCGGCGACCCAAATGCTGGCTACCACACCGACATGCGGGTGGCTGATACCCTAAGTCCTACGACCGACAGATCTGGCAACCAATGACATACGCATAAGCGAGCATAATGATGGCAATGTGGGCATGAGCCACGCATGGCTGGGCGAAGCGGCAAGAGGCAGGGCGCATATGGCCGCACGAATGACAAAGGAGGCCAGATGGGCTACGGTGATCTGGCATGACTACGGGGCCACGTATGAGTGGCTACGACAGCGGCACGGCGGCATGCCACAGCCGTCGATCACTTATATTAAATTATAGATGGAATTCGTGATTCGCTATTAAATACACGAATGACATTTGTATTTGAAATACTGAAATTTTACTTTACTTTGAACCAAACGCTTAAAACAAAAACATCGCTATAAATACTCTTGCGCCGGTTGATTTGAATCATTAAAGAAATGAAAAAGTGAATAAATCTGACTTTCTGTTGTTTGGTTATGTAAAAGTAAATACATGTAAACTATATTTTCTGTTTGGTTGAGATATGTAAAATAAAGAAATCGCGTATTTAAATATTTGGTTGGATGAATGTAAAATAAATATTTCAGATTCGAATACCTTATTATATGTAAATTAATTATAAAATTTATTCACTAATTAAAGTATTCAATTAAAAAATAAATATTATCAAATAAAATATAGATAAATTATAAATAAAATTTTTTTCTTGACTAAAAAATAAATAAAATCAAATACAAATAAAATTTATTTCGAATATTTAATTATTAGTAATTAATTTACAAATTTTCTAAAATATTAAAATAAAATCAAATACAAATAAAATTTATTTCTAATATTTAATTATTAGTAATTAATTTATAAATTTTTTAAGATATTAATTATTAATATTATAAATAAATAAAATTTAAATATTATTATTTTATATTAACATAATGACCCAAATTTAATATATATATATATATATATATATATATATATATATATATATATATATATATATATATATATATATATATATATTTTATTATTATATTAAATATTAATTAATTAATAAAAATTTTTATTAAATAAATTATTCATCAAGATTTAATATTTATTTATTAAATAATTTTTCTTTAATAAATAATTTTTTTTAATAAATAATTTATGCTTTAATTATTTTTTTATTAAATAAAGAAAAATTTAATAGTTATTTTATTTTTTTTTATTTATCTTAAATTATTTATCATCAATTTGAATAAATTAAAAACTAAAATAAAAAAATAAAAAAAAAATTTCCCAGCCTCCGCTCCGCCCTCCCCAAAAAGAAAAAAAGAATTTAAAAAGAAAAATAAATTAAAAAAGAAAAAAAAAATTTTCCCAGCCTCCGCTCCGCGCTCCCAAAAAAGAAAAAAAAAAAAAAATTCCCGCTCCGCGCTCCGCTGTTCCGCGGTGTAAACGAAATACGCTCGTTTTCGTTTATACGGAAAATAGGCTAAACAGGAAAAATGGAATACCGTAAAATTTTACACGGAAATTATATTATCGCGTACTAAACACGAAAAAAGAAGAAATGCACGTATTTGAATTACTTTACACCATAATTACTCGAAACCAAACAGCCCCTTAATAATAGTGAAAACATACAACCGTAAAAAAAATTCCTTTTAAGGGTTCTTTTTATTATAAATAAATAAAGTTATTATTATTAGTGGTGGAGACCTCTCCGCTCCCTGCGTTTGAGCTCCAACGCATGAGCTTCATTTTTAAATTGCGAATTTATTTGCTTAATTTTTTTAAAAAAATTATATGTAAATCGTCTAAAAAAAGTTATTACTGATTTATTATGATCAAATATGTTATTAATAATAACTTATTATATATAGGACACCTGATATGAATTAGATTAGCAGTGTCGTGTCGTATTTGTGTCCCCGTATTCATATCTATGCATCATAAGTTATTATATATAGGATACGAATTAGATTAGAGTGGACTTAAGAATTAATGAATTTATTTTAAAATTAATATAATAAAAGTTATATATATTTAATTTCAAAATAAAATTAATAATTTAAGCTTATTTTTATATAATTAGTATAAAAAAATCTTATCTATATAAATATAATTTAAACTTTTGACTTTTATATATCTCATAATATATGCAATTAAATAAATTTATCTATTAGGTTTTTATTTGAATAAATATAATAAAAATCATAAATTTAATATAATAGGTGCTCAATTTTATGATTTTGATAAAAAAAAAGATATATTTAGAACGTTGTATTTATTTATAAAATTAGTTTTCAAGAAAATTGTAATAATAATATGTTGATAACTATATTAATAATAATAATAATAATATTATTATTATTGCGTGCTAGAAAATCAGCTGTGGTAGAGTGAAAGTTTACATCTTAGACTTTTTATAAAATCCAGCACATACATAGGTATTTAAGAAGTGAACAAGAAACTCAGAAATTTTACGTAAAAAATCTAAAAGAGGAAAAATCACTAGCAGAAAAAATCTTACACTATGTATCTGTTTTAGAGTGCAAAATTTTCTCGATAACGGGATTACAGAATTATATATGATAAGGAAACAACAACTATGTAGTCACGTTCAAGTGGTAACAATTTCTAGTGGTAGCAGATGATGGTGAACAGCGAGGGACATCGATTGACGATGAAGATCGTCATGATGGAGACCGACAGAGACTGACGACGGCGAGATCGGCGCATACGGCATGGTGGTTGACGACCGGGGTGGCACGATCAGACTTGGAGGATCATCGTTTTGAGAGCTCTCCTCTCTCTTGTTTGGTCCCTTCATGAGGAATGATAATTATTTATAAATGGAGCGACGCTTCAGAATACATGCAAAATCAACCACTCCACTTCATCTGGACGGCCGAAAGATTCCTTTGATCATTTGATGTATTTTAAGTATTTGAATGCTCGAATGAAGTGAATGAGATATTGGGCTTGTTAGATCCGCTCTTCAAGACGCCGACTATAAACACTTCATGTTTAAGAGTCGATTGATAATAAGCGCTTAATCTCTAGTACTTGATTCGAATCATTCTTGATATCAAGATTCATGCTTCAACTAGTGGAATCTTCAGGGTCATGTTAGTTGCCCCCATATTTTTGGATGACATTATCTCAATCATCCAAAAATATTTATGTCATATACTTGAAAATAGCAAATTCTTCAATGAAATTTGTGGGTCCATTAACCATATATTTTGAGAGAGCAGATCTTCATGTGAGTACAAGATTATGATCATGTGCAGTGCACGGATGTGAGTATCGTGACGCAAGATTTCGAGATTATGGACCCATCCGGCACTTATAGGTGCATAGCCACAGCCGGAGTGAAGACGCCATGCTGCCACAGAAGAAGGCTGGGGCCAGAGTGTGGAGGGATGGCGACGGCTCACGGCGAAGGCCACGGCTCACGGCGAAGGCTGGGCTCACGGGCGAAGGCTACGGCCATGGGCAGGCTAAAGCGAAGCGTGTGAGCACGACCACAGACGCTGAGCACGCAGATGGTCATACAGGGCGCTGCCATGGGCGCCAGGGCGAACCGGCTCGATGAGGGTATTTTCATCCGTTTTCTACGATTTTAAGCCATTTTTCTTAGATTTTTGACCTTTTTGCCCCTATATGGGGTCTACAAAAATCCCCTAGGGCCAAGGAAGATGACACCTTCTCTTCTTCTTGAGAGAAGATCGTTTAGAGGCTATCAAGACCCGTAGTTCATACGGTAAGGCTCTAGTTTTCCCTCGAAAGAGGTGTCAACTCCTGACCGACGGGTTGGATCAAGATCCGCGGTACATACGCCGCTACGCTTTTCCTTAGAAAGTAGGTCAATCGTTTGTCGATCGACCGGGTTTGGAGGCGATCAAGGCCCATAGTTCATACGGCGAGGCTCCGGTTCTCCCTCGAAAGAGGCGTTAAGTGCCATTATCGGACCGACCGGGTTTGGAGCGATCGCGCCCGCAATAACGCCAGACGGGTTAGTGATGCCGACGATGGTGGTCAGGCCGTGGTCATGGCGACCGACGACGGACCGGCGATAGAATGGCCGCGCGACCGGCGATAGGATGACGGCGGCGGTCACCGACAGAAGGCCGACGGTGGTGGTACCGAGGTGGTCGAAGAAGAATAGCGATAGTGACGGTACATTGACGCTGAGATCGGGATGACCGGCGACGATGAGGATTTTTGACCTATTTGAGATTGTTTGTTAGAGTGTGACTCGATGACGTTAACCTGTATGGAAGAGGTTGAATTGAATCTGCTGAGAATTTTTGACCTATCCGAGGTTATTTATCAAAGTGTGACTCGATAACGTTAACTTGTATGAAAGAGGTCGAATTGAATCCGCTGAGGATTTTTGACCTATCAGAGGTTGTTTCTCAGATTGTGACTCGATGGTGTTAACCTGAATGGAAGAGATCGAATTGAATCCGTTGAGGATTTTTGACCTATTCGAGGTTGTTTGTCAGAGTGTTACCCGATGACGTTAACCTGTATGTAAGAGGTCACGAGATGTCCACCAAGGACCTTTTGACCTATCATAGGTATCAGCCAAAGTATTACTTGAATTCTTACCTATATGGAAGAGGTCCGATCAAGTTCACTTGGGATTGATCATGCCCGATTGAGATACAACATGAGTTGTATATTTCTCAAGTGGGAGGATTAAATGAATAAGAAATAAGCTTGTAAAAAAAATTCATAAACTCATTACTTTGATAATGTTGGTGATACAATATTATCACAAGATAACTTAATAAAAGGGATGAGATACATTTTCAAAGAAAGTTAACAAAAGACAAGAGACAGAGAGGAAAAGATAAACGAGATAAATTAAAGACTACAATATTTATACACCAAAGATTACATATAACACTTTTCAAAGACCCTCCATGTTCCAAGTTTTAGGGATGATTTTTTCCTCTGGATCTTTGGTCATAGCTTGACGGTTGGTCATTTGATAACGAAGTGGGGAGCAGGTCTTTTACAGGCAAAACCCTCTGAGGTACTTTTTTATCTTGAAGATTAAAATTCTCGATGTTGAAGGTCACCGAAGGGGGTGGTTGAGCTTGTTTTAGGTAACATGATTGTGGTATTTGTTGATTTCTACAGACCACTCCAACCCCAATGGGAGTTTGAAATTTCATCTTAAGATGAGGTACCGAAGTGACAGCACCGAAGATTGATTGGAGAGGTCTTCCAAAGATAGCGTTGTATGATGAATTTGACTTAACCATTATGATTTGAACTGAGTGAATGACTCATTGAGGAAATTCTCTGAGAACAACGGGAAGGGTGATCGTCCCCTCCACTTGTAGAGGGCGATTATCAAACCCATATAACGGTCCTGCAGCAGGTTGAAGTTTTTCCTTAACCATGCCCATGCTAAGAAATGTGGAGTAAAATAAAACATCAATGGAACTCCCATTATCAATTAAAATTCTCTTAACAACATAACAGGGATCACCAATCCCCGCACTGATGACAAGAGGATCTTGATGCGGAACTTGGTCTCCTTCCAAGTCTGAGTTATTAAAAGTGATAGGATGATTAATACAATATTTTTTAAACTCCGGCTCTTCAAAGGCGGCGATGAAGACTTGATTAGATAGTAGTGACCCACTTGCAATTGTTTCAATTTCTCCAATTATTTGGTGACTATTATGTTATTTCTGTGATGATTATCCCGGTTGTCCCCTAGTTGGAGCTATGTTTGTTTGAGTTGGTTGATTTTGCACAAATTGACGCAGATATCCCTGTTGAATAAGCCTCTCAATCTCTTCTTTAAGTTGTTTACACGCCTCTGTAGTATGTCCACGACTTCGATAGAAGTAACAATATTGCTCTTGATTTCCTGAAGTTGGTTTCAGTATATGTGACCACTTAATGATCTCTTCATCCCGAATAGCCATCAAGAAGTTAACACGAGATATGTTCAGTGGTGTATTCCAGTCATTGATGTGAGGGCCGTGGAGGGAGATCACGACTGCCTTGTTGCTTCTTCTGATGAGATTGTTGATCTATGTTTCCTTGAGCACTCTTGCATTTTCCTGTGGATTGTTCAAATTATTTTCAGTGGGCATTAATAGCTTCATCTACAGAAATTTGTGCTTCCACACGATGAACTAAGTCGGCATATGAGCGGACCGTGTCTATATTAGTGGAGTAAAAGGCCACAGGCAGCCCTCCAAGGAAAACTCCTCTTAATAATTCAGGGTCTACTCCATGTATTTGGCGAGCTTCTAAGGAGAACCTCTTGAACTATTCCTTAAGTGATTCACCCTCATTTTGACGAATACCGGAGAGATGGGAGGAATCTTTAATGATCCTCTGGTTTGCAATGAACTGTTCTACGAAAATCTTGCCGAGTTCGTCAAAGGTATGGATGGATCCCCTTGGAAGGGAGTAGAACTAAGTGCGAGCTTGCCCCTTAAGGGTAGTGGTAAAGACTTGACAAAGTAGTGTGTCAGGAGCTCGTTGGATATGCATGATGGTCATGTAATGACCGATGTGTTCATATGGGTCAGTTGCCCCATCATAGGAACCAATGCTCGGAAGCTCGAAACTTACGGGAATAAGATGTTGAAGAATAACTTCAGCTAAAGGTGAAGACTCCTCATAGCCGCGGTGAGGGAGAGGATGATTTCTATCTTGAAGGTAAAATTTATCTTGCATTAAGCGTCGTAATTCTGCACGTATAACAAGACGAGAATGTGTCAAGCTACCATCAATAATTGGTGGATTAACAGTCGGTTGAGCTGCACGTGATGGACGAGTAGAACTAGCAGTGTCAAGGAGATCAGTATCACGGTCTCTACGCGGAGGAACTTCAATGTCAAGGAGCTTAACATTTTGACCTCCCATGGCTAGCGATCGATCTTGGGGGAGATGCGTTTGCCACGGTAGTGTCTGTTGTGTTCCTCGCAAAAGTCGGATCATCTCATTTTGAGACTCTTCCATTCGGCGAACATGATCTTCTAAAGAGATTCTTGTCACTCCTTCACCGACAGGGTCACGTCTATCAGGGGGGAGTGAGGCAGAAGCTTGGCGTCCTTGGTTCAAGGATTGGTTTTGAGAGTGACAGGAGTTGGAGCGGAAGGCTCCGTGGTGACGAGTATTGCGCCTATTGGCCATAATGCGGATGTTCACAAAAATTGTGATTGAGGGGTTCTTTTTCTACAGTCGGCGCCAAACTGTTGCATGCTAGAAAATAAATTGTGGTAGAGTGAAAGTTTATTCCTTAACCTTGTTATAAAATCCAGCACACACACAGGTATTTAAAGAGTGAATAAGAAAACTCTAGAAATTTTTACGTGAAAAAATCTCGAAAAGAGGGAAAAAACTACGGGGCCTAGCCTAGCATAAATCTTCCACTATGTATATGTTTCAGAGTACAAAATTTTCCCGATAACGGTATTATAGAATTGTATATGAGAAGAGAACAACAACTATGTAATCACGTTCAGGTGGTAACAGTTGCTAGTGGTAGCAGATGATGGTGAACAACGAGGGACATCGACTGGCGATGAAAGTCATCATGATGGAGACCGATAGAGACTGACGATGACGAGGATCAGCGGCGGCGGCGGCCGTCGGCGGTGGTTGACGACCGTCGAGTGGTGGCACGATTGTGCTTGGAGGATCATTAAGCTTTAGAGCTCTCTCCTCTCTCTTGCTTCGGGTCCCTTCATATGAGGAATGTTGGGCTATTTAGAGAATGGAGGAGTAGCGTCTCTGTAAATACATGCAAAATTCGAATCACTCAACTTCATTGGACGGCTCTGAATGATTCCTTTGATCATTTGATGTATGTTAAATATTTGAATGCTCAAATGAAGTCGGAATTATGAGATCTTGGGCTTGTTAGATTCGGCTCTTTAAGACACTCGATTTGACTATAAACACTCCATATTTAAGAGTCGATTGATAATAAGCGCTTGATCTCGGTTATTCTTGATTCAGAATCACATTGCTTTCGACATCAAGATTCGTGCTTCGACTAGTGAAATTTTTATGGTCATATCAATTATTATTATTATTATTATTATTATTATTATTGTTGTTGTTGTTGTTGTTGTTGTTATTGTTGTTGTTATTATTTTTATTATTTTTATTATTATTGTTGTTGTTGTTGTTATCAAATCTATTTATGTTGTGTGTAACATAATTTTCTCATACTTTACTATACATATAACTAGCTACTTAGGACTAGATTAATTAAGGAGCTTATTAACAAAGCATAAATAAAATATTAGTTCATTTGGTTGTGTTTAGAGTCAATTTGAGTTCCCTACGTTAGTCCTTCATTCCCACTCTACCTCTATTTTAATGCAATTACAATAAAATTTGTAGTTTTAATGATCATTACTTTCAACATACACTTAAATGGGAAGGAAGCAGTCACTATCTATTATCAATGCTAGGATAAATTGATATAATTATAACTAATTGGGCATTATTTATTAACTCTAAATAATATCTTGAATTTTAGTCATCTTTGATCCTACACTACTTTGGTACCTCTTTGATAGCAATCATAATAAGGCCAACATTCGTAATTTTTTGTTTGCATCCTAGCATTTTGACTAAGCAACTAGTTTCAGAGGTGACCTCCCCAATAACATTTGATAGTTTCCTTGAAAAATATCATATCCTTACAAATTGCTTCTTACTCAATCTACTGATACTATTACAAACAACATATTATTTTGTCTTCAATCCTCTTCATCAAGATAGTTTTAGTTGGTTTTCAAGCTAAAATTATTTATATCTTCATGGAAGTCACCCCATCAGCTCCAGTCAATAACTTTTTAATGATCAATTGCTCCTTCATTATGTACTTGATCATTAAAATGCTTGTTTGCTCTTCAATTGACATATTCGACTAACAGTTTTCTTCACTAGCAAGTATTCTTGTTTTCCTCGCTATCTCATGGCTGACATCTTACCTATCATCTTTATACTTCTAACCTATTAAAAACTTAAGACAACAGTTGACTTTACCAACGTATTGTGTGTACATCCAAACAACTCTCATCCAATTATCAAAATCATGCATAGGGCATCTCACCATTCATTAATTATTTAATTATATCTCAATCCTCTCAAAACTAACTAGTAACAACACATATGTATAGTAAATAATCATTCACCACTAAAGAACAAAGGTAGATCACATGTCTGTTTTAGAGGATCCTCAACTAGCCAATCAAAAGCTCACATTCTTCCTATAAAAGCTTATCGCTCAAGACTACACAAAGAACTATATAATGATGAGATTAGAGTCATCTAAAGAAGTGCCACCCACTCTTCTTCCCCTTTATCTCTTACCCACTAGGCTTGAACTAGTGGGATAAGATAAGAATTATGTATTATTTATTTCCTTTTTAATGAACATTTATTCTATCATTTAATGTGTGTGCCTCATACATAAAGATATATTGATGCATATATGTCACTTTTATTTTTAGTCACCAACTTCCATTCTTAAAAATAAATAAGCCTTCCTTCTCACTTGCTTGTATGCCAACATTCTCTTCCCTAAGCTTAGAAGCTTCTTAAACATTCAAATCCTATTTGTAAGTGTCATCTTCTCCCTCTTATAGACCAAGTAGCCTTTCAATTTCTATTATTCATGTGTGTCTTTCATGCTTTCCTTAATTTAGATAACTTGGAACAATCATGTTTAACATATTAGCAAGAAATCTCATGCCTCACTCGAGTAAATAATTCATCAAAGATATATATAATGTTAATATATTATATCATTTAATGATATATAGACACATTTTGAAGCTTGCATGAAATGATCACTCTCATATCAACTATTATTTATACTTTATTTATGCATAAAAGTAGCTTTATCCTATTTAATTAGACGTCTATTGCTAGTTGCAAGCTAGAGTCATATTAATACCAACAACTAAATTATCATGTAGAGTAATTTCATTATATTATGATTTGGCATAATTTATGATAAACCTTTCACTTGATAGTTCTAGTCATGAAATTCTAAACCCATTGATCCCCCACAAAGTAATCACTGGCTCGCCATTTATTATGATAAATTAAGCCTATAGCTTCTCTCAGAACAATTTAGCTTGAATTGTTTACATCTTACACTTTTGACCTGCAATCCTTCTTTCCAATTCCCATACCATTAAATCATTGTTAATAAAAAAAATATTTTAAAAAAGTACTAATCATTCAAATATCAATAGGATAATAGACATGAGTTTTTTTTTTTCATTTTCTTATATTAGAGGGAGTATTCTAAGCATGTTTTATTGTAAAAATAATAATAAAGATCCAACCATGAAAGGTCACCCTTTACACTATGAATTAAGTATTATTCAAGTCTATTAAAAAGAATTAAGTGAGGACCTCCACTAGGTTCATATGGTCTAATACAACCCAAAGAGCCTATATCCTTCATTGTATCAACATATAGTCCAATTCCTTATTGCCCTAGCTCTATTTCATAGTAAGGCTAATCATGTAGGCTTTGAAATCCCAACAATGATTCATTATATTCATTAGTACAAGAACATAATTTTTTGAACCAAATTTCAAGCTTAATTCCCCCAAACATTTTATTTTGAGCCTCTCAGAAAAGCCAAATTAAGTTATGCTCTATATAGTTATCCTAAATGAAATCAAGAGCTTTAATGAACTTCCCAAAAATTCTTTGAGTGATTTATCATATTAATTAAACAACCACGAGCCACTCCCATCATTTTGGATCGACCAATACAAGGCATAATCACTCCTAGACTCTTTTTGGGCTTCAATAATGATAAATGACAATCAATTTACAATAAAATTCCAAGAAAAGAGAAGTGCTTTGATTAGTTCTAGATTAAAAAAAAAGGAATTAATATTATTTATATTGAAGTCATTAAGGATATGCATATTAAAGTCATTACTTGCATCCAAACATGAAGAGGATTGATCAGGTATAATCTTATTTTGGTTAAACTATATCAAGGGATCGCTTTAAGCCCTTATATTTTTGCTTTAATCATGGATGATCTTACTAGGCATTTTACATGAGGATGTATGTCGTGTGTGCTTTTTTGCTAATGATATTCTTCTTGTTGATAAGATTAGAGAGGGAGTTCAAAAAAATTTTGAATTAAAGAAATAAACCTTACATCTCAATGTTTTCATTTGAGTAAATCTAAATTGAATACATGAAATATAATTTTAATTATAGAAGATCTAGTGATGGGGTTGTAAAAATAGGAGATCAATTAAGTCATTAAAAAAGTGAAAGTTTTAGATATATCGAGTCTATTGTTAAAAGTGCTGGTAAAATAGAAGGGGATGTTAGCAGTTGAACTTTAGTTGGATGGTTGAAGTGGGGGAATGCATCGATTTTATAGTGTGATTGAAAATACCGCTTAGACTTAAGAAAAAATTTTATATGGTGGTGAGACTTGCAATATTTTATGCAAAATGTTGGTCAGTAAAAAGAAGCATAAAATTAAGTGTTACAAAGATGAGATGCTCAAGTAGATGAATAGCTCTATACTTGGAGACAAAATAAAAAATGAATATATATATGTGAAAAAGTTAAAGTAGTTGTAACAATAAATAAGATTAGAGTTGTCATAGATAATTTAATCACATTAATGTTAATAATCCGATGACCCAATTAGAAGTGTAGATATATTAGATTCAACCTATATTAACAAAAATAGAGGTAGACCTAAAAAGACTTGATTAAAATGTATAAAAATGACTTTATTTTATTATAATTAAATAAAAATATGATACTTAATAAGAAACAATAGTAAAAAATGATTCATATATAACCAACCTCATATAATGGAATAAAAGCCTGTTGTTGCCATTATTGTTATTGGCAATCTAAAGTGCGCTCCTCAATTAATTTGAAAGTATTTAAGCTTTAACAAACATGTTATTGACATTATTGGCACAAAGTGAATGCTAAGAATGATGAATTTGTAAAATAGTTATAAATGGGTACCTACAACACGAACAAAATTTTGTTACAAAGATTGAATCTATAAATACAACTTAGGCAAAATTTTTAAAATAGGCTTAATCATAATCTTAATTAACAATTTAGGCACGAAAAAAATTTATTTAGCAAAATAAACTAATCTTGGTTGAGCGGATGGTATTGCGTGAACGAACCGGCTTTTTTTTTTACTTAAAAAAAAAAAAATTGGGCAATTTTCGTATTTTGGCTTATCGGAGTCATATGATGTCGGAATCGAGCGAACTTGATATCGTTAGAATCGTAACAAAATTTTCTACAACTTTTATGTTGATCAAAATTTAAGATTGTGGCCCGATAAGCAGCATTTTTTGCAAATGCGCGAAAAAACTGTAGCGTCACGAAATTTCAAACAATTTAGTATTTTTGCGTGTATCGGAGTCATACGGTGTCGGATTCTAGCGAACTTAATGTCGTTGAAATCGTAACGAAATTTTTTACAACTTTCATGTTGATTAAAATTTACAATTATGACCCAATACACAACAATTTTTTTATTACAGGTATTTTTTTTTTAATATATATTTTTTCTATTAATTATAGCACAATTATTCTAATTTTTTTTATATTAATTGTTAATATAATTATCTGAGCTTTCTTTCTTCACTGTAAATGCTAATTATAACATGATTAGTTAAAAAATATATTTTAATCTATTTAAAAATGATATTATAATAACATAAATAATTAATCTTTAAGTATTAATAAGATAAATATGTTATGTATAAAAATTCAATAAAATAAGAGACTAAAATATATATAATAGGATGAGAATGTTATGAGATGATGTATGAAAACTACTCCAAAGTGCAAAAATTGCTCTAAAATTTCGGCTCAACACAACAGGTTTTGCACGCATTCACAAAAATTATTGTGTATCGGACCACAATCGTAAATTTCAACAAATATGAAAGTTGTAAAAATTTTGGTTACGATTTCAACGATACCAAATTTGCTAAAATCCGTGTAAATATGATCTGCCAATCTCTAACAGAAATTTATTTGGTCGTAATTTTTTCTTCGCGTTATACTAGCATGTCAGACAATCTTAAATTTCGTAGTGAAAGTTATAAAAAATTTATTCGATTACGATCTAGTTCATCGATTAGGCGTTATATGACTCTGATAAGTGTAAAATACGAAAACTGCCCCAATTTATTTATTATTTTTTATTAAAAAAAAGTAAAAAAAAAAAAAAAGCAAAAGAAAGTAATGTGGAAATTGAAAAACAAATAAAAAAAACAAGTTAATATTACAGATAAATTATCATACTAATTCCTTCATGAAGCCAAGTAACGTTTTAAAATATGGTTTATTGCTAGCTGTGTCATAATATCATGGTCAGGAAGAAGTATTAAACAGCTCAAACAAGCAGCAATTACGACCACAACAACTAAGATTGGCTTTATGAGATCCATCCTAACCAATTCTGATATATCCTGCTCATTTTTTTCGGATATATTCATAAATAATCCATATAAAAAAGGATACAAATTACAGATCAACATTTTTAAAACTTATCAAATAATCCAATAAAAGCAAAATTGCTTACAATACAAAATCGTCATCCTATAAGTTTCTTCTGATGTTTTTTCTATTACAGCCTTATTGCAAAGGAAGCTGGGAATTCTCACATTCCTAGAAAAAACAACACAAAGCCCAGATGAATCATTCTTATGCTTCACAATGAAGCAAAAGAATAAAATAAAATAAAACTAATAGTTCACAATTAACACCTGTAAATATGAATATAAAGCTTCTTAAATTATATCTATAACTATAGTTCTAACTTCTGTAACAGTTCTGCTCCAAGGAGTTCGGCAAAACTCTACCCACCCATGGTTTTTTCCTATCACCACCCTGCACGGCCAGAGTTCTGAAACTCACGACCGTTAGACTATTTGAAAACCACCAGATGACACAGATGAGTTAACTTTTATCGACGACACGGCCATCGCCGGAAGATGTCTTTTTTGAAGAGGTGAAAATTCCAAACCTTGGTGAAGGAGGGCTTTCATTACTAGATTTACTGGAATCGGTTCTATCTCTAAGTTTTATCTGATCATCAGATGAAATGGTTTTGGGAGTACTAAAGATTCCATAATTTGATGTTGGAGAATTAGATCTGCTCACTCTATCCCTTGATAGTGTTTCTCTCATGTTCCTTTCATCAACAGGTGAAGAAGATTTTTTGGAGCTGAAGATTCCATACCTTTGTTGAGGGGCATTAGGTGCATTTGGATTACCCATAGTTGCACCTCCGGCCTTGCTTCTGTCATTAGAACCGGAGGAGTTTTGCGAGGCGCTGAAAACTCCGTGACGAGCAGACGAATTGGGATGAAAATTATGCGCTGGTTGATCATTAGGATTGGATTGAATATGACCGTCAGTTTCACGTCGGTTATTTTGTTCTGGAAACCTCTGTTTATTTCTAATTGCTGGATTTTGAGGAAAGGATGGACCTCGGTTTGTTGGTTTGATCTGATGGATTGTTGAATTACTTGATTTGCTGTATCGGTTAGGCTCAGTGGCATATGGCTCTGGCTGTGAGGGATGAAAACCAGCAATCTTTCTTCCACTTGATTTGTTAATATTCTCTTCTGAAGTCGATATAATTCCACTTGAAGTGGTATGCTTAGTATTTAAAGTAATATCAGTCTTGACTTCATCAGTTGCGTTGAAACCTGACCAATCTGTAACTGATCCAACACTCTGGCTGATGACCTTCTGGGGTGAATCGGGATGCGAACCAGAAAGATTTTGGGTATTTGTTTTGACTTGTTTATCAATTTCAATTTCAGAATCAGATTCAACAGCCTCCCATTCTTCTTCAGACTGGGAAGCATCCTCATCTTTACTGGCACTGTTGTTATCTGCTGCAGCATTAGAGCGAGTACTTAAAACACTGCTAACAGTTTCCATAGCTTTGCTGACCTTCTTTCCTTTCTTAGATGCATACTTAATGTGTTTTACAATTACATAGGCATTTTTTGAATCCAGATGTGGGCCACTTTCAATAACAGATATATCTTCTATCTGCAAAATTGAATTCCTTAAGCATGCTAGTAATTGAAGTAGCACCTAAAGCCTCTTAAGAAAAATGCGGACCTACCACTAGTAGAAATAGTATAATCCAGATAATTATGGCTGATTAAATTATAAAATACAAAAATATTGAGAATAATGCTTTACCAGTGATAAAAGATTCAATAGCAGGCCACCCAGATCTCCATCATCTTTACCTGTGGGCATGGCAGTACACTTACATGAAGAAAACAAGTTAGCTAATGAATCAGAGTCGCATTACAAGTGAGAAAAAAGACTTAAAAAAGCATAAGGAGCACATATAACCATCAGAGAATGAATGAATGGATGTAAACAACATTTTAATGGCACAAAAATGTGGCATGTATATTAAGAACAGTTATGACAAAGGAATTCAAGCAATTATATTCATAATCTGTTCCTTCTGACAGGCAAAAAAAAAAAAAAAAAAAAAAACGGAATTCTCAACCATCCTTTGATACAAGAAATCAGCAGTAGACGATCATGGAGGATGCATGCTAATTTATTGCTTAAGGTAGAACCACATGACAAAGTAGATTATAAACTAAGGGCCTTTATGAGATCACTTTTGTTGTTTTATTTTAGTTTTTAAAAAACATAATTGTTTAGTGATTATTTTGTATTTTAAAAAAAATAAATCAAGTTATTTTTAAAATATTTAAAATAACTTTGAAATATTTTTAATAATTTTAAAAACAACAATCACAAGCCACCGCTACCCTCTAACGTTGTCATTATCTCGCCGGCAACTGCCAATACTACCATATAAATCAACTTATTCAAAATTCAATAAAAACAAAACATAATATATTTCTAAATGCCAAACATGTTTTATTTCATATCAAACGTAAATAAAAAAAAAAACAAAAGTCATCTCAAATGGCCCTAAATTTCCTTGCATATTGACAAGACATGAACTTATATAAAAAAGTTGCCTTATGTTGAAATAGAAAACTAGAAAGAAAATATTCCAGTTTTGCATTCAATTTAATAAGATTTGGAGACCACTGAATTTGTAAATTCCCTTGAATAACATGCAAGCCTTCAATTTTTTGAAATTATTTTGTGGAATTCAGTGAGATATAGGTTAAAATGGATAAAAAGTTATAACAATGAGAAAATCAATTACAAAGTGTATTCCAACAAAGATTGAATACATAATATATAACTTTGATAAATGTTATAATAATAAGTTTGAAAGATAAGATGGCACTTACATGTGAGATTCAAGCATCAATGTAGATCTATTATATATGATAATGAGAATATAGATGAATATATAATAATAATTATTAATCAAGATGCTAAAAGAAAAACAAATACCTATGTGAGATAGAATCAAGTATCAATGTAGATCTATTATGTAAAATAATGGAATACATATGAGTTATTGCTAAAAAAAGCCAACACTGCCAATACCTTCCATGTGAGCCCCCTCGATGTGTAAATGAGAGATCTCACAAGTAGTTTTTCTTGAGGTAGATTAGGTTTGTCTTAACTAGACTTCTCATGCTATTCAAACCAGCGTTTGTTCAAATCTATAATCAATACTTCCTATGAAAACAAGACATCATAATTAATTATTCATCTTGCCTGCGAGAGAGGATTCTCAATTAAGGTAGTTTAGATTTAGATTTTAATTTTAAGATTGATAAAAAATGAAATGAAAATCTGAAATGATCTTTGTGGGTGGTGGATGAAGGTGAACTTGATTAGCATTCATGATTCTAATATCCAAAGTATACCAATAAACTTAGTCCACTAACATCATAGGGATATAAAGTTGCAAGATCTAGAAAATCTAATTAGCAACAATATTTGCCTTTCAAAGTCGCCATCAACTCATTTGTTGTTAAAGGGCTAACCATACCAGCTTCACTGAATAGTTCAAAGGCACACAAAAAGGTCACTTGTTGTTCAAAGATATTATGCATAGCCAAGCTTAAAGGCATGGTGTGACCATAAGTTATTCATGAATTTTAGCTTGAATCAAAGAAGCATGCTTAAGACGCATGACAATTTTTTGTTTTGTTTGGTTAAATTTAAGGGTTATTTGGTTGCAAGTATTCCTAGTGTACTACTAAAAAAAAAAAAAAGGTTTTGGTATTTGTCTAAAAAAGAACAAATGCATAGCATGTGTAAAGCATAGTCTCATGTGACCACCACCATTATTTCAGCTGGCCACTGTTTTTTCCATCATTGTCAATTGTCTCAGCCATCACTGACGACCAGCGATCGCCACTAATCAACCCACCAACACCGACCATCAAAGCCACAAACGACCATTATTGCCACCCATCATTGTTGCAAGTATTTGAAATACTTTGCTAACAACTAAATATAAAAAAAGTAAACCCATAATTTTTTTACAAATAAGTAAACTAGAAAGTATTATAAATACATGATTTTACTTGTATTTAAACTACTTCAAAATTCAAATACTTACAATTAAATAATGCTTTTTGTGAATTTGATTTTCAAAGAAAAGGATATTAACAATGAGAGCTAGCTCGAGTTTAAGTTTAGGTTGGGGCATACATCTATTAAGTCCCTATGAGGCCTGAAATCTTGGGTCTCATTGATTCAAGGGGCCTTGTTGATTTTATATCAGTCATATTAATTGGATTTGGGTAAACATCAATTAGAAGGCTTATATCTGATTTCATAAATTTGTTGGCTTTACACTGAGAATGAAGAAAGCTCAGTAATAGGTCTTATGGCATTACCCTAAAGAAAAAATGACCTAGATAGATCAATTATTTTATTTTAGTTCTCAATGTAGCACATCTTAACATACATATTAAGATGATAACTCATCAGGATCTTGGATCAACTATAAGATGATAAGATCAAACTAGATTCATTGTCCTATTTTCCTGGTCATTTGAGTCAACATTATGTAATTGAATTGAAGTCCTAGGGCATTATGATAATTTGGTTCTTGAGAGGGTAATTTGATGATTTTTTATCATCAAAAGAGTACTATAATCCTTTTCAGTCACCCCAAGGATCTAATGAACCCTTTAGTAGAGCTATGATTATGTAGAATTCATGCATATACTAGCAGACATTTTGATGTATCATCATATTCACCAATTTGCCAATATTATAACTAATATTTGTGCATCAATATGGACACTAAGTATATCCATGATATATGTCTGCCCCTAAATCATCTTTTGACATGTATTTTGGGCAAAGCTCGAGAAATTGGGGCATTGTACGAACTCTTTTTGACTTTATGTTCCTTAGTATATGGTGAATATATTATAGTTAAAATGTATGGAATTAATATAAATTTCAAAGGTTATTTATTTATCTCATTTAGGAGCTGTTTGGATTGATGAATTTTGAGTGTAAAGTAAATGCAAGGGATTTAAATTTTTTGTGTTTCATATGGAGCAAAGTAAAATTCCAAAGTAATGCGATGTATTTAAAATACATTGAAAAGTCAATTTTGGTGTATTTAAAATTCACCCGATTTGGGCGAATTCTAAATATATTGGTCAATGTAAAGTCGCAACTACCCACCGCTCCCCGACGGCCGCAGCATCTTTGCCACGCACCACCGCCACAACCCAAAACTACTTTACATTTATTCTACCAAATAGAAAATAAATTCATGTATTTGTAGAATTTTCAACCAAACAACCTAAAGTAATCCAATACATTATATTCACTTTAAACTGCATTCTTTTTTCAGGCTCAAAATAAAGCAAATTTACTAAGGGGTTATTTGTTTTGAATAGATTGAGATATAAAGTAAATACAAGGATTTCAGCTTTTTTTTCGTTTGGCACGATGCAAAGTAAAATTTCAAAGTGATGTAATATATTTAGAATTAACTAAAAAGTTATATTTTGGTGTACTTGGAATTCGCCCAAATCTGGGGAAATTCAAATACACTGGCTAATATAAAGTTTTGCAGCCGCCCGTCGCCGCCCACAACCTCCAAAATACATTACATTACATTTATTTTACCAAACAGAAAAAAATAAACTCATGTATTTGTAGAGTTTTCAACCAAACAACCTAAAGTAATCCAAATACACTGCATTCCTTTTTCATGCAAAAAAACAACCCCTATGAGAAAAGCTAAAGTTGAATATAAGTTGGAAATATAGCCTAATCAAAGCATTTGTATAAATTTTTTATTTACAACAATAAGCTATTCTATAAAGGGATAAGGCTAATGATGTAATGGATTTCATTCCATGCAACACTCAATAATATTGAATGGGAAGTGAGTGATCATACTGTCGGTCCCAATCTGATAATACATAACACACTGTTTTATTTTTAACATAGGCTACACAAATGAAAACTGAACAGACACTCAATCATGTTCATAAAACATAATTAAGGATAAAGTTTTCAGATTTTCCACAATTTACATGAATATTATTAGTCGGTATCAGTAATCCTGGATGGAGTCATACTGTTAAAACCGCATCAACAAATACATAATACACTCGATAACCTCCAAAGATAGATGTATGGTTTATAAGTCGCATCAGTTATATAACTTCTTATAAGTGCCAATAAGCACCAGGCAGGGAGAAGAAACCCTCCTCAATTACAGCCCCTCTACTGTCCTTTTCATTCACTTATCTTTTTTATCATATGTGTATTTGAAGCAAAGGTGAAAGATCATAGGGACTGTTCAAAATTTAATAAAAGAAGGAAATAGAAGCACATATGACAGATCATGTTTCATAATCTCAACTATGATAGAAACTGATATGAAGCTTCTGAAAGAGCCAAAACAAAGTATGAAAAGCAAGTAAAAAATGTTTGTCTACTAAAGAAAGAAGGATATAACCCCTACCTTCACCCGATAACCACGCTCCATCAACCTCTTAACTGATTCTGCTTTAATTTTCAGGTCCTTTAATTCCTGGAAGAGACATATGCTGATTGTTAAGTCAGTAGTTAGCCAAAAGTTATATAGGTATTTCTTAACAACTTAAATCACACTTTACATTTTATAGAACTGTATTAAGACAACAATAAATAACATTTTAAACAAGTGTTGAAAGCATAGTATATACCGATTTGAAATAAAATGGTCAGTATAAAATTGCATAGTCTACTGTGTAAGATTTCGAATAAAAAAGGCCTCCAACATTGATCAAGATTTTGCAGAAAGACAGTAGTGCACTTCAATTTGACAACATAGCAAAAACACACAAAAAAAAAAAACAGTGATATAGGATGGTAAAATAATCATTAGAACCAGACATTGTGATAAAAAGGTCAAATAAAGGATCATTTGGTTGCTTAGAAAACATGGCTTAGGAAATAGTGATTTTGTTGCAGCTAAATTTGAGTATGCAAAAGAAAGCATCACTTTGGAATGATTTTGAAAGCGTTTGAAGAGTTTAAAAAACCTATGTTGATATTCAAATCTAACCAAACGATGGCCTAAACAATTCATCATTTTTTAAAACATTATCTTTAACTGCAAGTAACATGAGCCATAAATTGCAACATAAATCTTGAAAACAAACCTGAAAAAACCAAGCTATATTTCTAATTATGGCTTAGTAATTAATATGTATTACTAAATTGCGAAATCAATATTTTGATCTAACAAAAAGAGAGAAGTTGCTTCTTATTATATTAGATAAAATCATAAAATTTAATCTGTCTTTGTAAACATTTACAATTTAAATTCCTAACATTTGTGAAACAATTCTGATTGTATCAAATAAGAATCAAATTTGAAACTGAACATGACATCAATTCTTCATAATTTGTTACTGTAGATCTATAATCAATAGTAGTTTTGATACCTTGAATAAAATTCATCAAATAAACAATCATGAAGATGAATATATATATATATATATATATTTAAAAGCTCTTTCATTCCTGCCCATATGGTGTTAAGTTCCCATCTTGCTTGTCCAATTAATTTTTTTCGTAACTCACCATTGTCATTCATCATCCCGGTTTGATAATCATGACTAGCCTTTTAGGGTTATGTTAACTTTAACTTTTATGGTTATATTATCATTATCATTTAATAACTAATCGCTAAAAGCTTTAGGATCAATCTTAGCATAATAGACAGACCCTTCAACTTTAACTTTCATATTTATGTCAACATCTACATCAAAATTTTCTATTTTTAATTTTCATAAGCAACATTCATTAAAGATCTTAACTTGTTGATCATAATTATTTCCCTATTTCAAACCAGCATTAACATCCAATGAATTGATTCATCGTTGTGATTTAAATCAACTTCAAGATCACGTGCATGAACTTGGTAGGCTTTAAATTGTCAATTCTTGTTTTACCAAACTAAAATCATTATAGATTTGACCCTTCATATTTAATAATTCAGCAACCTGATTTTGCAAAATTGTTAACTTCAATCCTTTTTATGAGCAGCCAAACTATTGTGATGTTTAGCTCTTCTTCAAAGTGACATGTTAAGACAAATAAAAGTTCTAACACTAATTTGATGCAAAACTTGCTTTCTTTAATACAAATAAGACAATATGTAGTATAAATTCATGCGAAAGAAAATTGAAGATTCAAAGATCACAAGATATCAATTAAGACAATCACGTGCTTTCTTTAAAAATAAATAAATAGTATTAGACTTTAAAATTAAATAATATACAATATTGATATCAACAAAAAATTAGAAACATATAAAATCATCAAGCAACTGAATTTAATTTTGACAAATTAAATTTGTGATGTATCAATTTTTGATCAAATAACAAATAATATTGATGAAATAAGATAAAGAATGCAAATGTCAAAATAAAATAAAATAAAAATCAGCTTTTTTATGTTTCACATAAGTACAAACACATAACTTCCACCAAAGTTAGATAGTTGCAATTTCATTAAACTCAAAGAAATCACACATCCAACTTACACTCAGAACATTAAAACTTAAAAGAGAAATTTTATTCAGGTCATAATTGTAAACTAAATGACTTAAATCAACTATTTATGAATTACTCATAACCTAGGCTAATAGCCATATAATCAATCTCCACTAAACTTTAAACTAATTCTTCATTTAATTTAAAATTTCCAAAACAGTTGATCATTTATTCATTGTAATTTAAAATTTCCAAATCAGCTGAACTATGTTCGTCCTCATCGGATGATTTCCACACCTACCAGATCAAAATACACAGGTACCAGATCAAAATACACAGGCAAACGACACAGGCTCTTCCACAAAAAATCTGCAAGCATGTCAGAATCAGTCAACAAGAACCACAACTTCAAAATCCGCAGCCTTAGTCTCCTTTTTTTCAAACCAATCGATGCCATTTCAAAGCAACCAACACATATGCCATAGAAAACCTCCACCAAACACTTTCGGCTTATGCAAATCGCCTCAAAGCTAAAGCCAAATCATGAACTTCAAAAACAGAGAAATTATCACTTCCAAATTCTAATATTATCTCCTCCAATCATTAAACAAACTTGAAGCTATGAAATAAGATTCAATCTTTCCTAGTCAAAATCACCAGCATACTTTTAAATACAAACAAATTAACAAAATAATAATAAAATACCAAAATTAATATTTGCAGTAAAATTAATTGATGTGAATAATGTGAAGATTTTCATCGAGTATAAGATGAGGTAAACTAATTTTCAATCATATTTTGAATTTGTATTTACCAATGTTTAAATCGCCACAAGCATTTAGAACACAACTTTCAAACCAGCAAATTAAAAATAATAATACAGAAATTGTAACAATTTATAACAATTTGCTTAAGCCTTAAAGTTTATATCAATAAATGGCCCAAGAGTAGTTACCATACAGCTAGAATAAAAAAGAGTGGAACAAAACTACTCACAGTTTTGGCTTTAAAGCGAACCTCTTTGTTCTCTCCATTACGCAATGCAGTTGCAGCCTGCAAAACAAATAGGCATTTGCTAAACATGTATTCCTTATAGATATTTGCAATTGATGATGGAAGCAGCATCATAGTACAGCCAAATGTTTGAAGCACATTACAACCAGGTACGCCTCATAAAACTACCTCTAATGAATGTTATATGCATTTTGTCACATGCGATGTATTTGAATAGTGGACAGTAGGATATGTAAGAATAAAAAATCAAATATGCCAATTGGTGTCTCTGAAAGAGAATATTCAAAAAAATAAATATCAAATATGTCTCAATTGGGGGTAGATATGGCTACAATCTGACCAAATAATCAAGATATAATAAGAAAAGCCTACAATGGCAATACTGGCTTATTTTAGCCCGAGTACATGTACCAATGAAATTAGTTCTAGGCACGGTTATGAGAAAAACTGACTTGATCGACACAACTTGATCTGTACAAGGGATTGCACAAGCATTCCATCCCAAAACAATAAAATAGGCCCAGCCTGACCAACAAGGCCAATTAAACGTGCAGCACAAGTTAGGGTATCCAAGGCAAGACACTAAGGTCTAAAAGGAGCATTACCTATGCCAAAGAGGTCATATCGATGTATGAATCTATGAATTCATCATCACCACCACCATAATGAATTTAGTATTCTCTCAACAATTTGGGGCAATCTTGCTCTTCATTCATTTATGTTGATTCTACATGTGGTGCCAACTATTTGTTTATGCAGGTCAGTTGTCACAGACCCTAGCCAAATTAACTTCAATCCACCAATTTTTTTCTTTGATAAGTTTTGCATTAATTTTACCTCCATGTCTAATTCCAACCCATGCCTCCTTTGACTTCCTCGAAAGATTTTGTTATGAATTCAACTCTCTAAAAGGTGCTTCAACATCTTATTTGGCTTTGCGAGAAAATTAAGTATGAAAACAAAACATAGAATAAAGATAACCTCAAGCAAAAGAAAAATGATTTAAAAAGACAAGTAGCCTAAAGAACGTCAAAAGCATGCAACACAAGAATTCAAAATAAAGTAGATGACAATGCTAATAAATGAAATATCATTATCATTAGCATTTTCTAACAATTTGATGCTGACACTATAAATTGTCATTCTCCATTCATTAATGTTTATTGTTGCAAAAGGCAAAAATTATATTTAGTTCAAATATATTTGCACAACTTATAGACATGCTACTTTAGGTCTACCTCTTTTCTTTTATGATCAACAAATGTGTTGATTTGAAAAAAGAGGACCTCAAACAAATATTTAACCAAGGGCCTATCCTTTACTTGGTTCACATGAGAAGGAATAGTTGAATTAATCATAAATTATATTTAACAGAAAAAAAATAAATTGAACACAAGACCAGAAAGCTCATCCAATTTTCAAAAAATAACTGTGACCCCTTTTTATTTTCCAGTCAATTTAGCTTGGATCACAAATAATGATAAAGAGGGTAAGAATACAACTTACCTTGCTCTTTGCACGCTCCTTTTCCTTCACATCTTGTTTATACTTCTCCCTACAGTAGTCCATAAGCTTGCAAACAGCTGGCTTGAAAACAGGTGAGTGTGCTCCACCTTCAAGCTTTACTTTTCTTTGAACCTAAACCATTTATAATCAAGAGTTAAAAATGCTGTAAATGGAGATCTGGTAGTGGTAGTCTAGGGTGAGCGGGAGTGCAAGTGAACACGTGAGCACATGCGTGTGCATAAAGAACAAACATTTGAGTACTAGGAAACAAGGGATTTCAAATAACTGCTGAAAGAGCTACAATAAGAAGATTGGCAAAACAAAAGATAACAAAAACACAAAAAAAAAAGGCTGTACCTAAATCAATCATAAAGGAAAGAATAGCTGTAATAAAAAATCAACATAAATGCACTCTAGATCACACTGGTATGAAAAATAATAATAATCAGTAAGTGAAGTGCAGGAAGACCACTCTCCTTACTAAGAGAGGGTGTATGCTTCTCCACCTAGACAATCAGACGACGCTTTCACTCTACATAACCTATCCAGCAAAACTAAAGTGCTTAGCTTAGCTTCACTTTTAAATCATGCAGTGTCATGAATATTTTATGTGAATCTTGTGAAGCTTTCAGATGATCCTCCTTTGAGGGACATTACAAACATATAAGGATAATTAAAATAACATGTCAGACTCAGGTTACTGCCCAACAAAAAAATAAAGTAATATTGTGCCAGAAAAGAATCATGAGCAACAAATCAGCATTGCCAAAATTTCTAAAAACAAAATGAAGCAAAACATGTTCAAAAAAATTAGACCACCTACGATAAAATTTGGAGACTAAACAAGGCAAATAATACACTGACATGAATCCTCAGAGCTACATAAAAAAATTCTCACATCAATTGATCACTACTTAAGCTTTCTGATAGAACAGTTCCATTACTGCAATCAACAGTAGAAGAACAATTAAACTTCCAATAACTTCAAGCAAGCAGGAAATACTAAAGTTGGTCAAACTAAAATAGTATGACCTAACATGAAGAAAACGGCTTTTCAACCATTAAAGAAAGGTAATAATAACAAAAAGAATACATTGCAAATATAGATAAAGAAGAGAGAACAATCTACCTCAACAAGGTCAAGATCAAGCTTCCTTGCCAGATGAAGTGCCTCCTGTATTGAAACAACTCTATGCCCTGCAAACTACAATAGATCACCAGATATTCCATTCTTTAACAAACAAACTCCTCTTTCAAATTCATGTTTTTACAAAGTACGGAGCTTGCTTCAGAATCCTAAAATCCGAATGAAAAGAAGTTACGATATTAAGGGATAACTACCAAAAGTTCAATAATCTCAGAAAGGATAGGGTCAAATGACAGATTTTATGGACTATACCAAGCATATCAAATTGGGAAAACCTTTTTGAGGCACCAGAAAGTAAATTTTATGGACCTATACTTAGCATTAAAGCTCTCAATTAACTGGAACATCTGATGAGAATTAACAACACTTAATACAAAAGGCAATAATTAATATGCTAAGAAAGACAATTTAAGTTGTTGTTTCCATGTAGACAGCACTCTTAAATGTACTTGTTACCCATAGAGTGCTATCACACATTATTCTGGACTAAGTTCATATGATTTACCATAAAGTAGCTCCCTATTTCAGTTTGTTAGTCTTGAGAAGGCATCATTAGACTGCAATTTCCTCATTAAAAGGAAAATAAAAACATTTTTGCTTAAAGCACATTTAGTACAAGCTCCTAGGGTTTTACAATTCAGACTGTTAATCTTGTTGAACTTCAAAAGCATTTGCAAGTTATATATAAAAAATAAAAATAAAAAAAAACCTAAGTACTCGAAGTAATTTGACTATGTATATCATAAACTGAAATAGACTGCTTGAAACAGTAATGTAAATACAATACCAGATATAATTTGCATGTAGTCAGCATCATGCATATGATGAACAGTATAATTTAATTATATAACAACATTCTTGTTGAAGTGTCCAACATAGTCAGACATCGTTACTATACAGCCACATGTGAGCAAGTTTATAAGAAGGAAATGAAGATGACACTGCAAGAGTAAAAAAGAATGAGTGCACATTTCAGTTTTCAAATATTTTCTGGTAGCACTATATATATATATATATATATATATATATATATATATATATATATATATATATAGCAGATTAGAAGAGAGGGAAATAGCAAGGTTGCAGGTGAGGAAATATGAGCATCTGACTTACTAAAACATAGGCAAGATAAGAGATGTCAGTGACGGCATAAGAATCATGGGATTTTTTCCTATTGATTGTTATTAGTTTGTATTTTGATATTCTCTGGCACACTTGTTTGGAAAGAAATATAGAAGACGAGCAAAACAATCATCTGACAGGCTCATTCTAAAGTTTCATTTATGGCATATTCCATGTCCTCACCTAACCATCTCCAAACTTACACATTTTCAGCCATTGCAGAAATTTCAAAGAAGGTTCAGAATGCATGAAATTAGAAGTGTGCATCAATTGTTAAAAACATGACTAAACCAACAAAACTTCAAAAATTGTCATAATGAGCTTACCTCCACCTAGGGAGGTATAATATGGTTTTGACTTAATGGATCATCATCACCAAATTTACCAATTGCAATATGAATCATATTGAACAAATTGAGATTAAAAAATAGGTAAATGAACTGCTTAGGAATAAATTCATTAGGGAGAGTATTACTCATTGTGTTATTCAAATATTACCTCAAACCTGAGAAGGATGATTCAAGTAATTAATAAAATAACCAGCAAATATTAAATTTTCATACCATGATTAGTTGATATAGATATGATGGTTGGATATATTATTTTCTCAAAGATTGGCTTGAGATGCGATTGCATCAAATGAGAATGAAAAAAATTAACGAATGGAAGATAGTTTTTAAGATATTTGCATGAATGATTAGTGTACTTTGATGAAATTCTGACTTATAAAAAAAACTAAATAGGAGCATTTAGTGCATCTTAAGATACCTTTAAAATTTTTCAATTTGGAAATTTATCTTCAAATCTAAAGAAGTGTTGTTTTGTTTTGTTACATCAACTATCATATTCATGCAATTTATTGGGTTTATTGATGGATTATTTGTTGATATCAACAAAGTCAAAGTGATTAAATATTGACCAACACTAATTAACATTCACGCTATTCAAAGTTTTCATAGTGTATCTACATTCTGTCAATGATTTATTAAAAAGGTTTAAACAAAAATATTTAATTATGATACAGAATTTGATGTTGTTATATAACCGTTTTGATGTTGAAACTAATACTTGTTACTTAAAGATTTTGTCTTGTAGTATGGTCAAGTCTTAAAATATCTGAATTATTACAAATAATTGGGGTATGGAGATTCTAAATGAGTTGAATTTCTACAAGAAAACAAATTTGTGCTAAAAAAATGGACCAGAACTAAAAATAAACTAGTTAGTAGAGTTGATGTTATTTTAAACACCATGCTAGTTAAGGCAAGTGATTTGATCACAATAAAAAGACCATGAATTCCTTTATCATTCTTTTGTATCCACTTGTCTACCCATTTTTCTTTTAAACTCCTTATTTTCTTCTTTCATAGCCTAATAATTAATCTATTTGATACTTTTATCTTGCCATTTGTTTGATGATAATTGATCAATGTATATTTCAAGAGGATATCTTATCAATTGCAAAACTTCCATAATTATTTATGTACAAATTATAGCCCATTAGAAGTTATCATTGTCAGAAGCTCGTATTACATATGATATCAATCTAAATGAAACTTGTCACCATCAAAGAAGTTTGCTTATGTATATTTCACAACCTCTTGAAATAAATAATTTAGCCCCTTTGCTCATACTTTATTGAAATAGAAAATATCTAAAAATTAGACCATATATTATATATAATGAATCTCTTTGTAGTTTGAAGAAACTCTCTCATGAACTATTTTGCTTTCACGAAAAATAGTATGACAACAAATAAAGATTTCTCTATAAGGTTATGTTTTATTACTTCCTTTGAGGAGAAAATCAATTAATTTTGAATCATGGTCTTTGTGAATCCAATTATCCACCTCCATATAAGATAAAAACAAAACTTTAGCTATTTGCCATCTTTTACATTTAATGAGATCTCAACAACTACAATTTCATTAAATACCTGACAAGGTATAGAGTGAAAATTCATAAAACAACCTAATATATTCTTCAAATACTTTCTTTCAATCCCTTCTCATCTTCCCCTCAAAAATGTAGAAAGATCTATTCCATTTTAAACAATAAGTCTTTATCCCACTATGGGTTCGGCTACATGAATCCTTCTTCTTCATTGTGCCTATTATGTGTCAAATTCTCATTTAATTCTAATAAACTAAGGTCATTTTTTTATACATCCTAACCAATTCTTTTTAGGTCTACCTCCACCTTTCTTAACATAAGGCAAATATAATACATCTACTCTCCTAACTAAGTCATCGAACGGCCGATGCTTTATGTGACCAAACCATCTAAGGCGACTCTCTCTAATAATCTTATCTGCCACTGGAGCTACTCCAACCTTTTTCCCAAACATATTCATTTCGCATTTTTTCTCTAAAAGAAAAGCCACTCATCCACTTGAGAATCCTCATCTCTGTAACACTTAACTTAATTTTATGCTTCTCTTTTATTGGCTAACATTCTGCACCATAAATCATTGCAAGTCTTACCACCATCTTATAATTTTTTCCTTAAGTCTACATGATACTTTTCTATCACACAACAAGCCAAATGCATTCCTCCACTTCAACCATCCAACTTGAATTCTACTAATAACATCCCCATCTATTTTACCAACATTTTGAACAATAGACCCGAAATATTTGAAATGCTCACTCTTTTTAATGACTTTGATCACCCAATGTCACAACACCACCACTAAAACTTCTACAACTAAAATTACACTACATATATTCAATTTTTGATCTAATCAAACAAAACCTTTAGACTCTAAGGTTGATCTCTATAATTCAAGTTTCTCTTGGACTCCCTCTCTAGTCTTATCAACAAGAAGAATGTTATCAACAAAAGTATGCACCAAGGTACATCCACCTATAAATGTCTAGTAAGAACATCCATAACTTAAGCAAAAATATGTGAGCTTAAAGTCGATCCTTGATGTAATTCAACTGAAATAGGAAAATATTTTGTCAATCCTCCTTGTGTTTGGACACAACTAACAATTATAGTATACATATCCTTAATGACTTGAATATAATCAATATTAATTCCTTTCTTTTCTAGAACTCTCCAAAGAACATCTTTTGAAACTTTATCATATGCTTTCCCTCAACAAATATCATATGTAGATCCTCCTTACTCTCCCTATACTCATCAAACCTCTCAACAAATATATAGCATTCATAGTAGATTGACCTAACATGAAATCAAACTAATTTTGAGAAATTTTTGTATCACATTGTAACCTATGCTCAATTACTCTCTCCCATAATTTTAATGTATGACATATTAACTTAATTCTTCTATAATTTACACACTCTTGTGTATCACCTTTGATATGATCCTAAAAATTTTACTAGTCGAAGCACGAATCTTGATGTAGAATCGATCAATCAAGACTAACCAGATCAAACGTTTATTATCAATCTTCTAAACACTGTTTATAATAAATCGAGCATCTTGTGGGATCTAAGCCAAGATCTCATAATTACTTCATTTTGAGCATTCAAATACACAAAATACATCATATTATCAAAGAAATCCGTCCATGGAAAGGAGTTCGGATGCGTATTGCAGTACGCCATTCCTCCATCTATATAACCCTTATTCTTCATATGAGGAAAGGCGAGAGAGAGATTTCTAAAGCGAAAATCATCGCATAATCGAAATCAACGACGCTGACATTGGATACAACCACTGCCGTACCGTGCTGTCGCCACCACTCTTGCAATCTCCTCGTCCGGCCGTTGTCGCCGATACCGACCTTCGCCGCCGACATCGTTGCCAACATCATCGTTTATTAATTGCCGACCACCGCCGTACCACTATCGTGGTCAGCCGCCGATCCTCGACGGCCATCTTCGACGGTCACCATCCTGATGACCTTCATCATCCGCCGACCACTGTCACCATTATTATATATGGTTGTTGTCGATTTTGGGATTCTATTGAAAGCCCTTCGATATACAATTTTGTAATCCAGACGGAAAATTTGTCAAAACAAATATATAAAGATCGAAAGGATAGGGTCAAATGATAGATTTTATGGACTATACCAAGCATATCAAATTGGGAAAACCTTTTTGAGGCACCAGAAAGTAAATTTTAGGGACCTATACTTAGCATTAAAGCTCTCAATTAACTGGAACATCTGATGAGAATTAACAACACTTAATACAAAGGCAATAATTAATATGCTAAGAAAGACAATTTAAGTTGTTGTTTCCATGTAGACAGCACTCTTAAATGTACTTGTTACCCATAGAGTGCAATCACACATTATTCTGGACCAAGTTCATATGATTTACCATAAAGTAGCTCCCTATTTCAGTTTGTTAGTCTTGAGAAGGCATCATTAGACTGCAATTTCCTCATTAAAAGGAAAAGAAAAACATTTTTGCTTAAAGCACATTTAGTACAAGCTCCTAGGGCTTTACAATTCAGACTGTTAATCTTGTTGAACTTCAAAAGCATTTGCAAATTATATATAAAAAATAAAAATAAAAAAAACCTAAGTACTCGAAGTAATTTGACTATGTATATCATAAACTGAAATAGACCGCTTGAAACAGTAATGTAAATACAATACCAGATATAATTTGCATGTATAAGTTCTAGTATTTTATGCCTATGATTTGAATGTAGTCAGCATCATGCATATGATGAACAGTATAATTTAATTATATAACAACATTCTTGTTGAAGCGTCCGACATAGTCAGACATCGTTACTATACAGCCACATATGAGCAAGTTTATAAGAAGGAAATGAAGATGACACTGAAGAATGAGTGCACATTTCAGTTTTCAAATATTTTCTGGTAGCACAATTTATATATATATATATATATGCAGCTTAGAAGAGAGGGAAATAGCAAGGTTGCAGGTGAGGAAATATGAGCATCTGACTTACTAAAACATAGGCAAGATAAGAGATGTCAGTGACGGCATAAGAATCATGGGATATTTCCCTATTGATTGTTATTAGTTTGTATTTTGATATTCTCTGGCACACTTGTTTGGAAAGAAATATAGAAGACCAGCAAAACAATCATCTGACAGGCTCATTCTAAAGTTTCATTTATGGCATATTCCATGTCCTCACCTAACCATCTCCAAACTTCCACATTTTCAGCCATTGCAGAAATTTCAAAGAAGGTTCAGAATGCATGAAATTAGAAGTGTGCATCAATTGTTAAAAACATGACTAAACCAACAAAACTTCAAAAATTGTCATAATGAGCTTACCTCCACCTAGGGAGGTATAATATGGTATTGACTTAATTAATGGATCATCATCACCAAATTTACCAATTGCAATATCAATCATATTGAACAAATTGAGATTAAAAAATAGGTAAATGAACTGCTTAGGAATAAATTCATTAGGGAGAGTATCACTCATTGTGTTATTCAAATATTACCTCAAACCAGAGAAGGATGATTCAAGTAATTAATAAAATAACCAGCAAATATTAAATTTTCATACCATGATTAGTTGATATAGATATGATGGTTGGATATATTATTTTCTCAAAGATTGGCTTGAGATGCGATTGCATCAAATGAGAATGAAAAAAATTGACGAATGGAAGATAGTTTTTAAGATATTTGCATGAATGATTAGTGTACTTCGATGAAATTCTGACTTATAAAAAAAACTAAATAGGAGCATTTAGTGCATCTTAAGATACCTTTAAAATTTTCAATTTGGAAATTTATCTTCAAATCTAAAGAAGTGTTGTTTTGTTTTGTTACATCAACTATCATATTCATGCAATTTATTGGGTTTATTGATGGATTATTTGTTGATATCAACAAAGTCAAAGTGATTAAATATTGACCAACACTAATTAACATTCACGCTATTCAAAGTTTTCATAGTGTATCTACATTCTGTCAATGATTTATTAAAAAGGTTCAAACAAAAATATTTAATTATGATACAGAATTTGATGTTGTTATATAACCGTTTTGATGTTGAAACTAATACTTGTTACTTAAAAGATTTTGTCTTGTAGTATGGTCAAGTCTTAAAATATCTGAATTATTACAAATAATTGGGGTATGGAGATTCTAAATGAGTTGAATTTCTACAAGAAAACAAATTTGTGCTAAAAAAAATGGACCAGAACTAAAAATAAACTGATGTTATTTTAAACACCATGCTAGTTAAGGCAAGTGATTTGATCACAATAAAAAGACCATGAATTCCTTTATCATTCTTTTGTATCCAATTTTGTCTACCCATTTTCTTTAAACTCCTAATATTTGATACTTTATCATGCCATTTGTTTGATGATGATCAATGTATATTTCAAACTATCAATTGCAAAACGTCCATAATTATTTATGTACAGAAGTCAGATTATCATTGTATGAGATGATATCAATCTAAATGAAACTTGTCACCATCAAAGAAGTTTGCTTATGTATATTTCACAACCTCTTGAAATAAATAATTTATCCCCTTTGCTCATACTTTATTAAAATAGAAAATATCTAAAAATTAGACCATATATTATATATAATGAATCTCTTTGTAGTTTGAAGAAACTCTCTCATGAACTATTTTGCTTTCACGAAAAATAGTATGACATAACAAATAAAGATTTCTCTATAAGATTATGAATAACTGTTTCAAATTTAAGTGGGTTATGTTTTATTACTTCCTTTGAGGAGAAAATCAATTAATTTTGAATCATGGTCTTTGTGAATCCAATTATCCACCTCCATATAAGATAAAAACAAAACTTTAGCTATTTGCCATCTTTTACATTTAATGAGATCTCAACAACTACAATTTCATTAAGTACCTGACAAGGTATAGAGTGAAAATTCATAACACAACCTAATATATTCTTCACATACTTTCTTTCAATCCCTTCTCATCTTCCCTCAAAATGTAAAAGATCTATTTCATTTTAAACAATAAGTCTTTATCCCATCGTGGGTTCATTTATGAATCCTTCTTCATTGTGTATTATCAAATTCTCATTTAATTCTAATAAACCAAAGGTCATTTTTTATACATCCTAACCAATTTTTTTTAGGTCTACCACCTTCTTAACATACAAATATAATACATCTACTTCCCAACTATCTAATCCACGCTTTATGTGACCAAACCATCTAAGGCGACTCTCTCTAATAATCCTAATCTCAAACATACACCAAGTTTCTGAGGCTTACTAAAAAAAACTCTTCTTTTATTAAGACAGAGGTTTTTTCCCTATCGATGCTCCTAAGTCCTGAGGAAGTCTTACAGGACCTGTTGGGGGACGATATGATTTTGATGACTTTTTTCCTTTTAGATGATGATGATGAGCTCAAGTTGTATTCCAACTTGGAGAAGGGCTGATTGATGACATGATGAAGATCTAGATTATGGAGTTGAGGCGTTAGATTTTGGTTCTTTTCCATATTCTGATTGGGTTGCCTTTTCTCTTTCAGGCAAGGAGAGTTTTGAGTTCGTAGCGCGACTTCAATTGACAAAAGTGAACACCATAGTGCTAGCGCCCGCTGAGTTCTTTCTAGTGTTCGCCTTCTAAAAATAAAGGCCTACCCGACGAACAGCCGATTACTAAAGAAAGAATAAGAAGTTTTGAAAAGAAAAAAACAACTGAAGCCTATGTCAATAAATTATTAATTTTATTAGAAGTAGCCTTCTAACACCTACCCAAACAAATATATTAGAGATATGGCCTTCCCATATCCTTCCTTGAACCTCCAGGTTCAAGGACTATCCAATTACAATGTTAAAAATGCTTTCTTAAGCTACCAAATTTATGAAGTCGGGGTCAACACGGACCAATAAAACTCCAAAACATGTCACGTGAAATGCATACATCGTAAGTCCCAAACAGGCTTCAACCGAGGATGGAAATACAAAAGGATATCTAGGGATACCTTGATCCGTCACAAGACGCACTTCACGTTCATTGATTGCTTCGTTGATCCGAATCCCGCCATCATTTTCAACATTAGGTTTTCTCCAATCCCCTCCCTTACCTTCTACTTTTGGTTTAGGCTTGGCCTGGAATCCCACCACAAGACACTTAAAACATTTTTCCACCATTTCACAAAACACTTCTAGGAAAACATACAGTTTTCATGAATAAAATGCATTAGTAAGTACCTGTCCCGCAGCCAAGAAATATCTGAAGTGCGTGTAGCAAAACAATGAACAGACACCGGGGAACGGTTCTTCCAAAACCTTAAATCCTCGCAACCTAACAAAACCGCCGGCTGATGGAGCTCCGCCGGCAGGAACGATGGAGTACCGTCTCCTGGCAACATAAATGAGGTTCTCAAATCTGGCGCTCTCGAGGCTGCGCCAAAACGCCATCTTTCTCACTGGACGGCCGCAGGAGAAGCCCTGCGCGATCAAGCGCGAATCACGCCCCGGGAGAGAAGAGGACAAACCAGCGGCCCTTTTCCCAAAGCTCGGAAGTTTGAACCCGAGTTCGATAGGTACTTTGGATAAGATATCGGGCAGTAAAAGTTGCAAGGCTGTGTAACCTGGTTGGAGTTACCGACCAGCAGCGGAAGATGAACAAGGTTTGTATGTAAATCTTCGGAGTACATGTAAATGTTTATATATATATATATATATATTAATTTTTTTATTTATAATGATGAGCAATAAAATATGAATTTTTAAATATCTAAATTATAAATTAATTTTTATAATATCTTCAGAAAATTGAGTGCCTTAATTTTATTTTGAAAATGAAAATATTATCATTTGATATTTTATTTTATTTATTTTTATTAATAAAATTCAATAATTATTAAATATATAATTCATCGGATTTAACTAATATAAAGATTAATCTCATCCATAATATTTAAATTCTAGTTAAATTATTTATTATAATTTAATAAGATTTAATGATTGTTATGTCAAATAGTTTTTGTTTTAATCACAACAAATTATAATCAACCACAAAAAGATAAAAAATATAAAAACATGTAGTAGTGATGTGTCAATCAATAACTTATGGGTGCCTTCTAAGAAGAATACTTTAGGTAAGGGAATCCAAGACATCTCACGAATTACCTTCTATTCTTCACAGGTGTCCTATAATAAATGAAAATTGCCATTCACAAAATATATATTATCTTGATATTAATTATTTGGATATTTTGGGGCTACCTCTTTAAAAGTATTTCATCATAGAGAATAGGATATACTATATTGTCATCGCTCATAGCCAACTTGAGTCAGGACTCTTTGTATGTCCATTATAAGGTTTAATCTAAGAGATCGTATGAAGAGTATTTTTTCACCTCCGATACATCATCACTTGAAGCTTTTCCAACTCTTCCTCGAACTGATTAGTATGTTCTACTTAAGTAAGTCACTTCATAAAGCTCAAGCATAATCCTTTGCGCACTTTTTCTTCTTTAAAAATCTTGTTTGGTAATGCTCTTTCCTTCTCCATCTTTTAGCTAATTATTGAGCTATGTGTTATTAAGTTCTTCCATTGGGTAGTTGTTGAGCTCATTTTTAGAATGAGCTCTTAACCTCTCCATCTTAGACATAGGACTCATATTAGACACTAAGAGTTCCTTAGTCTTAAGACACTTCTAGTGATTAGGTGAACACTCAACCTAATCCTAAAGACTTAGAAGAGTCAGCCATAGGAATAGGTAATGCCTTGGGGTGTTAGGAAAACTTGCCTATCCTATAGCTTGAACCAAATCCTTACTTCCTTTTTTTTTTCAAGCCAAACTCCAAATTCAAACCAACTTTAAACTTAAATCAATTCCAACTTAATTGATTTTCTCAAATCTAAATCAACTTCAAACTCAAATCAACTTTAATTCCAAATCAAATTTTAAATCAATTCCAAAACTCAAATCATGAATCAATTCCAAATGATTGACATCCATAATCAATTCCAAATCTAAAAATCTTTCCTAAATCACTTTGATTTCATCTTATGACTTAACTTAAATAAAATCTAAATCATCCCAAATTCAAAAGATTTTCTCATAGTACATTTATATTTTCATTTATATTCACAAATATAAATAAAATATAAATTTAAATGACCAAAACTAAATCCAAAACCTAACCTAAATCAAACCCATGTTCATCCTTTGAACTTGAAATTATCAAATGAATCAAAACTCATTTGACTTCAAATCACTTGCAAATGGATTTATATTTCAATCATAAGTCCATATGTGAGTTCAACCAAACTTGAATCAAACCTTAATCAAGTCAATTGACTCACTTAGGTTCACTTAACCCAAAATAACCTAAAGCACCTTTTTGAGCCAAATTATAATCCGACCCAAATTGGATTGAACTAAGCCCATCTAAGCCTCAAATTTTGAGCAATAATCATCATAATATGATCAATCACTCAAATTGGGACAAATCAAGTCAAACCTAACCTTTGACCAAGTCAACATTTGACCCAAATGAAACTCAAACTAGCCAAAATCCACCATTGGCCAATTTGATTGAAACCATTGATCAAAATCAATTCATTATCAATAATTAGACTTGACCAAGTCATCATTTGAGATAAACCTATCCCAATTGGCCACTTGACCCAAGTTGACCTAAAAAGTCAAAATGAGTCAAATTTTGATCTTAATCAAATTGATTGCAACCAATGGGTCAAATTCATTCTGAATCACTTGTTGAACTTGACTCAATACCTAACCCAACCTAATTTGGTCAAATTAGTCAAATTGATCAACTTGACCAATTTGACCCTTTTGAACTTAAGTGAGTCAAACCCAACCCAACCCAACCTAACCCAAATGGATCCCATTTACCAAATGAACCCAATTTGATTGTCCAAAATTATTTGGAAATGATAATTGAACATAATCTAATTCCCCATTGGATATAATTTGGTCAAATGTGTCATTTGACCTAATTAAATTCAAGCATAACCCATTAACCCTAACTTGGGTCAAATGGGTTTAAGCCAAAATAAAATTTGAAATTAGTTAACTTAGTGCAATTCAAATTGTCTAGATTAAACATATTAAAGATGAAATATCACTTAATTAAGTCAATCAAGTAATTTCACTTAATGAAAAATCTAATTCAAAGTACATAAAGCCAAATGAATCAACATACCCAATGCACTTTGAAAATTGAAAATTAATAATTTCTAACACATGAAAAATTATTAATGATTAAGCACATAAACATTTAACACTAAATTGAACATTAATCAAAGGATGAAATTATACCAAACCCAATTATCCAATGATTAGTCAAATGCACTAATTCCAACCAAATCACATAAGATGGGGACGAGGCTTGCTCAAACCTTTCTAATGAAGGTTAACATCCCTAATAAAACTATTTAAACTTCTCTTGTTTTATCACACTAAAGTCCAAATGGTTAAATAAGGAGAGAGGGGGAGAAAGTCAAAGGCATGTTCCCATTTGCTAGAGCCCATTCCCCATCATCCATTAAGGGAAAAGGCTGCCTTCAAGTGAAGGCAGCAACTTAGCTAGGTTCCAAGGCTTTCATTCCCCCTCCAATCAAGAAAAAATGGAAATAAAAAGGTAAGAGGGGGTCAGCCAAAAAGAGAATTCCCACCTCCACTTCACCTTAAGCAAAACAAGCTCTTCTCTCGCCTTCACAACTTCAAATCGAAGCCAAACGAAGTTTGCCCCACCTCCCAAGCCATCCGCAATAAGGAGAATGACCTATCCCTTCAAAACCGAGAACCTTAGTGGTCTAGGGAGCAAACTACAGCGAATTGGATCAATTCCTTTGGCGCTCATCTCCTGAAGAAACGAAGCTATTGGAGTCGAAATCGAAGCCAAACGAGCGACGAATCGAGGTATGCCATTAACGACCCCCATCTTTCCTTTGAAGCTTTCAGCCTATGTCATTTTCTAGGAAAACTTGATCTCAATCAAGATCAAGCCGTATAGATTGATAGGATTCTCCTCAACGATCATTTTGCAATTGAAATCGTATGATTTTGTTGCATAAATCGATAGATATTAGCAAAATATCATGGACGGCTCTTAGCTGCGGTTGGGTAGAAAAATCTCCGTCGTCTTCAAAGGAACGGGCCGACCTGATTGATTTACACCGCGATGCGCCACACGCCAATACATGCGCTACGCGCGTGCCTGCACTACGCTCGCATTTATGCATGGACCAGCCTTACTTAAATACCGTTAAACAATAGTTTAAAAATTAATAAAAATTCACTGAAACTTCTAAAAATCATAGAAAAATAAATACAAATAAAAAATATAAATAAAGGCTCCATGGATTCATCTTGATGAGAGAAATCTATGAAAAATAAAATCACCAATTTATATTGGGTATTTTAGCCTTAATTGGGATTTAATTGAAAAATAGTAAACTCTAATTACTCTTAAACCATTAACCTAATTAAAGTAAAACTTTGGGGAATGAAATTCAACATGAAATATACCTTAGGAAAACTTTTTAGGATTTAATTCACTAAATTCAATGGAAATTTCAATTTCACATGCTTAATTCATTAATTAATGAAATTAATTAATCCATAATGAAATAATTAGGGAATTTTAATCAAACAACCTTAAATCAACCTAATGAACTTCAGTAAATATTAAAACACCACTAAAACTCAATTAAACTCAATAATCCTTACATCAACTTAATTAAGCAATTAAATGAATTAAATAATTCAATTAAATAACTTAAATTTAATTAAATCATAATAAATTAACTAATAATCTAAAATTTATGAATAAACCCTCATTACAAACATATTTCAGCGAGGAATCTATGAAAAATATAATACTTAACTAAATCTCATTGAATTAGGCTTAATTTAGGTTTTAATGAAATAATTAAAATCCTAATTACTTCCTAATTACAAATCTAATCAAAATGAAAACTTTGAACACATGAAATTGGCATGTAACCCCACTTATCATAAAAATTTCAAAGCTAAATGATCTGGATTAGGAGTTGTTAAATTTCTAAATCTTTAGATCAATGTCAAATAATGGATTAAGAAAATCCATTAATTCATTAAATCATTTAATAACTTAAACCAATCTTAATCATACATCAAAGGATTCTTAGGGAATGTTTATTAATATTCCTAAGCCAAAGAACTTAATTAATTACACATTTAAGGATTAATAAAACTTGATAATCTAATGAAGTGAAATAAAAATAACTTAAAATAAAATAAATGTTTAATGAACCTTAACACTTGCAATTAATCTAATCTAAGAATAAATATCAAACCTTAACCTAAGCATATTAGGTTAACATAAAGTGAATTAAATTAACTTAATAACTAAACTTAAAAGGATAAACCTCATTAAATTAACTTGATAATTTAACTTAAAAGGATAACATAAACCTTAAACATAATCCAAATTTAACAAACCAAATTAATTTAAATAAATTAATCCAAATGAACTAAACATTCTTAACATAATGTTTTGTTAAGAATCAAACCAAATTAGCATTATCTTAAGGTTTGAAATTAATAAAGATAGGATTAGGCTTCAAATGAAATTAATTAATAAACAACTTAAGCTTAAGCTAAATCAAATGAAAATCTAATTAAACTTTAGGACAAAATGAACTCATAATCAAACTAATTAAATCAAACACAAATAAAAAGAATAAAATAATTCAACTTAATGAAATAAAGAAACATGAACAATTAAACATATAACTTAAACTAAATTAAATGAAAATAACATAAAAATCGAATAAACACAAATAAAATAATAATAATCACATACATAAGAATTAATGAACTTAAGATAAATCAATAAAACATAAGTCAAACCTTAACTTAAACATTTTCAAGTAAACATAAATCAAATTAAATGAAATTAACATAACTAAACTTAATGCGAAGTTAAAACAAATGTCAAATAAAAGAAATAAACTAACCTAAATAAAATAAAGCTAACATAAATTAAATTGAATCAATCAAAATAAAAATGAACCAACCTAAATAAAATAAAACCAACATAAAATAAATTAAACTAATCAAAGTAAACATGAAACAACTTAAAGAAAGGAAATGAAATAATTTGAACTAAAACTTTAATTAAACTCCAGGCTAATAACATCATAACTAAAATAAATGAAATAAATATGATTAAAGAAAAAAAATGTTAAATACCTTAAGTTAAATAACTTAAAATAAATTGAAGTAAAACAAAGTCATTAAAGATAATTGGAATCAAATCAATTAAAGTAAAACAAAGTCAACATAAACCTAAACAAAAGTAAACCAAATCAAATGAAATAAATTGAATCATATCAAAAGAACAAACTAAATGAATTAAATCCAACTTAATTAAAAGACAAGAAACAAAACAAATCCAAACATAAGTAACATAGAAAAGATTAATTAAGATACTTAAGGATCTTAGTTAGACTTTTGAAAACTCCATTAGGATTTAAGATGTAGAATAAAGTGAGTTTCACCTAAAAATAAAATTCATTCTATTTCTCATTCTTGAAAACCTAAACACTACTAACCAAATAAAATGAACATAAAAATGGGAATTAAATCACTAAACCATTTGAATTAAAATCAACCAAAGGTAAAAAATTAAACAAATTTAAACTTCATATCAAAACTTGAACTTAAAGGAGCCTAGCAAAGCCTAACCACACAAACCCCTCCTTTCACACACTAGAATACCAGGTCGCCGACCCTAGAATTAGGTTAGGTCGATGTGCTGTGATGTATGGTGTTGTGTTTTATTTTGTGATGTAATATTTTAGATTGGATGTTAGGGTGAATATTCGTAGTTTGGATGTTAGCCCGTTATTAGCCGAATCATATTTTCTGCAGTGGGTTGTGCTTAAAGGACACTTTAATAAAAATATAAATGCTTTTGATGTGCAGGTTGCTTATACCCCTAAGCATAACCCAAATTATGACAGGTGAACTTGGTTACCCATGTGTGAGGTGCTAAGTCCAAATTATTCATATAACTGCTTGGGTTGCATAGTGTGTTTAGCTAACATTTATTTTGCAGGTGTAGCTAGATTTACTTTTCCTATTTTTAATGTAACTTTGTATTAGGAATTAAGATTAGTGTTATGGGGGATTAGGATGAACAGTGGTTAGAAGACTTAGTCCCTGGGGTGCCTTATGATGCCTTTGGAGCAAATTAAATCAAAAGAAAGAGAAGGAAGAAATGAAGAAATGAAGAAAAAGAAGACCCCCATAGCATGTATTATTTTTGTAATCCGAGTTGTATAAGGGTAGAGCTCGACTACCCACATTTTGGGATGTACGGTGGTACCCGACCTACATCGGCCTTTTATTCTTTTGCACTAGCTTTATAAAATTATTTGATGTTTGTTTAGCTTGTGTATTAAGATTGTATATTTTTCTTAGTTTCTTCATTGATTGATGAATGACCTGGATGCGATTAGGCTCTTAAGAAAAATAAATTTTCTATCTAATTAATCAACTCAAAAATTAAAAATTAACGAATCATAACCTTACATAAAGCCTATGTTATAAATCAAGATAAAATATTTAGCAATCCCTTAGCTGAATGTTGTATGACTCACGTCATGCATAAAAAGCATCTTGCTTCACTCTTGCTACTGGAGGGCTTCCACCTTTGCCAGGGAACTTAGCTTGACCTTTGAGAGCCATGGTGAACACACCTCTTTCTTGCTGATTTTATCCCATAACCAATTTCTCATGCATTAGGCATATGAATTCGTAGCCCCTTTTAAATAAATTGTCCAAAAATAAAAATAAAACTTAACAAAAATTTGCATTAGATTTAAGTCATAATCATGTCCTACATGATCTAGACTCGTAGGGAGTGCGTTTAAGGGCTTAATCTCTTTCAAAATAAATAACAACCTAGTTATCTTTCAAAAGCATATGACTTGTCTACATGTATTTAAAATCGTAGGAGGAGTTAGATGGCGGCCACCCCCAGACGGTTGTAAGTCTAATAGTCAGGTAGTTTATTCTCTCTTATGGAGACAAACTATATACCCATTTTCGCCTTAGATTTAGGTCATGCTTTAGCCATCACCAAAGCTCCTAAGATTTAGGATTTGAGGTTGCAATTTTTCTTTGTGGGCTACAAGCATAAATTCTCACCTTTTAGATATTTCTACGATTTTGTGTTGGAATTATAAGCCTAGATTTCTAATGAAAATTCAACTCAAACATATAATTCTCCTCAATTTTAAAAATATAAAGCCCAACCATAGATAGTTTGGGATGCTCACTAGGTTTCCTAGCATCGTGAGCATTCCCTACTCATCTCTCTTTGGTTTCAATAATAACTCCCTCCTCTTGATCAATCCCACTTGATTTTCTAAAAATAACCAATTTGTTGATAGTCCTATCTTTGAAATCTTTGGAGATAACGATCATTTACCTTAATCGAGAGTATTCTAAAGGAATCTCATTCATTAAGATGTAATTAATTATGAGAGCTTGCCTCCATAGAGATCTTAACGAACCCAATTTAAAATAAATCATACTTTACCTTTTCATGTAAAGTAGAGGAAGAATCTCTGGCACATTCAAAGAGCCATTGTCTTTAGGAGTCTTCATTAGATAATTATGTTTATTATATGGTAGTGACTTTTATCTCTCGAGATATTACTCTATTCCTTAATGTCGTACCTGATCACCCTAATGAGAATATCTGTGGATCTACGTGGTGTCCAACTAGCATATTTTATTTTCATTACTCAAGATAAAAATAAAAAACCATAGATTTTTTTGGCACTCTGCTGGAGAAGGTTCCTCTCTCCATCTTTGGTAAATGATCATTGTCTCAAAGTATCGATAGTGGGTTTGTACTTTGTATGAATCCAAGACTATCTTTCTGTTCCATTAGCACTTAGTTTATTTCATGCTTAAGCTAAGCTAACCAACATCTTTAGGTTTTAGGATCTTACTCCGTGTAGGTCTTAAAACCCTTGTTGGGTCCCCCAATGGGTGAAAATAAAAAAAATTAATAAAAAGAAATGACTAAAGATTGCCTCCTTACCATTTTCATGGTACAAAAAGGTTCATTCCAAAAAGTAAAGAAAAATAAACCTTTTATGAAAACATCAATTTCCCAAAAGCATTTTTCAAAATGCACATAATAAAATATTTGCACAAAATTTTTTCATAAATCACCCTCATCTAACAATCTTCATGATTGTTATATGTAGGATCTTCCCAAAATAAAATCCAAAATCATATTTTCTAAAAGCACAAATGAACATCTTCATTCAATTTATTGAATGAAGATTTCATTTTCAAAACAAAAATCAATAATCATATTTTTCAAAAGAACAAATGAACAATTTCATGCAAATTATTGGATGAAGATTTCATTTTCAAAACAAAAATCAATTATCTCTTTTCAAAAATAAAATCCAACAATCATATTTTCAAAAAGCATAAATGAACATCTTCATTCAATTTATTGAATGAAGATTTTATTTTCAAAACAAAATCAACAATCACATTTTCAAAAAAAAAAAAAAAATAACAATCATCTTTCTAAAGAATAAAATCCAAAATCATATTTTCAAAAAGCACAAATGAACATCTTCATTCAATCTATTGGATGAAGATTTCATTTTCAAAACAAAATCAACAATCACATTTTCAAAAAAAAAAAAAATCAACAATCATCTATTTAAAAATAAAATCCAAAATAATATTTTCAAAAAGCACAAATTAATGTTCATTCAATTCATTGGATGAAGATTTCTTTTTCGAAAACAAAATAACAAACACATTTTTAAAAATAAAATCAACAATCATATTTTTCAAAAGCACAAATGAACATCTTCATCCAATTTGTTGAATGATAATTTCATTTTCAAAAAAAAAAAAAAAAGAAAAAAAAAAAAGAAAAAAGAAAATCAACAATCATCCCTTCAAAATACACTACATTTGGATCTTTCATTTAGCATACTCAAATTTGCTAAATGAAGATCCTCTTTTTTCAAAAATCAAAATCAAAAATAACATTTGGATATTTCATTTAGCATACCCAAATTTGTTAAGTGAAGACCCTCTTTTCCAAAAAAATCAAAATCAAAAGAGAATTTTAGTAAATTTAAATGCTAAAACTAAATTGTTTTTTTGATGATTTTTGGAAAAAGATGATTCTTAAAAAAAATTAGGTATGCTAAAGAAATCTAAATGTTGATTTTGATTTTGTTGATTTTTGAAAAAGAGGATTCTTAGTAAATTTGGGTATGCTAAGAAAATCTAAATGTTATTTTTTATTTTTTTATTTTGAAAAGAATTCTTTTTTATTAAAAAATCCAAATGTTATTTTTTTTATATTTTTTTGTTGATTTTTGAAAAAGGGAATCCTTAGAAAATTTAGGTATGCCAAGAAAATTCAAATATTATTTTTGATTTTTATTGATTTTTAAAAAAGATGATTCTTAGCAAATTTAGGTATGCTAAGGAAATCCAAAATGTATTTTGTTTTTGTTGGTTTTTGAAAAAGAGGATTCTTAGCAAATTATGATATGTTAAGAAAATCCAAATGTGTTTTATTTTTGATGATTTTGAAAATGAGGATTCTTTACTCAGCAAATTTGCTAAGTAATGATACTCTTTCCAAAAATAACAACACATTTGGATTCTTCATTTAGCATACCCAAATTTGCTAAATGAGAATTCATTTTCAAATTCACACATGATTCACAAACAAGCAAACAAAAGAAGAAATTATTTTCAAACACCTCACCTAGCATACCCAAATTTGCTAAATGAGTAAATTCTAAAAATCAAAAATCAAAACAAAATCAATTGACCCTTTACTTTAACATACTCAAATTTGTTAAATAAATGGTCCCCAAACAATCAAAAATCAAAATCAAATATGAACCTATGGAAGCATCAATCTTTCTAAAAATATTTGAACCCATTTTTAACATACACAAATTTGTTAAAAATGGATTCTACATTCAAAAATCTCATTTCCAATCAATTAAAAAATCTCTCTTCTAAATTCATTTGAACCCCACTTAACAATTTTAAGTTGTTGAGTGTGAGTTCAAATTCTAAATCAAAATTCAAAAATCAACAAAGGATAAATCTGATTCAAACTTTTTTCAACATTGCAGAATTTTAATTAGTTTTCAGTCAGTTCAATTCAGTGTAGTTCTATTTCAAATGGCAGTACAGAAATATGTGTTCACATTTCCTTTCGGGAAGGACTTGGCCTTGGATCGCCAGCCTCTCATAGTCTAACTTCGCCCACCTCATCCACTTTGGCTGAGGCTTTGAGGGTCCCCTCACAACTGTCAGTAAGAGTGTGGTGACCAGGCAGAAGCCGGTCATCCAGGTTGAATTACCATCTAATTTAGAGATTCCCTCACTAAAGAGGAAGGCTGTGGCAGTTCCCACTGTAGTAGTAGTGCCAGCACCAGTGCACCCAGTTGTTCCCCTTGCTACCCAAGTATGGGCTAGCACCCACTCATTGACACGTTCCAAGGGGAAAGCTCCCCTGATTCTAGGAATTGTCTCCTCTGTCTTTGAGATTGGGTCTAGTCCCCATACTACTCGACCTACCAGGACTCAATGCTGAAATAAGAACTGCATCATCAAGTGATATCATACCTGCATAGCTAGGGAGTTGGAGGCAGCCACTCAGTCTGCAGTAGAGGAGTTTCCTATGATGGTTTCCTTGCTGATAACAGAAAATAAGTTCCACCTCCTCTCTGGATCTGATAGAGAGGATGCTAGGAGGATTTCAATTTTACCTCTGCCAATAGTACAATTTTAGGCTCCTATTAGTGAGAGGAGGAGGTCGAGGCCCCGATCGCTTTAGCCGACCAGTAACCGATGATCGAGTCTAGGCTCGCTTTGATTTGCATTCTATCATTCCTAACAGTGTTGTAGATAGACATGCGAGGGTCAGGCATGCCCGTACATCAATGCAGACTATTAACCGAGAGTGATGAAGGTACATCAAACAGTCAGCAGCCTCCGCCCTGTTGACTTTCCAGATCGGCATGCTACCCATGCCGATCGTATTGATAGCATCTTATTGATGGGTACTACCCACCATAAAAGAGGAGCTCTACTCAGAGAGAGTTGGTGGTGCCTCCACCACACCGCTCTATTCCGTGCCCACCATCTCCTGCACATGTTCCATTATCTACTGTTCCAGCGAAATCCATGAAGGCTGCATCGAGGGAGATGAGAGCCCCATTGGTGATCCAACTATGATCAGGAGATCCCATCCCATCTACACCGCCTACTGAGGTGAGGCCGAGCTCTCTGCTGACCTTGCCCTGGGCCAGGTGAAAGAAGGAATACCAATGAGCATAAGTAGTCCATCATCACCACCACCACGAAGCTATGGAGATAGTATGAGGGAGGAGGAGACAGCACCCCATGGCCATGATCCTCCCAGAGTACCACTCCCACCCGCGCGAGTATCTATTCTCCGAGTGGTAGTCCTCACAAGATCGCCTCTAGTAGGGAGGTTATATGTCTTTTGTTCATGACATGATCTACATTATGGTCCCTCAATCTTTGTATATTAGTTGGGATCCTTAGATGACATTGCCAGATCTAGTGGAGAAGAAGGATATCTTAGGATATGCTTGGTCCAATTTAAAGGATGAGAAGGTCAATTTTGATCCTAATGAAGATGATCTGTTAGAGGATTCAATAGGGGTACACATGGTAGACACTAGGAGTTCCCTCCTCCGTGATCAATAGAGTTTGGAAGGTGCTAGTTGACCAGGAAGACACAACCTACTCGACCCAACACCTCCTTCAGTAAATAAAACAAAAAGATGAACAAATAGATAGAATAGGAAGAGGCGAAGACTTGAAGTTTTGGCTTTGGCATACCAACCCCCAAAGGCATCCTTGAGAGGATTAGTCGAGTTATTACATGTCTTGGATCCACAAGACTTCACCTCTAGTAGAGCGGTGCCTTATATAAGAAGGTGTGGTACTTGTACAGAAAAGGACATCAAAACCATGGTTGAGCAGTAGGGTAGAGAAGCATTGGCTCAAGCCCAAGGAGGGTCATCGGTTCCAAAGGGTAGACTTTACCCAGAAGAATTTGATGCCATCCAATATCCTAAGGGTTTCATGCGACCTTCTTTCAAGAGCGATGGCAATCTAAGGCGGCACATTGCAGAATTTGCACACGTTGGTGACAGTGATGCTCTCCTATTCTGACTTTTTGTCACTAGCTTAGCAGGCATATCCTTTGATTGGTATGAACTTTCCAACAATTTAGTAAAGATTTTTGTTGAGTTAGAGCAACTCTTCATCAAGAAGTTTGTTGGAGCTCAGTAAAGGGTGACTGTAGGTGATTTCATTGTGGCTCAACAACGCCCTGGTGAGTCCCTCATTGATTATATTATCAGATGATGCAATTTGAGTATGAAATACGAACTGTAGTTGTCTGAACACGCCATTGAAATTATGTTGAAGAATATTTATGGCCCAGTTGCCTTCATGCTTAAATATTTTAACATCAAGACATTTGAGAAACTAATCAACAAGGCAGCTAGCTTATAATGAGAAGCCAAACAGTTGCCTTTTTTGGATCAATCAACAAAGCCAATGTCACATAAAGCTTATGAGAAGAAGTCGTGATAGCGTAGACAAGGAAGCAATCAGAGTGTATGAGAGGCCTCAGCTCCATATCACTTCCACCTCCTCTACCCCACTTGAGGGTCATCCTACCCACAAACCTCCAAGGCCTTAACCGCCTCCTCCTCAGTCATATCCACAGCAACAGCGGTACACATACCCGCCGCCAAGTAGCTACAATCCACCTACTCTTATGGATAAACTAAACAAGCCTTATTCATTTATGAGGGATGTAATTAAGAAAATATTTAAGAATTTCTTAAAGAAGCCTGATTTTTAGCTACCCGAACCTAGAAGGTGGAGAAAGTGAGCAAAAGCAATGATCCTAACTTTTGCCCCTACCACTGTATGCTATGTCATGTTTTGGAGGATTTCTTTACATTCAAGAACTAGCTTGAGCATAGCTTCAAGATCGATGCCATAATTATCCCAAAAGAATATCTTATGGAACAACCATCCAATTCTATTAGGATAATCATTGGGGATGCTTGTGATCCTTCCAAAACCAATGAAGGTTGGGATATTTTCTTATTCCGAACCTCTAAGAAGATTGTGTCCAAAATCAAGAAACTTTTCTTGCAGGTGCCTGAGGCAGCTCGAACCTCCAACATCAAGAAAGGTTTGTAAGTTGTCCATGACAACTTAGGAAAAGGAGGACCTCGATGTGGCCTATGCCCAGGGATAGCCAAGTAGCGCAACCACCTTCCACCTCTAGTCTACATTTGTACTACTACGCGTCGTGGCCCCTAGCTCTTCTTCTAGTAGACATCTTGTATCGGCGGATGAGGGCATCAAATCCCTTACCAATCTTACTTTACTTGATTTCTACTATGTACCTCATTCAAAATCCAAGAAATCGAGGGATAAAGCTCACTTGGATTATATCTGTGTCACTTCTGATGGGTTGTCTAATTCTACTCTTACTGAAAACTCTCCAAGTCTAAACAATAATTATAACAACTCTGATCTTCCTCTTTCTGATTTAGAGTTAGACCTTCCTTCTCTGAATACTATGGGTTCACCTCTTGAGATAGATTTGAAATCATCTGATTCCGATGGTCTCATAGGAGAAGCTGTAGGTGAGCTGACAGTGGGTAGAATCTCCATTAACGCCACGAGCCAGTTAACCTCATGTGCAAGGTTCTACCTCCTCAGGAGCAAGATTAGAGAAAATAAGTCATTGGTTGAGATGATCGAGAAGCCCCTCCACAGGATGCTCCACTCTTGGATATGCTTGTGGAGGATCAGCCCGAGGTGGATCATAATGTCCTCTCTTACCTAAGAAAGTTACCATCTAAGTTAAGCATATATGATGCCCTTATATTCTTTAAAGAGATGAGAGAACCATTAATCAAGGCTCTTCTTGATCCAGAGATATGCTTAGCTTAGCTGACCGCAATTTGAGAGGATACACATTTTTTTAGAGAAGCCCAAGAAGTCACTTTCATAGATGAAGACATTCTTCTGGGGGATATGGAGCACAACCGTCCCCTCTACATTACAGTGGACATGGGCAGATTCATACTTTCCAGGGTTCTCATTGATCTAGGTGCATCGGTGAACATTGTGAGTGTAAAGACCCTTACCTATTTGAAGATCGACGTCTCCACACTCGAGGAGATTGAATGATACTGAGAGGATTCAATGAACAAGGTGAGAGGGCTTTAGGTTTCATAGTGTTACCTTTGGAGATAGGTGAATGGATGACTGAAGCCAAGTTCTATATCATTGATTCGAATACTTCATTCACTGCTTTGCTCGATAGACCTTAGATACATCAGAATAAGATGATTCCATTCTCCCTCCATCAGTGCATCAAGGTCAGGAAGGATGGGATTGAATACTATGTCAAAAGAGATGAAAAACTATTTTCAGTTAGAGAGGTTAAGATATATGAGGATGCAACCTACTATCTTTCACAAAATGCCTTTTCTTGTGAACTTGGTCAAAATTCAAATCCAAAAGAAGAAGAAAAAGAAGGAAAAAAAAGAAAAAGAAAAAGAAAAAAAAATAAAAATACAAGTGAACGAGAAAAGGACATCGAGGAAGAAGTAGAGCCGCATATGAACATGCGGGTAAGATGACTTGATCTCCACCAGGCAGAGATAGAGGCAGAAATAGAGGTAGTCCTAGAGGTGGAAGACCCCCTGGTTGGCCACCAGCCAATAACAATTATGTTCCAGTTCAAAGGAGTACCCCTACTATTCACATAGACTTGGAATCTAGCTCAGAGGACGAGTCTAATATGATTAGCATACCAACCAACCCTTCTCAGCGGGTTTCATTGGAGGTGTCACTACAGCCCGACAGCGACGAAGACTAAGCATCTCGACATAGCATGAATGTATTCGAATCAAGTGTTTGTGAAACTATCAGGCGATAATTAGGAACCTTAGCTCTAACATCACTTTTCTCTCAAAAAGTTGAAGGTTTAGTAGTTAAGGAAGCCCCTCAATCTTCCAGAGATGTCAAGCCAAAGAGATTCCTATTGGGATCATCATCCTCAAGTCCAAAAATTGATGTAGGACTTGAGGATCATTCAAATAAAGAATTAATGGAATTGCCTTTTGAATGGTACTCACCTTATGTTCTTAATCTTGTAAAGAAGGGTTTGATTCCTTATACATGGTCTAAGAACATGTCGTAAGTAGAATAGAATAGGGAACACAGATCGGGGACTAGATTGATACTGGGTCAATTCGATGATGATGATTATTACCAGTTGTCAATCATAAGTCCGATATGTTCTTTTCACACCACACTAACTCTTATGAGGATGTGTGTTTAGAAACTTCAGATGATCCAAATGATCTCTAAATTAAAGACGCACTACCAGAATTTGAAGAGGAGATCCATTCAATAATTAACAAGCTTAAGAAAATCAACCTCGAGACGGAAGAAAATCAACGCCCGACATACATCAGTTCGTTATTGAATAGAAAAAAGAAACCAAGTTTATTGACTAAGTTTAAAGGCTTTGCATGGAGCTATAAAAAACTCGATTATCTCCTAGTTCCACAAACTAGTAATATCCTAACCTTATCAAGCAAGCTCCTAGATGCATGCGATTAGAAATTGAATAACAGGTCATTTCTGAAGTCAAGAAATTGATCGATACTGATTTTATCAGGGAAGAAAAATACCTTACCTGGTTAGCCAGTGTCATCCCAATTAAGAAGAAGAATAACCAAATTTGCATTTACGTCGATTTCAGGGACTTAAAGAAGGCATGCCCTAAGGATGAGTTTCCTCTTCCTATACTAGAATTAATGATGGACATCGCCTCATCTCATATAGTTTTCTCCTTCATGGATGGGTCATCTGGCTACAAGCAAATCAAGATGGCCCCCGAAGGATGAAATAAACACTACTTTTCGAACCCCGGTTGAAATCTATTGTTATAAGGTCATGCCTTTTGGCCATAAAAATGCTGGTGCTATATACCAACGGACCATGTCTCACATCTTAAATGAACTCATCCATCATCAGATTGAGTGTTATATTGATGATCTAGTAGTCAAAAGTAAAGAAAAGAAAGACCATCCCTTTGACTTGAGAGTAATTTTCAAACAGTTAAGACAACATAACCTCAAAATGAATCTCTTGAAGTGTGCATTCAGAGTAGCTTCAAGGAAATTCTTTGGGTTTATTATCCAACACCGGGGAATAGAAATAGATCCAGAAAATATCAAAGCTATCTTAGAAATGCCACCTCCCAAAAGTTTAACTCAACTCAGATCTTTCCAAGGATGGTTGATGTATTTGAGATGCTTTATCTCCAACATATCGGGAAGATGCAAGCCATTTTTAGCACTTATCAAAAAGAATTCCAAGTTCAAATGGAATGAAAAGTGCCAGCATGCCTTTGAAGATATTAAGTAGTATTTGGTGAAGCCGCCAGTTCTAGCAGCCCCTATCCAGGGTAGACCACTCATCCTCTACATTACTGTATTGGACAACTTCCTCAATGTTTGTTGGCCCAAAACATGAAGGGAAGGATAGTGCTCTCTACTATCTCAACCATCGTCTGATTTTTGATGAAGCAAACTACCCACCTATTGAGAAACATTTCCTAGCTTTAATCTTTGCATCCCAAAAACTATGAAAATATATGCTTTCTCATAAGGTGAACTTGATTTTTGGAACCAATCCAGTTGTATCTCATAACATGGCCAACACTATCTGACATTTTACATGTTGGTTCATGATTCTCTCGTAGTTTGATATCACATTTGTATCCCTCCATGTAGTGAAAGGACAAGAACTAGTGGATTTTTTAACAACATACCCACTTTCTGTTGATTCTCTGATGATCTCCCTGATGAATAAATCATGAACTTAGGGAAGGTTGACAACTGCTGATGGGAGATGTATTTTGATGGTGTGGCTTTCTTTCATAAAGAAGAAGCACCACGATCTACTCTTCCAGAAAAGATAGGGGTAGAAATAGTTTTCTAACTCCAGATCACGATGTGATGAGATTCTCATACTATCTCTCCAATCTTTGTACCAACAATGAAGTCAAATATGAGGCTTTGATTGCCTGTCTAGAGTTAGCCATTACAATATGTGTCAAGAGCATCAACATCTTTGGGGATTCTCAGTTGGTCATCAACCAGATTGTCAGGTCCTACAAGGTTCTCAAACCTAAGCTTCATCATTACCATGAGTATACCATGAAGCTGTTGGCCCAAATTCTTGAAGTCACCATCTACAAGGTTCCTGAGCAGAGAACACAGTAGCAAATGCTTTGGCCAAACTTGCCAAAAAATTGGTATGTCCGGAAGACGAGTCCATTCCAATAAGTGTCCAAAATAGACAAGTCATATCCCTTATTGATGTTGAACTCATCGAGAGACTTTCTCTTGAAGGAGAGCTTATCGTCGCCAACAAAGATGAGAAGCTAGATTGGGGGGAACCATTCATAGATTACTTGAACACCGATAAACTACCTCAAAAGAAATCACAAGCCCATCAGGTGAAATAGAGAACTCTCTCCTATGTTCTCATGGATGACACCTTGTACCGACGGTCTTTCGGTCAAATGAGATTACATTATTTGGACAAACACGAAGCTCATAAAATTGTGATCGAGCTACACTTAGGTCTATGCAGAGCGCATCAATCCAATCCAAAAATGAAAGCAAAGATCAAGAGACTAGGATACTACTAGCCTTTGATGATCATAGATTGCATGGATGTATCTAGGAGATGCCATCAATGTCAGGTACACGGTGTGGCCCTGCTTCAACCACCAAACATTCTACATCCTACATTGGCCTCATGGCCATTTGAGTGTTGGGGTATCAATATTATGGGTCCTATCGATCCTCCTTCTTCCAAGGGTCATCATATTCTAGGCGCTACTTTTCCAAGTGGGTGGAGGCAATCCCACTCGAGATCACGCAGCACTTCGCTTTTAAGAACCATATCATATAGGTTCGGGTGCCTCGATGAATTATATAATAATGGTGCGTGAAGCACCAAGATCAGCGGCAGCACATGATATAGATTGAGATACTCCACCATCTACTATCCCCAGAGCGCGTGAAGCATTCAATAAAACTCTCATCCATATATTAAAGAAGACACTTGATGACAATAAGCGACAGTGGCATGAGCAGTTGGTTGAAGCTTTGTGGGCATACCACACCACATATAGAACTCCAACTCAATCCCCGTTATCCTTAGTGTATGGGTTCAAAGTCATTCTACCTTTATAAGTTTAACTCCCATCACTAAGGATAGCATTGAGTAGAAAATCACTACAGAGCAGAATGTCAAGTTGCGGTTAGAAGAGCTTAAAGGTTTGGAGGAGAGACACCTACAAGCATACCAATGCCTTGAGTTATACAAATCCAAAATGATACAAGCTCACAATATGGTGGTCCACCCTAGAACTTTCCAAGTAGGAGAGCTTGTCTAGTTCTAAGGAGACCAATTATTGCCCATCGAAAGATGGGAGGCAAGTTTGAACCCACTTGGGAATGCCCATTTGACATATAAAAGGCCTACCAAGGAGGATCTTATCAGCTTATTGATTATAAAGGGGAACACCCATTGCTACTAATTAATAGGCTCTATTTGAAAAAATATTACCCATAAAAACATGTTTGAAAATAATTATCATCAAAAGAATAAAAATTTCATTCCAATTCATTAAAATCTTCTCTTCTTTTGAAGCATTGTTTGTTTATCCGTGAATTCTCCATGACGTGTTTAGAATAGGTGTAAGAGAACCAAGAGGCATCCCTATCTTTCACAACATGAACAAAATCAAACATAATTTTTTGGCGCTATTAGAATAGGTGTGAGAGAACCCAAGAGGCATCTTATTTCTACTAGCACAACTAAGTTAGGTGTAAGAGAACCTAAGCAGCATCCTTTTTTGGTGGGAATCTCAGCTGCCATTCATGGCACCATTTCATCAATTCCCTAAGCATATTTTAGGTAGGTGAGAGAACCCAAGCGACATCCTTTTCCCTTTAACAAACAAATAAATAAATATAAATATTTTGTCTCAGGTTATTTTGATGTGTGAGCAAGCCCCCTGTGGCACTCACTCATTAGCTGCTCTAGGTCAGGCTAACATGCTACCTTGCTAGTATGTCACCCAAATGGTCACTTATTCGGTAGATGTGAGTCCTCGCTCTTTCTTCCTGACTTGACTATTGCAAACTAATGAGCCTTGTTAGTTTGGTAGGCTTCACTACGCAACCAGTAAGCAACCTCATGTTAACTTTATTTTAAAAGATATGAGTCCCTGCACTTTCTTCTTGAACTAACCATCAGGTACTGACTAGGTCGAGTATTTTTGAGGTTTAGGGTAAGTCCCCTAGTGGCTCCTTTTCTCTTGACTACTCTTGAGCTGATATAAGTCCCCTAGTGGCATTCACTCAGTAGTCGCCCTAGGTCGGATAGCATATGTCGAGTCGAAGACAGACTATCTCAACAATCAATTTCATTATAGAAGGATGTAAGTCCCCGCACTTTCTTCCTAGGTTGATTGTTACAAATCGATAGACACCTTAGGTTGGTTGATGTTCGCTATGCTGACAACGACTCACCCGGTGGATACACCACTCTTGGCAGATGTGAGTCATCGTGCTTTCTCCTTGAGTTGGCCACCAAATACCTTGCATATTATCTTCTCCAGGGTTTTGGATCAAGCCCTTAGTGGCCCCTTTCCTTTATGGGCATTCTACTTGGATCACGTCATTTGCGAACCCATTTAGACACTACCCGGGTTACTCCTAGATTACAGTCCCCCCACCCCTATGGTTGGATAATTAGTTTAGTGGATGCGTAGATTCTCTCTTGGTTTAGTAAATCTAAGATATGTCTAGACTAATATAAGCTCCTTCTCAGTATGATCTCTCACAAACCAACGGGTCCATGATAAATAAACAAAACAAATAAATTATTTCACTTATGGATTAGGAATTCAAGCCCCTTTTCGCGCATCCTATCTTTAGGCGTGTCTAACTCTCTATAGGAATTGCTTAACTACGCTTGAGTTAAGATAAGTCAGATTCTCCTAGTGCCTTAGGTTAGGTTCAATCTATTTTCCATAAACAAGTTACCCGATCATTCCGCTTTAAAAGATATAAGTCTACTACTTCTTTTCTAGCATGATGTCCAAACCAAACCTAGGTCGGGTTATTTATTATCCAAGCAACGATCGTGGTCTTTTTTGTGAAGATGTGAGTCCTTATCCCAATTGACCATTGTAAACCAAAAGGCACTCTTTTGGATAGTTCTCCCTCACTGGTTACTCCCTTTGGTGATAAATCTAGGTCGATATAAGGTTCTTCTCAGTGTGATCCCTCACAAACCAACAAAATTCATCAAAAATAACTAAAAAAATGAAATTAATTTTGACTATCTTTGAGCTGATTTAAGTCCCCAATGACATTCACTCAATATAACCTTAGGTCGGGTTTGATCTATTACAAAAGCAATAGATCACCGCAGTGGTTCCTTATTTTATAAGATGTGAGTCCCCGCTCTTTCTTCTTAACTTGACCATTACAAATGAAAGGAAATCCCTTTGGTTAGCTAGTCCTACTATGTGGTTGATAGACTATCCCTTTGGATTGATAAATCGACAAGGCCCATGTCCCCTATTCGGTCTCACAAATGGGATCCATCAAAAAAATATAAAAATGAAATTAATCTTGACTATCTTTGAGATTTAAGTCCCCGGCATTCACTCAATAGTCTAAGGTTGGGTTCCTGCCAATGGATAACCCACCAACGGTCCCTACTTTGGAGGATGTAAGTCTACTACGCTTTCTTCCTACAACTACGCGGCAACCCCCTTTGGATAAGTCCTACTATGTGGTTGGTAGACTACCCTTTTTATTGGTAAATCGATGTAGACCCAAATGACCCCTATTCAAAAATGGGATCCATCAAAAAAACTAAAAAATGAAATTAATCTTGACTATCTTTGAGATGATTTAAGTCCCCATCGGCATTCACTCAATAAACTAAAGTTGGGTTCAATTCACCTGCCAATGGATCACCGTCCCCACTTTGGAGGATGTAAGCTACACTTTTCTTTTTAGTACATCAAAGACAACCCCTTTGGTTGGATAGTCTACTATGTGGTTGGTACCCCTTTATTGGTAAATCTGAGTTGTTAGGCCTACATGGTCCCTGCTCTGCGATCCATTCAAACCAGGTCCATTCAAAATCCAAAAATTTTAAAAATCTAAAACAAATTCAACCCTCCTCCCTCAGTAGAGTCAAACTAAACAAACAAAACAAATTAATCAACCTCCCCTAGTCAAAACAAAAACAATCAAATCAAATAATCAAACAAATCAAATTAATTTGCTTCTCCTCAGTGAGATGCAAGTCATTCCGGTTCCTCTACGGATCCTGAATTCTAATCCCTCAGTGGATTTCACAACCTTTTCTCCCTAATGGATGACTTGAACTTTCTCCCGTAGTGGAGAGTTCAATTTTTTCATCCCTAGTGGAGCACCAAATCCTAAATCAAAAACTCAAATCAAATTTCTTCCCAGTGAGACACAAATCAAATCAAACTTCTCATCCCCCTACAAATGACTTGAACCTTTTCCTTAGTGGAAGGTTCACATACTCAATCTCTAGTGGATTCCTCCTAGACTCTCTTATGCCTTTGATATGAGTAAAGTCACATTGCACTAAGCTCTTGATTCCTTCTACACCTTGGGTTAAGAGTAGATCATTTATGTAAGTGTTTATGACCGTTCGGTGTTGTTGATCATTTCGGTCAACACCATGTGCCTTGTGACTATTGGCACCTTTGTTGACCTCATTTTTAGAAAATGCTATCAATCTCTCCATCTTAGACATAGGACTCCTCTTAGAAACTAAGAGTTCCTTAGTCTTAAGACACTTCTAGTGATTGGTGAACACTCAACCTAGTAGAGAAGAGTTAGTTATAGGAATAGGTCATGCCTTAGGGGTGTTAGAAAAACTTGCCTACCCTATAGCTTGAACCAAATCCTTATTTACTTTTTTTCAAGTCAAACTCCAAATTCAAACCAACTTCAAACTCAAATCAATTCCAACTTAATTGATTTTCTCAAATCCAATTCAACTTCAAACTCAAATCAGCTTCAATTCCAAATCAAATTTTAAATCAATTCCAACTTAATTGATTTTCTCAAATTCAAATCAATTCTAAAACTCAAATCATGAATCAATTCCAAATGATTGACATCCATAATCAATTCCAAATCTAAAAAAGCTTTCCTAAGTCACTTTGATTTCATCTAATGGACTTAGCTCAAATCAAATCAAAATCATCCCAAATTCAAAAGATTTTCTCATAATCTATTTATATTCTCATTTATATTCACAAATATAAATGAAATATAAATTCAAATGACCAAAACTAAATCCAAAATCTAACCCAAATCAAACCCATGTTCATCCTTTGAACTTGAAATTATCAAATGAATCAAAACTCATTTGACTCCAAATCACTTGCAAATGAATTTATATTTCAATCATAAGTCCATATGTGAGTTCAACCAAACTTGAATCAAGCCTCAATTGACCCACTTAAGCTCACTTGAACCAAAGTGACCTAAAACCATTTTGAGTCAAATTATAATCCTACCCAAATTGGATTGAACTAAGCCCATCTAAGCCTCACATTGTGAGTAACAATCATCATAAGATGATCAATCATTTAAATTGGGTCAAACCAAGTCAAACCTAGCCTTTGATCAAGTCAACATTTGACCCTAATGAAACCTAAACTAGCCAAAATCCCCCATTGGCTAAATTGATTGAAACAATTGATCAAAATTAATTAATGATCAATAATTGGACTTGACCAAGTCATTATTTGAGCCAAACCTAGCCCAATTGGTCACTTGACCCAAGTTGACCTAAAAAATCAAAATGGATCAAATCTTGATCTAAACTAAACTGATTGCAACCAATGGGTCAAATTCATTCTAAATCATTTGTTGAACTTGACCAAAGCCTACAATCACATTCAATTAACCAATTGAACTTGACTCAATACCTAACCCAACCTAATTTGGTCAAATTGATCAACTTGACCAATTTGACCCTTTTGAACCTAAGTAAGTCAAACCCAACCCAACCTAACCCAAATGAAACCCAATTTGATTGTCCAAAATCATTTGGAAATGATAATTGAACATAATCTAATTCCCCATTGGATATAAGTTGGTCAAATGGGTCATTTGACCCAATTAAATTCAAACATAGCCCATTAACCCTAACTTGGGTCAAATGGGTTTAAGCCAAAATAAAATTTGAAATGAGTTAACTTAGTGCAATTCAAATTATCTAGATTAACCATATTAAAGATGAAATATCACTTAATTAAGTCAATCATGTCATTTCACTTAACAAAAAGCCAATTCAAAATACATAAAGCCAAATGGATCAACATACCCAATGCACTTTGAAATTTGAAAATTAATAATTTCTAACACATGGAGAATTATTAATGATTAAACACATAAACATTTAACACTAAATTGAACATTAATCAAAGGATGAATTTGTGCTAAAACCAATTATCCAAGGGTAAATCAAATGCACTAATTCCAACCAAATCACATGAGATGGGGATGAGGCTTGCTTAAATCTTTCTAATGAAGGTTAACATCCCTAATCAAACCATTTAAACTTCTCTTGCTTTATCACACTAAAGTCCAAATGGTTAAATGAGGAGAGAGGGGGAGAAAGTCAAAGGCATCTTCCCATTTGCTAGAGCCCATTCCCCATTATCCATTAAGGGAGAAGGCTGCCTTCAAGTGGGAGATAGCAACTTAGCTAGGTTCCAAGGCTTTCATTCCCTCCTCTAATCAAGAAAAATGGGAATAAAAAGGTAAGAGGGGGTCATCCAAAAGAGAATTCCCACTTCTACTTCACCTCAAGCAAAACAAGCTCTTCCCTCACCTTCACAACTTCAAATCGAAAGCCAAACAAAGTTTCCCCCACCTCCCAAGCCGTTGGCAACAAGGAGAACAACCTATCCCTTCAAAATCATGAGCCTTGGTAGTTAGGGCAAAATACAGTGAATTGGATCAATTCCTTTGGCACACGCTCATCTTTTGAAGAAACAAATATTGGGTTGGAAATGAGGGACAGTCGAGGGTACAATCCAGCGACCCCCCTTTTTTCCTTTGAAGCTGAGTCTCATTTTCACAGGAAAATTTTTGACTCAATCAAGATCAAGCCATATAGATTGATAGGATTCTCCTCAATGATCATTTTGTAATTGAAATCATGTGATTTCCTTGCCTAGATCAAAAGATATTAGCAATACCATAATGGACTCTAGAGCGGTTGGGTAGAGCGAAATCTCGCGTCCATTCCTTCTAAAAGGAACAAATGGCTCTGATTGTAGGACCATTTGATCTACACCCCTTAAGGATTGCAGGAGTGATCCAGACCATCCGATCTGCGATCGGACGGTCCGATCATCTCGTTCGTGGATGCCGCCGCCGCATTGGCCAATACATGTGTGCCACGCGGTGGGATGCTCCATGCGGTGGGACGTGCCACGCAAGCACGCCATGCGGCCAGCCTTTACGCGTGGACCCCACTCATTTAATTATGGTTAAAAACCGTTAAACAATAGTTTAAAATTTAAAAAAATCATTGAAACTTATAAAAAATTATAGAAAAATAAATATAAATCAGAAAAAAAGCAAATAAAGGCAACCTAGATTCGTCTTGATGAGAGGAATCTATGAAAATTAAAATTCCCAATTTATATTAGGTATTTTAGCCTTAAGTGGGATTTAATTGAAAAATATTAAACTCTAATTACTCTTAAACCATTAACCTAATTAATGTAAAACTTTGGGAAATGAAATTGAGCATGAAATAGACCTTAGAATTTTTTTTCAGGATTTAATTCATTAAATTCAATGGAAATTGCAATTTCACATGCTTAATTCACTAATTAATAAAATTAATTAATCCCTAATGAAATAATTAGAATTTTAATCAAACAACCTTAAATTAACCTAATGAACTTCAATAAATATTAAAACACCACTAAATCTCAATTAAACCCAATAATCCTTAAATTGACTTAATTAAGCAATTAAATGAATTAAATAATTCATTTAAATAACATGAACTTAATTAAATCATAATAAATAAACCAATAATACAAAAATTATGAATGAACCCTCATTGGAAACATATTTCAGTGAGGAATCTAAGAAAAATATAATCCTTAACTAAATCTCATTAAATTAGACTTAATTTAAGTTTTAATGAAATAATTTAAACCCTAATTACTCCCTAATTCAACTTTAACTTTGTAAACTCATTAAAGATAATTGGAATCAAATCAATTAAAGTAAAACAAAGTCAACATAAACCTAAACAAAAGTAAACCAAATTAGATGAAATAAATTGAATCATATCAAAAGAACAAACTAACTGAATTAAATCGAACTTAATTAAAAGAAAAGAAACAAAACCAATCCAAACACAAGTAACATAAAAAAGATTAATTAAGATACTTAAGGATCTTAGTTAGACTTTTGGAAACTCTATTAAGATTTAGGATATGGAATAAAGTAAGTTTCACCTAAAAATGAAATTCATTCTATTTCTCATTCTTGAAAACCTAAACACTTCTTTAACTAAATAAAATAAACATAAAAATGGAAATTAACTCACTAAAACATTGAATTGAAATCAACCAAAGGCAAAAAATTAAACAAATTCAAACTTCATATCAAAACTTGAACTTAAAGAGCCTAGCAAGGCATAACCACACAAACCTCTCCTTTCACACTCTAGAATACTAGGTCACTGACCCTAGAATTAGGTTAGGTCGATGTGCTGTGATGTATGGTGTTGTGTTTTATTTTGTGATGTAATATTTTAGATTGGATGTTAGGGTGAATGTGTGTAGTATGGATGTTAGGCCATTATTAGCCTAATCATATTTTATGTAAGGGGTTGTGCTTAAAGGGCACTGTATTAAAAATATAAATATTTTTGCTGTCCAGGTTACTTATACCCACAAGCATAACCCAAATTAGGACATGTGAACTTGGTTACTCATGTGTGGGGTGCTAAGTCCAAATTATTCATATAATTATTTAGGTTGTATGGTGTGTTTAGCTAACATTTATTTTGCAGGTGTAGCTAGATTTACTTTTCTTATTTTTAATATAATTTTGCATTAGAAATTAGGATTAGTGTTATGGGAGATTAGGATGAGGAGTGAGTAGAAGGCTTAGTCCCTGGGATGCACTATGATGCCTTTAGAGCAAATAAAATCAAAAGAAAGGGAAGAAAAAATGAAGAAATAAAGAAAAAGAAGACCCCCATAGCATATATTATTTTTGTAATCTGGGTTGTATAAGGGTAGAGCTCAGCTACCCATATTTTTTTTTCAGGTTGTACGATAGTACCCGACCACATTGGTTGTTTATTCTTTTGCGCTAGCTTTATAAAATTATTTAATGTTTATTTAGCTTATGTATTAATATGACATATTTTTTCTAGTTTCTTCATTGATTGATGAATGGCCTGGATGTGATTAGACTCTTTGGGAAAAAAACAAATTTTCTATCCAATTAATTAACTCAAAAATTAAAAATTAATGACTCATAACCATACCTAGAGCCTAGGTTATAAATCAAGATAAAAGATTTAGCAACCCCTTAGCTATATGTTATATGTCTCATATCATGCATAAAAAATATCTTGCTTCACTCTTACTTATGGAGGGCTTCCACCATTGCTAGGGAACTTGACTTGACCTTTGAGAGCTATGGTGGAAACACACCTCCTTCTTGCTGATTTTGGCCCATAACTAATTTCTCATGCATTAGGCATATGAATCCCACAACCTGTGTCAAATAAATTATCCAAAAATGGAAATAAAACTTAACAAAAATTTGCATTAGATTTAAGTCATTAATCATGCTACATGATCTAGTCTCTTAGGGAGTGTGTTTAAGGACTTAGTCTTTTTCTAAATAAACAACAACCTAGCTATCTTGCAAAAGCATATGAGTTACCTACATGTATTTAAGATCATAGGAGGAGTTAGTTGGTGGCCACCCCTAGACAATTGTAAGTCCAACAATCGGGTGGTTTATTTTCTCTTGTGGAGATAAACCTATACCCATTTTCGCCTTAGATTTAGGTTGCTTTGGCCCTCGCCAAAGCTCCCTAAATTTAGGATATGAGATTGTTGTTTTCCTTTGTATGAGCTACAAGCATAAATCCTCACCTCTTAGGCATTTATACGATCTTGTGTTGTGGAATTGTAAGCTCTAGATTTCTAATGAAAATTCAACTCAAAGATATAATTCTCCTCAATTTCAAAAATATGAAGCCTAACCATAGGATTGTTTGGGATGCTTGCTAGGTTTTCTAGCATCGTGAGCATCCCATACTCATCTCCCTTTAGTTTTGATAATAATTCCCTCCTCTTGATCAATCTCACTTGATTTTTTAAAAATTTGTTGATAGTCCAATCTTTGAAATCTTTGGAGAAAATAATCATTTACTTTAATCAAGAGTATTCTTAAGGAATCTCATTCCTTAAGATGTAATTAACTATGGAGGCTTGCCTCCATAGAGAACTTAACGAACCCAGTTTAAAATAAGCCCTACTTTACTTTTCATGTAAAGTAGGGGAATAATCTCTGGTATATTTGAAGACCCATTATCCTTAGGAGTCTTCATTAGATGATTTGGTCCATTATAAGGTAGTGACTTCTATCTCTCGAGATAGTACACTATTCCTTAATTTCATACCCGATGACCCTAATGAGAACATCTACAGATTTACGTGGTGTCCAACTAATGAATTTTGTTTTCATTACTCAAGATGAAAATAAAACATCACAATAGTATTTTAGCATTAAGGTACCAATGGAGACTCCATTAAATAGTTTTGCATGAGGCTTTTGGTGTACCACATTCCTTGCTCACACATTGATTGTGATTAAGGCACAACAAACAAGCAATAACTCTAAATCATCCATTCTAATCATTAGCAACTCTATAACAAATGATCAAAAGGGATGGCCCAAAGGACACCATGTTATTGGCATGCTAAATTATGATGTGATATGTCCCAAAGGAGTTCATTGTCTAGTTCACTTATTAAAGTTTTACCACTCCCTATAAGATAAGACTTTCTTCAAATGAAGAGAATGGATCTAATAAAATCAAAGGCCTTATTGTGTAGATCCTCTGAAGGATTAAGACATAATATCCACCATCATCATCCACCCACTTTATCTTATCTTCCAAAGATAGTTAGATATTTGATATATTTCTTTTAGCACCATTTTTTGCTCGAGAGGCAAATCAATTTTCAATTGATCACATAGAAGAGGTGAGCCTATTGTTCTTCCACTTTTCTCAATCATTAAGCTATGATAAACAAATATAAGGACCTTTCAACACAAGATAGTGAACTTAACCCTTAAGGTAGACCATGAAATCCTTGAAGAAAGCTAATACAACCTTTAATTCTACTTTCAGCACGCCCAGATTAAAGAAGCAAGTTATAATAAGCCATTGATCTCCAACTAGATGAAGAAATATTGGTTTCACCAATTATTCATTGAATGTCCTAGTACTAGGATCTTCAATGAGTGAGAATAGCGGGGTATCATATTTATGGATACATTCATTTGAATATTGTGAAGAATAAGGGTGAAAAATTCGATGAGGAGAAGGTGAACTTGAGCTTTTAAAAAAATCTTTACATTCCTCATAAGATAACAAATGAAGTAAAAGTTAATTACTTGGGGATCATTCAAAAATCATCAAGGAAAGTCATCACTTTAAGGAGAATGACAATATCAAGCCATGAGATATTGAGCCATATATATTTCCATAATCTTCTAGACTAAGAAGATCTTTCAATCATTCACTTGGGAGAGTTGCATTATCATCCATGTTCATAGCAAATACTTTTCTACAAATATATCAAGATGTAAGGTCATTATTGTTGTTATGGTGGAGAAGGGATTGAAATGAAAATTATAATGATAGAATCATATGTGCTATTATTAATGATCCATTGGTAGATTGTAGGTCTCATTGATAGAAAAAGAGTCTATAGAGCATGAAACAAATATTAGCAGGGAAGGGGTAAGAAGATTAGTAAGCAAAGTCTTTAGAAGCCAATGAACTTTTGTATAGGGAACAAAAGCAAGGGTGGTTGGCTTGATGATTCCTTGGGAACTCTAAATGATGTACTCGAATAATTTCTATACAATAATTTGGCATGTCAACAAGCCTCATTCATTAGTTGTTGCATCATAATAATGACAATGACCTAGAAATACTTGACACAATCTCTATGAGTAGATGCACCAAACTACCTCAATCTAGGTATGTTAGATCATACCTTAAACATAACCCAAATTACTCATTTACATTTTTGAAATGGTCGAGCATGGTTTGTATGTTCGATGTAACACATTACATATCATTAGTAGGGTTTGCTTTCTCAGACTTAGTTTTTATCAACTTGAGCTTTTAATAGCCTCATTTTGATCAGTATTAATTTTTGACAATTTTAACATGCCGACCAATGCTAAAGCAGAATGCATAAATATTTATAAGTAAATTCAGATTATTCTAGATGAATTATAACATGTTTTCTTTACCTATTAATACTGAGTAAAAATATTGTATTTTCTTAAAAAAAGAAAATGAAGAAACATTTTTACCTTTGATGCCTCAAGCTAGGCAAAATTGTTAGATGCATTATCTTGATTGTTATAGTTTGCTAAAGTAACACGACCATGATCATGATGCATACCATACTCATAAATTTAGGTCATTCATTCAATTCAAACATATTTGATGTGTATTGGAAACATCACCATAATGTTATCATCTACTAGTATTTGTGATTAGGAGTATCAATACCCAACATAAAAACTCGACATGTACTTGACTTGAAGAAAAATTCATTTTCAGTTTGACATACTTAATTTTCAAGTCAGGTTCGCATATAATAATCTGACCCATTTAGTTTTCTGAATCAAGTTCAAGTTGACTTGTCAAACCAATTTTTATTTGATGCCTCAAATTTAATCTGATTTTGACATATCAACCTGAGATTGACCTAATTTTGACAAATGAACCAAAATTTGATTTGATTTGATCTAAATTTGATATGAAATGCATGTCCAAATAAGCCACTTAGGCAGTGTTTGATCATTTTAGTTGAAGGAGGGTTAGAGTTAGATTTGGACCTCTCGACCTTAACCCTCATGCGGTTGTTACAATGTAATTTTATTATGCTAGTCGTTGCCTTAGCCATTGGCTCTTCCCTCACTTTCTGTGTCTTTTTTCTTTTCCCATTCTTATAAAGTAGTTTGTACTTCTATCACCTCCTCAAGTTTATAAGCCTCTGCTATTAATGTTGTTTCTTCTTAGGTTAAAATTTATATTATGATTTTTACCTATGACTTACCTCACGAGTGAGTTCAATGAGTTGATAGGTCAGGAGGAAGCTTGGCATGTAGTGGTGCAGCAACTCATTGCATTTGTGTAGAGCTTTGGACCATAAAAAGATAATATGGTTAGTGTATTAGAAGAAGGGGAAGAGATGGCAATGTGGTTAGTTGCTTGTTAGTAGCATGTGTGGGAGGGAAAATGTCGTGATAGCTAAGGGCATATGAACACGAGGCAAAAGAGAATGTGCTACTCGAGGAGGATATATAATAAATGTCTATATTTTTAAAACAAGATGTTAGAAGCAATGAATGTTTGTGTTGTTTAACAAGATAGAAACAATGGATTCTTGTGTGTTGTTGACCTCACTTTTGGAGTGAGTTCTCAATCTCCTCTTCTTAAACCTAGGAGTCTTCTAGACACTAAGACTTCTTAGTCGTAAAGCACTTCAATCAATTAGGTGAACACTTAACATAAGCCTAGAGATTTAGAAGGGTTAATCATAGGATTAGGCCATGCTCTAGGAATTAGGGAGATTTACCTACCCTATAGCCCAAACCCAATTCATGTGCACCTTCTCAAACCAAACCTCAAGTTCAATCCAAACATCAAATTCAAATCCAAATCCAAACCCAAATTCCAAAATCGAATGATTGAAGCCCATGATCAAATCCAAACTTGAAATCCTTCCTAAGTCTTTTGAGCCAATTTGATGAACTTAGCTAAAATCTCATCCAAATCAACCTAAATTCAATTGATTTTCTCATGGATCAATTACATCTTCAATCATGTCTACAAATATAAATCAAATTTACAATCACATGACCAAAACTAAATCCAAACTAAATCAAATCCAAATCTAAGTCCTATGACCACCTTCATGGACTTAGTCAAATTTACCTTCAAATCAATCCAAAATCAATTGATTTTCTCATAATCAATTTATATCTTCAATCATCTTCCTAAATATAAATCAAATCTACATTTAAATGAACAAAATTAAATCAAAATCCTTTCTAGGCCATATGAATCAATCCCATGGGCTTAACCAATTCTTAATCCAAATCAATCCAAACTCAATTGATTTTCTCATAATCAATTCATATCTTCAATCATCTTCACAAATATAAATGAAATATACATTTAAATCATCATAACTAAATCAAGATCTTTCCTAAGCCACATAAACCATTCCATGGACTTGGCCAAAAATTCACTCAATTCAAACCCGATTCAATTGATTTTCTCACAAATCAATTATTCCTTCAATTATCATCCAAAATATAAATGAAATCTACAATCATCAAACCAAATCAAAATCAACTCAAGTCAAATCCAACTTAGCCCTTTTGACTTGAAATATCCAAATGAACCAAAACTCATCCAAGCCCAAATCAATTGCAACTGAATTTCTATATCAATCCCAAATTCATATATAAACTCAACTAAGCTCAATTCAACCCAAAATCAAGCCAACTAAACCTAATTAGTCCACTTGACCAAAAGTGGCCAATTTGACCTATTTGAGCTAAATTCCAACCCTATCTAAATTGGAATGAACTAAACCAATTTAATCCTCATATAATAATTGTTGATCACATGAGGTTAATCAATTTTCACAAATTGGGTCAAACCAAGTCAACTTGGTCCTTTGACCAAGTCAACACTCTTAACTCATATGAACCCAAACTAGCCAAATTATAACCTAAGCTAAATCCCTTGAAACCAATGATTCATACTAACTCAAAATCAATACTTAAACATGACTTGACCTCCAATTGAGCCAAACCAAACCCAATTGATCCTCTTGACCCAAGTTGACCCAAATTGACCTAAAAGACCAAATTAGGTCAAACCAAAATATAAACTAAATTGATTACAACCAATGACTCAAGTTCATTCCAAATTGATTGTTGAACTTGACCAAAGCCATGATTGGACCCAATTGACCCAATTGAACCCAAATGACCTACTTTGCCCAAATTGACCTAAAGGGTTAAGTTGGCCTAAATCAAAACTAAATCCAAATTGATTGAAACCAAAGCTTGCAATCAACCCAAGCCAATTTGGTCAAATTGATCAACTTAACCCATTTGACCCATTTGAACTTAAATGAGTTAAAATTAAATCTAAGCCAAACTAAATCAAATCAATGACACCAGCACATCCCGAATGATCATATGAACTTAGCCCAACCCTTGGCTTGACCCAATTTGACCCATTTGAGCCAAATTGAGCCAAATCAAACTAAATCAACTCCAATTGACTTGAAATTTAGGCTAACCCACTTTTGGCTCATTTCAAATCTGCGCAAATCAAATTCAATGCCAAATGATCATGATACCCTTGGGTCAAGGGTATCACATGAGACAAATTACCTATATAAGTGATCATTTCTATTCCTTGATCACTTGACACTCTCCCAATTGTCCACCTAGGCACCTATGATACTACCCAACCTGACCCAAGGGGTGGTTGGGTAGACCATGACATATGGGAGATGAAATCACCTCACCCTCCCTATTGGAGCATTTGAAGCCCATAGGACACCCATGATTCCTCCTTGGCAGCCACCTCCACACCTTCAACCAACCAAGCTGAGCCAACTCATCCAATCCCTGCCACCCACAACCATTTGAGGTGGCCAGACGACCACTAGAATTCAAATCAAGCCGAGCCATTCAATCAGGGGAAGGAGGGGTATACCACCAGTCCAATTCATTCCAAACTGAGCATTAGACCTCAGTGAGAACCCTAGCACCCCAAAGCGAGCATCCTAGAGCCATTTCCAAGTTCCCCAAGCTCCCTATTGCAAGTTTCACCCAAGCCAAAATAGGGCATCCCTCCTTCGATCCCAACTTGCTCAAACCTCCATAAAAGTCAAATTAACTTTGCATACACTATCCCCAAAGGCCGTCGAGCAAGAACGAATCTTCTCTCGAGCTCCCCGACCACCGGAGATAAAACTTCGATCAACGACGACTCGCTAAGCTTTGGGTGTTGGTCTTTTGAGAAAATTACACTAAATCAAAGTTCATGCATATCAGTATGACTTTGTCTCCACTAGACGAAGCTTCTTCAATCGTTTGTGACGTCGGTCTTTAGCTCGTGAGGTATGGCATTAAAACTAAGATTTGGTGAAATTTTTTGGAGCTTTTCAAAGGAAATGTGCATCTCATGTGATCTTAATTGTTGGATCCCCCCGATCGATGTCATGAAGGTGTGGATCCTTTTAGAGTTGATCCGAGTAAGCTCAGATCAAGCAAGTAATGGCGGACGGACTCCATCTCTCATCACTCGCGTGATGATAGATCATGCATCGTCTGTTCCGCATGATCGGAATAGACAATCATGATTAGATCTGATTAGATTAATCTGATTTAATACTTCACACCACAGGATAATCGTAGCCGTCCGATCTTAGATTGAACGACGGACGAGTAAGCGTGTCGCCCGATAGACACTAAGTCGAATAAGTTTTAAGTAGCAAATCCCGCGGTGCCATGTTACCACGTGGCGTCGATGGGATTATGCTTTAATTAGTCTTAATTAATTATTTTTAATGGAAACTTCTAAAAATCATAATAAATTATAGAAAAATTAGAAAATATAAATAATACTTATTTTAAAGGTATTTCAGAGAAGCATTTATTTAAAATACTTTAATTAAATTTTAATAGTAATTAAGGCTTAATTAGAGTTTAATTATAAAATTAATTGGCTTAATTACTCCTTATTTACTTGAGCAATTAATCCCAATTTTATGGGTCAATTTAATGGGACGACCACTATCACCCATAATTGTTTTGGGATTTAGTGCTCACTTAATTAGGAAAATTAACTAATTAAATCTTAAATACTCTTTTAAGTAAATTAATGATTAATTAATCTCATAAATAGTAATAAATTGGTTAATTAAGTTTATTGATCATTGCTCAACAGTAAATGCGCTAAGGGATAGGGTTGGTACCTCTTTCTTAACCTATTCCGCTAAGTTCATTTCACTTTTTCAAAATGAAGTTAATTAAGGTTTAACTAATTAATCATACCACTTAATTAATTAAATTAAAATCATAATCATATTAAATCTTAATTAATCAGTTCTTGGGTAGATCTTTAGGTGTTTAATAACCTAAAGATATTTTAAGGAAATTATGGTTAACCAACATGTGTAGGGAGACCATAAGAGTACTTAATTAAGTTCCTTAACTTAATTAACCATTAATTGTGAGCCAATTGCATTAGACCCCTTTATTTCTTAGGATCATTGCTAATTTAATTTCCAATTCATGTGCATATCATGTTGGCTCATAATTATTTAGATAATTAAATTAAGGTAATATAGGAAAGGGTTAATTAATATATTTAATGCATACTATAACTTAATTAACTCATAAAATCAACTTAATTGCTTTTCATTAAACCAAATTAATTAAGAAATATGAGAATGGGTTAGGATCATCAAATATTTTCTCACATCCTCAAATCTAATCAAAACATGAAATTAAAAATGGCATTTAAAAAGCTTTGGTTTATTTTAAATGTGATTATCCTTAGAAATTAATTCAATTGAATGAAATCACGTGCTTATGTTTATTTATTCCTTTCCAATCATGTTAGATATTATGTTTCATTTGCAATCATGCATTCATCTTTTCAAAACTAATTAAATCAAATGATTTTTCTTTATGTAAGCTTGCATGTATTGGATTAATTTATAATATGTATGTCTATTATCACTAATAAATTCAAAACCATTTTCTAAAGCTTATGAATCACTTATAATACTTAGAGTGCTGATAGTTATGAATTACATAGGATTTATATGTGTTTATAGCTTAAGAATATTAGATAAAGCTCTCTTTCTATGAATTTACATGAGTTTGAACAACAATGAGTATATAGCTTGGACATCCCGAGAATATGAAGCTTTAGTTAGCCCCAATGAGGTCATTTGATCACCTCACTTCCCTGGTTTAACAACGACACGTACTCATTTGGTTTCATTTTTATGTACTTTGATATCAGAATTTAGATAGAGCTTTAATTCATATGTCTAAATGATTTAATTAAAGAAAATACAATCTTTGCATGATTCTCACATTTATAGTTGTGTGTACATTTATATATATTTAAGATAACAAGTGTTTAGTCTGGACATCCCGGGAATATGAGATTTTAGTTAGCCCCAACGAGATCATTTGATTATCTCACTTCCCTGATTTAACAATGGCACGTGCTTGCTCAGATCTTTTATACATGTATATGTGTGTTTAATCAAAAGATGAAGATCCCTTTTGTTATTAAAAATACGTACACTCATGATTGATTACGTGATTGAATTGATTAATCATATGACTTAGAGTTTTCTTTTGTATGTTCATGTGTACAAGGTTACATATGTTTGAATGCAAATGGGTATATAGTCTGGATATCCCGGGAATACGAAGCTTTAGTTAGCCCCAAAGAGGTCATTTGATTACCTCACTTCTCTAGTTTAACAATAACACATACGTATTGAACTTCATCCCAATGTTTTTTTTTGTATAAGAATTTGGATATAACTTTAAATTAGTATGATTAAGTAATTCAATTGAATGAAAGATATAAACTTCAAATATACATCTATATCCATCATTTAAGTGTGCTAAAATATGTTGCATGTATATATATACTTAGGATAAAATCATATGCATGTCACATGTGATGAAAAACAACTCTAATACTAAGTTAAGACATATCACACAAGACCTTAACACACACATTAGAACTAAATCACCACTTCTAGCTCTAAGTTAGGATGGTATGTTTGGTGCATGTTTTGTTTTATGATGTATTATTTTAAACTGGATGTTAGGGTGTTTGTTTTGTGGACTGGATGTTAAGTTGCTATTAGCCTAAACATATTATGTTTTATGACATAAACATTAGTGAATATAATTTGTACATGTTAATGTAAAATTTATGACTTATGAATAAACATGTATCATTTTTAAAAACACATTAGTTAAACATATCCATTTAACAATGTTAGATATATTTGTTTGTGATGTTAAGATATATAAAAAATATTAGGTGTTTGTTTTGGATTTGCTTTAAAAACATAAGGGGGGCTTAAATATTAAAATAAATATAATTAATATAACCAAAGTAGGACATATGGGCTTGGTTACCCATATACAGAAATATAAGTCCAAATAATATATATAATTGCTTAGGATTATATGTATATTTAGCTAACCTCTATTTTATATGTGTAGTTAAATTTACTTTACATAAATATAATTTTATAATTAGGAATTAAGATTAATGCTATAGGGGGATTAGGATGAACAGTGGCTAGAAGACTTTGTCTGGGAGGCCTTGTGATACCTTTAGAGCAAGCACAATCAAATCAAAGAAATGAAGATGAAGGAGTGAAGAATGAAGACCCCCATAGCATATATTCATTTTAATTATAATTATTCTTTCATGTTATGGGTCAGAGGTAGAGTTCTGTACCCATATTTCTCTTTTTGTTTGCGGAAGCCGACCATTACGCCTCTTATTCTTTTGAGATAGTTATAAAAATGATTGTTATTATGTTTAGTTTGTGCATTAGAATGACATATTTTTTATAGTTTCTTATGATTGATGTTTTAATGTGTGTCTTCGATGCATTAGGCTCTTAGGGTAAAATTAATTTTGTTACAATAACTAATCACTCAAAACTAAATTTTAAGCAACTCATAACCTCACCATAAAGCTTATCACTCTTTTTAAGCAACGATGGTGGTCGATGGTAGTGGCGGAGATGGTCGGTGGTAGTGATCGGTGGTGGTGGCGGTGACCGATGGCGGCGGCGATCATCGGCGAGGCGGTAAGCAGACCAGATCAACGTCGATCAGTCATACCATCACTTTTCGTCACGCCAGCGTCGGTCCACCGCCACGCCCGCCACATCGTCGGATCGCTTGTCGCCGCCTTTCACCACCCCCCTCGACCATCTTTCTATAATTTTCATCAAATCATCAGACTACCACCTCAAGCAAGGCCTTCATCGCTAATCTAGTGAAACTTATAACAAAACTTATTCTCGTAAGCTATCCTTCTCCAACTTTGATGAAAAGATAATAATAATAACAGAAACTGATATAGTGAAATTATTTCTAAGTGGGCTAGGCCCTATGGTTTTTCCCTTTTTGGGTTTCCACGTAAAAATTTTGAGGTCTCTCAAACTCTTTTGCTATGTGTGCGAAACTTTTGTGCAATGCTAAGACATCAAATTCTCCTATTCTATCGACCCAGATCTTCCTGCACACAATAGTTTGGCGCCGTCTGTAGGAAATGAATCTCACAATCGTAATCTCTGTGAACACTTGCATTATGGTCAACAGATGCAATACTCACAACAACAGAGCCTCATGTTCCAACTCTCATTACTCCCAAAATCAATCCTTAAACCAAGGACGCCAAGCTTCTGCCTCACTTCCACCTGATAGGCGTGACCCTATCAGTGAAGGTGCAACAGGAACCTCTCTAAAAGATCGTGTTCACCAAATGGAAGTTCAAAATGAGATAATTCAACTTTTATGAGAAACATAACAGTTACTACTGCAACAAATGCATCGAGGTCAAAATGCTTACACGGGGCCTTCTCACCATCAGGTTGAAGTTCCTCACTTCCAGACCGTGATGATGTCCTTTTGACATTGCTAGTTCTACTCATCCATCACTTGCGGCTCAACCGATCGCTAATCTACTAATTATTATCGATGACTTGGCATGTTCTTGCCCTGTTGGTTCCACCCGTAATGTTATACGTGCAGAATTATAATGCTTAATATGAGAGAAATTCTACCTTAAATATAGAAATTATATTCTCTATTAATGTGGCTATCAGGATTCTTCACCTTTAGTTGAAGCAATTCTTCAACATCATATTCTCATAGGTTTCAAGTTTTCAAGTATCGACTCCTATGATGGGGAAACTGACCCATATGAACACATCGATCATTACAGAGCCATCATGCACATCCAACGAGCTCCTGACACATTGCTTTGCCAGGTCTTTCCAGTCACCCTCAAGGGTCAGACTAGTACTTGGTTATACTCCCTTCCAAGGGTGTCTATCCATACCTTTGACGAACTCATCAAGATTTTTGTAAAATAGTTTATTACGACCGGATGACCATTAAAAATTCCTCTCATTTCTCAGGCATTCATCAAAATGAATGTTAATCACTTAAAGAGTGCTTATAAAGATTCTCCTTAGAAGCTCGCTAGATACCAGGGGTGGACCCTGAATTACTAAAAAGAGTTTTTCTTAGAGACTCGTCACGGGCCTTTACTCATCGTAATACGATTCTTCATATGTCGACTTATCGTGAAAGCACAAATTTTTGCTAATGAGGCTATCAATGCACCTCGAAAGCAATTTGAGGAATATATGGGGAACGATCATGGACTAGGGGGGGACCCACTTGATGATCATTTCTAAGATAAACAAGTCAAGATTGGGGAGTAATTCTGATTGTAACATTTAAATGATGATATTATAGAATAATTATGATTACAATGCTCGTTTCTTCTATCATCTAATTTTATATATTAGATTTATGATGAGTAAGAAAATATGAAGAGGTTTTCTACAAATATATAAGATTTCATAAAAAACTCTTAGACAATATTAAAATTCTCCATACGGTCTTCAATTAGACTTCTACTCATTGGACGAGATTATAATTATGATCTCGAAAGTGTAGTAACAGTCTAAATACAAAACAAATTTTCATCATCGATTCAGATACACGTGGCTATCACCTCACATAATTAAAGTATAATCTATTCAGGGAGATTCGATTCGATCTTTTCCATACAAGTTATTGTCATCAAGTAATCCTTTGACAAACAACCTCGAATGGGTCAAAAATTCTTGGTGGATTTCTTTCAACCTATTCTATACAGGTTAACGTCATCAAGTAACATCATGACAAACAACCACAGATGAGTCAAAAATCCTTAGCGGATTCGATTCGACACCTTCCATACATGTTAATGTCATCAAGTGACACTTTGACAAACAACCTCGGATGGGTCAAAAATCCTTTACGTATTTAATTCGATCCCTTCCATACAGGTTAATGCTATCAAGTAACACTTTGACAAATAATCTCGGATAAGTCAAAAATTCTTGGCGGATTCAATTTGACCTCTTCCATATAGGTTAATGTCATCAAGAAACACTTTGACAAACAACCTCAGATGAGTAAAAAATCCTCAGGTTAATGTTATCAAGTAACACTTTGATAAACAACCTCAAATGGGTCAAAAATCCTTTGCAGATTCGATTCGATCTCTTTCATACAGGTTAATATCATCAAGTAACACTTTGGCAAACAACCTCGAATGGGTCAAAAATCCTCAGCGATTAGATTCCACTATTTTTAAATAATTAAGTATACAAATAATAAATCAAATGGTCAAAAATTCTTGGCGGGTTCCATACATGTCGTTAATTTACTCTCTCAAAAATAACCTTAGATGAGTTAAAAATACTAAGTGAATTTCTTTCGACATGTTCCATACAGATTAACGTCATCGAGTAACATCATGACAAACAACCTCAGATAAGTCAAAACTTCAAGATGAATTTCTTTTAGCGTGATTCATATTGAGTAAATAGCACAAAGAATAATCTTGGATAGGTTAAAATTATCAATTAAAAATTGGAGCCTCATCGTATGAACTACGAGCCTTGATCGCTTCCAAACCCAGTCGATCCGATGATGATAGTTGATGTCTCTTTCGAGGGAAAATTGAAGCCTCATCGTATGAACTATGGGCCTTGATCGCCTCCAAAATTTAGTCGGCGAGACGGTTGGCGCCTCTTCAGAAAAACGAGCCTCGCCATATGAACTGAACCTTGTCACCTCAAACTAGTCGGTGATGAAGGCGGTTGACACCCTCGAGAGAAAATCGAGGAGATTATGGGGCTTGAAACCAAATTGGTTGATTAGGGAGGGCATGATTTCTTTAATCAACAAAGTTCTCTTCCCAACAAAGAATTTTTTTTTATCCTTAGCCCCTGAACTTCTACTGGATAATTTCTCATCCAATGCAGGAAAACATTAGAGCATATGGGAGAAAACTATGTCTCCTTACTTGACCCCAAGGGGAGATTTTTATAGATCCACAATAGGGGCAAAAATGGAATAAATTTTGTGAAGAAATTTGGAAATATATAAAATATTTCAAAATTTCTACACTCAAATATATCCATCCTTTTATACAAGTAAAATGGAGAAAATATAAAAATAAATAAATAAAATCTAAATAAATCATTTTTTCGCATTTACACCGCGTGTCGCGTGGCGTAGATTCACGCCAGCATGCGATCTCGCGCCTGGCAGGTGGCCTGCGGACTATGCCGCGCGCTCAGGTGGCTGCGCCAGCCGCCGCTCTGAGATCGCGCACCGATGCCTCGAGGGCGGCATGCTATGCGTAGCGTCCTGCGTTAGCATGTGCGTACGCACTGGTTAGCCGCGACCTCCGCCCAGCGCTGCATGCCCTCATATTTGTGGCCTCATGCACCTGTGTGACTGGTCTCTTGTGTCCGCTTCCGTGATCATAGTCTTGTGTGCCCATGAAGATATATTCTCTTAAACTATATCTGATAATGAACTCGCAAATTTCATTAACATTGAAAAAGTTATTATTTTTAATTATTTGGCATGTATTTTTGGATGATAGAGATGATATCATTCAAAAATAGGGGGAAACTAATATGTCACTGAAAACTCTACTAGTTGAACCACAAATCTTGATATCAATCGATTAGTGAGTGCGGATCAAGCACTTAAAATATAATTGAAAACTTTGGGATATCAATGGGATCCCTAAATAGCTCCTAAATATTGAGTATTTATAGTCAAATTGAGCGCCTTGATGAGCCAGATCTAACAAGCCTAAGATATCTTAATTCTAACTTCATTTGAGCATTTAAATACTTAAAATATGTAACATGATCAAATGAATCATTTTGAGTCATCCGATGGAGTGGTTTGGATTTTGCCCGTATTTACAGAAATGTCACTCCCCTATTCTATAAATAGCCCCTCATTATTCACATGAGGGGACCCGAAGCTAAAGAGAGGAGAGAGCTTTGAGACTCGAAGAATCTCATAGCATAATCGGGCCACCGGCCGACCGTCGTCAGATCATCTCTGACCACCGCCGTCGGTCACCGCCGCCACCACCGCCGGTCAACGCCATCGGCCGCCATCATCGTTGTCATGCCGATCGATCAGATCGGCCTCCACCTCGCTGTCGCCGTCGTTGTACCACCGCTGTCGGTCCACGCCGGTCCTGCGGCCGACCACTGGTGCCGTGCCGACCATTGTCGGTCATCGCCACTGCCGTCGCCCGTCGCACACCACCACCCGCTGGATCCTGGATCATCGTCGTTCAGCCCGCCGCCTCACCCATTATTGATCACCGCCGGTGTACTAGTCATCACCATCGCTGCGTTGGCCTCCATGGTCATCGCCGGTCGTCGCCATTGCCGGTACCTGGTCGGCCACCACTGGGACGATCCGGATCGCCGGTCAGCGTCGCCGCCATCGACCTTCGCTCGCCCGTTCCACCACTGCTCGCCCGTCCTATCGTCAACCGCGGCGGTTGACCGTCATCGCCGGCCATGTTCACCATTCTTACACATTTTCGATGGTTTTGGTGGATCATTAGATTACCACTTTCTCGCTTCACAAACTTATTCTTGTAATTTGTCTTTGGAAAATATAATAAGTAATAATTATAAAATTATTGAAATTATTTTTTGAGAGTTTAAAATGTGATCTCAAACTCTTTCTTGTGTGTATGTGGCTTTTATAACGCTAAGATATCAATTCTCTGCCACGGATCTTCATGCATGCAACACATATATGTTTATTACTTTTAAAATTTTGTTTTTTTTTTTGAAAAGCTTGTTTATTTTCTAAGATAATTATTAATATTAAAAAAATGACAACATTTAAAATATATAACTATTGCATTTAAAGCCAGTATTATTTAAGAAAAGATAATCCAATTTTAAGATTATTATTAACTAAAACTTATATTTTTTTTGGATGATACGTTGACAATGACAGTTCATTTCGCAAAATAAAGTTCTGCATTAAAAAATAATTAAGTTTCAGAAATGTAATGTTCACGAGCACAATTCCACGTAAATATTTAACTGCATGCGCCTATAATACAATGTGTTGTTCAAAAACGAAGCAAGCATAAGCATATACTTCTATAAGAAAAAAAATCTCATTTTGAGAGGGAAGGAAACATTATTAGGTTATGTAAATCTTATATTGTATATGCAAAAGACTTCAAATAAATTTTATAAAATCATAATTAGATTAATAATATTATATGAATTTGTGTTGGACAATGAAAAAAAAAAAATGTTAACATCTAAGTTGAGAATAGGGTGAGTGATAATGAAAATTATTGTGACAAAATAAAATATTATTATTGCTAATAAATTATTTTAGTCGAGCGATTGAGAGCTTAAATTATAAACTAAAAGATTTGTATATGTATTGTGTTTGAATTTGTGATTAAATTCATTTAAATGTCTCAAAAAAACTTAAAATTACATAGATATGAGATGTTTAAAGTAATTTACAATGAATAAGTTTATAATCTCAAATAACATCCAATATCAACAAATGAAAATTAAAGCTTCATAATGCCAACCCTTGAGATAAGGCTAATGACAATCATGATGATATTACTACTAACTAGCCAACAACAAACCAAAGTTGGATTTAAGATTTGTTGGCTTGACAAGCTCAACTCACGAGCCATTATCAAGCTTTCTTGACAAAATTACACCTTGAATAATTATATTAAAAGCATTAATCTTTCAAAATATGTATAAGAAATGCTTCATACACTTTATAATATAAGATATGACAGATTTTATTTTGAAATTTCGTAATTCATTCAAGCATTCATGATAATTACACAAGTAATAGAAAATGTGCCACACATCCTTCATTTCCTTGTGGTGAACTAATAAATTAACAAGGCTGCAGGCAAAAATTAAAGGACTTCCCTCACCAAAGCAGTCATTTCTTCTCTGCTAAGAGAGGATCGATAATACTCTTCCACTTGTTGAAGTTCAGGGCAGAGCCATAGTCTGGCAAAGGGATGCCATTAACGAAGAAGTAAGGTGTACCCATAACTCCCCTTGAACAACCATACTGGAAAGAAAAAAAAAAAATACCAATAGACACACAATAAACCAGGTGAAAAAATTAGATGATGCACAACAATATAATTTTCTAAAAAAGATAAATTTACATACATAGCACACAATTCTTATGCATTTACTTCTTTACACTTAAAGTTTTATATTTACAAATATAACCTTGTTCCTATGCATGAAAATTTACATTTAACTTTAAAAAGTGAATAATGGTATTATTTTTAAGTGATATTTTCATTTATTTTTTCATATATAATTCTATGAAAGAAGACTATATTACGAGAGAGAAGCATTGCTCACCTTGAAGGAGATTCTTGTTGCCGTATCAGTTCGTGAATCATTGTAGCCAGACTTGATTGCAGAGTATGATCCCTTACCAACAGCTTCCTCAGCAATCTTAGAGAACTGATTGGTTATAAAAGCCCTTGATTTATGGTAAGTTGGTGCATTGTAGTAACTCTCCTGCATCATCATATCAAGATACTCCATAATATATAAATCATAACATTTTCAAATTTTGCATGATGAAAAAAATTTGCTAATGATGGTCCTATATACTTAAATATTTGCACAGTATCATTCTTTTGTGCTTGGTTTGAAGGAGTAAAATCACTTCATGGTTCATTTCTAAAATAAATTGATGTTTAAGTTAAATATGATAGAAATAAGGACCTTAAATGAATGTGTGGCAAAATTAAAAAGGATAATAAAAAAAATGATTACACATAAGAGAAATGACATGATGAAGATAAAAACATTGATAATAAGCTTAAATGGCTAGAAATATTGAACAAACAGATGATTGATTCTACCTTCACAAGATCAGTGACCCAAATATTCATAAGAACAGAGATTAATAAAAATTTGAGTTTAATGAAATGAGCTTCACCTGGTGTTTGAAGAAGAGTTCAAGCAAGGGATATGTTGAGGAAGCATTTAGGCTGTTTGCAATATGAAGTGCACGGCAAGATGCAAAAGAATTGCTGTGATACCTGATGTCAGCAAATAAAGACATTGATTTCAGATAAATTACATCTTAAAACATAGAAGTTATGAATCGAGAGTGAAACACATGTAAAAAAAAAAAACTGTAAGAAAACAAAATGAATAAAGATTTTTTTTTGTGATGAACAAATAATTTATAGAGTGAGAAAACAGGAGAAGACGCATTGGCTTGTAAACTAGCTGAATAAAGCCAAATTCTGTGGATTAACTAACCTACAAATTTTTACAAAATTTAAAGAGGAATCAAATCACATTTTTTTATTTTAACATGTCAAATTTAATATATATTTCTATTAAATAAATATTTTAATATTGTTTTATTTATATATTGATATTACACTATTATTTGTATGAGATCAACACAATATTTATAATTTATGTAAATTGACATGAGTAGCGATGAGCATTCGATCGGTTCGGTCAATTCGGGTGAATTTTTTGTTAAATCGAACAAACCTTACCAAATAACTTAAAATAACCGAACCATCTAAATAACATATAAAACCAAACTAATCAAACAAAACTATAATTCGGTTTATTCTTCGATTTTTGATTAAACCGAATAGCATATAAAAAAATTTAATGAACTAATTAATTAAAATAATTTAATAAATTTTATACATTAAAAATTTCTTAGTCAATTAAAAATCTATAAATTTATACAAATAATTAAGTATTTACAATCAAAATTACATATTTATATTTAATTTTTTTAACTAATTTTGATTTATTCGATTTATTAGGTTTATTAGGTTTAACCTATCTTAAAAAAAAATCAAAACGACAACCAAAAACCAAATAACTAGGCATTTACAACCAAAAATCGAACTATGAGATTTAAAATTGAACCAAACCGACCAAATAAAGTCGGTTCATTTTGATTTTTTGGTTTGAACTGACTAGTGCACACCTCTAGGCATGAGTTTAGCTATGCTTAAAAATCGAAAAATTCAATTCCAAGAACAAAAATAAATATTATATAATTATATGCAATATAAAAAATAATAATAATACTTAATATCGTTTTATTTCTATAATATTATTTTAGTTTTTATAAGATATTAAAGTATGTTTATTATTTATATAAATCGAAATGAGTTTAGCCGCACTCAAAAACAGAAATTTTTAGCTCTTAGTTTAAGTTATAAGAGCCTATTAAATAAATAGTATATAACAATGCAAAATACAATATGAATAACACTACAATATTAGAATAACTGCCCACCCATTGAGTGATTTCAATCCTTTTTTTAAAATTAATACGTTAAATATAAGAAATAATATTACATAAATAGTATAATATTATTTTTTTCTATGAGAATAAAATAAGTTTAATTATTCATAACAATCCAAGTAAGTGTAGCAATGCTCGAAAATTGAGAAGTTTAGTTCTAAGATTAACTCAAGTTATAGCACTATATTAAATAAATATAATGTAATTATAATAATGTTATATTACAAATTATATATAGTCATAATATTTATATGAATTCCCCAAAAGTAAAATTGATATATAATATTATAATATAAAAATATAATAATATCATATAATTATTAATTAAATATGCTATTTATTTAATTATTGATAATATATATGATTTAGCATTTCATAGTAATTATAGTTATATTATACAATAGTTGAATTTTGAGGATTAAATTAAAAAAAATTGAAATCAATCATTGGCCAATTTGACTTTTTATATTTTTATAAAGGAAGAATTTTGTAGCAAGATATCTAGACATAAAATAAGTTAAAGATAAATATCAAAGACTTTGAATTTACTTTGAGACGACTTCGATGCATAAATAAACATAAATAAATATCTCAAAACAAATTTAAGAGCTTTAGGGCTTATCCCGACCTAATTTTTTGTTTTATAAAACTTTAAAATTCTTCTGTTATTTTAAAGCGCTAACAGCGCGGCCTTCTTTAAATCCCCCGCAAAAATGTAAATAAAAAAATTTTAAAACAACTAAAATTTTTATAATATAAAAGTAACTTATTATTGCCTTTTGTTATTTTAAAAATTAGTCATTCAAAAACATTGAAGAGTACAAGAAAAGCTTCAAAATTATGAAAAATTTGACTGCGAATCGGTGCAAAATAGAAAGAAAAAAAAAAAGCGCAAAAGAACTTTTAAACATCGAAGAGTAAAGGAGTGATTTACAAAAGAATAAAAAATATTCAGCGATTCATAAAAAGGGATTTATTTAGACTTCTGCTCTGCAATTTTTTTTAGGGTTCTGCTTTCTTTTTGGTTCTTGTTTTGCCCAAATCAATTTGAATCGACATAAAGAGAATCATTAAAACAGCAACAAAAATTGTCATAGACACAGCATGCATCAATCTAATCAAGATGCGACGAAAGATCAAACCAAATAGAAAAAGAGGGGTGAGAGAGAGAGAGAGAGAGACTCACGGGAGAGCAAACGGATGAACGGCGAGAGAAACTCGGGAGTGATAGAAATCCAGGATTTGCTTCAGGGGAGGCCAAGAATCTCTGCTATCTGGGCACATCGGGTCCAGAAAAGCATCTATTATGACCGAGCCCTTCCATAGCGATCCACCGCCGTAGACGAATCCGTCGTATTTGGCCGGGATTGGAGACTGCGCCACCGAGAGATGGAGTATAGCGAGAGCAGAGAAGAAGAAGAGGAAGAACACTCGAGGTTTACTGCCCATTCGTTCCACCTCGCTCTCTACTCTGTTAGCTTTTCTCTGTTTAATATAAAGAGTTAATTACTACGTACTTAAATACTTCTCAAGCTATCGTCTTTTATTTTATTCATTATCATAATTTTTTATATTTTTATTATGTATGTAAATTTCTCTTTTTATTAATATAATAATTTTTTATATTTTTATTAAGTTTGATTTTATATATCTCATAATAACTTAAATTTAAAAAAATTTCTTGATGTTTGTTTTTTTTAGAAAAATTGAACTCAAAAGTTATTTTAGATATTACTCCACTAAGGGATAACTTATGGAATGATCATTTTTTTTTGGAGTCAAAGTAGTATATATATATATATATTATTTTGATGTACTGATATTAAAAGAAAAAGTTTATTTATAAATCTAATATCTAATATTTAATATTTATATACATAATATTTTTTTATATATATGAAAAAGTAATTTTTTTTAAGAAAATTAATAATAATAATATTTATAATATGATATAATTTAAATTGTATGGTATGTATATATTTTTTCCTTTTTTAAAAATATTTTGTCAATTCGATGATACCAATAAGCCAAGATTTTCTTTGGATTATCAGTTAGACGATGTAGTATTTTATAAAATAACTTAGCCGGCAAAATTATTTACAAAATAAAAAATAGAAAAAAGCCACGGAGAAGGTTCCGATTTTTTTTTATTCCATATTTAACAAAGTGTATTAGTTACAAATACTGTCATTATCGATGTTCTGCAAAATTGTTTTAAAATTTTTTTAAAATTATATCTGGATAGTTGCTTGCTTTTGACAAAGTATTTTTTTTTTTTAATTTACAGCTTGTTTGGAATAAAATTTATTTTATATTTTATACTTTTGTTTTTATATTATTTTAAGAAAATATATTTGTTTAGTATATTTTGAAGTATTTTTATTTTTGAAAAAAAACATATTATCCTTTAAGATCACTTAAAACAATTTTTGAAATTTTGAATTATTTTAAAAACATTAATTTATATTTGATTTTAAATTAAAATATAAATAAAATAAATTAAAATTAAAATTAAAAAATAAAAAATAAAAGTGATCCCAAAAAGCCCTAAGTGTATTTAAGAAATTTGAAATATTAGTGCTAAAATAATTGTATTTTTGATCAAAACATATATGATCAAGCGTTCCAAAATATTATCTAGGCCATCTTAAAATCACAAATATATAGGATGCATTTGAGATAGCTTTTTGGTTGCTTTGATTTTTCAAAAAATAACTAGAAAATAAAACATTTTCGTTTGACTACAAACTTTTTAACTGTTTTTCAAAAAATTTTGTGATAAAAAAGCTATTTTGAGAACCAAACCAAAGCAAAGTGTCTAAGAAAATTATTTTTAAATTTTAAAAGAAAAATATTTATAACACAAGCTTTTTTTTCATTTCAACCAAATTTTTTTCAAAACAATACCCCTAAACAATCCATGGTGCGGATAACATCGCTTTGTTTTTTCAAAGCAATAAAGAAAATTTACTACTAACTTTTGGTGATTTTAAAGTAGTGACAAAGTATTTAAGAATCAAAGTTAAAGTGGTCGTGAAAGTTATTTTTTGAATTTTTCAAAAAGAAAAATATTTGTAATACTCACAACACCTTTTTCAAAAATTGTCTTCTCTACAACAACTTTATAACTAACTTTTCAAAAAATTACAACTCCCGAAACAAACCCTTAGTCTTAATATGTTGGATAGAATGTTGTTCCCATAACAATACTAAGACCTTATCAAAGATTACATTTGGGCCTAATAAAAAGATAAATGATAGAAATTGAGTTTAGATCCTTTTGATTCATAGTACATCTATTTGATCCTAGAGACATGATAGTCACATTGATTTAGGAGAGGATAGAGAATGAAAATCTAAAAGTTAAGTTGGATAGAGTTCTAGGTTCAACAAAGATTATACTATGACTATTTTGATCTTTGACTTCTTATTTATAGATGATGGCTAAAAATTGTAGAAGGACTATAACAAAAAATAACAAGGAAAGCACACGATTGCACTCGATGTAACTAAGTATGTAGCGAATGACTTTAGACAGTGATTGTAGACAAAGTGGGAACTTAATTGAATTCCGAGTTAAAAGTGATTATTTGGATGAGAATTTATAAAGACAATCTCCAAGGCTCCAATCAATAGATGAATAATTTGCCATTAGTATAGCGATCGAGTATTGAGGACTAAATAAGGTTAACTCCTTAAAAAACTTGTAACATTTGGCAAATATTGAGTTGGTTCCAAATTGATGATTTTGAACTAAGTTCTAGTTCTCATCTCGAATTAATCAACTTGACCTGAATAAAAATGACTGCAAATCTATTACCTCATTCTTTTCTCTTTCGAGAAACTGAGAAGGTGATTTAGGTTGTTGAATTTGCAAGATAGTCAAATCTTAACAAATGGAAAGATGTATCCCTAGAAATCTTAAAATTTGGGATTCATTGCAAAGGTATTAATTGATCCTATGTTTGTCAAATGGATACAATCTAATCATAGCAAGACTTCATCATGGGTTCGATGTACTCTCATGAAAGTCAATAGGAACTTCTCTTGAGCCAACAATGCATTGATCTAATCTCCACCGAGTCATAAATGACTATCTAAATGGATTCATTCCAATCAATAAACTCCAAGTGCATCATAAGAATTGAAAATAAGGCTCTTTTGATCTTTGAATTTTCTATTATTTCCATAAATGTTTTCGTACATCAACAAATAATAATGAGAAAATTCAAGAGATGAATCTCACTTCAACAAGATGGAGGTGTTATCGAAGTAATTGTTGCAAAAATAGTAATTATCGCCATGGGATTTTGTATTACTGCAATAAAGGAGAGGGCAGTGACCTTTCTAGAGAAACTGCAAACAAAGAGTTACAATCTCCTTTGTCTTCTCTAATTGCAAAGTTGAACAAGTTTTTTAATGAGATAAAAGACTAATACCCCTCAGAATAAGTTGCGAGTTTCAAAGCCAATCTCTATCTTCATAAAACATTACCATGCTATAAAAGCAACTACTGCAAGCTTCCTAACTTGAAAAAAAAAAGCTAGAAATACTGAGGAACCAATTACGATATCGATGCTGAGGTTTAAACAGTTATTCTTTGAACACACATCATTGAAGAAAGACAATACTGATTTTGTGGCCATTGTTGAGATTAAGATAGAGAAGAGAAAAGTTAAAAAAAATTACAATCATATTGTAGCTTTCTAGAATTTAAGAATATATTTGAGACAATTGTAGCAATATAAAAATACAATAGTAGAACTACTTGTGGTGTTTATTTTTAGATGTAGGATATCACACAGATCTTAGGAGGTACTTATTGAAGTGATCGAGTACGATATTAAGGAATGATGCACTACCTCGAAAGATATAAATCATCACCCTATAATAGACTTAATCACCTAATAAGGACTCTAAGATATGATGGGTCTTCGAATATACTAGAGATTTTTTCTCCTATTTTACATGAAAAAGTAAAACATGATTTATATTAAGCGGATTAATTAAGTTCCCTATGAAGGCAAGTCTTCATAGTTAATTACATCCCAAAGAATGAAATCTCTTAGGAATACTCTCGATTAAAGTAGCAATTAAAGTCTCCAAAAATTTCAAAGTTAGACTATCAAAGGATTGTTTGTATTGAAAAATCAAGTGAGAAAACTCACAAGAAGATTTATTATCGAAGCCAAAGGGAATGAGTAGAGAATGCTCATGATACTAAAAAATAGTGAATATTCTAATCTATCATATGATTGTGCTTTATACATTTAAAATTAAAGAGATTTATTAGATTGCTAGGACTTATAATCCACCAACACAAGGTTATGAAAAAGCATAAGTGAAGATTTGCAAGATAGTTAAGATGTTATTATTAATTTAAAAAGAGAGACTAAAGTCCTTAAACTCACTCTGTAAGAGACTAAAGCATGAGTGATATGAATAATGACTTAATCTAATGCAAAATCTTTTCAAATTTTAATTGATTTTTCACACTTAATTTTGATAAAGGTCATAAGATTTCTTATGCCTAAATGCATGATGAAATTAATTATGGGCTAAATCAATGAGAAAAATGTGTTTTCCAACATAGAAGAGGCCCTCAAACGTCAATCCTTCTCCTATCATGCAAGAATAAAAACCCTCTCTTAGCAAGAGTAAAATAATATGAATGTATGATGTTAAACATTCAACCATACAACTAAGAGGTTACTAAATCTTTTAATTATCTTATTTATGTCATATGCTTTAATATGAGATTATGAGTTGCTTAAAACTTTAGTTATGAGTTATAGTTAGGTAAAAGATTTATTTTTCTCTAAGAGCCTAATCGATCCATGCCACACATTAAGACATCATCCAAGTAATAAACTAAGAAATCATGTCATTTCTAATGCACAATTTAAACATAATATCAATCAATTTTATAAATCTAACACAAAAGAATAAGATGTCGGTGAGGTCGGGTGTCATCGTACAACCCAAAAAGAAAAGATGGATAGCCGAGCTCTACCCTTATACAACTCGAAATTACAAAAGAATAATTAAAATTATAATGAATGAATGTTATGGGTCTTCATTCTTCATGTTTCATGTCTTCATCTTCATATCTCCATTTGATTTAGTTTATTCCACTTCAAAGGCATCACATGGCCTCCTAGGACAAAGTCTTTTAGCCAATGTTTCATCCTTATCCCCCATAACATTCATCCTAATTCCTAATTATAAAATTACATTAAAAATATGAAAAATAAATCTAACTACACATACAAAATAGAGATTAGCTAAACTTACATACAATCCCAAGCAGTTATATATGATTTGGATTTAGCACCCTACATATGGGTAACTAAGTCAACCTATCCTAACTTAGATTATGCCTAGAGGCTTAAACAACCTGTAAAGAGAACATTTATATTTATTTTTAAGCAAACTTTTTAAGCATAATCCCCTGCATAAAATATGATTAGGCTAATCGACCTACCATCGTCTCTAGCATACACATAACATCCTCTACATAAGAATACATCACAAAATAAAACATACATCATATCAAACACCGTCCTAATATAAAGCTAGAAGTAATGACTTAATTCTAATGTGTATGTTAAGACTTATGCGGTATGTCTTGCTAGACATTAGAGTTATAGTTCTCTAAGTATAGAAATATTTAATTTAACATGAAGAGTTGGTTTCACTTGAAGTTATTTAATTGATTTGAGAATTTTAATTTATGTTTTCTTTTGTTTCATTTGATTACACTTAGCTACTGAGTGTTATAAAGAGAAGAAAAGAGGATTTGACTCTTTCATCCCTACCTTAAGCCACTTTTTAAAGCATGTTAATTTGATTTAGTTCTCTTTGGTGAATGACTTATTACATATTTTAAATTAATCCTAAGTTTAGGCCCACTTTAAATAATCCCATTCAATATGAAAGGTATCTTAAAATTAATTTGATTGAATTACTATCACATGACATGTTAAATCATTCTCTCCATCACATTGTAACATGCATATGATTTAAACCTAAATATATCTATACATGCAATATATTTTTAGTACACTTAAATGATGAATGTATGTGTATGTGAAGTTTATATCATTTTGTGTGATTGAATTATTTAATCATATTAGTTTAAAGCTCTATCTAAATTCTTATACAAAAATACATAGGGATGTAATTAAATAGGTACGTGTCATTGTTAACCAGGGAAGTGAGGTAATCAAATGACCTTCTTGGGGCTACTTAAAGTCTCGTATTCTCGGGATGTCCAGATTAAATATTTACTTTTCTCAAATACATATAGATGCATACATAAATAAAGGAAGGAAAATTATGCAAATGTTGTATTTTTATTTGATTGAAATATTTATGCATGTGAAGTCTTATACAAATTCTAATGTAGGAACACATGTAAATGAAATCAAATAAGTACGCGTCATTAATCAGGGAAGTGAGGTTATCAAATGATCTCCTTGGGGATAATTAAAGCCTCGTGATCCTGGAATGTCCGGACTATATACTTATTAACATTCAAATACATGTGAAACTACATATAGATTTAAGAAAAGAAAGTTCTATTTCACATACTTAAGCTATAAGCACATGCAAACCTATATGTAATCATAATTACTATCACTTCATATATTATTACTCATTTATAAGCTTTTTAAAAATACATTTGGATTTAATAGTGATAATAACTACACATATATTAAATTAAATCAACACATGCAAGCTTGACATAAAGGAAACCATTTGATTTAATTAATTTTAAAAAGATGAATGTATGATTTCAAATGACATATAGCATTTAACATGATTGGAAAGAAATAAATAAACATAAACATATGATTTCATTCAATTAAATTAATTCATAAGGATAATTATATCAAATAAAATCATTTAAAATAAATCAAAGCTTTTTATGTATCATTTTTTTAATTCATGAATGATTTGATTTAAGGATGGGAGAAGAGATTTGCTGATCCTAACATTCCCATATTTATGAATTAATTTGGTTTAATAAAATGTGATTAAGTTGATTTTATGGATTAATTAAGTTATAATATACATTAAATTCATTAATTAACCCTTGCCTATATTATCTTAAAGTAATTAACTAAATAATTATGAGCCAATATGATATGCAAATGAATGAAAAATAAATTTACAATGATCTTAAGAAATAAAATGGGCCTAATGCAATTGGCTCATGATTAATAGTTAATTAAATTATGACCTAATATAATTGGCTCATTATTAATAGTTAATTAAGTTAAGAAACTTAATTAAGTACTCTTATAATTCTCTCACATGTGGGTTAATTATAATTTTCTTTAGTTATTGAACACCTAAAGGTTTACCCAAGACTTCATTAATTGAGATTCCATGTGATTATAATTTCAATTTGATTAATTAAGTAATTTGATTAATCGATTAAGCCTTGATTAATTTAATTAATGAAATAAATTTAGAGAAATAGATTAGGAAGGAGGCCCTAATCTTATCTCATGAGTTCATTCACTGTTAAGCAACAATTAACCACTTAATTAATTAATTCATTACTGTTCATGGGATTAATTAATTATTAATTAATTTAAAAGAGTAATTAGAGCTTAATTAGCTAAATTTTCTAATTAATTAAGTAACAAATCCTAATAAAATTATGGGAGGCAGAGATTATCTCATTGAATTAATACACAAAGATCGAGATTAATTACTTAAGTAATTAAAGATTAATTAAGCTAATTAGTTTTGTAATTAAACTTTAATTAAGCCCTAATTATTATTCAAAATTAACTAACAATAATTTTAATAGATTCTCCTCTGAAATACCTTCAAGATGAATATTTATTTCTAGTTTTATGATTTTTCTATGATTTGTTATAATTATCAAAAATTCAACTGATTTAAATTATTTTTTATGATTTTTATGAAATCTATTAATTTATTTTTACTAAAATAGACTATTTGAGCTTCAGAATGTAATATCTCCCAATCCAGAAGTCATTTTGACTTGAAATTTTTATGATATGTGTATTTTAACTTCAGTTTCAATCCCTGAAAAATTCAAATCAACCTGATGTGTATTTTTGATTTAATTAATGAAATTTAATTTTTACTAAAACCTAAATTAAGCTTAGAATACTCAGTAAAAATTAAGAATTTTTAATTTGTTGAATTCCTCTAAAAAAGATGAATCCAACAAACCCTTACATACAATTTTTAATTAATTGTTTTAATTTTTATGAAATTTTGAAATTTCAAGTGATTTAATTAATTTTTAAAATCCAAAAACCTAGAATTTCTTACTTAACCTAGTTAGCATGGCACTAATGGGGCAGAGGTCTTTGTCGCGATTGGTCACAATTAGTAGCACAAACCGACAACATGATTGGGCATACGAGAAATGAGCGGGAAAATGCGAAATCGCACGAGGTTCAATTTGATTGTCGATCATAGATCAGACGTTCCAGATTGAATAGCGCGATCTAGAGGTTGAAATCGAGCATATCTCTCTTCTAATCTCAGCTGCCCATCCCTATTAAAGAGGGATGGCTTCAGCTTCCCGGTATGACAAAATGCTTAACAAATGTAAAAATGGATGCCGAGAGTCCGTTTCGGGCTCGATTCCATGACGATCCTCGCCAAAAAACTTCTATTTTCACATTAGGATTGTTCAAAATGAAATATGCAAGGGATATTTAAGAGAAATTCCTATAATTGAGCAAACATCATTACAAACAAAAGAACTTATGACTAGCTAAAGAATTTGAAAATTACCTCACTAGGATGATTTGGCAGCTGTGTTGATCCGAGCACACTTTTAAATGTGAGAAGAAGCCTTGGTATGAATCTAGACCCTTACCTCCCCTTGGAATGTTGTATCCACCAATGACCGCAACCTCCTCGCCCGAATCCGCTTGGTTTTTATGTTCTTCTAGCTCAAAGTAAGTGGGAAAGGAGTCTTGTTGCTTGAGGAGCTCAGTGTGTGCAATGGCGAATAAGTTCTTGGAAGCCTCATTTCTCTTGTTCTTGGTGGTGGAATATGATGATGGCTCATAGTGATGATTGATGATTGGGAATGGCATGGAATCATCTTAGGTGGTTTGGTTGGCCAAGAGGGATTAGTGGCTGTCCTATAGGGGAGGTGAGGTGAATTCACCTCCTCATGAGTTATGGCCAACCCAACCACCTCTTGGGTCAGGTTGGTCAGTGTCCTTGGAGCCTAGGTGGAAATGATCACTTACATAGGTGATTTGTCATATGTGATACCCTTGACCTAATGCTAGAATGATCATTTGACATTAGAATTGATTTGGACAGATTTAAAATCAATCAAAAGTGAGTTGGGTCAAATTTCATATCATTTTAAGTTCATTAGGTTAGGTTTGGCTCAATTTGACCCATTTGAGTCAAATTGGGTCAAAATAGATTAGGTTGACCACATGGTCAAATTGGATTAAACTAAGATTGTCAAGTTCATATGACCATTTGGAGCGTGTTGATGTCATTGGTTTGGTTTAATTTGGTTTAGATTTGATTTTGGTTCATTTGAATTCATTTGGGTCAAATGGGTCAAGTTAATCAATTTGACCCAATTGACCAAATTGGCTTGGGTTTGGTTAATTATTTGGAATATATTGTGAGCTTTGATTGAGTTCAATTTGGATTTGATTATGTTTTAAGTTGGTTTGACCCTTTAGATCAAGTTGGGTCAACTTGGGTTAAGAGGGTCAATTGGGTTTGGTTTGGCTCAATTGAAGGTCAATTCATGTTCGAATATTGGTTTTGGGTTGATTTGAATCATGAGTTTCAATATATTTGATTTAGGTTGCAATTTGACTAGTTCAGGTTCATATGGATTAAAGGGTTGGTCAAAGGGTTAGGTTGACTTAGTTTGACCTAATTAATGATAATTGATCAACCTAGAATGATCAAAATCATGTTACGAAGTTTGGATTGACTTAATTCACTTTGATTTGGATTGAATTAAATTTTGGTTCATGCAGGCCAAATTAGCCACTTTATGTCAAGTGAGCTAATTGGATTTAATTAACTTGATTTTGGGTTGAGTTTGATTTAATTGAGTTTATATATGAATTTGAGATTGATATATAAATCCAATTATGATTGGTTTGAGTTCAAATGAGTTTTAGTTCATTTAAATATTTCAAATCAAACGGACTAAGTTGGGTTTGACTTGGGTTGATTTTGACTTGGCTTGATGATTGTAGATTTTATTCATATTTGGAATGGTGATTGGAGGTATAATTGATTTATGAGAAAATCAATTGAATTTGAGTCTTGGAATGATGGAACTTGGCTAAGTTCATGAAGTTGATTCAAATGACTTAGAAATGGTTTTGGATTTAGATTTGAATTGATTTGGATTTAAGTTTGGATCATAATTTGAAGTTGAGTTTGAGTTTGAATTTGATAAATTTGATTGAATGGTTGAATTAATCTTTGAGAAAATCAATTGAATTTGGATTGATTTGGATTTGACTAAGGCTAAGTCCATAAGATAAATCATAGGGCTTAGGAAAGATTTTGATTTTGGATTCGATCATGGGCTTCAATCATTTGATTTGGATTTGAATTTGAATTTTGATACTTGAATTGAATTTGAGGTTTGATAGGGTGAATCTGGATTGGATTTGAGTTATAGGGTAGGAGCATTATCCTAATCCCTAAGGCATAGCCCAATCTTATGCTTAACTCTTCTAAATATCTAGATTATGTTAAGTGTTCACCTAATCACTAGAAGTGTCTTATGAATAAATAAGTCTTAGTATTTAGAAGACTACAAAGTCTAAGATGAGGAGATTGAGAACTCACTCTAAAAGTGAGGTCAACACTACTGTTCAAGAAGTTAAGATGGATACTAATTTTTTTAAAAATCAAACTGTAACTTTCTGTTAGTCACCACACTCTATCAAATGAGATTGTAAAATATAATTTCTCTCTACAGATTCTTCAAAACGTGCATAAATCATAATTTCTCAAACGGTAACTATGGTACGGTGTGAAAATGCACCACCATCCCAAATGCAACTAGTATAATGATTGCTTAATAGCATTTGCCTAATGAATTTATCAAAGAGGTTCGAGGTTTATATTGAGATTGATGAGCTCGAAAGGGATGTCATGTTGATGAGGAAGTGCTTAGAACAATAACAAGTTTTATCTCACTTAGTAGGGTCGTCTACATGAATCCTTCATGTCCATTGCGTAGAAACATCTCAAATGAAGCAATTTGTTCTTGGTGTGAAGTTTGTGATGAAACAATAAATTTAGAGTGGCATTATTCATTGAGAAGTCCCCTCGAGCCACACCATTCATTAGCTTCTTAAACATAGCGATGATTATATTATACAATGAATTCAACTATACTCTGATTTCTCCTGGCCAACCTCGAAAGAGTTTATCTTGATATTCCCTACAAGAAGAAAGTTCATAAAAAAAGACTCCTTTAATATAAGTTATTTATTTATTTATATATTTTTTATTTTCTTCTTTTAACAGTATTTATAGTGAGAATTTTGTTTTAAAAGAAATGAAATATTTTTCTTTTATGAGTTCGTTTGTAATAAGTACCTCAAAGTTTATATCTGACCTCACTAGCTTATTTATTCTTGTTTTCATATGCATAAATTTGGACTTCATAGCAAAATTATTCATCATTGAAAATAAGGGTATGTTTGAAATTGCTGTAATTTTTTGAAAAATTGATTATAAAACTACTGTGGAGAAAACTATTTTTTAAAAAATTATCATGTATTACAAATATTTTTCTTTTAAAAAAATTCAAACAACTTTCTGACAGCCAGCATACTCTAATAACTTTGATTCTTAAAAATAATTTTTCATCACAAAATTTTCTGAAAAACAGCCAAAAAACTAATAGCTAAATGTCTTTATTTCTTTATGGCTATTTTTTGAAAAACCAAGCAACTAAAAAGCTGTCACAAATACAGCCTAAGTCTTTATTGAAAGTTAGAATTTGTTGGAAGTCATCCATTGATAGAAGTTGGGCTTTACATACTTTAGATGAAAGATAGTCTTCATTAGGAGTTAAGCTTTGCTAAAAGTCAATCATTGCCAATAATGGCATGAACAAAGGTCATATATTATGTATTTCATAATGATTGTGAAAATATTATAAATATATTTTAACTTCATGAATAGTGCATTGTAATATATATATATTGATAAGGCGAGCACTCGAACCCAACATCTTAAAATTCTTCACTTTGTTTCCAACCAATGCGCTAAATATCAATGTGAAGTTGAGCTGATGAAAGCCTCGACTAATTTCCCTATAAATAAAAGCATTATTCCCCCTTTTCCTTTACATTTTTCTACACTCAAATTTTTTAATTTTCTTGTATCGCATGCATACTTTTTCCTTTAACTTCTATTTCCTTCTTCCTCAAATCAATGGTTGCTTACATCAACAATCCAAAGAGGTTCATAAAAATTTAATAGAGGTTCACTCCTATAACTAGGACCTAAAAGCTTGAATTGTGCAACAATTTCGCTATTAAGACTCCAAAAATGGGCAAGCACCTAAAAACATTGTTTGATGATGAGTTATATTTCTATGAAGTTCAAATTCTTCCCGAATTGTAACTTTTTCTACTTAGTGTCATCGAGATCCTCGACTTCTAAATAGTGAGTCTCTTCAACTGATGTTGAATTTGTTTACAAGCATCACTTCCTTAGTGATTTTTCTCTACAAACAAAAGGTGAAGTAGAAAATTAAGCCCTTCGACTATATATTTACCATCGATGGCTTCAAGAAAGGTTCAGTTCTATTCTCCTCCTGTTCATAAAAACTACTAATTTCAGGATGAATATATAATACTGTGAAGTAGACTTCATCTTCACATGAAACACTAGAAACAACAAATAGAGTATTATTACTACTTAAAAACCACACAACTAAGTCAAAAATCACAAAATCGTAGGAACTCAAATGTATTAAATTTGAAATAAATTAACCATGGATTAAAATCAATAATAAATTTTAGAAAAAAATTCACCAAATCAAACCTGGCAGTTACAAAAGGAGATAATTTTTCCCAAATAATATTCAAGTCTTCCACTTGATCCATAGGTTTACTCCAACTAAAAAAATATCACTTCCAATTAAAAATAAGTTTTCATGCAAGCCATGAACCTACTTAGTTTAAAAAAAATCCCTTTCAAATCCCAATTTAAGGAGTATACAGCCCTTAAAAGTCACACTAGTTGCAGAAACAAATTCCACCACAAACAAGCCATAAATGAGCAGTAAAACCAACATCATTCACTAGAGCAGAGGAAGAAGCCTAAGAGCATCTAGAATGGATTGAAAACCGCAGGAATTAAGGTCACAAAAAGAAGACTACATGAAACTACATCAAGGAAAAAAAAGGAGAGAAGATGAAGATCAGATCATACGATCTTTGATATGATTCCAAATTCTCTAAAAGACAACAGAAGCAAAAGGAATAAAAAAATCCAATATTGGATGAAAGACTTCATTCAATAATATAGGAAATGATAAAATAAGAATCAGTATAGGCCATTCTACTGCTAAAAGACTTAGAAGAATAAGAAATGGGCCATATACATCCAAAAATTACAACAGAAGGGCTATAGTACAAGAAAGGAATTACAGACTACAAATCAATATAAGTCCAACAGAATACAACTCAATACAAGACCCTTACAGAGAATTAATAAATATCAGAAACCAAAGATGAGCAACAGAGATTATAACAGAAGAGAAGCCAAAGAACTTCCAGAATGAACCCTGCATCAACACCCAAGACAGAGATCTTTCAGATGATAAAAGAATAATAAAGAAACAATCAAGAAACTAAGAAAGGATCTTAACAGCTAAGCTAACAGAATAACCACCAAATATTCCAGAGAACGAGCAAGATAAAAGATATCAAGAAACTCAGTTAACTGTAAGAGAAAATAATTACAAAAGTGTACAGAATTTCAAACCTTGTAAAAGAAAGCATAGATCTAGGCTATAGGAGAAAAATAGAAAGTATAAATAGGGTAAAGAAACCAAACAGAGGGGTATGATATATTCTGAAAAGAAACACTTCCTTCTCTACATCTTCCTCTTCTCCTTCTTCCTCTGAGTTCTTCCCTTGCTTTTCTCACCAAAATAACCCTTCTCCCGAAACCAGAAACCCTAGGGTTTCTCCTCCGCTCCCCGCCTTTCCCCTTCTCTGGAGTGTCGACGACTTAAACTATCGAAAAGAGAAAACACAGATAAGGTTAAAGCAAGCTTATCATGGAAGATTCATCAGACGGCCAGAACCCAGCCACCACAACCACCATCAATGGCTCAAAGTCATTCCAAGGGAGTAGTTATCCAGACGACCAAATCAATCCCTCAGAAAGAAGATGCGTGGATTCCACTATCGGTAGAAAGGATCAGACGGTGCAATTCGAGGCTAATAAGGTAAATCCAAGTGTTAGATCCAACAACGAGAAGGAATACAATGCAATCCGACGACTCAGGAGACAACCGCTGAACCCAATCCATATTCCCTACTCAAGCCGGGTTCACTCCACTCAGATCGGTTCAATTAACACAAAAATGTTCCTATCATTGGTGCTCTTGTTGATTCCCTGCAACATCAATGGCAGAAGGAACAAGACACACAGCCAAGACAATAGAGGAAGACTCAACAAAACATATGAGCAAATGTCTTCCATCACTATGATATTAAATGAAGTTTCAAGAATATTATCTACTATAGAAGAAAAATTGGAGAACAATTATCAAGAATAAAAATAATCACAGGTATGTACTTCTTCATACAATCTATTCCAAATAGACAACACACAAACATTAGAATCTTAAGGTAGATATGCCAAGGTTTAATGGAGAAAATCCCAGAGGTTGGCTGTTCAAAGCAGACCAATTCTTTCAGTATTATAGCTTATCAGAGGACCAGAAATTCCTAATTGCCTCAGTATACATGGATGGACCTGCAATAAGCTGGTATCAGTGGATGCACTTAAATAAACAATTACATTCATGGATACAGTTCAAAGAATAGGTCATTCAAAGATTTGGTCCATCTCTATACAGAGATTTGAGAGGAGAATTAGCTAAGCTGCAACAAAAAATAACAGTTCAGAATTTCTACAATGAATTTGAAGAAATAGCTAATCAAATTTCAGGTATTCCACCTAAATTTCTATAAAGTTATTTTGAATCAAGGCTTAGATATGATATTAAGAGGGAAGTAAGAGCTTTACAGCCCAATTCCCTTCAGCAAGCTTTTCAATTAGCTAAGCTAATAGAAGATAGACTATCTGATGAAATTTTTATGGCCAGAAATTACAGAGTCAACCAATCTCCACCAGTAAAATAATCACGGATATACCAACCACCTTTACTACCAACCCCATCAATACCCAACCATAATAATAATATGACCAACAAATAAAATATTCTAATCCAGAAATTAACAACAACACAGTTGGAAGAAAGAAGAAAGAAAGGACTATGTTTTAGCTGTGATGAAAAATATCACAGAGGTCATATCTATAAATCCAAATTATTTGCTTTAATGATGGTCAATGATGACCAAGAGCAATATCTGTAGTAAGAATCTGAGCCAGAAATGTAAATATTACAAGAGAAATTTCTAGAAATCAACCTCAATGCCTTTACTGGTCAGTCTAATCCTAGGACATTAAGATTACAAGGACTGATTGGAAATAAAAAAGTACAAGTATTGATTGATAGTGGTTCAACCCACAATTTTATTAGTCAAACTAGTCAAATTTATTGACTATAAAGTAACACGCATCAATTTTTCAAGTGTTAGTAGGCAATGGAGAAACTTTAAAATGTTGAATATGCTAATATTCTATCCAACTACAAGGAAACACTTTTATCACTGATTGCTATTTGCTACCCATGTAAAGAACAGATATTATTTTGGGTGTTCAATGGCTAGAATAATTGGGTGAGCGTATAATTGATTATAAAAAGGTCACTATAAAATTCTACTCTAATGACAGATTAGTACAGTTACAAGGGGATACATCCTCCAAGGTGGACATCATTACCTTCCATCAGTTCACCAAATTGCAGCAAAAAAAGAAAATAATCTCATATTTTCAGATTAGAGAAATAACAGAGGGAACATATTCCTCTATAAAAGAATTCAATAACTTACCTATAGAAATACAATAAGTATTATCCCAATATCAAGAAATATTTCAAATTCTAGCAAGCTTACCTCCAAGGAGGGATATTGACCACCAGCTTCATCTGCCACCTGGAACTCAACCACTGAAAGTACAAAATTATAGATATCCACACTTTCAAAACAAAATAAAAAATTAATTAAAGAAATGTTGGGCGATGGCATAATCGAGAAAGCACCACCTTTCTCTTCTCCAGCTCTTTTGATCAAGAAGAAGGATGGAACTTGGAGATTCTGTGTGGATTATAGAGCTCTAAATAAAGTAACAATACCTGACAGATTTCCAATTCCCACTCCAGAGGAGCTTATGGATGAATTATATGGAGCCACAATTTTTTCAAAGTTAGACTTAAGATCAAGATATCATCAAATCAGAATGGCTGAAGAAGACATCTACAAAATAGCTTTTTGAACTCATGAGAGACACTATGAGTTTATTGCAATGTCGTTTGGACTAACAAATGCACCATCAATATTCCAAGCATTAATGAATTCAGTGCTTAAGCCATTCTTAAGAAAATTTGTCTTAGTATTTTTTGATGATATACTTATATATAGTCGGACAGAGTTACATCACAATCAGCTCCAAGCTGTATTGGAACAACTCAAGCAACATTCACTGTTTATCAAACCATCTAAATGCTCATTTATATAAAACATAATTGAGTATTTATGACATATTTTATTTGCACAAGGGCTAGCAGTGGAGCAGTACAAGCATGGCTTTTACCCAATTCAATCAAACAGTTAAGAGGGTTTTTGGGTTTAACAGGCTATTATCGAAAATTTGTTAAACACTATGCAACCATTGCCTCTCCACTAACTTCTATGTTAGCCAAGCAACATTTTTAATGGATAGAAGAATCAAAAGTAGCATTTTTACAATTAAAACAAGCAATGATATCTCTCCCAATATTAGCCTATCCCAATTTTTCTCAGCCTTTTATCATAGAGACAGATGCATCTGGTACAGTAATTAGAGCTATTTTAATACAAAATAGCCATCCTATAGCTTATTTTAGTAAGAAGCTCTCTCCATCATTACAAAAGCATCAACATATGTAAGAGAATTGTATGCTATATGAACGAGCAAGATGGAAACAATATCTGGGTAACAAGTTTACCATCGGGATGGATCAAAAGAGCATAAGGGAGCTAATGCAACACAATTCGGACTCTGAGCAGATTTTAATCAAACTCCTTGGATTTGACTATAATATTGAATATAAACCAGGGATTGTAAACAAAGTAACTGATGCTTTGTCCAGAAAATTATTTTACACAGAAGATAGTTCTACAACTGACAACTCAGAATCACTTATGTCATTTAGATTATATTCTTATACTCAATAAATCAATTCTATAATGCAACAAATCAAAGAGGAAACACATGCTAGCACTGAACTACAAGAACTGCATAAGAAAATATCAGACAATCCAGGTTTATTTCCTAAATATAGACTTGTTAATGGATTGATACATTATAAAGACAGGATTGTCATGGCTCAAGACTCAACAATCAGAAACACTATTATAAGAGAATTACATTCAACACCAGTAGGAGGCCATGGAAGAATTCCGAAGACATTGGCCAGAATTAATCAACAATTATACTGGAAGCATATGAAACAAGATATTAAACACTTTGTCTTAACCTGTTCTATTTATTAACAAGTCAAATATGATACTCAGAAGCCAACAGGGTTACTACAACCTCTACCTATACAAGAAGCCATTTAGGAGGAAGTATTAATGGATTTTATTACAGGACTACCCAAGTCTCATAATAAAACTGCTATATTAGTGTATAGCTATCAAAATATGCACACTTTTCAACCCTTTTTTCTGACCTCTTATATAGGATTTTTTATTTCAGACATAGCCAAACTACATGGCATACCACAAGGTATAATTTTAGATAGAGACCCAATCTTTATGAGCAATTTTTGGTAGGAATTATTCAGGTTAAGTAGAACCACATTAAAGCACAACAGTGCATACCATCCTCAGACTGATGGACAAATAGAGGTAACCAACAGAATCCTAAAGCAATATCTAAGGAGTTTTATATTAGAGACACCAAGGGTATGGTTACAGTTCATTCCATGGGTAGAATTCTCCTATAATACATCCATCAATACTTCCACAAAAATGACTCCTTTTCAAATAGTATATGGCGGACTTCCTCCTTGATACTATAATGGGAATACATTTATCAACATAGAGGTGGAAATAGTTTTACAACAGAGGGACAAAATTCTACAGCTACTTAAAACAAACTTACAGGAAGCTCAAAATAGAATGAAGCAAATGGCTGATAAACATAGAAGAGAGTTTCAATATAAAGTAAATGATTTAGTATTAGTTAAACTACAACCCTATAGACAAACTTCAGTCTCAGAATCAGTATACAAAATTACAGAGAAAATACTATGGTCCTTTCAAAATACTACAGAAAATAGAGACAATAGCATATAGAATAGAGTTGCCAGAAACAGTAAGGATACATAATGTGTTTCATGTATCCAGACTTAAGCAATATAAACATGATTCTACACTACACCCAGCAAAATTACCAACTCATTTCATAGACGGATGTTAGTCAAGCCTATTAAAGTTTTAGATCACGTAACAATACTATAGGAGATCAACAAATTGAAAATCTTACAATGGGAGGGACTTCTAGCCACAGATGCTTCTTGTGTGTCAAGTGAAGAAATACAGAGAGCATTTCCTGACTTTGACATTGAGGACAAGGTCAATGTGGGGGAGGGGGAGTAATGATATGATTCCAAATTCTCCAAAAGACAACAAAAGCAAAAGGAATAAAAAAATTTCATATTGGATGAAAGACTTCATTCAATAATATAGTAAATGATAAAATAAGAATCGGTATATGCCATTATACTGCTAAAAGACTTAGAAGAATAAAAAATGGGCCACATACATCCAAAAATTATAACATAAGGGCTATAGTACAAGAAAAGAATTACAGACTACAAATCAATATAAGTCCAAAAGAATACAACTCAATACAAGACCCTTATAGAGAATTAATAAATATCAGAAACCAAAGATGAGCAACAGAGATTATAACAGAAGAGAAGCCAAAGAACTTCCAGAATGAACCCTGCATCAACACCCAAGACAGAGATCTTTCAGATGATAAAAGAATAATAAAGAAACAATCAAGAAACTAAGAAAGAATCTTAACAGCTAAGCTATCAGAATAACCACCAAATATTCCGAGAACGAGCAAGATAAAAGATATCAAGAAACTCGTTAAGCGAGAAAATAATTACAAAAGTGTACAATTTCAAACCTTGTAAAGAAAGCATAGATCTAGGCTATGGAGAAAAAAATAGAAAGTATAAATAGGGTAAAGAAACCAAACAGAGGGGTATGATATATTCTGAAAAGAAACACTTCCTTCTCTCTACATCTTCCTCTTCTCCTTCTTCCTCTGAGTTCTTCCCTTGCTTTTCTCACCGAAAATAACCCCTTCTCCGGCCAGGAAACCCAGGAAACCCTAGGGTTTCTCCTCCTCCCGCTTTCCCCTTCTGAGTGTTCGGCACTCAAACTATCAAAAGAGAAAACACAGATAAGGTTAAAGCAAGCTTATCATGGAAGATTCATCAGACGGCCAGAACCCAGCCACCACAACCACCATCAATGGCTCAAAGTCATTCCAAGGGAGTAGTTATCCAGGGCGGATCAATCGTCGGAAAAGACGTGTAGATTCCACTATCGGCAAAAAGGATCAAACGGCGCAATTCAAGGCTAATAAGGTAAATCTAAGTGTTAGATCCAACGGTTAGAAGGAATCTGCATTAAAATGAGCTACCCAATCCATATTCTCTACTCAAGCTGGGTTCACTCCACTCAGATCGGTTCAATTAACACAAAAGGGTTCCTATCAATCTTATAATCTACCAACATGAACAATGCATATAAAAATGTAAATACTTATCTTTAGCCATCAATAAAACAAAGAATATTGAGCTCAAGTCATATATCAACTTATCCTGAAAATTTTCCCAACCAGTCCTTTAAGAAATCCATCAAGCGTTAGCTGCTAAAAAAAAGTTTATCTTATGTCTGCAATCATGAAGAAATGATACTAAACAAATGTAAAATTACATGAAAAAAAAAGATTGCCGATTACAACTTCCAAAAGCAATATTATTAGATAGATTAACCCAACTACAAGGTGGTAATCAAACCAATAGGATATTGTGAGATGCAAAAACTATAATGAGTTGAATTAGCACAACCTATATCAATTGGCTTTGGCTTTGTGCAAACAATTCTAAGAGAGGATTTCAGAACTTCTTTATAAGGAATCGATCACCTAGCTTGTAACAAATCACAAGTAGAATCTTCCACAACTAATAAAATTCAAATATTTCAGTGAAGCAAAAATTTGAGCTTTGTTCTAAAAACTAATTCCATGTTTTAAAAAAAATCCAACAAATAAACAACCCAGAAACTATCTATTCAGTACAGTCGAAATTTTTTTTTTTCAATAGAACTACATAGCTAGAAACCTCATCTTCCATAGACTATTGTCACTATATCATCTTGTATGGTTGCTCATTTCATGGAAAGTACTCTAAGCATCCTTTCCTTTTCCATTAGATGATAAGCATTTTGAACTCCTCTTTTTCTCTAGGCCTTTTACCTCCCAGTGATGGTTAGGTCTTATCTAGCAGATGTTGATCTAGTCCAACATTATGATACCATTAGTAATTCAATGCCATCCAAATGCTCGCCTTTCTAGCATTATCATTCTCAATCAGTAAATTAATAACAAATTTTGCATCAGAAATAAAACTTCATTAAAAATGAAAACCATCTTTCTTTCATTACTACAGGTTACATGATAAAAACAAACAAGTGCTGGCAAATCAACCCAAGGTCTTTCTAATTGGGTCATCAAGGTTAAAGTCCATATATATGATAACATTCAAACATGCTACCTCAATTGCAATGTAGCCAACATAAATGATAGGACATAGTTGAGCTATGCCTCCATCCTCCAAATGTATTGATTCTAATGACCAAAACTCAACTTCATCAACAAACAATACAGTTAAGAACATGTATTTTAAGGGGCTATTTGTTTTGTTTATTTTTAGAGTAAAGTAATATAAATGCAGGTAAATTATTATTGAAGTGTTTGGTTAGATTACAAAATAAAAGTAAATTAAAATATTAAAATGTTTTAAATACACCAAATAGGCTATTTCCCGTGTATCACGAATTCGGCCGAATCTGGAGGAAAAGCAAATACCACGCGGGGCTGGGGCATATCGCAAAACCTCACGATGCAACCGACCCATGTGAGTGCGATTCTTTGCTTCTCATTGCCAGTCGCCTGTGATTCTTAGCTTCTCGTTGCCGCTCGCATGCAATTTGGCACTTTAGGTAAGTTCTTCAACTCCGAGAGTCTTTTTGTCAGCCGATTCTCACTTCTTCCTCGCTTGCACATTCTTTCCTGCATTTCCATCTCTATTGAATTTCTTCTTTGCTACAACGTGAGGAGGTTCGATTAGACTGTCACCGAAGCTCGTGATGACGGAGACAGCCCCAAAATCTGCAATTTAGGGCTCCTTCTATAGTAAATGCTATTCTTCTTCATGAACAACTTGTTCGTAATTGATTTTAATTTTGTGTGCTTTTAAGATGGTTCCTTCTTCTTTGCATTAAAATTGGTTATATCTAACAATTGAAGACCATTGAAATAGAAGTTAAAAGTATGGTGACTCAAAAGCCAAAAGAGGAAGAATCAAAGATATAAAGACTAAAGTGAAGGAAATAACTAAAATCAAGGATGCCTCATAAAATTAGGAGCTACATTTCAGTGTAGAATTTTGTTTGTATGAGAGTTAAGAAGTCAAGAAATTGAGAGGACATTGAGTATTGAAATAATTTTTTCTTAATTCTTGTGTGATAGTTGAATGTGTATTCTTCAGGGGCTTCACATGTATCGATGATTGCTTTGGAGAGGGAGTCTCTTTATACCAGCATATGGCTTTAAGCTTCTTTTTGGGTTTTTTCATACCTATAGTTTATCTATTGGCAAGTGTGTGTGATTGAATTTTTATTCTTTTCATAATGTGATTATGATTTTCTGTTTTTTCTTACCAATGTAGGTTGCATTAGTGAACCTTAAGCCCTATTCTTTCTCCCAACTTCTTTCCTTTATAGAGTGCTTTCTTTTCTTTTATAATTGATATGACATTGAAAATTCTACCAGTCGAAGCACAAATCTTGATATTAAAAGCAAGCTTATCTAAAGTTGAAACTAGTCGAGATCAAGCACTTAAAATATCATTAGAAACTTTGGGATATCAGTTAAATCCTTAAATAGCTCTCAAATATGGAGTGTTTATAGTCAAATTGAGAGTCTCAATGAGCCTGATCCAACAAGCCCAAGATCTTACAATTCTGACTTCATTTGTGCATTCAAATATTTAAAATACATCAAATGATCGAAGGGATTATTTTGAGCCGTCCGATGAAGAGGAGTGGTACGGGTTTTGCATGTATTTATAGAGACATCACTCCTCCAATTTATAAATAGCCCCCCATTTCTCATATGAGGAGCCGGAGAGAGAGGATAGAGCTCTAAAGCTTGAAGATCCTCCTCGTGCCACTGGCTCGTCAACCACCACCGCCGCCGCCGATCCTCGATCCCGTCGTCAATCTCTATCAGTCTCTATCATGGAGACCTTCATCGTCAGTCGATGTCCCTCACTATTCACCATGATCTGCTACGCAACTGACGAGCATTGACGTAGTTGTTATTCCCTTCTCATATACAATTTTGTAATCACGTTATCGGGAAAAAATTTTGTACTTTGAAATAGATACATAGTGGAAGATTTTTGCTGGGCTAGGCCCTGTGATTTATTCCTCTTTTCGAGATTTTTTCACGTAAAAATTTCTGGAGTTTTCTTGTTTACTCTTTAAATACAGTGGGATTTTATAATAAGGCTAAGCGAAACTCTATCATAACCTGGTTTTCTAGTACGCATGCTTGCCGTCGTGACTGATTCCCATTATTTCATCTTGTATGACGACCAAGTTTTTCAACAAGATCAAAACCACCAGCGAGGTGGATCATTTCAAGCTTTTAAGGAGCGCATAAGAAGAATGAAGATTCATTTAACTTCAATCCTTTAGCTTTTGTCAGAAACTGGGGGGCAACTCTTAATCTCAAAAGATCATCCAAATCAATATTCTGGATATCTAATTGATTATCAGTTAGAGAAGCAAGTCAATAAATACCAAAAAAGGCCAAGGTTAAGGAGCAACTTTGGCTACTAAACAGATATTTTATTCGACCTCTTCCACAGTTAACATCGTTGCACTCGACAAACCTCGGATGGGCCAAAATTCTCAGTTCAATTCAACCTTTTCCAAATAGTGTCATCTCACGACAAACAACCGATAGGTCAAAATCCTCGGATTCAATTCAACCTCTTCCATTAACGTCATCGATTAACACTCTCACAACCTGATAGGTCAAAAATCTTGGTATTCAATTCGACCTCCACAGTTAACGTCATCGTAACACTCGACAAACAACCTGGATGGGTCAAAATCCTCGATGGATTCAATTCGACCTCTTACACAGTTAACGTCATTGGTAACACTCAAAACAACCTGAGGGTCAAAATTCTCGGATTGATTCAACCTCTTCCATACAGTTAAGCCATCGTAACACCCTTACAAACAACATCGATCAAAATCTCGATTCAATTCAACCTCTTCCATTAACATCAAGTAACACTCTGACAAAATAATCTCGGATAGGTCAAATATCTTGGATTCAATTCAACCTCTTCCATAAACTTCATCGTAATACTGACAAACAACCGGATGGGTCAAAATTTCGAGATTTAATTACCTCTTCCATACAGTTAACGTCGAAGTCACTTTGATAAACAACCGGATAGGTCAAAGATCCTCGTTGGCTGCCAACCATCATCGTCGGTCATCCCATTCGCTGCCGATCTGGCCGTCATTCATCATGCCACTCGCGACCACCATCTGCGCCATTGCCATCCTAGTCACCACGCTGCCATCTCTGATCATCCTCATCTGCCGCTATTTGGCGCCGACCATGTCATTATCGTCATTATTCGACCGCTTGCTTGCCGACCATCCCATCCATTCGTAGCCATGGCCCATCTTGGGGTCCAGCATCGTCGGTCATTCTCACCATTCTGCCGGCCCGGTCATATGCATTACCTGCGTTTGCATTGCACCACCCATGCCGCCAACCATTCTTGGGTCCGTAGACCATGCGGCATCTCCGGCGTCACTATCGTCATTCATCCATTACCGCTCGGTCATCCGCGAGATCGATGCCGATTCTTCTGCCGACCATCCCGTCGGCGCCAATATCGTTGCCGGTCCGCCCGATTTGCCGGTCACCATCGCCGATCCTATGCCGGTCACCACTCACCGCCGCCATATCGCGGCTTTACCATCGTTTGGTTATCTCGCCGACCACCATCACCGGTCCTGCCACCACGATCACCGGCATCATTACGCTGTCAACCCGTCTCGATTATCGCCGCCGATGATCGCCTCCAAAGGGTCGGCAGTATAGTTGATGCCTCTTTCGAGGGAAAACTATAGACACGACGTATGTGGACTTGATCTCAACCGGGATGGTCGGTAAACGCTTCTTTCGAGGAAAAATTATGACGATATATCGCAAGCCTTGATCATCGACCTTCTCTGAAGAAGAAGAGAATGTGTCCTCTCCCTTGGCCCTAGGGGAGTTTTTATAGACCCACTATAGGGACAAAAAGATAAAAATTAAAGAAAAATCGCCTAAAATCGCCCAAAAGCTTAACGGGAAATGGGTAAAATGGGTTTGCCCATGAACCTGAGACCATTCACCGACGCTCCATCGCCTACCGACGGGCATCCGGCCGCCCATGCTGACCAGGTCAACTGCTCATGAGCAGCGACCACACCTTGACCCACATTCGGCCGTGTTTCTCACTTCACAAAGCATGCAGGTGCCGTCCGCAGGTGCCGTGAGCGTCGAGTGCCCATCTAGCATTTGGCATGCGCGTGCCGTCGTGCGGTGGGTTCATAATCTCAAAATCTCATGCTCGCATACACACACATCCGCATCCCGCATTTTCACTCTGTGCTCCCATGAAGATTTGTTCTCTCAAAGTGTGTGGTTAATGGACCCTCAAATTTTATTGAAGAATCTATTATTTTCAAATACTTGATATATATATTTTTGGATGATTGAGATAATATCATCCAAAATAAGGGGGCAACTGATATGATATTGAAAATTGTACCAGTCGAAGCACGAATCTTGATGTTAAAAGCAAGCTGATCCGAAGTTGAAACTGATCGAGATTAAGCACTTAAAATATCATTGGAAACTTTGGGATATCAATTAAATTCTTAAATAGCTCTCAAATATGGAGTGTTTATAGTCAAATCGACGTCGATGCATCCAATAAGCCCAAGATCTTACAATTCTGACTTCATTTAAGCATTCAAATATTTAAAATACATCAAATGATCGAAGGGATTATTTTGAGCCGTCCGATGAAGAGGAGTGGTACGGGTTTTGCATGTATTTACAGAGATGCCACTCCTCCATATAAATATTCATTCCTCATATGAGGAGCCCAAACAAGAGAGAGGAGAGAGCTCTAAAGCTTGAAGATCCTCCAAGCACAATCGTGCCACCACTCGACGGTCGTCAACCACCGCCGCCGGCCACCGCCGCTGATCCTTGCCGTCGTCAATCTCTATTGGTCTCCATCATGGTGACGTTCATCGCCGATGATGTCCTCACCTTTGATTCACCATGATCTGCTTCACCAACTGACTACATAGTTGTTGTTCCCTTCTCATATACAATTCTATAATCACATTATTGAGAAAAATTTTGTACTCTGAAACAGATACATAGTGGAAGATTTTCTTTGGTAGCCCGTGGTTTCCTCGAGATTTTTTCACATAAAATCTCAGTTTTCTTTCACTCTTTAAAACCTGTGTCTTGGATTTTGTAACAAAGCTAAAGTAAACTTTCACTCTATAATTTTAGCATTTATAACAATAACATTATTTTATTATGCACGTATGTTGTTTGTAGTGAATTCTTCATATTCCATGAAAATTTGAAAATACAAATACATTCTTTAAGATCATTCTGGCCACATAAATAACCTTCCCAAAAATTGGCTCGATTAGGCTTACCTGCTTGAATTGATATTAATTTTGTAGTCATAAATATTTGGACTTTATTCATTGACCTAGCTTGTTTACCATTTTAATTGAACCACATTGTCACTACCATATTTATTATTCCCTACGTTATCCTTGCTGCAAAGAAATCCTCTATTGTGTTCAGTAATAAATGATAAGTCTTCCTTAAGGCCAAAATGTTGCAGGATTTGAAATGCCAAATTAGAAAATATTATTTTAGAATAGGAGTGCATGAAAGATTTTATACTTACAAAGTTAAGGATAGAGGTACTACTTTCTTTATATCTAAGATTGAAGGAAGCACCACTACCTATAGTGAAAAAAGAAATAAGGTATGGAACCACTAAAAAATAAATCTAACTTCTAAACTCTAATCCATAAACAAAATATTTGTGTAAAATATGACTGTACTTGTGAGCATTATCAGATTAATCTTTATGATTTGTTATTGACGAAAACTGTTTCATAGCCAACTAAACACCTCAAAGATGACTTCATTAATTCTATTCTAATGCATCTCTAATATATAAATCATGAATAAATTTTTTTATTTCAAAATAAAAATATAGTAATTTTTTTTAAAACAAAATAGAAAATTTTTATTTTAATATATATTTAAATTTTCAATTTAATAATTCAATTAGTGAAATAAAATTCTATAATTACTTTACACAAACAAGTAAGTATTCAAATTTATGTATTTACTTTACTTTACATTCACTCAACCAAATGGAAAAATCAGTTTTCATTTATTTATTTTACACACAACCAAACAACTATAAAGTATTCAAAATTCATTGTATTCACTTTACACTGCATTCTTTTTATACTGCATTCTTTTTTTAGCTAGCCAAATCGCCCTTAAAAGGAAAAGCTCAATAGAATTTAAACTAAGGCACTTCAAGCAGATCCCAATGTTAGCTCGTGACAAAAATGTAGCAATATCTTCACTACCTTTCCTTTGTTTGTATAATGCTTTATAAGTGCCAATTATATCTAAGGAAAGACATAAAAGCTCATTTATTTTCTCCTCATCTACAGAAAAAAATCTAGACAGCTTATTGGAATATAACAGTTCTGTTTCAGTAAGCATCAAAATTTTTCATGAGATTTAGAAAATTTAAGACAACCTGGTTCAATTGGTCAGAATGCCACCTCAAAGTTTCTAGTTAAAAAAGGGGGAAAAACAACAATCAATCAAAAAAGGAGTGATTTCTTAACATAGCCTATTTTATTTTAGAAATTGTTATTATTTTATGTGCATAGTTGATTTTAATCAAATTGGTCTTCGTGATATTAATTCCAATTATACTAAAGGGTTTTTGTGATTTTGAAGTTTCAATTGAATTTTTTTTATTTGAGCAATCACTAAGGTATTATTTGGCACACATATTTTTGTATTTATTTGGTTTACATCAAAACAATATGAGCTTTTGTAAAAAAAAATAAAAGAATTAAAAAAGTTCTCAAGAATTTTTATTGCTATCATTACGTACAAAAGTAGGGGAGGCATTACTAAATAGGAATAAATCAAAATGAAAGGAAAAAAGTACGGAGGGGTCAAGCCCCTATAGGAAGACACAAGGATTGCAATTTGAGGGCTATAGAGTAATTAATCCAAAAATATAAATCCTTGATTCGTGTACCTTAAGCTCCCTATTATCACTGGAGAGTGAGTGGGCTCCACCATAAGAGAGAGAGAGAGAATTGATTACTACAACAAGGTATTATAGCGCACTACAATGCCAAAAATTCAATGCTCCCCCTCAAACTAGATGGTAGAGATCTATCATGCTAAGTTTATATACATATAAACCCACTTTATAATTTTTCTTTAATGAAGTGCCTATCAATATGCTTGATCCGTTCATGTCGTAATGAATTGTGTGCAATACTAATGGGAGATTTGTTATCACAGTATATTTTAATAGGTTCTTTTCAGCAGCCTTTTAAAACTTCTAATATGATTTTAATCCATGAAGTTCATTAAGGTTTAACTAATTAATCATATTACTTAATTAATTAAATTAAAATCATAATCATATTAAATCTTAATTAATTAGTTCTTGGGTAGATCTTTATGTGTTTAATAACCTAAAGATATTTTAAAAAAATTATGGTAACCCACATGTGTGGGGAGGCCATAAGAGAACTTAATTAAGTTCCTTAACTTAAGTAACCATTAATTATGAGCCAATTGTATTAGACCCTTTTATTTCTTAAGACCATTGCTAATTTAATTTCCAATTCATATGCATATCAAGTTGGCTCATAATTATTTGGATAATTACATTAAGGTAACATAGGAAATGGTTAATTAAAATATTTAATGTATACTACAACTTAATTAACTCATAAAATCAACTTAATTACTTTTCATTAAACCAAATTAATTAACAAATATGAGAATGGTTTAGGATCATCAAATATTTTCTCACATCCTCAAATCAAATCAAAACATGAAATTAAAAATGGCATTTAAAAAGCTTTGATTTATTTTAAATGGTTTTATTTAATGTGATTGTCCTTAGGAATTAATTCAATTGAATGAAATCATGTGTTTATGTTTATTTATTCATTTCCAATCATGTTAGATATTATGTTTCATTTGTAATCCTGCATTTATCTTTTCAAAACTAATTAAATCAAATGATTTTTCTTTATGTATGCTTGCATGTGTTAGATTAATTTATAATATATGTGTCTATTAACACTAATAAATTCAAAACTATTTTTTAAAGCTTATGAATCAATTATAATACTTAGAGTGTTGATAGTTATGAATATACGTAGGATTTACATGTGTTTATAGCTTAAGCATATTAGATAAAGCTCTCTTTCTTATAATTCATATATGAATTTACATGAGTTTGAACAACAATGGGTATATAGTTTGGACATCCCAAGAATATGAGGTTTTACTTAGCCCTAATGAGGTCATTTGATCACCTCACTTCCCTAGTTTAACAACGACACATACTCATTTGGTTTCATTTTTATGTACTTTGATATCAGAATTTAGATAGAGCTTTAATTCATATGTCTAAATGATTTAATTAAAGAAAATACAATCTTTGCATGATTCTCACATTTATAGTTGTGTATAAATTTATATATATTTAAGATAACAAGTGTTTAGTCTGGACATCCTAAGAATATGAGATTTTAGATAGCCCCAAGGAGGTCATTTGATTATCTCACTTCCCTGGTTTAACAATGATACACACTTGCTCAGATCTTTTATACATGTGTATGTGTGTTTAATCAAAAGATGAAGATCCCTTTTGTTATTAAAAATCACACACTCATGATTGATTAAGTGATTGAATTGATTAATCATATGACTTAGAGTTTTCTTTTGTATGTTCATGTGTACAAGTTTACATATGTTTGAATGCAAATGAGTATATAGTCTCGATATCCTGGGAATACGAAGCTTTAGTTAGCTCCAAAGAGGTCATTTGATTACCTTACTTCTCTGGTTTAACAATGACATATATGTATTTAACTTCATCCCAATGTTTTTTTGTATAAGAACTTGGATAGAACTTTAAATTAGTATGATTAAATAATTCAATTGAATGAAAGATATAAACTTCAAATATACATCTATATCCATCATTTAAGTGTGTTAAAATATGTTGCATGTATAGATATACTTAGGTTAAAATCATATGCATGTCACATGTGATGGGAAACAACTCTAATACTTAGTTAAGACATATCACACAAGACCTTAAGAAACACATTAGAACTAAGTCACTACTTCTAGCTCTAAGTTAGGACAGTGTATGTTTGGTGCATATTTTATTTTATGATGTATTATTTTAGACTGGATGTTAGGGTGTTTATTTTGTAGACTGGATGTTAGGCTGCTATTAGCCTAATCATATTTTTTTGTAGGGGATCGTGCTTAAGAGGATGGTTAAAAATAAATATAAATGCTCTCTTTGCATGTTGCTTAACCCTTAAGCATAATCGAAGTTAGGACATGAGGGCTTGGTTACCCATGTGCAGGGTGTTAAGTCCAAATTATATATATAACTGCTTAGGATTATATGTATATTTAGCAAACCTCTATTTTGCAGGTGTAGTTAAATTTACTTTACATAAATATAATTTTATAATTAGGAATTAAGATTAGTTCTATAGGGGGATTAGGATGAACAGTGGCTAGAAAGCTTTGTCTGGGAGACCCTATGATACCTTTGGAGCAAGCACAATCAAATTAAAGAAATGAAGATGAAAGAGTGAAGAATGAAGACCCCCATAACATGTATTCATTCTAATTGTAATTATTCTTTCATGTTATGGGTTACATAATGGTAGAGCTCGGCTACCCATATTTTTGTGCTTCATTCTTTGCGATAGTTATAAAAAAATGATTGTTGTTACGTTTAGTTTATGTATTAGAATGACAAATTTTTTTATAGTTTCTTATGATTGATGCTTTAATTTGTGTCTTGGATGCGTTAGGCTCTTAGGATAAAATTAATTTTTTTACAATAACTAATCACTCTTAACTAAATTTTAAGCAACTCATAACCTCACCATAAAGCTTATCACTCATTTTAAGCAACGGTGGTGGCCGACGGTTGTGGCTGGAGATGATAGCGATGATGGTGGCGGTGGTGGGGTGGCGGTGGCCCGATGCTGGTGGCGTGGACCATCACTGCGAGCGGATCGGATCATCATCGGCTCTCATCGCCACCATTTTGGTCACCGCGGTTATCGGTCACCACCGGCTTCCACCACCCGGCGATCATCAAATCACGCTCGCCACCATTGTCATTTACTACCCACCACCACTCAACCATCTTTCTATAACTTTTATTGGATCATCAAACTACCACCTCAAGCAAGGCCTTCATCGCTAATCCAACGAAACTTATAACAAAACTTATTCTCGTAAGCTATGCTTCTCCAACTTTGAAGAAAAAGATAATAATTGTAATAGAAGCTGATATAGTGAAATTATTTCTAAGTGGGCTAGGCTCCATAGTTTTTTCCTTTTGGGTTTTTCACCTAAAAATCCTGAGGTATCTCAAACTCTTTTGTTGTGTGTGCAAAACTTTTGTGTAATGCTAAGACATCAAATTCTCCTACTCTACCGACCTGGATCTTCCTGTATGTAACAGTTTGGCACCATCTGTAGGAAAGGAATCTCACAATCGCAATCTCTATGATCACTTGTATTATGGCCAATAGATGAAATACTCATAATAATAGAGCCTCCTGCTCTAACTCCCATCTCTGACGAAGTAATCCTTAAACCAAGGATGTCAAGCTTCTACCTCACTTCCATCTGATAGTGTGGCCCTATCGGTGAAGGTGCGGTAGGAACCTCTCTAGAAGACCGTGTTCACCAAATGGAAGAGTCTCAAAATGAGATAATTCAACTTTTATGAGAAACACGATAGTAACTATTACAATAAATGCATCGAGGTCAAAATGCTTACATGGGGCCTTCTCGCCATCAGGTTGAAGTTCCTCTGCTTATAGATTGTGATGATGACCTCTTTGACATGGCTAGTGCTACTCATCCATCACTTGCGGCTCAACCGATTGCTAACCCACTATTTATTGTTAATGGCTTGACATTTTTTGCCCTGTTGGTTCCACCCGTCATGTTATATATGTAGAATTACAACACTTAATGTGAGAATAATTCCACCTTAAATATAGAAATCATCTTCTCTATTACTGCAGCTATCAAGAGTCTTCACTTTTAGTTGAAGCAATTCTTTAACATCCAATTCCCATGGGTTTCAAGCTTTCAAGCATCGACTCCTATGATGGGAAAACTAACCCATATGAACACATCGACCATTACAGAACCATCATACACATCCAATGAACTCCTGACACATTGCTTTGTCAGGTCTTTCCAGTCACCCTCAAGGGTTAGGCTCGTACTTGGTTATATTCCCTTCCAAGGGGATCTATCCATACCTTTGACAAACTCATCAAGATTTTTGTAGAACATTTTATTACGAACTGAGTGACCATTAAAATTCCTCTCATCTCTAAGGCATTCGTCAAAATGAAGGTGAATCACTTAAAGAGTGCTTCTAGATATTCTCCTTAGAAACTCGCTAGATACCAGGGGTAGACCTTGAATTGCTAAAAGGAGTTTTTCTTAGGACTCTTGGGCCTTTCTCTGTCCTTGTCATACGGTTCGTATCTTTGGACATGGTGTCACAAATTTTTGCTAATGAGGCTATCAATGCACATCGAAAGCAATTTGAGCAATATATGGGGAACAATCATGGACTGGGGGGACCCACTTGATGACGAGTCCTAAGATAAACAAGTCAAAATTGTGGAGTAATTCTGATTGTAACATTTAAATGATGATATTTTGGAATAATTATGATTACAATGCTCATTTCTTTTATAATCTAATTTTATATATTAGATTTATGATGAGTAAGACAATATGAAGAGGCATTCTACAAAGATATAAGATGTCATAAAAAATTCTTAGGCAAAATTAAAATTCTTCATACATTCTTCAATTAAACTTTTACTCATTAGGCGAGATTATAATTATGATCTCGAAATTGTAGTAATGGTTTAAATACAAAGCAAATTTTTATCTTCGATTCAGATACACATGGTAATCACCTCACCCTAATTAGAGTATAATCAATCCAGGGAGATTCGATCCCTTCCATACAGGTTAATGTCATCAAGAAATGCTTTGACAAATAATCTCGGATGGGTCAAAAATCCTTGGTGGATTTCTTTTGACCTATTCTATATAGATTAACGTCATCAAGTAACGTTATGACAAACAATCTCAGATGGGTCAAAAATTCTTAGTGGATTCGATTCGACACCTTCCATACAGGTTAATGTCATCAAGTGACACTTTGACAAATAACCTCAGATGGGTCAAAAATCCTTTGCGTATTTAATTCGATCCCTTCCATACAGGTTAATGCCATCAAGTAACACTTTGACAAACAACCTTAGATAGGTAAAAAATCCTTGGCGGATTCAGTTTGATCTCTTCCATACAGGTTAATATCATCAAGCAACACTTTGACAAACAACCTCGGATGAGTAAAAAATCCTCAGGTTAATGTCATCCAAAAATAGGGGGCAAATAATATGTCTCTGAAAACTCTACTAATTGAAGCACGAATTTTGATATCTGTCGATTGAGTCGAGACTGCATCAAGCATTTAAAATATAATTGAATACTTTGAGATATCAATCAGATCCATAAATAGCTTCTAAATATTTAGTGTTTATAGTCAAATCGAGCGCATTGACAAGCCGGATCTAACAAGCCTAAGATCTCTTAATTCTGACTTCATTTGAGCATTTAAATACTTAAAATACATAAGATGATCGAATGAATCATTTTGAGCCATCCGATGGAGTGGTTTGGATTTTGCCCGTATTTACAGAAATGACACTCCCCTAATCTATAAATAGCTCATCATTCTTCACATTAGGGGACTCGAAGCTAAAGAGAGGAGAGAGCTATGAGACTCGAAGAATCTCAAAGCATAATCGGACCACCGGCCGATCGTCGTCGAATCATCTCGCACCGGTCCTTAACCACCATCGTTCAAAGCCGCAGCCGTACCGCCGCCGCCGTTGGTCACCGTCATCGGCCTCCACCGCCGTTGGTCACCATCGCCTTCGGTCACCTCGGCCGACCATCGCCGGTCGCTGCCGTCGGCCACCATCACGGGTCATCGCCACAGTCGATCGCCGCCGTATAACCTACCGCGCGCTGGGCCATCGGCCGGATCATCGTCGGTCAACATCGGCCGTATTGTCATTATTATTCATTGCCGCCACCGACCATCACCACCACCACCGTCGCGTCCATCGGGTCATTGCCACCGGTTCATCGGATCACCACGCGTCATCGGCGTAGGTACCATTGTTGTCGCGGTTGTGGCCACTAATTATACTTATATCAAATCTAATATCAAATCATATAATTATTAATTAAATATGCTATTTATTTAATTATTGATAATATATATGATTTAACAATTCATAGTAATTATACTTATATAATACAACAATTGAATTTTGAGGATTAAATTAAAAAAAAATTGAAATCAATCATTGGCTAATTTGACTTTTTATATTTTTATAATGGAAGAATTTTGTAACAAGATATCTAGACATAAAATAAGTTAAAAAGGTTTTTTCCTCTTATACAAGAGATTTTTTCACGAAAAAATTATGAAATTTTCTTGTTCATTTTTCAAATATCTATGTGTGCTGGATTTCACAATAAAACTAAGGCGTAAACTTTTATTCTATTGCAACTAATTTTCTAGCACACAATAATATCTAATACCTAATATTTAATATTTACATACATAATATTTTTCTATATATGAAAAACAAAATTTACTTTAAAAAAGTAATAATATTGATATTTTTAATATGAAAAACAAAATTTACTTTAAAACATAATATTTTTGTCAATTCGAAGATACCAATAAGCCAAGATTTTCTTTGGATTATCAGTTAGAAGATGTAGTATTTTATAAAATAACTTAGCCGGCAAAATTATTTACAAAATAAAAAAAAAAAAAAAAAAAAAAAAGCCACGGAGAAGGTTCCGATTTTTTTTTATTCCATATTAAACAAAGTGTATTAGTTACAAAATACTGTCATTATCGATGTTCTGTAAAATTGTCTTAAAAATTTTAAAATATTATATCTGGATAGTTGCTTGCTTTTGACAAAGTATTTTTTTTTTAATTGAGAGCTTGTTTGGAATAAAATTTATTTTATATTTTATACTTTTGTTTTTATATTATTTTAAGAAAATATATTTGTTTAATATATTTTGAAGTATTTTTATTTTTGAAATAAAACATATTATCCTTTAAGATCACTTAAACCAATTTTTGATATTTTCAATTATTTTAAAAACATTAATTTATATTTGATTTTAAATTAAAATATAAATAAATTAAATTATAAAATTAAAAATAAAAGTGATCCCAAAGAGCCCTAAGTGTATTTATGAAATTTGAAATATTAGTGCTAAAATAATTGTAGTTTCAATCAAAACCTATATGATCAAACGTTCCACAAATATCTAAGCCATATTAAAATCAAGAATATATTGGATGCATTTGAGATAGCTTTTTGATTGCTTTGCTTTTTCAAAGAATATCCATAAAATAAAACAGTTTCGTTTGACTATAAACTTTTTGACTGTTTTTTAAAAAAATTTGTGATGAAAAACTTTTTTGTGAACCAAAATTGTTAGAGTATGTGTTGTAAGAAAATTATTTTTAAAATTTTTCAAAAAACAAAAATATTTATAACACACACAATAGTTTTTTTTTACGTCAACTTTATAACTTTCAAACACCCTAAACAAACCCGTATATGCGACGGTTTGGATCTTTCTTTTTTAAGCAGCGCAAAAGCGTTTAACTTTTATTAACCGATTTTCAAAAGTTTGTAGTAAAACAGTTTGAGATTCAAAGCTGTTAAAGTCGTGGTCGAAAGTTATTTTTTGAATTTTTCAAAAAAAAATATTTATAATACACACAACTTTTTCAAAAAGTTATTTTCTCTACAACAACTTTACAATTAACTTTTCAAAAAAATACAACTGCCCCAAACTAACCCTTAGTCTTAATATGTTGGATAGAATGTTGTTCCCAAAACAATACTAAGACCCTAACATAGATTACGTTTGAGCCCAAAAAAAGATAGAAGATAGAAATTGAGTTTAGATCCTTTTGATTCATAGTACATCAATTTGATCCTTGAGACATGATTATCAAATTGATTTAAGAGAGGATAGAGAATGAAAATCTAAAAGTTAAGTTGGATAGAGTTCTAGGTTCAACAAAGATTATACTATGACTATTTTGATCTTTGACTTCTTATTTATAGATGATGGCTAAAAATTATAGTGCCATAAGGACTATAACAAAAAATAACAAGGAAAGCACAGGATTGCACTCGATGTAACTAAGTATGTAGCGAATGACTTTAGACAATAATTGTAGACAAAGTGGGAACTTAATTGAATTTCGAGTTAAAAGTGATTATTTGGATGGGAATTTAGAAAGACAATCTCCAAGGCTCCAATCAAAATCAATAGATGAATGATTTGCCATTAGTATAGCGATCGAGTATTGAGGACTAAATAAAGTTAACTCCTTAAAAAACTTATAACATTTGGCAAATATTGAGTTGGTTCGTAATTGATGATTTTGAACAAAGTTCGAGCTCTCATCTCGAACTGATCAACTTGACCTGAATAAAAATGACTAAATCTATTACCTCATTCTTTTCTCTTTTGAGAAACAAAATCTTGACAAATGGCAAGATGTAGCCCTATAAATTTTAAAATTTGGGATTCATTGCAAAGGTATTAATCAATCCTATGTTTGTCAAATGGATACAATCTAATCATAGCAAGACTTCGTCATGGGTTCGATGTACTCTCATGAAAGTCAATAGGAACTTCTCTTGAGCCAACAATGCGTTGATCTAATCTCCACTGGAGTCATAAATGACAATCTAAATGGATTCATTCCAATCAATAAACTCGAAGTGCATCATAAGAATTGAAAATAAGGCTCTTTTGATCTTTGAATTTTCTATTATTTCCATAAATTTTGTCGTACAACCAACAGATAATAATGAGCAAATTCAAGAGATGAATCTCACGTTAACAAGATGGAGGTGTTATCGAAGTAATTGTTGCAAAAATAGTAATTACTGCCATGGGATTTTGTACTACTGCAATAAAGGAGAGGGCAGTGACCTTTCTAGAGAAACTGCAAACAAAGAGTTACAATCTCCTTTGTCTTCTCTAATTGCAAAGTTGAACAAGTTTTTTAATGAGATAAAGACTAATACCCCTCAGAACAAGTTTTGAGTTTCAAAGCCAATCTCTATCTTCATAAAGCATTACCATGCTATAGAAGCAGCTCCTGCAAGCTTCCTAACTTGAAAAAAAAAAGCTAAAAGTACTGAGGAACCAATTACGATAACGACGTTGAGGTTTAAACAGTTGTTCTTTGAACACACATCATTGAAGAAAGACAATACTGATTTTGTGGCCATTGTTGAGATTAAGTTAGAGAAGAGAAAAGTTATAAAAAATTACAATCATATCGTAGCTTTCTAGAATTTAAGAATATATTTGAGACAACTGTAGAAATATAAAAATACAATAGTATAACTACTTGTGGTGTTTATTTTTAGATGTAGGATACCACCCAGATCTTAGAGGTACTTATTGAAGTGATCGAGTATGATATTAAGGAATGATGCACTACCTCGAAAGATGTAAATCATCACCCTATAATAGACTTAATCACCTAATAAGGACACCTAAGGTATGATGAGTCTTTGAATATGCCAAAGATATTTTCACCTATTTTACATAAAAAAGTAAAACAAGATTTATATTAAGTCGGGTTCATTAAGTTCCTTATGAAGGCAAGTCTCCACAGTTAATTACATCATAAAGAATAAATCTCTTAGGAATACTCTCGATTAAAGTAGCAATTAAAGTCTCCAAAAATTTCAAAGCTAGGATTTCTTATGCCTAAATGCATGATGAAATTAATTATGGGCTAAATCAATGAGAAAAATGTGTTTTCCAACATAGAAGAGGCCCTCAAAGGTCAATCCTTCTCCTATCATGCAAGAATAAAAACCCTCTCTTCGCAAGAGTAAAACAATATGAATGTATGATGTTAAAAATTCAACCATACAGCTAAGAGGTTACTAAATCTTTTAATTATCTTATTTATGTCATAGGCTTTAATACGAGGTTATGAGTTGCTTAAAATTTAGTTATGAGTTATAGTTGGGTAAAATATTTATTTTTTCTTAAGAGCCTAATCAGATCCAGGCCACACAATAAGACATCATCCATATAAAAAACTAAGAAAGCATGTCATTTCTAATGCACAATTTAAACATAACATCAATCAATTTTATAAATCTAACACAAAAGAATAAGATGTCAGTGAGGTCAGGTGCCGTCGTACAACCCGAAAAAAGAAGATGGATAGCCGAGCTCTACCCTTATACAACTCAAAATTACAAAAGAATAATTAAAATTATAATGAATGAATGTTATGGGGGGTCTTCATTCTTCATGTTTCATGTCTTCATCTTCATATCTCCATTTGATTTAGTTTATCCACTTCAAAGGCATCACATGGCCTCGCAGGACAAATCCTTTTAGCTAATATTCATCCTTATCCCCCATAACATTCATCCTAATTCCTAATTATAAAATTACATTAAAAATATAAAAAGTAAATTTAACTACACCTACAAAGTAGAGATTAACTAAACATACATAAAATCTCAAGCAGTTATATATATGATTTGGATTTAGCATCCCGTATATGGGTAACTAAGTCCACCTATCCTAACTTAGATTATGCCTAGAGGCTTAAACAACATGCAAAGAGAACATTTATATTTATTTTTAAGCGGCTCTTTTAAGAATAATCTCCTACATAAAATACGATTAGGCTAATCATGATCTACCATCCAGTCTACGAAGCATACACCCTAACATCCAGTCTACAATAATACATCACAAAATAAAACATACATCATACAAAACACCGTCCTAATATATAAAGCTAGAAGGAGTGACTTAATTCTAATGTGTATGTTAAAGCTTATGCGGTATGTCATGCTAGGCATTAGAGTTATAGTTCTCTAAGTATAGAAATATTTAATTTAACATGAAGAGTTAGTTTCATTTGAAGTTATTTAATTGATTTGAGAATTTTAATTTGTATTTTTTTGTTTCATTTGATTACACTTAGCAACTGAGTGTTATAAAGAGAAAAAAAGAGGATTGAGCTCTTTCATCCCTACCTTAAGCCGCTTTTAAAAGCATGTTAATTTGATTTAGTTCTCTTTAGTGAATGACTTATTACACATTTTAAATTAATCCTAAGTTTAGGCTCACTTTAAATAATCCCATTCAATATGAAAGACATCTTAAAGTTAATTTAATTGAATTACTATCACATGACATATTAAATCATTCCTCTCTATCACATGTAACATGCATGTGATTTAATCTTAAATATATCTATACATGCAATATATTTTTAGTACACTTAAATGATGAATGTATGTGTATGTGAAGTTTATATCATTTTGTGTGATTGAATTATTTAATCATATTAGTTTAAAGCTCTATCTAAATTCTTATAAAAAATACATAGGGATGTAATTAAATAAGTATGTGTCATTGTTAACCAGGGAAGTGAGGTAATCAAATGACCTTCTTGGGGCTACTTAAATTCTCGTATTCTTGGGTTGTCCATATTAAATATTTGCTTTTCTCAAATACATATAAATGCATACATAAATAAAGGAAGGAAAATTATGCAAATGTTGTATTTTTATTTGATTGAAATATTTATGCATATGGAGTAAAATCTTATCCAAATTCTAATATAGGAACACATGTAAATGAATTCAAATAAGTACGTGTCGCTATTAATCAGGGAAGTGAGGTAATTAAATGACCTCCTTGGGGATAATTAAAGCCTCGTGATCCCGGAATGTCCAGACTATATACTTATTAACATTCAAATACATGTGAAACTACATATATATTAAAGAAAAGAAAGCTCTATTTCACATACTTAAGCTATAAGCACATGCAAACCTATATGTAATCATAACTGCTATCACTTCATATGTTATTACTCATTTATAAGCTTTTTAAAAATACATTTGGATTTAATAGTGATAATAGCCACACATATATTAAATTAAATCAACACATACAAGCTTGACATAAAGGGAAACCATTTGATTTAATTAATTTTAAAAATATGAATGTATGATTTCAAATGACATATAACATTTAACATGATTGGAAAGAAATAAATAAACATAAACATATGATATCATTCAATTAAATTAATTCATAAGAACAATCATATCAAATAAAATTATTTAAAATAAATCAAAGCTTTTTATGTATCATTTTTTTAAATTCATGTATGATTTGATGTAAGGATGGGAGAAGAGATTTGTTGATCCTAACGCATTCCCATATTTGTGAATTAATTTGGTTTAATAAAATATAATTAAGTTAATTTTATGGATTAATTAAGTTATAATATGCATTAAATTTATTAATTAACTCTTGACTATATTATCTTAAAGTAATTAACTAAATAATTATGAGCCAATATGATATGCAAATGAATGGAAAATAAATTTACAATAATCCTAAGAAATAAAATGGGTCTAATGCAATTGGCTCCTAATTAATAGTTAATTAAATCAAAGAACTTAATTAAGTACTCTTATAATTCTCTCACATGTGAGTTAATTATAATTTTTTTTGGTTGTTGAACACCTAAAGGTTTACCAAAGACTTCATTAATTGAGAATCCATGTGATCATAATTTCAATTTGATTAATTGATTAAGCATTGATTAATTTAATTAATGAAATAAATTTAGAGAAATAGATTATGAAGGAGGCCTTAATCTTATCCCATGAGTTCATTCACTGTTAAGCAATAATTAACCACTTAATTAATTAATTTATTACTGTTCATGGGATTTATTAATTATTAATTAATTTAAAAGAGTAATTAGAGATTAATTTGCTAATTTTTTAAAGTAATTAAGTAATAAATCCTAATAAAATTATTGGAGGCAGAGGCTATCTCATTGAATTAACACACAAAGAATGAGATTAATTACTTAAGTAATTAAAGAGTAATTAAGCTAATTAATTTTATAATTAAATCTTAATTAATCCCTAATTATTGTTCAAAATTAACTAACAATAATTTTAATAGATTCTCCTTTGAAATACCTTCAAATGAATATTTATTTCTAGTTTTATGATTTTTCAATGATTTTTTATAATTATCTAAAATTTCAACTGATTTAAATGACTTTTTATGATTTTTATAAAATATATTAATTTATTTTTACTAAAATAGGCTATTTGAGCTTCAAAATGCAATATCTCCCAATCTAGAATTCATTTTGACTTGAAATTTTTTATGATATGTGTATTTTAACTTCAGTTTCAATCGCTGAAAATTTAAAATCAATCTGATATGTATTTTTGGTTTAATTAATGAAATTTAATTTTTACTAAAACCTAAATTAAGCTCAGAATACTCAGTAAAAATTAAGAATTTTAGATTTGTTGAATTCCTCTCAAAAAGATAAATCCAACAAGCCCTTATTTGCAAATTTTAATTATTTATTTTAATTTTTATGAAATTTTGAACTTCCAAGTGATTTAATTAATTTTTAAAATCCGAAAAACCCAAAATTTCTTACTTAACCTCAGTGCGCTAATGGGAACGCGGTCTGCGATTAATGTACATCAGGCCACGAAAACTTCGTGATTAGGTCGCCGGAAATGAGCAGGAAAATGCGAAACCGCACGGGGTTCAACCCGACAGTCCGATCACAGATCAAACAGTTTGGATTAAATCACGCGATCTAGAGGCCGAAATTGAGTAGATCTCTCATCTAATCTCAGCTGTCCATCCCCATTAAAGAGGGATTAGACGGCTGCTGCTTTGTATGCTTCCGAACCGGCGAAACCGACAAAACCGAGCTTAAGAAAATGCAAAATGGATGCTGGGAGTCCATTTCGGGCTCGATTCCATGACGATTCTCGCCAGAAAACTTCTATTTTCACAATAGGATTGTTCAAAATGAAAGACACAAGGGATATCTAAGAGAAATTCTTATAATCGAGCAAACATCATCACAAACAAAAGAACTTATGACTGGCTAAAGTATTTGAAAATTACCTCACCAGTGATACTTTCTGGCGGCTGTGTTGATTCGAGCACACTCCTAAATGTGAGAAGAAGCCTTGGTATGAATATAGACACTTGCCTCCCCTTGGAATGTTGTATCCACTAATGGTCGCAACCTCCTTGCCGGAATCCGCTTGGTTTTTATGTTCTTCTAGCTCAAAGGAAGTGGGAAAGGAGTCTTGTTGCTTGGAGGAGCTCCTGGAGTGTGTGCAATGGCAGAATAAGTTCTTGGAAGCCTCTATTTCTCTTGTGCTTGGTGGTGGCCAAAAATCACCACTAATGATAATTTTTGGCTCATAGTGGATGTCCTATGGCTTGGGATGATTGGGAATGACAGGGAATCATCTTAGGTGGTTTGGTTTGGTTGGTCAAGAGGGATTAGTGGCTGCCCTATGGGTTTCAAATGCTCCAATGGGAGAGGTGAGGTGAATTCACCTCCCCATGAGTCATGGCCAACCCAACCACCTCTTGGGTCAGGTTGGTCAGTGTCCTTGGAGCCTAGGTGGACCAATGAGAGGGTGCCAAGTGGCCAAGCAATGGAAATGATCACTTACATAGGTGATTTGTCATATATGACACCCTTGACCCAAGGGTAGAATGATCATTTGACATTAGAATTGATTGGACATATTTAAAATGAGTCAAAAGTGAGTTGGGTCAAATTTCATCATTTGAAGTTCATTAGGTTAAGTTTGGTTCAATTTGACCTATTTGAGTCCAATTAGATCAAAACGGATTAGGTTGATCACTTGGTCAAACAGGATCAAACCAAGGATTGGGTCAAGTTCATATGACCATTTAGAACATGTTGCTATCATTGGTTTGATTTAATTTGGTTTAGATTTGATTTTGGTTCATTTGAATTCATTTGGGTAAAATGGGTCAAGTTGATCAATTTGACCCAATTGACCAAATTGGCTTGGGTCATGATTTGGCTTGGGTTTGGTTAATTATTTGGAATATATTGCGAGCTTTGGTTGAGTTCAATTTGGATTTAATTATGTTTTAAGTTAGTTTGACCCTTTAGATCAAGTTGGGTCAACTTGGGTAAAGAGTGCCAATTTGATTTGGTTTGGCTCAATTGAAGGTCAATTCACATTCAAATGTTGGTTTTGGGTTGATCTGAATCATGAGTTTCAATAGATTTGATTTAGGTTATAATTTGACTTGTTCAGGTTCATATGGATTAAAGGGTTGACTTGATCAAATGGCTAGGTTGACTTGGTTTGACCCAATTAATGATAATTGACCAACTTAGGATGATCAATAATCATGTTACGAAGTTTGGATTAGCTTAATTCACTTTGATTTGGATTGAATTAAATTTTAGTTCATGCAGGCCAATTTAGCCACTTTGGGTCAAGTGAGCTAATTGGGTTTAGTTGACTTAATCTTGGGCTGAGTTTGATTTAATTGAGTTTATATATGAATTTGAGATTGATATATAAATCCAATTGTGATTGATTTGGGTTCAAATGAGTTTTAGTTCATTTGAATATTTCAAATCAAACGGACTAAGTTGAGTTTGACTTAGGCTGATTTTGACTTGGCTTGATGATTGTAGATTTCATTCATATTTGGAATGGTGATTGAAGGTATAATTGATTTATGAGAAAATCAATTGAATTTGAGTCTTGGACTGAAGGAACTTGGCTAAGTTCATGAAATTGATTCAAATGACTTAGAAATGATTTTGGATTTAGATTTGATTTGATTTGGATTTAAGTTTGGATCATAATTTGAAGTTGAGTTTGAGTTTGAATTTGATAAATTGATTGAATGGTTGAATTGGTTTTTGAGAAAATTAATTGAATTTGGATTGATTTGGATTTGACTAAGGCTAAGTCCATAAGATAAATCATATGGCTTAGGAAGGATTTTGAATTTGAATTCGATCATGGGCTTCAATCATTTGATTTGGATTTGAATTTAGATACTTGAATTGAATTTGAGGTTTGATTGTAGGTTTGACAGGGTGAATCTGGATTGGATTTGAGTTGTAGGGTAGGAGCATTATCCTAATCCCTAAGGCATAGCCCAATCCTATGCTTAACTCTTCTAAATCTCTAGATTTATGTTAAGTGTTCACCTAATCGCTAGAAGTATCTTATGACTAAAGAAGTCTTAGTATTTAGAAGACTCCTAAGTCTAAGATGAGGAGATTGAGAACTCACTCTAAAAGTGAGGTCAACATTAATGTTCAAGAAGCTAAGATGGATACTATTTTTTTTAAAGTCAGACTGTAACTTTCTGTCAGTCACCCCACTCTATCAAATAAGATTGTAAAATACAATTTCTCGCCACAGATTCTTCAAAACGTGCATAAATCACAATTCCTCAAACGGTAACTATGGTATGGTGTGAAAACGCACTACCATCCCAAATGCAACTATTATAATGATTGCTTAATAGCATTTACCTAATGAATTTATCAAAGAGGTTTGAGGTTTATATTGAGATTGATGAGCTCGGAAGGGATGTCATGTTGATGAGGATGTGCTTAGAAACATCTCAACAATAACAGCAAGCTTTTATCCCACTTAGTGGGGTCGTCTACATGAATCCTTTGTCTCCATTGCGTAGAAACATCTCAAATGAAGCAATTTGTTGTTGGAGTGAAGTTCATGATGAAACAATAAATTCAGAGTGGCATTATTCATCGAGAAGTCCCCTCGAGCCACACCATTCATTAGCTTCTTAAACATAGCAATGATTATATTATACGATGAATTCCACTATACTCTGACTTCTACTGGCCAACCTTCAAAGAGTTGATCTATCTTGATATTCCCTGCAAGAAGAAGGCTAAAAAAAAAACCCCTTTAATATAAGTTATTTATTTGTTTACATATTTTTTATTTTCTTCTTTTAATAATATTTATAGTGAGAATTTTGTTTTAAAAGAAATGAAATCTTTTTTCTTTGATGAGTTAGTTTGTAATAAGTACCTCAAAAAGTTTATATCTAACCTCACTAGCTTATTTATTCTTGTTTTCATATGCATAAATTTGGACTTCATAGCAAAATTATTCATCATTGAAAATAAGGGTTTGTTTGAGGTAGCTGTAGCTTTTTGAAAAATTGATTATAAAACTACTGTGGTGAAAGCAACTTTTTAAATCTATAACACTTATAACATTGATAATCTTAGTATCAAAAATAATATTTAAAGCTATAATTCAATCTCCACATCTATTAATATTTATAACATTATCCTTCAAACTTTTATCTATAATCACACCTACACCATTTCTAGTTCGATTTCTACCTGAATACCAAAGTTTAAAACCTAAACTATCAATCTCCTTGGCCTTCTCCCCAACCCATTTAGTTTCTTGAACACATAAAATATTTATTTTTCTATGAACCATAATATCTATTAATTCCATTAATTTACATGTAAGAGTGCCTATATTCCAAGATCCTAACATAATTCTAGTTTCATGGACTAACTTCTTTGCCCACATCCGTCCATAATGTGGGAACCCTTGCTAATTTAACACTTGCCACTAGCATTCTTGCACATTTTCACTATATTCAAGCCATACTGGGGACTTCAGGGCATAACACAATGATTTAAAGGATTCATGTCATGATTATTTCGACAAGTTTTACGCTGGCTATCGACTACCTAATGCAACCTTCCACTTTTCATATCCGGACTTGGGACCGGCAATGGTAGTGTTCAACTCTCACAATAGTTTTATAAATCTATGAAACTAAGCTATTGGTAATTGTTTTCGTTCATATATATAGGCTTTTTAATAAGCATAATTAGTTTTTAAGGAGCTATCAAATTCTGGTGATGGATCCATATGAACCTCTACTTTGATATATCCATATAAGAAAATATTTTTACATCATATTATTTCATAGGCCATTAATGACTTGACTCTAGGGATATTAGAATGTGAATAGCATTTATTTTTTGCAATAAGAGCAAAGATTTAATGATAGTCAATCCCATATGATTAAGTACATCTTTTTCATCAATCTTATTTTATACCTTTCCAGGGTCTAATTTACTTTATATTTAACTATGAAGAACAACTTGCAACTTATTATCTTCTTTTCTTTTGATAATTCAATTATCTCCTATCTATGATTTTTTGAAGGTATTCATCTCTTCTCTTATTGCCTTCTTTCAATTCCTATTTTCATGTGCCTCAAATAGAATTTGTGAAATAGAAATGAAACCGGTGCTGATATTGGTTAAGAATGATTTATGAGAAGAAGAAAATTTATGGAAGTAGGTGTACCGAGAGTCAAGACAATTAGTAATGAGCTAATCAATGTTATCTAGTAATGGTTCAAAGTTTTAGACTTGATGGAGATCTTGGCTGAACTTGTTCTTTCTTATATATATCTAAAAGGGTATTGTTGGAATAATGTTTGTATTTGTATGATTTTGAGCTACAAAATGTCAAAATAAAAATATCATCTAACTTATATTTAAGTTGGAATTCCCTCCCTAATGATGAATTTAAGTAAAGAAGTTATTAGTTACAGCAAAAATGGCATCCATTGAAATGAATAACTTTTTTTTGTGTGTGTGAATAATAACAATTGTATCTCTTTTGTGTGGCAAAATATCAAATAAATACACACATGAGAGCTTTTGGATCAAATATTCTCATATATTGTTTATGGATATGAATATATACGACACATCTAAGAAATTTAGGAGAGTCCTTTGAAAAGTTGTTTGTAAGAAATAATTCCTGCCAAATAATTTAAATAACTTTTAGAATCAATTACTTTGGATTGTATTCTATTAATTAAATAAATAATTATTAGAAAGGCTTCTCCCAAAAATTGTTTCATTATTTAATCATAGACAAGTGTCCTTCAAAAGGTGGTAGTTTTTGTTTTTAACCACTCTATCTTATTGAAGAGTGTCAGAGTAAAAAGATTGGTGAATAATATCTTCTTCCAAATATATATATATATATATATATATATATATATATATATATATATATATATATATATATATATATATATATATATATATATATATATATATATATATATAATTAAATAATTAAGGGCATTATCAATCTTAATTTAATTTTAATATTAAATTAAGTTATCATCGCAAATATAGTAAGTATAGTTAGCATCATTTATGTTAAATTAAATATACTTAATATCATTTGATTGAAGTTCTTAAAATAACCAAACTAGTAGCTCTAGATATATTAGAGATTTTAGAGGTCTAAACATCAGAATGAAAACACAAATGATTTGAAGATCTAGAATTGCTTTAGGAAAGAAAATACAATGATGTTTAACAATTTCACAAATTTCATAACAAAATCTTTAATGTTTTCATTTATGAATATATACGAAAACATCAATAAAAATTTAGAAAGATGCCCTAATCTATAAAAGTTGTTTTAATTTGAAATAATCCTGCCAAATAATTTAAAAATTTGATCATACTTTATTATAAGTATTCTATTAAAAAAAAAAAATAATTTTCGGGCTTTTAAAAAATTGAAAATATATAATATAATTAAAATTTTAATATATCTAAATATTTAAATGTGCAATATTATGAGTTTGATAATGCCATCTTATTAAATTATATATATATATATATATATATATATATATATATATATATATATAATTTAAATAATTATGGGCATTATCAATCTTAAAAATTTAATGTTAATATTAAATTAAGCCTTTATCATCGCAGTAAATATAGTAAGTATAGTACTAGCATCGGATTTATGTTAAATTAAATATACTTAATATCATTTGATTGAAGTTCTTAATAAAGGTAACCAAACTAGTAGCTCTAGATATATTAGAGATTTTAGAGGGTCCCTAAACATCAGAATGAAAAAACACAAATGATTTGAAGATCTAGAATTGCTTTTAGGAAAGAAAATACAATGATGTTTAACAATTTCACAAATTTCATAACAAAAATCTTTAATGTTTTCATTTATAAAAGAAAAAAACATCAATAAAAAATTTTAAAAGAAAGATGCCCTAATCTATAATGGTGATGGACGGATCGATTTTTTAATTTGCTAATCCGTTCGGTTTGAAATTCAGAATCCAAAAATTTGATCCGTATACGATTTAATATAATCCGAACCAATCCAATCCAAAAAAAATTTCGGATTTTCGGTTCGGTTTTTAAAAAATTGAAAATATATAATATAATTAAAATTTTAATATATCTAAATATTTAAATGAGCAATAATAATGCTATGATTATCAAATTACTAGTAATTAAAATGCTTAAATATTTATAAGACTGGTTTAAGATAAAGTAACTTTTAAAAGTAAAAACCAACTGCAACAGCTAACGAATCAGAAGGTACAAAGCATCAATCAACCTTCTTATGAATAGATAAATGTAATTATATTAACAAACATAATTTATGGAGTCTTACAAAGTCAATTTAAATTTTTAAATGTGAGATTTTGAGCATTAGAAGTTCAAATGTACAATAATGAAAAAAAATCAACTCTAAGTCTTTGAATGCTAAAGCCTAAAGCAATTACATCATTGAATGTCCAATCAAGCCAAAAAAAATACATATTCTGACTTGTAATGCTCCAATTTCAGACCATGAGTTTAAGACCTACAATAATATACCTGCACTACCAAAAAGCTTTAAGAAACCAAACTGATTAGAAACATGTAATAAGACAAAAGAGAGACTAAAAATTAAAAGTAAAATTAAAAAGAAAAGAAAGGCTCATGCTCAGTCAAAAAATTACTAAGAGCAATAAAATATGTGAGCATCCAAACTTGGGTTACAATCACATATAAAGCTACCAAAGAAGAATTAAATGTAACATCAAAGCCATCATTGCCACATATATAGTAACATCAAGCCATCAAAATTATTAAGAGAGAAAATATGTGAGCATCCAAACTTGGAGGGTTACAATCACATATAAAGCTACCAAAGAGTAATGAAATATAACATCAAAGTTAGCAGGGTTATATGCAAAGATCAGATAGTCACATATATGACAAAGATCAGATAGTAACATATATAAACAATTTTAGCAATCATTATACTTGTATAGTCACAATTCACAAATAGAAGGCGGCGGCACTGACGGTTCCTATATGCAATACCAGCTTAAAATTCAAATAATTCTTCAACTGATGAGCAGTAGGAAGTTACAATTTAAGATGCAAATAACAGAGAGGAGAGTAAAATAGCAATCAAATTTAGTTTAATATAAACTGTAGAATAAGAAAGCATGAAAGAGCTTCAAATTTCCTAAAAAAAAAAATCTGGCATAGCACAACTTCGGTTGTGGAATGTGGAATACTACTGGAATTACAAAAGCTGAAAAGCATTCAACGGCATTGGCCCGCAGCACTGGGTTTACAAAAGCATTCAACTTGCTTTAAGATAGCTTCAAGCCTATAAATATGTCATGAATTTGTGGAAACTATTTGTAAACATTAGAAGAGATGTATTGTCCCTTTGTATAAGGATTTACCAAATGCCATAAATTTGACTACTTCGATGTTCCCACCCCATAATGAATTGTAAGAATGTTATAAATCCATCAATGAAAATGTAGTTTCTATTTGCTAACAAACTGAAGATTCAGATCTTATAATCTGACAGAAAGAATTGCCTTACTTGAAGCACTGTAAGCAGTTTCAGAACAAAGGCTATGAACATGAAAATATTCTGAAAATGCATACCAGTTTACGTGCCAATTGAATTTCTGCAAATATTATATGTTTTTTTTTTGTCTCTAATACTTGAGCTATGTTTTGGATGCTGAGATTTTGAGTAAAATGAAACGAAAATAATTTCTGAAATGCTGTAATCAATAACTATAAATTCATAATCAATCCATAAGTTACTGAAAAAGCTTAAATTAATGGTGTTCTAATTAAGTACTGAAGAACTTTGATTGTGTGCTACAGAGGGATAGTTGTCTGTGCTGAGAACAGATTTATAAGATGCTGCAATCCTGAAATTCGTGCGTTTTGAGTTAACAATAATAGAAATCATTGAAGACGAAGGGATTACTTTTAATTATTTTCGGTTTTAATTATCAATCAGTTTCTCGAAGAGATAAGAGTTTATCTATGCGTTATAAATGGATAATTTACATACCATTTCATGGATTTCTTGAAGGCCTGCATGACAAAGTTTGAGAGTTTAGATCAGGTTAATGACCAAACAGTAAAATGTGAAATTTCATGTCATCATTATTGGCTAATTTCAAGTAGATGGCAAAAACAACATCAGTCATCAAATTTATTTTCAGCTCAAGTGTGACAACTAATCCTTGATATTTTTATATAAATATATTTTAAATATTTAAATAAGAAAAAAAATACTTTATTTTTTTGTTAAGAATGATGTATTGCAACATGCTATACAACAATAACAAACTGAAAAGCACTGTAAAGATAAGCACAACAAAGCATTGAAAGCAATGATAAAATAATCCCAAAGGCATAACATCAACAGGCAACAGCAGCCCAAAGGTTTAATACCAGCTTAAAGTTCAAATGATTCTTCAACTGATGAGCAGAGTAAAATAACAATATGTTTAGTTTAATATAAACTATAGAATAACTAAATAAGGCTTAATAACAACAGCAGCCTAGCCCCAGGCCAAGAAATTACATCAACAGCAGTCCACTCCAAAGTCAATAAGTCATCACATTTAACAATAACAACAGTCCAGCCCCAAAGCCAAGGGCATAATATCAACAACACCAACCCAAGGTCCCAAACTCCAATGGCATAACAACAACAACACCTCGGCCTCAAAGGCATAACGTCAACAGCATCAGCCACTCGAGCCACTCCATATTCTTAACAGCAGCCTAGCCCCAGGCCCAGCCCCAAAGGTATATGACATCAACAGCAGCAGGCTAGCAGCCCAAACTCCAAAAATATATTTCAACCAACAAAAAAGAAATCAACAAGCCAAGTGGTACTTCAATTTTAATCGCGGAGGTTCAATTTTAATCGATAAGCAAGACAGCAACTCAGCAAGCAAAGAAAAAAATAATGTATATCTACTAAGATAATGCTTAATAATAACAGCAGCCTAGCCCCAGGCCCCCAAAGGCTGAAAGGCATTACATCAACAACAGCCACTCCAAAGTCATCACATTTAACAACAACAATCCAGCCCTAAAGCCAAGGGCATAACATCAACAACACCAACCCAAACTCCAATGGCATAACAACGGCAACCCATATCTAAATACAAATTAACAATAATAGAGACAAATTAATAAAAATATATATTTCAAACCAACAAAAAGAAATCAACAACAGGACCAAGTGCCATCTTCGATTTATAATCAGAGACTTTTTTATGAAGACAAAGAACTCGTAAAGAAAAAAATGTATATCGTGATGTCGGTAAGTCCAAACTATAAGTTCTAATCGAGAAAAAAAACCAAAAAAATATATCAAAATGTATCATTTTAGCATAGCAAGTGAAATGTATTGATGTATATATATATATATATATATATATATATATATATATATATATATATATATATATATATATATATATATATATATATATATATATATATCTATCCCGTATATTTATATCATCAATATCTTTACCAAAAGGTTGGATCATCTATAACCTTCAATAGATCCAAATAAAAAGTATTAATGCATAATATAGTTTATAGTGAAGTATCAAAATGAAATGAAGTGTTGCAAGTAATTGAAAATTTCTAATTGATTTAATAGTACCTTCATCAAATTTATTAATATCATGAATGTTCTCCTCAACATTGATAGGCTCATTTGTCCATTTTGCCCTCATTCAATCTTGGGCACAAATTAGAGCTCGTACTATTTTTAGGAGATAAAGAGCTCTAAAAGCATCTAGAACACGACCAGATGCATCGCCGGGATACATATCCATTGATAATTCAATATATCTAAGTTTGAACACGGGATCAAGTATAGCTCAAGATAAATATTCATATTCATTTTATCAACACAATCCCATACTTATCAACTTTTGGTTTCATTTTCTTTGCCATGCTCTTGACTTCAATATCATTATGGGATTCCCAACTTTGAAGCACACATTGGACCTCCATCTCATGAAAGAATGTATTTGAAGTGACATATAAAGATCGAAATGCACAAAGTTAGTTCATAAAATCTTTCTAAGAATGTAGCCTTCTTGCATTCTCCCAATCACCATCACATGGAACTCCCTCCACCATGATTTGAATCAACTTCCTTCACCAATTCATTCTAAATTGAGGATCAACCTCTTCATATCTCTCAAAAGCTTTCACGGCTGAAGTTGAATTTAACATCAAATATGTAAAATTTCACCTTATAGGTACATCCAAACACAACAAGCTTTTGCTTTGTATTTTTCAATTTCAATGCATTCTTTAAATTTCTTAAGTCTTGATGGTGATTACTTTATGTACCTCCTTGTTGCTCTTACAATGTACAAATTTACCAACCTCCTTGATTCCATCTTGAACAATAAGATTTATAATATGTGCAACACATCTCATATGTAAGAATTTACAATCAAGAACACTTCCCTCTCGTTTAGAAAATTTCTTATGCAAATGATTGATAATACCATTATTAGAATTTAGCATTATCAAGTGATTGTAAATCGCATTAATACCCCTCAATCAAACATCTTTCTACCTCCCAATCTCTCCTCATGACAATATATGGGACAAAAATTAATGACTCCTTATTTAACTTCCAATCTTCATCAATATAGTGCGGTTAGACACATGTAATTAATTCTCAATTGATGTCCATGTGTCTGTCAAACAAACCCTTGTACTTGAATCTCATAATATTTTTTTCAAAACATTCTTCTCATCTAAGTAAAATTGAAAGCGATCGAGTGAGTGTCCAACGAAGGTATTTTAAACATTGGGCAACATTGAGACATAAAATATTTGAACATATCCTTCAATATGTTTGAATGGTAATTCATCCATAATTACCATGGCTGCTAAAGCTTTTCTAACAATTTCTTGATCAAACCTTCAAGTTTTAAGACCTCCAGTAATTTGTTCACCTTTGCTACTAGGTTGCAATACTAGTAGAGTTTGACTTTTCTCCATGTTATGAGGATTCTTCGACATACAAAGATGTGTCAGTAAAGTTATTATTAAGCTTTGTATCACTATGATATGTCTTACAATAGTTACATTTACTCATCTTTTCTCCAAACTATTAAATTTAGTAAAATGATCCCAGACATCAGATCTTGGTCGAACTGTCTTTCTTGTCCTCTTATCAAAAATGACTTGATACTTGAAGCAACACACAATGAATATTATCTTGGTTGATAGGTTTTGATTTTGGGAAGAACCAATCATGTTAGAACTCTCTCCACAATGAGACATCTAATCAAAGTGTAAAAAATCAACATAGAATAAGCCAAATGGAATGAGAGTGGAAAAACTAAAAAATAGAAATATAATCGATATATCCAACTTAACAAAAATATTATGTACCACATATAAGAGATATTTTCATTGCAACTAAAACAAAATCGACCAAGTTGATCATATGAAGTTATGAACATCTAATCCTCAAGTTTTTTAATGATGATTTTCAAAATATCAAGTTGCTAAATTCTAAAGTAAATAAGTTGAATTCTCAAAGCACAAAAGAGATGTCGATGTGAATCCGATTCCTTGACATAAAAAAAAAAGATAAATCCACAATAGAAACTCAAGTCCAGTCTCAAAAGTCAAAACATTCATTAATCATCATTAGAAGACCCAGACACTAATAATAATAGATCTTATGCAAAACTATAAAGATTCCATTAAACAAAAAGTACCAAACTACCCATTTATATACAAAACTGATCATTGAATTTTAAATGGGCTGAGATGATTTTGAGAGTAAAACAAACTAAAGCAAAATACATTAGGCCAATGGACTACCCTAAATATACATAATACATTCCACAAATTGATTCATTTCAGCCAAATACATAAGGCCATGATTATGCCTCTTGAACTTTTCAACAATCCAAAAGCATAGGGTTGTGCATTATTTTTCCAAAAGATAATTTAAAAATAAAACCGAGAATCAATTTTCGTTCAGAGGATTTTAAAGGCGGATCTTTTTCCACAGAGTTAATGGTGTCAATTGTCAAATGCCAATGGACATTTCTATGTATACATAACACATTCCACAAATTGATTCAAGGCAGAAAACAAAACACAAACCAACAATCCAGCATAAAAATAATCCATGAGAATTGAGATAAAATCTATTGCATTGCTCAATGGCGAATGCTATTGTGAAACAGCCAGACCACAATTGTTCGACTTATTGTTAGAACGAGAATAGACCGAGACCCGATGGCGGAGAGCAGAAGGCGAAAGAGAAGTCAAGTAAGAACAATGAATCGTGAGCAACAATGCAAGTCTGAACAAAAAAGTCATCGATAAGTACAAGTCTACAACCAAAAGTCGACAAAATTACTGAGAATGTCGAATTGTCCGTCAAGAGAACTAGAGATTTAGAGAAGTAGAGAACATCGCATGACTCGCTTCCTCGGTAGAGTCTGAGCGAAACTAGAAAGGATTCAAAGGATGAAAAGAATGGGATTATGGGAATACCGATTACCGAATACCCTAAACTCCAAAGGGGAATTGCTTTTTGCCTTTTGGGGGCTTTGCCACTTTACGACTTTGCCCTTTCGCCTCCCTTTCGATTCGCCTCCATGATCAGATGAATCATCATTCATGAGTATACAGGGCGCGTGTCTAGCCGGGCCACGCGGAATGACGGAATCGACTTGGCGAACTCAGTGTACCATCAAACTCAAATAATAAGTGTGGATTTTCGATTTTTTGGATTACAAATTGTTAAATCCAATCCATAATCCAAAAACCGAATTTAGCTAAAATTAAATCCAAAATCCAAAATAAAATTAAAAAACCGATCCAAATAAAAAATTTCGGTTCGATTTTAATCGGATTTTCGATTTAAACCAAATTATGCACACCCCTAATGTCAATAATGCGAGAGGTATAACTCATTATTTTTTGTTATAACAGTGCATCTCGATCCAAGGTATAACTCATTATTTTCTCTAGATGCTCAATCATTTTCCCCAAAATGAGGTCCTGAAAAACACACTGAACAATAAAGGGGGAACTTTGTAATTATGATCTTTGAAAAACTTGTTAATTAATAAAAGGTTAACTACAAGGTGTGGAAAATGCAATGCATTACTAAGTGTTAAGTTGAGAGGAAGTGAAATATCTCAATGTCCTGCAGCAATTATTAAATATTCATCTATAACTTTTAATTTCCTATTACTAAAACAAAATTTATAAGTTTGAAATATGTTAATAAAATTTATCATATGATCAATGACTCATGTTAAGAAAAGTAGAGATATGATTAGAGAGAGTAGCTCTGTGGTAGATAAGATTAGAGAGAGTTACCTTCGATAGTTTGGCCACATAAACTGTCGGCCGTTTGATGACCCGGTTAGGAGAGTAGATGCATTAGATTTGCCTTATATTAAGAAAGGTAGAGGTAGACCTAAAAAGACTTGATTAAGATGAATAAAAAATGACCTTAGTATACTTGAATTAAATGAAAATTTGACTCATAATAAGACATAATGGAGACGAAGGATTCATGTAGCTCACCCCACTTAGTGGGATAAAGGCTTATTGTTGTTGTTGTTAATCAATGACTCATGAATCTAAAATCTAAAAAAAGAGAAGAATTAACTGAAGCACTTAAAATATAAGAAATATAAATTGTACAATTCTAAGCAAGAGAACAAGATCGGGATGATTTTCTAAATAATTAAGAAAACTCCTTAATTTCTTAAATTTTTTTTCTGGTTGAGTCATTCTAACTCCACTAGGCAGGTCTATCCTTTTAATTTTTGTCTTTGTTTCCTCCATAACCTAAGAACTTTATGCAAAATTACAGTAGTTATCTTTGATTGACATTTCCTTCTACAATGGTTGCATCAAAGATTGCCTTTGAAGAAGATTTTTGTTCTTGTGGAAAATGTTCTATGACAAGAAGTCCCCTACTTTGGAATTTAGAAGTCGTCATGATAGAAATCTCAATGGCCGGGTTATTAATTATCACCATCCTTCTTCCATCTTCTGCTTACATGAGAGAAAATCTTTTGTTTAAAAAAAAAAAATTTCTCTACCTAAAATTTGAACCCGAATTTAAGTCAAAATCATAGATGAGTCCTACTAAGAACTCAAAGTTTTCTCTCATTTCACGCATTATTTCAAAGTCACCACATTCTCATAACATGACTTTTTGAGATCTTAGCAATAATCCAACTCCAACTAATAAACTTTCATAACTTCAAAATATTTAATAACAAAAATATTACGCTGTTTGATAGTGTTAAACTTTGTTTTAATTTCGTAACTGGGAACATCTTTTATCTTTGAGTAAGCTTGTTTAACTATATCTTAAACCTCTTTTGTGGTGGAGAGAAACATAAAAGAACAACTAATCTTTAATAGTACGGTATTCCATAACCATGTCATGATCACAGAATCAGTTTCATTCTAAAGTACAAAATTTAGGGTTTTAAGCATCGCAGGTAAATCAGCAAGGTGTTAGATCTTATTATTCCTTTCAAAAAAGTGTTTGAGCTTTGAGACCACTTAGGGTAATTTTTTCCATTCAAATGATGAATGTCGAAATCCTTAGAGTTCTCCTTTGATCTAGTTTTCATCATTAATCATGGTCAACTTATTTGAAGAAAAGTTAAGGAATCAAAACATAGTAAATAGAAGGAGAATATGATAAAAAAAAAGTAATAATAAGACTCAAAAACCCTAATCTTATAGATAGGGGTGAGCATTCGATCGATTCAGTTGAATTTTTTGTTAAACTAAACAAACCGAACCTAATAACTTAAAATAACCGAACCATCCAAATAACATATAAAACCGAACTACCCAAACCGAATTATAATTCGATTTATTCGGTTCGGTTTTCGATTAAACCGAATAGCATATAAAAATAAAAAATAAAAAATATTTTTTAATAAACTAATTAATTAAAACAATCTAATAAATTTTATACATTAAAAATTTCTTAGTCAATTAAAAATCTATAAATATATATATATATATATATATATATATATATATATATAACTTTTTAACTAATTTTGATTTATTCGATTTAATCAATCTTTAAAAAAAAATCGAATCAAAAACCGAAAACCGAATAACTAAATATTTACAACCAAAAATTGAACTGCTAAATTTAAAACCAAATCAAACCGACCAAATAACGTCGATTTGGATCGATTTTTCGGTTTGAACCGACTAGTGCACACCCCTACTTATAGAAATAAAACAAAAGTGAGAAGGAAAACTCTAATCTTGCTCTGATAACATGTAGAAATAAAATAATAGAAAAAACTCAAGAATTTTTATTGCTATCACATTATGCAAGAGGGGAGGTATATATATATATCCAAGAGATAGGATTATATTCCGACAACTATAGAGTAATTGTTCATTTGATCTAATGGTACAAAGCTTTGATCCGTCTCTCTTAAACTCTTTAATATGGAGAGTGAGTGGTCCACAATTTAAGAAAGCGCCAATTACTATAGTGTGCAATAGCACTAAAAATTCAATATTTTTGGTTTTAATTGGTGTTCTTTATAATTGTAAATTTTAAATCTGATTTGCGTCTTTCATATGTGCTTCATTTATTTGCACCAGGAATCATATGCCCTAGGATGCTATACATAAAATTAACATCTAAGCTAAAGATTGAATCAAGTTAACTAGAAAATATAATAACTTAAGCAAAAAATAAAATGATAACATAATGTAATAAAAACTAAATCTGATATTATTATGGTTTTACACAACATCACTATCATTTGGTTTGTAAGTAGATTTTAATTTGATACAAGATTTAATATTAAGAAAAAAATTTCAAACTATTTGATAATTTGAAAGACTGTTTTAAATATCAGAATCTATCTAATTATCAAAAATTGAAGTTGCTAAAATAAAATTAGCAATACATAAACAGAAAATTAAATATCAATATATCATTCAATGATTATACGAACCAATTACATGATCAATTACAAATTATAAATAAAGTTATTATGATGTGCTTGAATCGCATGCAAGATTTATAAAACTTGTAACAAAATATTAATGGGAAATTTACATACATACCACGAATTCTTATGCATTTACATATTTCACACCCAAACTTGAATATTTACAAAACTAATACTTTCCCTACGAAAAGGATTTCACTTGGAAAAATAACCGGTGGTATTTTTGATGTAATAATAAAGATTTAAGCTATTTAAGTAAATATTCAAGTTGTGAAATATAAATATAAGAATTGCTTTAGTATGTAAATCATATGTCCCATTAAGGACTTTAAGGGGGAGATTAGCGATGAATTAAGCTACAAATTAATGGAGAATCAATGCCTTGCATGCCACGATTGTACTACAATAAGAATTGGAGGTTTTTATGCCCAAAGATTGTTAAGTGGTCCATGGATATTGCAATCTGATTTGGAAGGGCCACGATTATGCATATGGACACGTCTAGGATGACCATAAATGCATTCCATTTTGACCAAACTTATGATTTGCCAATTTTATTCATCTAATTTAAAATTTGTACAAATGTAAACAAGTGTTGTGTTATCTCATTGTTTGATCTGACTAAAATTATGGAGAATATGTGGACACGCACACACACATACATACATTCTATGATTAAGATAAGAAGTGAATGTCATTCCCTTTGACTCTTCAAGGTATTAAAGAGAGGTTTGCATACCTATGCCTTGTGTCTCCATGCCGCTCAAGAAGAGTTTCATGTATATTCTAGTAGTCTCCAACGCTGAAAGTTCTCCAATTAGTATCATTTATCATAAACTAAACAACAAAACTTATCTCCATGGTCCTAATCTGTACCCATATTCATCTTCAAGCAAAGGAGAGATGAGTATCTTACCAAAGATGCACTCCAATTAGAGATGAAAAAGCCAAAATATAAATCATGGGAGACTAATAACAACATGAATATGCTGTGGTTGGTTAATTCCATCACAAATGAACAGGACAGAATTTTCACCTATACAACATAACTAAGAAAATATGGGCAGCAGCAAAGGAGGCTTATTAACACGTTGAAAATATGTTTAAACTATTTGAGACTGAGTGCACTATTCATGATCAAAGACTAGGGGACCTTAAATCACTCAATACTTCAACATTCTTAACCAACACATAGCAATTAGATATATTCCAAGAATATCTCTGGCATTGTCCTCAAGATAAAGCTATACAAAAAGATTATCGAGAAGAAATAATTATTTAAGTTCTCAATCTACATAAAAACTTGGATGATTTTCAATAAAGAATTTTGACTCAAAGCCTCCCAATCTTCAAGAAGCATTTGCATATGTAAGAAGAAAAAAAAAACTTGAAAGAAAGTCCTGATGGGTGAACAAAAAAAAGAGTCTCCCAAGACTGGAGATTACACAATTCTTACTATTAGTAGAGAACAATACACGGAGAACTGCATCAAACAGAGGAAGGAGCGCCCTTGGAGTGATCACTGTCAAAGATCTGGTCATACAGAATACTTGTTTGTTGGTTCATGCCAAACCTGAAGATTGAAAACCTTCCAAAATCCCAACTAAGAAAAGGTAGAGGTGATACAATAAACTCAGAATGAAAAAAAAACTGTCGCACTCATTCTTAATCAAAGAATAAATTGAATCTGTTTAAAAGTTGTCAGGGCTACCTAAGCATTATGCTCAATCAAAATAGAATCACATAAGTGAAAATCTCTCTTTTGCTCTCAAAATTAGAAAAGAAACCTTAAAATGTCTGGATTGTGAACTTAGTTTGCAGTAAACAATGGTTCAACAAAATTGTTGATGAAACTCAATTTCAAATTGTGTACAAGAATCATTTAGTTAACAAAGAATCTTATTTTAAACACATTTAAATTTAATCCTAATATGAACAATAATTCATTATCCATCAGTAAATTAAACAAAGATTACAATAGTAGCATTAAATCATTCAAAAAAAAATGTGTGAATTTCAGGATTTGGACTTGACGAAGATGATTGATAGTGATAGCCAATAGTCAGGATTGTATCTACTAGACTACTACCAAGTACCAAACAGTAAGATTTCAATTGGAATGACTCGAAATATTGGCAGCTCCTTACATGAAAATCCCTTCTCAAATGCCTCAAATTCTAATATCATATAATGCTCTGGCATTTAGAACCAAAAATCCTATTTTTTGCATCTTGAAAAGATGCTTTTTTACCTTAGTCAAAAATAAAGCTTCTAACTTGTTTCAATGTCACACCCCAAACAAACCCATCTCAAGTCAGCTTGAGATACAACAAAGGAGTATGACTCAATAAGACTCAACTTCCACCAACACTCATCCTAATATGTACTCATCAGGATAAGTAAGCGAAAAATAAATCTCACCAAATTGTCACAACTTTTACATTTCAATTTATGAAATATTCCTTTGATATTCAAACATAAATCAGGAAGCATGTATAAATAAATTTCAGATAAAATATACAGCTTTTAAAACACTTAAACATAAAAATTATACATACCCTAAAAAGACTTTTATAATCATAAAATATATATATATCAAAAACTATACAAAAGTCAAAACACTTGACTAGCAGTTTCCCAATTCCTTATTCTTTCCTGAAAACCAACATAATACTATTCGCTGTGCTTAAGCTCAATTAGATAATTAAAACTTAAATAAGATTCAATGCATACCAATCAACACTAACATGAGTGTCAACAAAAATGAATACACTTTCATTCATAAAAGTAGAATACTAACTATGACCAGAAGTAACATGTGAAACATAGTCAGTTATAAAAGTCTTCAGTAGAGATGCTTTCATTCACTATGTATGCAATGAGATAGGTGCATCTACCTTATAAGCATTTTCATTCTTATTTTAGCCTTTTTTATCTTAAAAAAAATCTTTAATTTAACTCATTTTATTTTCATTGAGTCATTTGATTGTCAGCCAAAATAATTGCTAATAAAGGTTGGTCATCCCAACGTCGCACTTATTATAGCCTCCTAATATCCATTAAATTGTTACAATCTAAATATCAAGAGTTAGGAAATCAAGTATTTCTCTATCTAAGACTCTTCTCATCAAAACTTTTAACTTTTTTACTCGGGTTATTAGTAAACTAGTTTATATATCACAACAATCATGAAATTTCTTTGTTTATCATTTCTGATCAAATCAATTTCACATACATTCATTTCTTAATTAATACACTTGCAACCAATCACTTGTCAATATACATAAAAATACAATATGTCAGATAATAATTATAATTTCATATTAACTATTGCAATTTAATAGAATACTATCGTTAAATCAGGCTAACAGTCATCACATGCTCAATATGAATGAAACTCTAAATGCAACACACAATTAATAGCATCAATTAATAACAAACGTCAGCTCAATAGATAATTTGCTTCTTAATTTAACAATTGAATATCTGACCATAGCAAACAAGTTAGTGTCATGACAGATTCGCCATCTCCTTGAATAAAAAAACCTAAAATTATAATTTTACTTCAAATTTATAAAATTCTTAAACTAAACATAATATTATAATTTTACTTTAAATTTATAAAATTCTTAAACTAAACATAATTTAACACATTTATAATCTCAATTTGTAATTTTGAAATTGAATTTTTTCTTTCTTAACATTATTAAGCCTTGTTTTCAGATTCCTCCTTTCTGCCTTATAAATTCTTCCTGAATCTGCAACCTGATTAAATTACCTTGATGACATGCTTTAATATCATATTACATATGTATATAAATGGATGTATGTATGTATGTATATATATATATATTATATTTATTACCTAAATACCAGCTTAAAACCTCTCAAATGCAGCCATGCAACCTAAGGGTATCAATAACTGATGTGACCAAACAACCCAATACAAACTCAACTCAAAAAAATCGAGTTCAGATTGACTTGAATAATTTTCGAGTAGGGTTTGTGTCAAAAGTATTTGACCCATTTAATTTTTTGGGTCGAGTTCAGGTTGACTTGCTATACATAAAATTAATATCTAAGCTAAAGATTGAATCAAGTTAACTAGAAAGTATAATAACTTAAGCAAAAAATAAAATAATGACATAATGTAATAAAAACTAAATCTGATATTATTATGGTTTTACACAACATCACTATCATTTGGTTTGTAAGTGGAATTTAATTTGATACAAGATTTAATATTAAGAAAATATGCTGTGGTTGGTTAATTTCATCACAAATGAACAGGACAGAATTTTCACCTATACAACATAACTAAGAAAATATGGGCAGCAGCAAAGGAGGCTTATTAACACGTTGAAAATATGTTTAAACTATTTGAGACTGAGTGCACTATTCATGATCAAAGACTAGGGGACCTTAAATCACTCAATGCTTCAACATTCTTAACCAACACATAGCAATTAGATATATTCCAAGAATATCTCTGGCATTGTCCTCAAGATAAAGCTATACAAAAAGATTATCGAGAAGAAATAATTATTTAAGTTCTCAATCTACATAAAAACTTGGATGATTTTCGATAAGGAATTTTGACTCAAAGCCTCCCAATCTTCAAGAAGCATTTGCATATGTAAGAAGAAAAAAAAAACTTGAAAGAAAGTCCTGATGGGTGAACAAAAAAAAAAAAGTCTCCGAAGACTGGAGATTACACAATTCTTACTATTAGTGGAGAACAATGCACGGAGAACTGCATCAAACAGAGGAAGGAGCGCCCTTGGAGTGATCACTGTCAAAGATCTGGTCATACAGAATACTTGTTTGTTGGTTCATGCCAAACCTGAAGATTGAAAACCTTCCAAAATCCAAACTAAGAAAAGGTAGAGGTGATACAATAAACTCAGAATGAAAAAAAAAAACTGCCGCACTCATTCTTAATCAAAGAATAAATTGAATCTGTTTAAAAGTTGTCAGGGCTACCTAAGCATTATGCTCAATCAAAATAGAATCACATAAGTGAAAATCTCTCTTTTGCTCTCAAAATTAGAAAAGAAACCTTGAAATGTCTGGATTGTGAACTTAGTTTACAGTAAACAATGGTTCAACAAAATTGTTGATGAAACTCAATTTCAAATTGTGTGCAAGAATCATTTAGTTAACAAAGAATCTTATTTTAAACACATTTAAATTGAATCCTAATATAAACAATAATTCATTATCCATCAGTAAATTAAACAAAAATTATAATAGTAGCATTAAATCATTCAAAAAAAATGTGTGAATTTCAGGATTTGGACTTGACGAAGATGATTGATAGTGATAGTCAATAGTCAGGATTGTATCTACTAGACTACTACCAAGTACCAAACAGTAAGATTTCAATTGGAATGACTCGAAATATTGGCAGCTCCTTACATGAAAATCCCTTCTCAAATGCCTCAAATTCTAATATCATGTAATGCTCTGGCATTTAGAACCAAAAATCCTATTTTTTGCATCTTGAAAAGATGCTTTTTTACCTTATTCAAAAATAAAGCTTCTAACTTGTTTCAATGTCACAGCCCCCATCTCAAGTCAGCTTGAGATACAACAAAGGAGTATGACTCAATAAGACTCAACTTCCACCAACACTCATCCTAATATGTACTCATCAGGATAAGTAAGCGAAAAATAAATCTCACCAAATTGTCACAACTTTTACATTTCAATTTATGAAATATTCCTTTGATATTCAAACATAAATCAGGAAGCGTGTATAAATAAATTTCAGATAAAATATACAGCTTTTAAAACACTTAAACATAAAAATTATACATACCCTAAAAGACTTTTATAATCATAAAATATATATATATCAAAACTATACAAAAGTCAAAACACTTGACTAGCAGTTTCCCACTTCCTTATTCTTTCCTGAAAACCAACATAACTATAATACTGTGCTTAAGCTCAATGAGATAATTACTACTTAAATAAGATTCAATGCATACCAATCAACACTAACGTGAGTGTCAACAAAAATGAATACACTTTCATTCATAAAAGTAGAATACTAACTATAAGCAGAAGTAACATGTGAAACATAGTCAGTTATAAAAGTCTTCAGTAGAGATGCTTTCATTCACTATATATGTAATGACATAGGTGCATCTACCTTATAAGCATTTTCATTCTTATTTTAGCCTTTTTTTTATCTTAAAAATGTCACTTTATAATTGCATAGACTTTAACTCATTTTATTTCATTGAGTCGTCACTCGACCTGTCAGCCAAAATAATTGTTGATAAAAGTTGGTCATCCCAACGTCGCAGTTATTATAGCCTCCTAATATCAATTAAATTGTTACAATCTAAATATCAAGAGTTAGGAAATCAAGTATTTCTCTATCTAAGACTCTTCTCATCAAAACTTTTAACTTTTTTACTCGAGTTATTAGTAAACTAGTTTATATATCACAACAATCATGAAATTTCTTTGTTTATCATTTCTGATCAAATCAATTTCACATACATTCATTTCTTAATTAATACACTTGCAACCAATCACTTGTCAATATACATAAAAAATACAATATGTCAGATAATAATTAGAATTTCATATTAACTATTGCAATTTAATAGAATACTATCGTTAAATCAGGCTAACAGTCATCACATGCTCAATATGAATGAAACTCTAAATGCAACACACAATTAATAGCATCAATTAATAACAAACGTCAGCTCAATAGATAATTTGCTTCTTAATTTAACAATTGAATATCTGACCATAGCAAACAAGTTAGTGTCATGACAGATTCGCCATCTCCTTGAATAAACAACCTAAAATTATAATTTTACTTCAAATTTATAAAATTCTTAAACTAAACATAATATTATAATTTTACTTTAAATTTATAAAATTCTTAAACTAAACATAATTTAACACATTTATAATCTCAATTTGTAATTTTACCTGAAATTGAATTTTCTTCATGCAATCCTTCTTAACATTATTAAGCCTTGTTTTCAGATTCCTCCTTTCTGCCTTATAAATTCTTCCTGAATCTGCAACCTGATTAAATTACCTTGATGACATGCTTTAATATCATATTACATATGTATATAAATGGATGTATGTATGTATGTATATATATATATATATATATTATATTTATTACCTAAATACCAGCTTAAATCCTCTCAAATGCAGCCATGCAACCTAAGGGTATCAATAACTGATGTGACCAAACAATACAAACTCAACTCAAAAAAATCGAGTTCAGATTGGCTTGAATAATTTTCGAGTAGGGTTTGTGTCAAAAGTATTTGACCCATTTAATTTTTTGGGTCGAGTTCAGGTTGACTTGCTAACTCAAAATTGACACACCAACCCGAGATTGACTTAATTTTGACTAGCAAATTCAAATTAAACCTAAAATTGATATGAAATGCATGTTTAAATGGTTCGATTGGGTGGGGTTGGGTCCGAGTTAGTCAGAATTGTGTCAAGTCAATTTTGTATTAAGGTTTTCAATCTATATATTATTTTGGGTTGAGTCAATTTTTGGTCAAACCCGAACTCGATCTGTGATCCTGAATTGATAGCCTTACTGCAGCCACTAATATTCTTCCTTTGAACAAACTTTCAGAAATTTCTCCTATTTAGCTATTATAACAACAATTCTTTATCCCACTATGTGGAGTGGGCTATATGAATCCTTCTTCTCCATTGTGACCTATTAAGTGTCAAATTCTCATTTAATTCTAATAAATTAAAATTCTTTTTTTTTTAACCAATTCTTTTAGATCTACTTATCTTTCTTCTTGAAAGTAAAATCTATCACTCTCTTTCTGTTGATCATTGGACGCTTTTCTTATCAAACCATTTAGGGCTCTCTAATCTTCTTCTTACTGGAACTCCAATCTTTTCATAAATTAATGGGATGTAATTAAAATGTTAATTAAGTTATTTTTTAAGTTTTCAAAATACAGAAACATCAAGGTAGATGAGAAGTTCTGAATGTCCAACTAAACAAATAACACCTCCGCCTTTGCATTGCTATTAGATATCTACTGCACTACTAATGACCATACATTGGCCACTGAAAGAGGATATAATTCATAAGTAATTTGTCAAATAATAGAATTAAGATGGGAGTTAACACAATAGAAGAGCACATAAAGAAGACAATATTACTACTAATTTGATTTTTGTTTAACTCAGTCAATAGGAGTGGGTACTCAAAACTTAAAACTTTAAGTTAAAAAAATGATGATATTCCAAGGAACAATAGAAGTTAAATTCCCACAATGGAGAAGGGAATTTTAGTTCATAATGTGCCCAGCAAACATCTAGAAAGAACTTGTGTTGTAATATAAAAGAATGTAGATGCTATTGAAAATAAAATTTTAAAACAACAATTAATATATATATCTAGTCTTACATAGACAGGCATGTCTTTGCCTCAAGATTGATATAAATCCCAATCAAATTCAGGTCTTGAGAACACTTCATAATCTGTTTCACCATCAACAAAGCTATCGACAGTTTGCATTGCTTCCAAGATGGATGGCTGGAATCCATCAGTTTTGGAAGGTAATAGCTTATAAAAAAACAACAAGCCAAGGGTAAAAATAGCCTGCAGCTTCATGGAATCTCCCTGCACTGAAAAGAACAATAGCATCGCCAGCAAAAAAAATATCACACAGAAATGCATGATACACAACACCCTGTCCATCAACTTCCCATCATTTCCAGCAGGGAAGCCTCTAACTCTGTACACGAACAAGAAGTTGTATTTGTCAACAATAAAACGGTAACCAAAGTAAAAGGCGCCAACAGGAACCATCAGTGGAGAGAACAAAGAATAGATCATAGTTAGGGCAAATATAGTAAGATTGAAAGCATAGTACTGCGCAAAGTCAAACATCTGCTTGGGGACATGGAAGGTTCTATTAATTGGGTAGACTGAAAGGTCGTGTCCATCAATTCCATTCAGAGCTGAACTTTCTTGCCTATCAGACATGAGTGGCATCCTTAAATTATCACTCTCGCTCTCTTCAGGTTCCTTTTCCATGGGATACTCCTCATTCTGCTCAGGTACCAGCTGAAGCATATCATTCTTGCGAAACTTCCTTAAAGCCTTCTTTATCCAAGGTATTGGAGCCAACAAATCAAATGATATTCCAAGAAAAGTACTAGTGATCAGAAATGCAAGAGAAGAAAGGCATGACTTAGATAGAAATGATGCGCTCATATACTGCTCAATACGTTTGCAATCTTCACCATCCAAGTAACATCTCCCCATTAGAAGTAGCGCACTTTCCAGTGAGGACTCGACCAGCGCACGCAATAAAATGAGGTTCACCAGAAAGAAACAAACCATCTTCAATAATGCTGCTCGCTGCTCCCCGGAAACTGTGAGATGCCGCTCAAACTTGGAGAGATATGAAAGTGCAGATGGGATAATAATATACATGCTCACAAATATAAGCACATTAGGCAAGAACTGGAGAATTACAGCAGCAAACCAACTTGAGCCCTCAAGCCAAGTAAACCATGACTTTGCACTATCCATGGCTTCTGCATTAATAATTCTTGCAGCACTTTTCATAGCAGTTATCACTGCAAGGGGTGAACTACAAAACAGAAGCATAACAACAAGACAGGTGTTCACTGCTACTCTACGAAGTACTAAGGAGAGCTTGCTCAAGCCCAAGTGGTTCCAATAGATGTCTGTAGCTGGTGGAGCCCTCTCAACTCTCCAACGGCTCCGGCCAAGCTGAAGTTCCATCAATGGAAAAAACCTACCTATTGGCTTCATCTTCCTCTCAGACCGAAAATCCCTCACTGCCTTGTTTGTGGTGTAGACATCTTTGAAGACCACAAATGCAATCCCTGCACCTGGAGCTCTACCTTCCCTGTAGTCCAACAGCTTAGTCTCTAATACCAACCTCAAGTTATGCAACTTCCTTAAGCGCTCTTCGTCCGTAAAACCCAACATTGACACCAGTGTAGCCCACATAGTATTAAACTTTCTCCACATATGACTGCAACTCCCTGAGCTCAAATCATCATCTTCACAATCAGTCACACTTCTGGCATCCACCCGAGCTTCTAACAAAGAAATCTCGTTCTGGACCATAGCCCATTGTGCAATTAGATCATCCAAAGCGCAGAGATCAAATGGTGCAATGACTCGGTAAATCTTACCCGGATAACGATGCTGAAAATACTCTTCCAGAAGACCTTTACTTGAGGCTAACGTTTTGGGTATCCCCTGAACCATGATGGTGAATATAGCAACAGAGTTAGAATTAGGATCACTAGGGTTCCCATTGCCATCCCTGAACCTCGTAATTTTAAGCTCATCCTCCATCTTGCATATGCCCAAATGCGCAACAACGACAACCAAAACCATGAGGATGAAGTGGAGCCACAGGAGGGACGAACCAGCGGAGATGTGGGAGATGGTGGTGCGGGTGAACTGATCGGCAATCGGGGCATCGCCAGCGCAGAGGTTGAGGGGCAGTGCGAAGATAAGTGCGATCACGGAGAGTGAAACTAGAACGATGAAGCTGGACCGCTCGATGCCGAGAAACTGGGCAGCGTCAGCCTGTGAGATCTGGGTGGCAGTGGCGTAGAAACGAACGAGGGGCAGAGGGCCAGGGATACCGTGGTCAGTGCGGAGTTTGACGAGGAGGAAAGGAGGAGGCAGGACGCAGCGCCGACGGCGGAGATGTTGAGAAGGTATTGGATGTTACCGTACCACACCGCAGATTCGTCAGCGTCGGGGAAGAAAGGAGGAGGAGCGGACAGAGAGCCTGTGGCTGCCGGTGACATGGCCGGTGGCAAGGAGAACGGGTGTTCATCAGAGGATACGGGATGAGAGAGCTTCCTTCATGTGGAAGGAAAGTCTAGTGAAAAAGCTGCCGACGAAGCGGGCGTGTTGTGGTATCTGCGGCAGAATTAAGGATTACTTCATTGGTTTTTCAGCTCTTTCAAAAGCTAACCTAATCAATGTGGATGATTAGATTATATGGACAATTTTACTTGTAAGACACACAATTTATCAATTTTTAAAAAAAAAACTATTATATTATAATATCCATTCATTAAATTTCTATTTAAATATGAAAATTTTTATTTTCATTAATTACTCAAATGGAATTGATAATTTTTTTTGAAGGGTATTAAATAAATAAATGTACATGATTTCAATAACATGTGTATAATTTCAAATAAATTATAATGAAAAATAACTTTATAATTTACTAAAATAACAAAAAAAAAAATTTAAATAGGCATTACTTAATTTTATTTTTTTTATTTTAAATGAATATTATTTTTATTAAAAAAGATAAATCTCATATATCTAATTAATATACTTGATATGACCCCAAAAAATTCTCCGCAATCAATCTGCTTGTTTAATCGAATGAAACTGTCGAGATCAAGACTTAAAATATCAATAAAACTGATACATCGCAAATTCCTAAAAGCTCAAATATGAAGAATACCAAATCGAGCTCGACGAGTTTGCTCCAATGCCAAAGATCTTACAATTCGACTTCATTTGAGCATTCAAATACACAAAATACATCATATGATCGAGAGAATCATCATGGCGTCCAGATGGAGAGGAGTGGTGATTTTGCATTTCAGACGCCAATTCCTCCAATGATATAAATTTCATTTCTCATATGGGAGGCAAGCAGAGAGAGAGCTCTAAAGATCCTCCAAGACAATCGGCCACTGATCGTTGCCAACCACTCTGCCGGCCAAGCGCTGTTGATCCTTGACGCAATCTTTGCCATCATGATGACTTCTACTGCACTGATTGTTCGATTTTCATGATTGCCCGCAACCACCATCATCTATTACTAAGAATCGTTACAATACGATCGTCATACATTTCCTTTTCATATACATCTCAGTAATCTTGTACGGAAGATCAGTACTAAAATGATACATAGGAAATTTTATCAGCCCCGGTTTTCCTCTTTCAAGATTTTCACGTTGGTTTTCTTGCTCACTTTAAATACTGTGTGTGTTGACTTCACAAGTTAAGACGAGAACTTTTACTCTACCGCAACTGATTTTCTAGCACGCAGCAATACTTATTTGATACACTAAAAAAAAAAAACTCTTTTGAGCTAGCACAAATTTTGACATAATCTTCATATCTCAAAACAATTGAGTATTAAGGTAAAAAAAATTATGATTAATTTACAAATCATTCAAACTCTATTTTTAACTAATTTATAATCGAAACGGAGTGATACAATGAGATGACCTTTATAATAATAATTTGTTAGTATTAAGAGGACACTAGAGAGCAATTTGATGGACATGTCATGTAATCATCAATGAAGTGTAGTTATGTAATACAAATTTTTATTTTTAGAATAAAAAACACAAATTTTATTAATAAGAAAATAAGCAGAAGAAAGATGAAGTAGTGCTCAAAGTTGTGAAAATCAGACGACATGAACAAGATTATGCTCAAGATTCGAGCTAATCGGAATGTGAATGAATGACGTAATAAATATTAAAATGATTAAATATATATCTATTTAAATAGCTCAATAATTTAAATATATAATAAAAATAAATAGAAATATATAAATAATATTACTAGTAATTATAATTTTAAAGATTGATATAAAGCTCATTTAGTTATAGTTATTATGAATTATAAAATTAGATAAATGTATTAAATACATCAAAAAATTTATTATATAAGTTTATGAAAATTAGTATAAAATATAATTTAAAAAAATTATAGTTTGTATGAAAATTATATAATTTAGAACATATAAATTATTTTTAAAACTTTGTAAAATATATCTAACATGTAAATATTATTATAAAAATTATATTTTTGTAATAAAAATATAAAATTTTAAATATAAAAGTTATTTTAAAAAACTTTATAAAATTTAGCTATCATAAAAATATAGTATATAAAATATTATTATAAAAATATATTTTTAAATAATTTGTTATATTATAAAATATAATTTGTAATAAAACTATAAAGTTAGAAATTCAAAAGTTATTTTTATGTTCTTATATCTTAATGTCCTTTACTATTCTCAAAATTAAAATATAGTTGTACTATTTATTCTCACTCTTTAGTCCCACATCATAAAGAGTAATAAGTTTGTACTCTTTATATAGAAAAAAGAGCTTCAAAGAATAGTCTTGTAAATTACTTGAGTGATTGCATAATAGTTACATTATAAAATAATTTAATTAAATTCATATTAATAAAATAAGGTTTCAAAATTTATAAGAGAATTTAAAATTTATATAGAAATTTTAATTATTTGATTAAATAATATAAAATAGTAATTAAGAGAGAATTCATTCAACGTTCCGGTTCTTTAAAATCGGAACTGATTCTCTAGATCATGATTCATGGACATCATCATGACACCCCTCATGTATTCTGCTTAGTTTAACAAAATAGATGAATAATGTTATAATCTTCCAATTAAGGAGAAGCCTTCTCATCTAAACTAGATGAGCATATTTCTCTCAGAGCTTTTTTAGCGTTAGGCTGAATTTTTAATTGATACTTTGAATAAATGCTTTTTTGAAACCGAGTTTTAGTCATTATCTAAGTGAAATTTCTCTTTTCAAAAAAAGAAAAATAACTTTTGGGAAGACTTTAAACCTTTTGCGAATCCAAAAAAATCAAACGCTAAATATTTTAATGATTCTCCAGCTCATGATTCATGGACATCATCATGACACCCCTCATGTATTCTTACATTATAGCTCATTAAATACATGACTAATATCATAGACGCATAATTATCTTTTGTTTTCACTTAGACCAAGATTTAGTTTAACAAAATAGATGAATAATGTTATAATCTTCCAATTAAGGAGAAGCCTTGTCATCTAAACTAGATGAGCAGATTAAATATGATAAACATATCGAATAGGTTTTGAACATCTTTCCTTAAATGAGGTAATATGACTTTAAAGAATCATTTAAATTTTATCCTTATTGGGAGAAATGACAACCAACATGACTATGATGCAAAGAAACCTACAAGAGTTAATGTCAAACAAACACTTTTATGGAATGTAAAGTTGAATTATTTTAATATAGCAAATATTGCTAAGAAACTTGTCATATAAGATTTAAAAATTATTTGACTCTTTAATTTACATCTAATATTTTTAAACACACTTTTAGAGTTTAAATTGAGCTTATTTGAGCTTTAATTAGAACACTTTTAACACCATTAGCTCATCATATTTAGATTTTATGTTCAATATAATGACGTTTGGACTTTTCCTATTTATTTTTCGTAAAGCAACCGAAAGAAAGTAATTTCATTTGGTTATCAATTGTTTAGCTATTTTTCAAAAAGTTTTGTGAAGAAAAAACTGTTTTGAGAATTAGAGCTGTTGAGTGTGATTGCTGTCAGAAAATTATTTTTAAAATTTTTCAAAAAAAAATATCTCTGTAACACAAAGTATTTTTTTCAAAAAATTACTTTCTCCATAATTGTTTTATAACCAAATTTTCAAAAAGTTATAAGTGTCCAAACAGATTGTAATATTGTTGGCATTATCTAAATTAGATAATTCCACCAATTACATTTGATCCAATTTTAAATGTCTTAATAAAACTATATTTGAGGCATTATTATAAAATTTTGTAGAAATTTTTTATGATGGGATATAATGATAGATATGTTAAAAAAATCTTTATTCAAAAGAAAATTTTAATAATTGTTATGTGTTGAAATATTCACAACATTAGTTAGAAGATGTTTAATATCTTAGCTTTGTACAAAATTAGTAATTGATCACAGTAGTCAAGCGATCATATTTGAAGATTATAGTTAGGTGATCGTAATCTAGCCATTGTAGTGGATCATCAAAGATTGTGCAACCATAGTTTAGTGACAATGATCAGGAGATCGTAATTGGGATATTATGGATAGATGATGGAGGTCCGATGATCGTAATTAAGCCACAATAGCTAAGAAGTCGTGGTCAAGCATTAGAGATCAGATGATTATAGTTAGTCGTCAAAGGATAACCAATTGAAGCAAGGCTACGAAAGACAGGTGACTATTGCTAGCATTTAAATCTTGCACTTTTAGTCAGGTGATAGTGATGGGGCCATCGCAGTCGAGCAATTGTGGTTAAACGATGGAGGTCAAGTGACTGTAGTTAGGTGATTGTAGTCAGGCGACGGATGTTAAGTGGCCATGATTGATTATTTGCGGATTTGATGATAGAGATAGGATGATGGTAATGCTCGATGTGGTGGTCAATGATTGTGGTTCAATAAGTTATCAAGTTGATGATTTAATAGTGATAAATGAGAAACTATCTTGATATGGTGGGTGAGCATTCGTCTGGTGAGAGCAATCAGTTGGTTGTTTAAATATAGTGATTTGGCAGTGGTCTGACAATGGCCATCATGTGGTGTTGTGATGATGCCTATTAATTGGTGGATATAGCCAAGCAATGATGATGGTCAATGGTGGTAATCCAATGTGGTGGTTGGGTAACCACAATAAGGAGGAGGTTCAATGATGATGGTCAAACAATAGTGTCCTAATGATAGTGGTTAAACAATAGTGATATGATATTGACGATTAGGTGTTGTTCAATGTCAATGGTCAAGTTATGGTTTGATGGTTGTTGTTAGGAGGAGATCTAATGATGATGGTCGGAAGGTAGTCTAACGATAACAGTTAAGTAGGGGTATAGTGATGATGGTCGAAAGGTAATTCAATGTCAACAAATGGACAATGATGGTTCAATGACAACAGTCAAGAGGAGATCCAATGATAGTGTTTGGAAAAGTGATATAATGATAGTAGTTAGGAGCTAATCCAATGTTAGCAGTTGTAGGGTGGTATTCTAATAATGATGGTTGAAAGGCAATCTAATCACAGTAGTTGGGAGGCGGTTTAAAGATGGTGATTGAATGGTGATGGTATTATTATGATGGTTAGGAGGTGGTTTAACGCCAATGGTTAAACGTTAATTATTCGATGATAGCAATCTGTGGTGATCGAGACATGGTTTCATGATAGTGGCTAGGTGGTGGTTCAATGACAATAGGTGAGAGGCAATTCTACGATGGTGGTTAAGCGATGGTTGGGTTAGGATTCGACGATGGAAGTCAAGTAGCGAATTAGTGATGGTGATCGGGTGGTGGTCCAACCACATTGGTCTTGTGATTGTGTTTAGCTAGCGGACTGACAATGGTGATTGGGCAGTGGTTCAACCATATTAGTTAAGCAATGGTTTGGTGATGATGGTTGGGCGACAGACCGATGATGATGATTAGGTGGAGGTTTGAACACGATGGTCACGTGATGGACTAGTGATGCATGGATGGGTGGTGTTTCGACTACTGGCAAAATGTGATCATAAATGAATTGGCAAAGGATCGATAGTCCAACGACGATGGCTAGGTGGGGGATATGCTAAGGTGGTTGGGTGGTGGACTGCTATAGGTTGTTGGGCAGTTGACCGATGAAGGTGACTAGACCGTGGTCTAGTGATGGTGATCGGGCAACAGATCGATGATAGCAGTTAGTCGATGGTTCGATGATAGTGGTTGATCGTAGTCTGATGATAGCAGACGAGCTGTGGATCGGCGAAGGTGATTTGGTGCCTAGGTGGCAATCTGATGATAGTGGCCGGCCATCCAACAATGTCTACTAATGAATTAGTATTGGTGGTCAAACAGATGTCCAATGGTACTATGATATTATTCGAGTTTTTAAAGATCTCTTTATGTGAAGAATAATGACTTAGTTATATATTTCACGAGTAACATTCTTAGTTAAAATGCAAATCACTCTATCAAATAGCTCAGAATAATCTCTTAGATCATGATGTTTTTTTTGTTTGTTTGTATTTGAGTGTTCAAATGGAGTTGAAATTAAGATATATTGATCTTGTTATATTTGTTTTGTCAATATACTTGACAATAACCATATCAATTTTGGAGGCCAATTGAAGAGCTAATTTATACCCCAAAATTTTCAACTATGTTTTAACTTTTAAGTGTCCGATTTGAGTTTCTTTAGATTCGGATAACATCAATTTTAGTTTTGTTATATTTCTCTTTTAGAGAGAGAGAGAGAACCTAACTATATGTTTATCAAAATTAGAGTCTGAATGACTAAAATTTTCATTTCAAAAACTATCTAACTTCATTTGTACTGATATTTGTAATCTAGCAAATGAATTTTTTAGAACATCAATAATAAATTTTTAAACAATAATATAGTGGTTAATAAACATAAGATAAAATTTTTAGAACAGGTTCGTAATATCGTTATTCGAAGGTTTCTAAATAAAGGGCGTGTTGTAGATTAAACTCCTCTCTTCCAATGTAAAGTGCGAATTTCCTAACATATAATTTTGGAAATTCGTGCTATATGCATTTAGAAAGAGTTCTGTTCTCTCCTTTATTCCACTTAGCAAGGAGCAGATAATCACCACAACGTCATTCGTTTGTTCAGGGATTAAACAAGTGCAAGTTGGCTTCTTTGTTCTCTTTTCAGTCATCCATTTCACTATTAAGCTTACTATCTATAGACATTTTGCTCAAAATTTTCTTCATGTAATAATTGTACTTATGCTTTCCCTCTGAACACAGACGTTAATAACAAAGAACAAGTAAACTTATAGGGAGAAATAATTTGTTAATAAATTAATTAATTAATTAGATAAAAAAATTTAAAAATAGTCATCTGGCCAAGAGGTATGGCGCTGACCGACTCCTAGCTGGCCATAATTTATTTAAAAATCAATAAATTTTATTTATAACTTGGATACTCGCCTATGATTGCAATTAAATGCGATAATAAAAATTAAATATATCGTGACAACCCTTTTTTTATTATATCGAATATCTAAGATTTTGTTAGAAGATAATAAAAATTCTATTTTTTCATGCCGACATTAATCTCGTCGCGAGTCGCAATTATGAATGACTTCAAGCTACAAAAAATTAAATATATCACACATCTGTTTTTATAGGATTATTGAATATATTTTTAATATCACTCATTATATTCTATATATAAATTTGAAATTTGAATCTTTATTTAATTCAAATTGAATCTTTATTTGAATTAATCAAAACAAATAAATAATATAATTAGGGATTAATTTAATATGAAGATAACAAATAAAAAATAAAAACATAACTAAATGTGTTATCTTTTCTATACGACAACATGTACTGACTATTTTTTTATTATACTTTACCATTCATACTCCGATTGTATAATCCGATATTTATTATTTGTTTGTTTGATTAATTCAAATGCGAAGGAAAGATTTAACTAGAATTACATAAAGATTCAAACTAATTTATATATAGAATATAAGAGTTTGATATTACCAAAAAATCATATATATATCATAATCCTAGTATAAAAAAAAAAAAAAAAACATAGCGTGTCACAATATATTTAATTTTACAACTTTAAAAGTCACATATTTACAAATACTCACTGATTCGAAAGTTATCAACATAAAAGTAGAATTTTCATTATCTTTCCAACGATACCAAACACGCCGAACTGCACCGATGTGAGCATATAAAAAATGACTACTAATTTAATTTTTTTTAAAAAAAATATTTGGTCGTCAATTGACTAGACGCCTATTTTAAATTTTTTTTAAGCTGACTAATTATTTAATTAATTTACTAAACAGGCTTATTATGAAAATTTCTCCTAACTTATAGCGTCCTTTTTTTTTTCTACCAATATATTTATATAAAGAGAAGGCTTCCCACCGGGCCACCAGTTTTCTATATTACTCTCTTTCAATGGGTTCCATGGATCGCTCAAAACGTATAACTATGTATATGATTTGCTTAATCATCTTATTATCTTCTCATAAAATAGGTGCTGATAGTTCTTCTTCCTATTCCTCCTCTTTTTCTTCTTCTGCTGCTAACTGACTTTGTTGTTTTTTTACTCCTTGGTTTTCAGGTTTCTGCAGGTGGAGTTGCCATTGAAGATCATTTGGCTCTTTCTCGAGGGTTTTTAGGTTTCAGAAAAGTGTTCGTACCAGCCTCACCGGCTGTAAACTCGGTCATTAACAACGAAGGTGTCAGGCCACCAATATCACTTACTATTCCTTGAAATCTATCTTTGATGATGGTCTTTAGGAAGATTTTTTTTTTTTATTTTTTATGAACTTGTTGAAAATTAAAAAAAAACACTTATTTTGTTCTGTCAACTGATTGTAATTAATATCGCCAGTGGGCGAATGAAGTATTGCTGGATCTCTCCATAATCACTTCAAAACTGGATGGAATTGAAAGCTTTAATAGTAAATCCACATTGCTTCTGACTCTTTACAGAAGCGCTTTTAATTACTGTTACCTACAGAATTATTATAGAGATTTTAACTTTGCTAAGTTTGGATATTTTTCAGTTGGCAACGTTTAAAATCTCTGCAATGCTATATCGTATTTTTTTTATTTTTTATTGTATTGCAGTTTAAGCAGCAGCAAAATTATGGCATAGTTAAAAACTTAACGGAAACTAATTTAGCAAGTGTTTTATTTTTAAATTTAATTGATTAGATTTTAAAACTTGTGTTTCGATGAGCATTCAATCAAGCATAATCACAAAGATATCAGAGCGCACTTACATTGAATGACTATCTACCAGCTTATAGATAAAATATCTTTTTAGATTGAAAGTTCGAAAAATTTATGTGGCCAAATAATTAGTAAACATTAGATTGATAGTTGTGGGCACCGAAAATTCGCCACCGACCTCTTGATTAAGAGAGTATGATTTAATGTCAGTCAAATTTTTAGAAGGCAGATAGAATAGTAGATAAGACACTACCCAGAGATTTCGCTCTTGTTTTGTAAGGACTTTAGATCTGGTTTCATATTTCTTATAGATGCAAGTACCTATAGTTAATTACCCCTTCCAATACTGAGAGAATTTTCGATTAAGGTTAGTCGTTAGATCGCTGAATGCATAGCGTATGGTAGCAGCATGTGGAGTTATGGATTTAGGTTTATGAAATTCATCATCTATTAACTTGAAGCAGATGGTTGGGGGAACGATGGCGCGTTCGATCAAGATCCCATAATTCTGTCATCCCGAGCTGTACTGGTCCCTAGTCTACTTAGTCAGAGGAGGTAGTCGACCCAACCTGATCGAATGATCCTTGTCAATAGCCATGGGTTGTGTCGTCCATGGAAACTTTGTAGATTTGGGGTGATGTTTGTCTAAGGAGACAAGTTTAAGTCAACCTTAGCTGACAGAGGGCTTATTTGTCTTATTAAGTGCACCCCATGATTCTCAACTCAAGATATAGAGTCATTGGAAACATACGGACTATAGTCTTGACCTTAATATAATGGTGTCATTATTTGGCCAACCATCGAGGACTCATAACTATATCATATGTTGGCCTAGCGACACGGTTAAATTACGGGTTATGTTACTAAGAGATTGATTGAGAGTGAATATAAAAATACACTTGATTTGACTTTGGCTTCTTTATGAGCTAGAGTTTTTTTAATTTTTCGTATTCAGCAAATAATTACGAAAGGTGGATTAAGTTTTAGCTTTAAGTTCTTAAAGATCGGATTTTATTTAGGCATTTATAACTTCATAATATATTAGATTTTGCATTTGAATTGATATTTAAATTACATTAATTTGATTTAAAATTTTAAATATTTTGATGAAAGTATCCCTTTCGGTTGAAATCTTCGTTCAACACAGCCATCATCTGGGGTGTTAATCATTCAATTTGTTATTCCATATCCTATCGATTCTATTAACTTAATAATAGAGGATCAGATTTAGATTTAAAATTTAAGAATATTGAATATAAATATATTAGATATATTTGATAATGATGACCCAATCGGTTGATATTTACAATCAACTCAGCCCTCATTGGGGTATATGAGTTAGCTTGATCATTTAATTTATTATTCCAGATCCTGTCTATTATATTAATTTAATAATAAATGATCGGATTCACTATCATATGATAGAATTAGTTTCTCAAATATTTTATTAAGTTGAAAAATATTATAACAGCATCATTAGATTTTTAGATTTTATTAACCCGAACCCGGTCCTAAGACCCAACCGGGAATCAACCCACGTAACATCCTCAGACACTAAGTTTAAGCATTCAGCATAGTGGTGGGGCCCATGCGGGTACTTCAATTCAAGTGTTTATATAAACTCTCAAATAATTTAGTGTATTTTGATATCAACGATTTGATATGAATTTTGAAGCATTTGAACTCAATTAGAAGTTTATCTTATGATACATGCATGTGGTGTTTATTTTTTGATGTGTGTGTATATGGGACACCGATGAGTGTGTACTTATTGAAGTGATCATGTACGATATTAAGAAATAGTGCACTATCTCGAAAGATAGAAATCACTACAATACAATGAACCTAATCACTTAATAAGGACTCCTAAAATATGATGAGTCTTCAAATATATCAGAGATTTTTCTTTACTTTACATAGATGAATAAAACAAGATTTATTTAAACCGGGTTCTAAAGTTTCCTATAGGGGCAACCCCTATAGTTAATTATATTTAAAAGAATGTGAATTCCTTAGGAATACTCTCGATTAAAGTAGGCAATTGTTGTCTCCAAAGATTTTAATGATATGACTATCAATAAATTGGCTATGTAAGGAAATCAAATGGGATAGATAAAAAATGAGAGACTTATTATTGAAGAAAAAGGAGATGAGTAGGGAATGCTCATGATATTAGGAAATCTAGTAAGCATTCCAACCTATTTCATGGTTGGGCTTTATATGTTTGAGATTGAGGAGGATTATTTATTTGAGTTGAATTTTATTAGAAAGCTAGGACTTATAATCTCACAACACAAGATTGTGAAAATGCTTAAGATGTAAGGATTTATGCTTATAGCCTGAAGGAAACAACAACCTAAAATCTTAAATCTATAGAGCTTTAGTGATGACCAAAGCACGTATTAAATCTAAGCGAATATGTGTATATGGTTTGCCTCCACAAGAGAGGGTAAACCACCTGATTGTTGGACTTATAATTGCTTGGAGTGGCAGCCAGCTAACTCCTCCTATGCTTTAAAATCATGTGATCAAGTCATATGATTTTGCAAGATGGCAGGGTTGTTGTTATTTATAAAAAGACTAAAATCCTTAAACTCACTCCCTAAAATACTAGAGAATGAGTGGTATGAACAATGACTTAATTTAATGCAAATATTATCAATTTTTATTTAATTTTTTACTCTTTATTTTGACAAAGGCCATATAATTTTTATATGTCTAAATGCATGACAAAATAAGGTTATTGGCTAAATCAAAACGAAAGAGGTGTTTTCCACCACAGATGAGACCCTCAAAGGTCAAGTCTTCTCCTATCGTACAAGGATGAAAACCCTCTTTTAGAAGGAGTGAAGCAGTATGGATGCATGATGTTAAGCATACAATATTTAGTTAAGAAATAGTGCACTATCTCAAAAGATAGAAATCACTACAATACAATGGACCTAATCACTTAATAAGGACTCCTAAGACATGATGAGTCTTCAAATATATCAGACATTTTTTCTTTACTTTACATAGATGAATAAAGCAAGATTTATTTAAACCGGGTTCTAAAGTTTTCTATGGGGCCAACCCCTATAGTTAATTATATTTAAAAGAATGTGAATTCCTTATGAATACTCTCGATTAAAATAAGCAATTATTGTCTCCAAAGATTTTAATGGTATGACTATCAATAAATTGGCTATGTAAGGAAATCAAATGGGATAGATAAAAAATGAGAGACTTATTATTGAAGAAAAAGGAGATGAGTAGGGAATGCTCATGATATTAGGAAATCTAGTAAGAATTCCAACCTATTTCATGGTTGGGCTTTATATGTTTGAGATTGAGGAGGATAATTTATTTGAGTTGAATTTTATTATAAAGCTAGGACTTATAATCTCACAACACAAGATTGTGAAAATGCTTAAGATGTGAAGATTTATGCTTGTAGCCTGAAGGAAACAACAACCTAAAATCTTAAATCTAGAGAGCTTTAGTGATGACCAAAGCACGTATTAAATCTAAGCAAAAATGTGTATATGGTTTGCCTCCACAAGAGAGGGTAAACCACCTGACTGCTGGACTTATAATTGCTTGGAGTGGCAGCCAGCTAACTCCTCCTATGCTTTAAAATCATGTGATCAAGTCATATAATTTTGCAAGATGGCAGGGTTATTGTTATTTAGAAAGAGACTAAAATCCTTAAACTCACTCCCTAAAAGACTAGAGCATGAGTGGTATGAACAATGACTTAGTCTAATGCAAATATTATCAATTTTTATTTAATTTTTTACTCTTTATTTTGACAAAGGCCATATGATTTTTATATGTCTAAATGCATGACAAAATAAGGTTATTGGCTAAATCAAAATGAAAGAGGTGTTTTCTACCACAGATGAGACCCTCAAAGGTCAAGTCTTCCCCTATCGTACAAGGATGAAAACTCTCTTTTAGAAAGAGTGAAGCAGTATGAATGCATGATGTTAAGCATACAATATTCAGTTAAAGGGTTGCTAAATTTTTTAGTTATCTTGATTTAATGCCTAGGCTTTATGTGAGGTTTATGAGTTATTTAAAAAATTTAGTTATGAGTTATAGTTGGGGTAGAAAATTTATTTTTCCTTAAGAGCCTAACTAGATCTTGACCACACATTAAATCACCATATAAACAAGAAACTAAGAAGAGGCATGCTATTTCTATTACGCAATTATAAACAAAACATCAAACAATTTATAAATCCAACATAAAAGAATAAAAGGCATAAGGTCGGGTACCACCATACAACCTGAAAAGAGAAATGGGTAGCCAAGCTCTACTCTTATACAACCTGGTATATAAAAGAAAAATTATAAATTTACAAATGAATATATGCTATGAGGGTCTTCATTCTTCATATCTCCTTCATTTTTTCATTTGGTTTGCTTGCTTTAAAGGCATCACAAGGCCTCCCAGGACAAAGCCTTCTAGCTATTGCTTATCATAATTTCCCATAACACTAATCCTAATTTCTAATGCAAAATTACATTAAGAGTAGGAAAGGTAAGTCTAGCTACACCCGCAAAATAAATGTTAGCTTAACACACTATATAACCCAAACAGTTATATGAATAATTTGGACTTAGCACCTTGCACATGGGTAACCAAGTCCATATGTCCTAACTTAGATTAAGCTTAGAGGTTAAGTAACCTGCAAAAGAGAACATTCATATTTACTTTAAGCACCCCTTAAACACAATCTCCTGTAGAAAATATGATTAGGCTAATCACGCTAACATCTAGTCTACAAAGCATACACCCTAACATCTAGTTTGCAATAATACATTATAAAACTAAATATACATCACACGATGCACCGCCCTAACATAAAGCTAGAAGTGATGACTTAATTCTAAAGTGAATGCATTAAGGCTTGTGTGGTATGCCTTAACTAGGCTTTATTATAATTTTTTACTATGAAAGGATTTAATTGTAAAGTGTGGTTTCACTTTAAAAATGATTTAGTTAATTTAAGAATTTTTATTTAATGTTTTCTTTTATTCCACTTGACTTACTCTTAATAACTACATGTTATAAAAAGAAGAAAAGCGAGGATCACTCTCTCTTATCCCTACCTTAAGCCACATCTAAAGCATATTAATTAATCAATTCTATATAGTGAATGTCTTATTACATATTTTAAATTAATCCTAAGTTTAGATTCATTTTAAATAGACTTATTCAATAAGAAAGGTATCTTAAGATTAATTTGAATTAATTACTATCACATAATATATGTTTATTCATTTCATTTCTTCCCATCATATATAACATACATATGATTAAATCCTTAAATATACCTATACACGCATTATGTTTTAGCATACTTAAGTGATGAATATGAACACACACACACACACACACACACACACACACACACACACACATATATATATATATATATATATATATATATATATATATATATATATATATATAAAGTTTATAGTTTGATTGAATCATTTTATCATATTAATTTAAAGCTCTATCTAAATTTTTATGCAAAAATGCATAGAAATATAAGAAAGAGAGTTTTTGATCAGATGATTAATTAATTCTATCACTTAAACAATTGCAAATGCATGTATTTTGGTAGAAGAAAGAGGGGTTTTGACTCCATAATTAAGTACACATGTATGAGAGATATGAGCTAGTATATGCCTTTGTTAACCAGGAAAGTGAGATAATCAAATGATCTGCTTGGGGCTACTTAAAGCCTCATATTCCCGGGGTGTCCAGATCAACTATTTACTTTTTTCAAATACAAATAAAGGAGAGCAAACCATGCAATAGTAGTATTTTATTTGATTGAAAAGATTTATGTATATGGAGTAAAGTCTTATTTAAATTATAATATTGAAATATGAAAGAATAAAATCAAATAGAGTGCATGCCATTGTTAACTAGGGAAGTGAGTTAATCAAATGACCTCCTTAGGGCTACTTAAAAACTTATATTCCCGGGATGTCCAAACTAAATACTCATTAATATTCTTATTTACATAAGTTAATATATGCGAATAAAAGAAAAGAACTTTACTTCATGCATTTAAGCTATAATCATATGTATTTCCTATGTATTCATAACTAACATTTATAGCTGTTGACCTCCATGCGTGATACATTAGATGAGTCGAGCTCAAAATTCAAATTCGACAAACTTTTGATGTAACAACTTGCAATTCGAAGTTGAGATACACAAAACATCATCGAAATCAATTGAAATGACTTTCAATCAATGAATGGACTTTGCCATCACGTTCAGAACATTAAAATTGGTCATAATATAAATATTATATAATCTAATGATCAAGCGATCGAGCTGTCAATGTGTCGATGCGCATATCAAAGTCAGGAGGCTACGATGATGCTCAAATGATCTCTGATCGATGAACGAACTTCGCCATCACATTTAGGTTATCGAAATTAGTTAGAATATAAATATTGCACACTCTAACGATCAACCGATTAAGCGATCGAGCTGTCAATGTGCCGACACGCATATCAGAGTTGAGAGGCTACGATGATATCCAAATAACCTCTGATTGACGAGGATTTCGCCATTGCATTCAGAACATCAAAATTGATCAGAATATAAATATTGCATAATCTGACGAGTAAGCGATTAAGCGATCGAGCTGTTAGTGCATCGATATGCATATCGGAGTCGGGAGGCTACGACAATGCTCAAATGATCTCCGATTGATGAACGGACTTCGTCATCGCATTCAGAACATCAAAATTGGTTAGAATATAAATATTACACAATCTAACGATCAAGCGATTGAGCTGTGAATATGTTGACGTGCATATTAGAGTCATGAGGCTGCGACGATGCCCAAATGACCTTTTATGGATGAATGGACTAAACCATCACATTCAGAATATCAAAATTAATCAAAATATAAATATTGAATACTCTAACGATCAAGCATCGGCGATCGAGTATCGATATCGCGATATGCTCGGTCGGGCTACGATATTGCCCTAATGATCTCTGATCGATGAATAGACTTTGTCATTGCATTCAAAACATCAAAATTAGTTAGAATATAAATATTGCACCAATGATCAGTAAAGCGATGCTCGATGTCGCGGTCGCGTATCAATTCGAGGCGATGTCGACTAATTCATAAAATTGATTGTGATGTTAGTTTTGAAACATCGAAATATATCAAATGAGACTATTCGTACTCAATTGGGACAAGTCTGCACAAATGTCAAGTGATTGGGAGCGGCAACGTGCATTTTTAAGATGAAATTTTTGGCGTTTGACACCAAATGGCCAAATGTCTGAAGCGGATGCATTGCATGGAATATTGAAATAATCTTGAATCAATATATATATTAATCATATATTAATATCGGCATAAAATTCATATTAAAATTGATTAAAAAACTAATTAAAGAAGTCTATTTATCCCTAATAACCCAAATAAGCCCTAAATCTCCTATTCACGGTCGACTTGAGTCGGATAGCACGCGATCTTGCCTCTCTTCCTCCTCTCATACAATTTCCCTCAATCTCATCAACCGTTCCCTCTCTCTCATTCATTCGCTTAACCGCACACACATGCTCCTTAAAACCAAGGCATGCAAGCCCCTCTTCTCGCGGCGTTCGGTTGAGGAACCGCAAAATGGTTCGCTCACTTGCCCCTTCTCTCGTCTAGTCCCTCTTCCTTCTCTCTTGGCAGTCTTCGTCAACATTGCTCTTTCCCAAAATTCAGTTGATAGAACACCATGGCCGCCGATGGCAAGACCAAGAAGGGTGCTGGTGGTTGCAAAGGCAGCAGTCCAAAAAACAAGCCTGTTCCCGATCAGTCAAAGCAGGTCTCCATTTTCCCGTTGACCGTATAGGTCGCTTCCTAAAAAAAAGGTCATTACTCCCAGCGTGTTGGTACTGGCGCTCCCATTTTCCTCTCCGTAGCTATCGAATACCTCACCGCTGAGGCTTTGGAGTTGGATGGAAACGCGATAAGGGACAATAAGAGGAACAATATTATACCAAGGCACGTTCTTCTTATGGTGAGGAACGATGAAGAGCTTGGAAAGCTTCTTGCTGGCATGATGATGTGATGATCGCCCATGGAGGGGTATTGCCTAAAATCAATCCTGTGTTACTTCCGAAGAAATTTGCGGTAGCAAAGGAGCCGAAGTCCCCAACTAAGAAGACGAAAGCTTCAAAGAAGGATTAAGATGGAAATTTGTTATTTTTATAGGATCTGTATCTAATTCTATGGTGATACGTTGTCCTCACTTCTTATTGTTGATTTAATGGGGAACTGCTCTCCATTTGTCAAACAGGCAGAAAACCTGATGGCATCTGCCTCGTGGTAGTACTTTCAGGAGGCATTTCCTGCTGGTTCTAGCCCTACATATGATCGAAGTTATGGACCTCGCATTTTGAACCCTCAAATGAATCAATATGGTTTGGAAGATGTCGGTTCACCAATTGAGTTGGCTAAATCTTACATGCAATCCTTGCCTCCATGGAGATCTCCATCCTTTAGCACCATTAGTTTTAAGACGACACCTTCATGCGGGAATAATACTTGCAATTCTGGAAGCCATTTGTCGACTACATTAGAGGTTAAGAAAAGAGATTATCTTGCCATTGAATCTTTTAAATCTGAAGAAAATCACAGAAGGAAATCTAAGTTATTTTCCACACTTTCAATACCTGAAGCTTCTACAATACCATTTGCAGCTGTAGAAACTTTCAATGAAGTTCAAGATAAATGTCTTAACTTGCAAGATGGAAATGCTGCTGGGGCTGACCAATTGAGGGAGACAGATAATTGCATTTCTGTAGGAGTCATTTTGCAGCCTAAGGAGGCATTTAAAGAATCATTGGAGGGACCTAAGGTTGCAACATCAAATAATATCAAGCAAATGTATTATGACATTCTCATCAATAATGCTGATATGTCTGTGTCAGATTTAAGCCAGGTTAATTGTGAGAAGAATGTGAAAATGCCTTTGCCAACCAAGGAACAGATTTCAGCTCCTCAGGATTCTCTTCTTTTTTTCTTCAATAGTTGACAAAAATAATGGAGATTCATTTCCTATAATTGAGACTTTACAACTTGAGAATATCACTCCTGCAGAGTTAAGGTGATCAAAGATCCTACTAAGCTCAATAGGGCATAGTAGGTTTGAAGACCTCGCTATGCTCAATAGAGCGGATCAGCTCACTCGATAATCATCATCATTGTTCATTGCAAAGACATAACATAAAGAGGCTTAAATATGTGAAAATTATATATGCTTGTGCCTCTTTTTGAAGGTTTCAAGACCCCACCAATGGCCATTAGGGTGTAGTAGGTGCAAAGAGATAGTTGTGGTGTCACAAGACACCACTCACTACTCTCATTAGGGTGTACCGAGTAAGCCAAAAAATTGTTAGATGTCGCTCCCCTTAAATCGAAATTTTGACTAAATCTGAGACTTAGAAAAAAAGAGGGAGGAGAATGTTTACATATATATTTGCTTTTATCTAGGTAATTAAAGACCTCATTATGCTCATTAGGGTGTAACGAGATTGAAAGTTGGCCGAGATGCTTCAAAACACCAACTGTCACACTCATTAGACCAAAACAGTTCCAATGTAGCCTCCTACACAAGGATGACACTGGAATACTGTCGAAATATTGCCGAAATTTCATTAAATTTTCGGACTTAAACAAATCTAAATGAAAATCATTTAGACCACTATGACTTATGTAAATATGCTTAAATTAAAATTCAAAGGAAAATTGACTACAAATGATAAATGAAAATCTTACTTGAAATATAATTGAGATACACTTTGAAAGCTTGAACTTGTAGAACCCCCACAGGAAAGTCAAGAAAATGAAAAACAATGAATTTAGAAGAAGGGAATTTATTCTATTTATAGGCACAAATCAACTTTTATGTGGACTCCACAATAACTCATGCTAATTTTAATCAAATAATTGGTCAATTATGAAATCAAAGAGCTCATTAATGATATGTTATGAAGACGATAGAACTCGTTAAGGGAGCAATGAATGTTGGAGGTTTCGAATAAGCTTCATATCATAATATAACTAACTCCAATTCAATCACTTCAAGTTTCAGTAATGCCTAATTAAAACAAATATTTGCATGAGGTAATTCTATGGAGTTGAAGCTTGAATTGAAAAGAGAGGAGGTACCTATAATCATAGCATGGGTTGATCTATTCACAAGCTTGAAATATCTAAGGATGTTTCATAAGAATGTATAAATCCATAAGGTATAAGAATAAATAGCCTTATTAATAAACGAGTTATGAAAATAAGAAAACAAGCTAAATGAAGAACCTTCAAAAAGAGGAGAAATCAACTTGAATATTACACTCCACTGATTCATTGAAGTATTTTTGAGGAGCTAAATTTTCATGCAAAACTATAAATCAAACTATCGTTTGAATCTATAGCTTCAAGATATATGTAAATACTTGAGTAAAGTAAACTCTTTATATTCATTTTCAAGCAATTTTATATAATATTCAAGCATTTCAATTTGCGCAAGCTTGCAAATATAATAGCATGATATTTTCAATAGCTCAACTTAAATATTCAAAGATATGTGTAAATATCTTAATGAGTGTGAATCTATTACACATCTCTTGAATCAAGTTTATGTCATATTCAAGTGGTTTAGAGCTTATGCAAGCTTTTAAATGAATGAACTGAACCACCAGATCTACAACTTTTTGCAAGCAGATAGAAGACGAGACTAGATTAAATTCTACAAAAATATAGGGCTTCCTTCAATCCAAAAAATTAAGAAATTTCATTTTAATTATGATTTTCAAAATCAATGATTTTATTAATTAAATGAAATTATCTAAGCTATAAATTCCTGCATGTGCTGGGACATAGAGATTTAAAGTATAAATTTTAATGTCTGAAAAATCTCACAAGCTAAGTTGAATTAAATAAAAATATGAAATCAATCTTATAATTCAGAAATAAAAATAACCTAAATTACTAAATACCCGCATGGGCCATGACACTATGCCGAATGTTTAAACTTAGTGTCTAAGGATGCTGCGCGGGTTGCTTCTTGATTTGGTCTTAGGATTGAGTCCAGATTAACAAAACTCAAAAATTCAATTATTATAAAAATTTTGAAATATAGAAATATTACGTCATATGATAGTAGATTTGATCCTCTATTATTAAACTAATGGAGTCAATAGGATCTAAAATAATAAATTAAATGATCAAATAATACATCTACCCTAATAATAGCTGTGTTGAATGAAGATTTCAACTGGAGGGGATACCTACCATCATAATGTGCTTGCAAGCTCAAATTGAGTTAATCAAAATCAAGTATCAATACAAATATAAAATCAGATAAATCACTAAGCTATCAATGGTTAAATAAAATTTAATCATTAAATACTTAAAGCAAACTCTATTCAATCCACCTTTCGTTACTATTTGTTAGAGGTGATAAATTAAAAAAACTTTAGCTCACAAAGAATCCACTGTCAAATCAAGTGTTATACTTTGTTCACTCCCAATCAATCTTATGACAGTAAGGATGTGGCCCGTGTCCTCTAACTGTGTGTCTTGGCCAATAGGCTCCACATATGATGCGACCATGACCTCCTCGATCGGTGGTTCGGTAATCATTATATTATGATCATAGCTTATCTCTCCAATGGCTTTGCCATTTGAGTTGTGATTATATACACGATAGGAAAAATCTCCATCTAATGCACTTAATATTATCTTCGTAGACAAACACCACCCCAAGTCTACAAGGATTTCTTGGAAGACGTAACCCATGTTTCGATAAGGATCCTTTAGTTAGGTTGGGTCGACTACCTTATCTAACTAGGTAGACTAGGGACCATGACAACCCAGGATGATGAAACCATGGGATCTCGATCGGGCACGTCATCATTTCTCCAACCATCCGCTTTAAGCTAATAATGATGAATTTCATAAATTATAAAACCCAAATTTTAAACTCCACATGCTGCTACTATATGCTACGCATTCAACGATCTAACAGCTAGTTTTAATTGAAAGTTCTCTCTCAACATTGGGATGAGTAATTAACTATAGGTGCTTGCGCCTATAAGAAACCTGGAACCAGATCTAAAGTCCTCATAAAATAAGGGTGAAATCTCTGGGTAGTGTCTTATCTACTATTCCATCAATCTTTTGGAAATTACACTGACATTCAAATCATCATACTCTCCTCATTGTCAAGAGGTCAGTGACGAATTTTCGAAGCCCATAATAGCATATGTAATCACTTGTTTATAAGATTTGGATTTAATAGTGATAATAGTCACACATATATTAATTTGAATCAACACATGCAAGCTTGACATAAAGAAAATCATTTATGTTTAATTAATTTCTGAAGCAATGAATACATGATTCAAGTGGCATACAATATTTTAATATGTTTGGGAAGAAATAAAGAGACACAAGCATGTAATTTCATTCAATCCAACTAATTCCTAAGGACAATCATATTAAATAAACTAATTTAAAATAAATAAAAGTTTCTTAATGACACTTTTGATTTTATGTTTGACTTGATTTAAGAGGTGTGAGAAAAGATTTGTTAATCTTAATCCCATTCCTATGTGTAAGTTAATTTGATTTAAGGAAAAGCAACCAGGTTGATTTTATGGATTAATTAGGTTAAGATGTGAATTAAATCAATTAATTAAACTCTTGCCTAAGTTACCTTAAGGTAATTGATTAAATAATTATGAGCTAATAAAATCTGCAAATACATTGAAAAGTAAATAACAATGCTCCTATGAAATGAAAGGGGCCTAATGCAACTAGCTCATAATAATTTATTAATTAAGCTTAAGGAACCATTTTAATTACTTTCATGATTTTCTCACACATGTGAGCTAATCATAATTTCACTAACCTCTTTAGGTTGTTGAACACCTAAAGCTCCACCCAAGATTAAAATAAGAAAATTAGATTCTTAATTAGGTGATTAATCCATTAATTCATTTTTCTTTAATTAATTGACAAAGTTAAATAATTATCTTGGAAATGAGATGGGCTTAAGGGAAAAGGATAGGGAAAGAGGTCCCAACCTAATCCATAAGCCACCTACCTGACCAAGCATGACTTAATGTGATTTGGATTTAACTTAGCTAATTAAGTCATTAATTAATTAATTAATTATTAATTAGCACTTTGGTTGAAAAGAAAGAGAAAGTTAGGGAAAAGGATTAGGAGGGAGGCTCCAATCCACTTCCCTAAGTTTCTTTACTAACAGTGATTAGAGAGTTCAAATAAATAATTAATTAATATTCATATGCTTAATTATTTCTTAATTAAGTTAAAAAGATAATTAGGACTTAATCAATCAATTTTTATAATTAAGCAAGCAATAAATTTCAAGAAAAATAGAGGAGGCAGAGATTATCCCCGTAAACATCCTAGAAAGTTTGGAATTGATTGAGTGGAGTAATTAATTAAACTTTAATTAAGCTAAAATTACTATTTCAAATTAATTAAGAATAATTTTAATGGATTCCTCTAAAATACCTTTAAAATGAGCCATTATTTTTATTATTTGGATTTTTCTATAATTAGTTATGAATTATGAAAGTTTCACCTTAAAATCTAATTAATAATCCTTAATTAAACCTAAGCCCTTATTTGCATTTGGAGCCTGCGCACACTTTCCACATGACGCCACATGATTGGTTATTTAAGTTATCATGTTTGCGCATCGAATCAGCTGGCGGCGGACGCGACATTGATCATCGCCGTTCGATACGGATCAAACCTGAGGCGTAAGGGAATAATCTCATTTAATCTAGCATGATTTAATCAGACCCATTCTAATCACGCAAAATGGATGACCCATGATCTTTCTTCCCGTGAGCGACGAACGGTAACATTTGTCCGCCATGGATCGTTCGATCCAAGCTCACCCGAGCTCGGATGAACTTCAAAATCAACCCACACCATCAAGAGAAGGAGATGAGCACATCTAATAATGAAGATTGCATGCAATGAAAATTCTCTTTGAAAAGGACCAACCACACTTAAGCTAAAGATCAATTTTCATGAAAATACCTCACATGAGCTAAGACTGGCGGTTCACATGCTTGAAGAAGCATCGTTTAGTTGAGATGAAGCCCTGTTGATCAGCACGAGCCTTGATTTGGTGAGAATTTCCTTGGAGACCAAGATCCTCCTTCTTGGCATTCGGATTTGATTAAACTTGAGCTTGGAGTTGATTTGGGTGGCCTCGATGAGGTGTAGAGATGGTGTAAGAACGAGGAATTTGATTGAGGTGGGGTATTGGCAAAGTTAGGATCGAAGCTAGCCTCCCATGTTTCGATTTCACATGAGAAGAGAGAATGCCGAATGTGGGAAACTTGGAATCGCTCTAGAACTCATAAGGAAGTTTGGCTCGATGATAGTAAGCTTGCACGAAGTGAATTGATGTGTTTCCCATTCGAATTCGGGGAGTATATCCCCTTGATTTGCTGAGTTGGACGGACGGGATGACCTCCCATTTTTTGGTTGGTCAACCGCCATCAGAGCATCATAGGTGTCTCAATCGAGTCTACGTGGCTCGATTGGGTTGGAGGAAGTCATGGGAGGTGGCTCAAGGCTTGACCTTGGCTGATTTTGTTTCATTGATCCCTTGGGTGCTCGACTTGCATAAGAGGTGAGTTGGCTCACCTCTTTTTGGTCCATGACAAGTCCTATTCCCTCTACGGTGGGCTAGGAGACTTAGGAATTCCTCATTTGGAAGTTAGATGAGTGTTAGAGTGGACTTTGCCATTTATGGGTGGAATCTATGTGAAGAGAGCTTAATCAATGGATTATGGCTTGGTTGGATCCACTTTGCTTTTGGGATAACTTTGGGCTGACTTAAGATCAATTTGGGTTAGGTTTGGTCAGCCACCAAAGTCCCATGGGTTGGTTTTATTAGTTTTGGCTTCATTTGATCAAATAGGTTCATGTTAGGTTAGGTTACCCAATTGGTCAAATTGGGTCAAACCAAGGGTTGGGTTAGATTCAAATGATGATTTGAAGAGTTTTAGTTCAAGTGGTTTCAATCAATTTGGCCTAGGTTTGATTTTGGCTCACTTGGATTCTTATAGGTCAAATGATCTAAGTTGACCAATTTGATCAATTGAACCAAATTAAGTTGGGCTAGGTGTTGATTCATGTTCAATTGATCAATTAAAAATGATTGTAGGCTTTGGTTTGAATCAATTTGGATTTCGGCCAATTTAACCCTTTAGGTCAATTTGGGCTAGGATGGGTCAAGTTGACCAATTGGTCAAATTAGGCTCAATTGTGACTTTGTTCAAGTTCAATAATCAATTTGGAATGAACTTGAGCCATTAGTTGCAATCAATTTGAGTTAAATCATGATTTGACCTATTTTGAAATTTTAGGCCAATTTGGGTCAACTTAGGTCAAATGACCAATTGGACTTGGTTTGGCTCATTGGGGGTCAAGTCATGTTCAACCATTGATCATGAGTTAGTTTGAATTAATGGTTTCAATCAATTTGGTGTATGGTGAATTTTGGCTAGTTTATATTTTATTTGGGCTAAATGTTGACTTGGTTTGACTCAATTCAAGGTGGTTGATTACCCTAGGGTGATTGTTGATCATGATATGAGGCTTGGTTCAATCCAATTTGAGTTAGATTAAGACTTGGCTCAAAAGATCCTTTAGGCCACTTTGGGTTAAGTGGACCTAAATAGGTCAATTAGTTTTGGCTTTTGATTCAAGTTTAGTTGAACTATACATGAGCTGGATTGAATAAATTCAATTGTAATCAATTTGGAGTCCAATGGGTTTTGACTCAATTAATGTTTTCAAGCTAAAAGAGGTAACTTGGGCTTGACTTGGGTTGACTTTAGTTTGATTTGATAATTATAGGTTTTATTTATATTTGGATAAATAATCAAAGGAATGATTGATTCAAGAAAAAATCCATTAGTTTTGGCTTGATTTGGATAGAATTTAGCCAAGTCCAAGGAAATGGATAAAAAGGCTTGAATTGGGCTTTGGTTTGATTTTGGACTCTATTTTGGCCATGTGAATTTATATTTCTTTTATATTTGGGAGTATAAATGAAGATATAAAAGACTCATGAGAAAATCACTTGAGTTTGGAGTAATTTGGAAGTAAATTTGATCAAGCTTAAGGATGTAAGTCAAAAGGGCTTAAGTAGGGAATTGATTTAGCTTGATTTATTTTTTGTCATTAGAGGGTGGATTTCATTCATATTTATGAATATAAGTGAAGGAGTAGTTTATAAAGAAACTAATTGATTTTAAGTTAATTTGTATGAGATTTGGCTAATGGAGGTGAGTGTGACTTAGGAAAGAATTTTGATTGGATTTATTTAGTTTTGGCTATTTAAGTTTATATCTCATTTATATTTGTGAATATGAATAAAGATATAAATGATTCATGAAAGATCAATCATGTTTGGGTTGAATTGGGTGGAGGTGGCTTAATTTATGAGAATGGGTCATATGGCTTAGAAGGAATTTTGATTTTGGATTTGATTATGGGTTTGAATTATTTGGTTTGGATTTGGATTTGGCAAATGATTGAAAGAATTGATCTTTGAGAAAATCGATGAATTTGAATTGATTTGAATTTTGTTGAGGCTAAGTCCATAAGATGAAATCAAAGGCTTAGAAAGAATGTTGATCTTGAATGATTAGTTTCAATAATTTGGTTTGGATTTGGACTTATATATTTTGTGAGTTGAATTTGAGGTTGGGGTTCGGGTAGGCAAGTTTCCCTAAATTCCTAAGGCATAACCTATCCTATTAACCCTTCTAAGTCTCCTTGGGTTAAGTGTTTCTGTCACTAAGTGTCTTGAGACTAAGGAGCTCTTAGTGTCTATGAGAGTCCTAGATCTATGATGACGAAGTTGAGAACTCACTCTAAAAATGAGGTCAACAATGCATATCAAGTTAAATTCATTTGAATATTTATATGTGTTTTAAAAAATATCCAAGTTGAATTTAATAAATTTCTTATGAAGCATGTGAGATTTATTTAGAATTGAAATTAATGCCTTCTGTTTGCTTCTAATTTTGTGTTATAGATTCCGTGGCATAAAAGTTTTGAAATTAATGTAACAACTTCGATTAGTTTAGATTCTTGATCTTTCTTTCAAAATTTTAGCTTTATTTTGGCAGTGAAATTCGTCTCTATATGATTTATCTTATTTAAGTTGGGCCCATAAAGCATCTTTATCTTTTTATAAATAAACACACTATTCAGTTAATTCTCATACAAGTTTATTCATTTCTATTGAATATTCTGAGAATTTTAGTGCGAAGAAGCTTTACTTATGATTTGGGAGGGGATTTTTTCAAATTCTTTAAGTCTTTTCAAGCTTTCAGTAAGTTCCCCTTTTTTTATTTGTCTTAATATTTTTGAATTTTCTTTCATTTCTTAGGCTTTTGAAGATTTGCATTATGATTCACTTTATTATCAATTTAATGTTCATGTGATATTTTTTTGGGTCTTATTTAAGTCCTATAAAAGTCTTGAGTTTGGCAAAATTTGAGAGTTGCGAGGACGTGATTTGGTTTCCTGCAATCAGCCTGGAGAAGGGGTTGTGGTTTGTGCAGCTCTGAGAGAAACAAGTGACGCTGGAGAAGTAAGAATGCTCATAGATTGAGAGTTTGTATTTACTAGAGATAAATAGACAGCGACAAGAGCTTGCTGCTTGTAAATAGTCAAGGCTAAAAGGAAAAGTGGAGGTCAAATCTGCTATGAGGTTGTCTATTTTGAGGTGGAGATGACAAGTTGTAGAGTGAAGCAACACAGTTGGGCGAGGAAAAGAAAAGACTATGGGGGCTGCTGATTGTGTGCCACTGAGAAGAGATGGGATGAGGGGGTAGGGTTAGAGGAGGAGAGTTATGTGCTGTACGAGATTTGGAGAAGAGAAGGAGATGTTGCTAGTGTTATTTCGTGATAGTAGACAGATGAGGGCAGCAAGAGCTTGTGGGAATGGGAAGAGGGCTGAGAGATTGTCGACAGTGAGCTGTTTGATGGTTTGTAGAGGAATGACGGGAGCTTTGGCTTTATGCTGCTTTGAATGGCATAGATTTCATTGGAGAGAGTCGATTTAAGGATTCAGCTTGAGAAAAGCTTGTGCTTGGGTTGGAGATGAGCAAGGAAAAAAAGGGGTTGTGGCTTGGAGTTTCGGTAGAGGAGCAGTACCTACGGTGGAGTAGAAATGAGGGCGCTGACGGTCGTAAGAAAATGGACTTAAGGAATTGGAAAGAAGAGGCTTACGGCTGTTGTGTGCGGCTAAGGTGTGAAAACCATAGTGAAAAGAGGGAGGCGGGCTGGAAAAATCCAAAATTTCATTCTGCCATCCGAGCAGATCCTACTTAGGAGTTGGGAAGAGGACCTTTTCTTTTTCGGTATGGAGAGAGAGAGAGATAAAATATTATGTGTAGAGTCGGACATGATTACGTCGGACTCTCTAATACAATCTGACGTCTGTAATTATAAAAAAAATTTAAAAGAAAAAAATATATATATATATATATATATATATATATATATATATATATATATATATATATATATATATATATATATATATATATGGCATAATATATTTTTTTAGACAAACCGAGCTCAGAGAGAGAAACAGAAAATCTCATTTCATATTTTAGGAAGAACCGTGAAGATGGAGAATGAATTCGGAAGTTATGGCCTTGATGATATTGCGACCAATTTAGCGGTTGATGCATTAAATAAAATACATCGGTAAATTTTCTGAACCATTTTATATGTACAATTTTTTTAGGGTTTATTAGTGATATTCTTTGAAAATTTTTTATTTAATGTCTATTTCTATTGTTAGTTCTTTGCAAAAGGACTTTGCTTGTTTAGGAACTATTTTGCTAATGTCGTCTCTACTCTTGATAATACAAATTTAATCTTTTTTTTGTCAGATTTTTGACCCTATTTGGATATAATATGATTTGTATACGACATTACAAGTTGTTTGGAGGCTGTTTGGTTAGTTTTTAGAGCAGATTTGTATGTGCACTCTCTGTACTCTCATGAGAGTACAGATTATTTTTTCAATTTCTGTCAGATTTTTTGGTCTATTTGGAGATAATATATTTATTGCATTCCATTATAAGCAATTTGGAGGCTGATTGGTTAGTTTTTAGGAGAGATTTGCATATGTACTCTCTGCACTCTCATGAGAGTATATATTACAAGTTGTTTGGAAATTTGTTTGGTTGGTTTTAGAGAGATTTGCGTGTACTCTATACTCAAGAGAGTGATTATTTTTGATTTATGTTGATTTTTTTGGCCTGTTTGGAGAGAATATGTTTATTATATTCCATTAAAAGTAATTTGGAGGCTGATTGATTAGTTTTTAGGGGAGATTTGTATCTGTACTCTTTGTACTCTCATGAGAGTACATATTATAAGTTATTTGGAGGCTGTTTGGTTGATTTTAGAGGCGGTTGTATGTGTACTTTTGTACTCTCATGAGTACATATTATTTTCAATTTAAATTTTTGGCTGTTTGGAGAGAATATATTTATTATTAGAAAATTTGGAGGATTGGTTAATTTTAAGGAGATTTGCATATGTACTCTCTGTACTCTCATGAAAGTACATATTATTTTTTCAATTTCTATCAGATTTTTTAGCTTTTTTGGAGAGAATATATTTATTATATTATATTATAAATAATTTGGAGGCTGATTGGTTGGTTTTTAGGGATATTTTGTATTTATACTCTCTGAGATATTATTTTTCAATTTCACAAATTTTTTGGCCTATTTAGAGAGAATATGTTTATTACATTCCATTAGAAGCAATTTGAAGGTTAATTGGTTGGTTTTCTGATTTGTATCATACTCTACTCTCATGAGACATATTACAATTTGTTTGGAGATTGTTTTGTTGGTTTTAGGGCATATTTGTATATGTACTCTCTACTCTCATGAGAATATTTCAATTTCGATTTTTTTAGTGTTTGGAGAATATGTTTATTACATTCCATTAGAAGCAATTTGGAGGTGATTGGTTAGTTTTTAGGGGAGATTTGCATCTGTACTCTCAGTACTCTCATGAGAATACAGATTATTTTTTCAATTTCTGTCAAATTTTTTAGCATGTTTGGAGAGAATATGTTTATTACATTCCATTAGTAATTTGGAGGATGATTGATTAGTTTTGGGGAGATTTGCATATACTCTACTCTCATGTGACACACCCATTTTCTCATTTTTTTCAGTTTCTTTGTTTTGGAGAGAATATATTTATTACATTCCATTAGAAGTATTTGGAGGCGATTGATTGGTTTTAGGGGTATTTTACACGTACTCTGTATTCTCATGAGTATATTATCAATTTATGTTAGATTTTTTGGCCTGCTTGGAGAGAATATGTTTATTGCATTCCATTAGAAGTAATTTGGAGGCTGATTGATTAGTTTTTAGGGAATATTTGCATATATCTTTGTACTCTCTCATGAGGAAATATTCTGTTGTTTGGAGGTTTGGTTTGGTTTTAGAGCGATTTGTATCATTTATACTCATAGAGACATATTATTTTCAATTTCTCTTAAATTTTTTTGGCTGTTTGGAGAATATGTTTATTACATTCCATTAGAAGTAATTTGGGTGATTGGTTGTTGATTTTTTAGGGAGATTTATATGTACTCTTTGCTCTCAGTACATATTATTTTCATTTTCTATAGTTTTTTGGCTGTTTGGAGAGAATATGATTTATATACATTACAAGTTATTGGAGGCTATTTGATTAATTTTTATGGCGGTTGTGTACTCTACTCTCATGAGAGTACATATTATTTTTTCAATTTCTTTCATATTTTTTGGCCTGTTTGGAGATAATATATTTATTACATTCCATTAGAAGTAGTTTGGAGGCTGATTGGTTGGTTTTTAGAGGAGATTTGCATTTGTACTCTCTATACTCTCATGAGAGTACAGATTATTTTTTCAATTTCTATCAGATTTTTGGCCTCTTTGGAAGGAATATGTTTATTACATTAGTAAAGCAATTTGAGGTGATTGGTTAGTTTTTAGGGGAGATTGACATCTGTACTCTCTGTACTCTCATGAGAGTACATAACATTTACACATTTTTGTCCAGTATCTTTGGTCTGTTTGGAGAGAATTTATTTATTACATTATATTAGAATTTGGAGGATTGGTTAGTTTTAGGATGTTTTGCATCTATACTCTCTCTCATGAGTACATATTATTTTCAATTTATTAGATTTTTTGGCTGTTTGGAGAATGTATTTACATTTCCATTGAGCATTGGTTGGTTTTTAGGAGAGATTTATATCTGTACTCTCATAGTACAAATTACAAGTTGTTTGGAGGTTGTTTGGTTGGTTGTTAGGGATTTGCATATGTACTCTGTAATCTCATGAGAGTACATTATTTTTTTCAATTTTTAGAGTTTTGGCCATTTGGAGAATATGTTTATTACATTCCATTAGAAGTAATTTGGAGGTGATTGGTTAGTTTTAAGAGATTTATGTACTCTCTACTCTCATGAGAGTACATATTATTTTGTCATTTTGATTTTTTTCTTTGGAGAGAATATGATTATTATCTATTACAAGTTATTTGGAGGTTGTTTGGTTGGAGGATTGTATGTGTACTCTGTACTCTAATGAGAGTATATATTATTTTTCAATTTCAAATTTTTTGGCTGTTTGGAGAATATGTTTATTACATTTAGAAGCAATTTGGAGGCGATTGGTTTAGTTTTGAGAGATTTGCATCTGTACTCTCATACTCTCATGAGTATATATTATTTTTTCAATTTCTATCAAATTTTTTGGCTTGGAGGGAATATATTTATTACATTCCAGTAGAAGCAATTTGGAGGCTGATTGATTAATTTTTAGGAGAGATTGATATATACTCTATACTCTCATGAGACTATATTTCATTTTTAGAAAATTTCTTTGGCTATTTGGAGAGAATATATTTATTACATTCCATTAGAAGTAATTTTGAGGCTGATTGATTAGTTTTTAGGGATATTTTATATCTGTACTCTCTGTACTCTCATGAGAGTACATATTATTTTTTCATTTTTGAGCTATTGCATGTGACATATTTGTGTTTGTGCGGTGAATGTGATAAATGAGCATCGATGATGAAGGCGTGATGTCTAATGTGGAAACTCTTCTCATTCCACATGAAACGAGCTTATGTATGTCTTGTGATTATCAAATAGGTTGATGTTAGGAAGGACCATACTAGTTATTGGCCAAACTCAAGAAATTAAAATCAAAATTTTTTATGTAAAGGTGTGGAAGAAAGGCGCCAATCAAGCACAGTTAAATTTAGAAACATTGAGTGGTTGTTTGGCCATGATTAGATTTTTTATTAATTTAGATGAATTGGAAGGTTAAAAAATATATAGAAAGTCATAATCATTCTTGGAAAAAGCGGATGACATCTTCTTAGATTATCTGAGAGGTATCGATGAAAGCGGTTGTATTGAAGATGTAGAAGTGAAACAATTGATCGTTCCTATCTAAGTGAGAAGTTGGCGTGGAGAATATTCTTCACAAAATAGATGCATTCAATTTCATCCAAAAAGAGAGAAGATCGAGGATTGCGAATGGTGATAGTAATGCATTAATACAACTGTTCAAGGAAAGATAAGCGGAGGATGGGATGTTTGCATGGGATGTCCAAGTTGATGAGTCAGATGGCTTGGTTAGTTTTTTTGGAGCAATGATATGTCAAGGATAGAATATGATTATTTTGGGGATGTCATAATTTTTGATACAAGCTCCTCAATAAATATAATCTATGTACTTCGTTGGAGTGAATCATCATTGAAAATATCTTATTTGAGTAAATATCAGAGATAATTGAGTCATTCACATTATTCAAAATCATTTCTACGGTTAATGAGTGGACATCTATAACAATATTCACATTGAGATCAGCAATGGTGAGAACTATCAAAATTGTATTGCATACTTTCGTAGGTTATTGTGATGACATATTTTGAAAAAAATCCTTCGAAGGTACACACTTTAATAGTAATAAGATAGTGCAAAGTCTATTTATACATGCATGGTGTGACTCATGGGAGGAGTTTGAGCAGCCGTACTATGCTAGATGAGGGCAATTTACGATCATGCTTGTGAGGGTTTATAAAATTAGAAGCAAGTGATCCACCACATTACAAGACTCATTCTATGAGAATCTTGCAATGAGTCCCGAATAATGTATGTCAGAAATCTCTAAACCAATAAGTTCAATCAAAAATTATTTCTTGAGATTGGAGAATGTTATCGACACATGGCGTCGGAATGAACATGGTGAAGATTTCAAGTGCAACCAGTCGACAATTGTTCTATTGTTAAGACAATTCACAAGCTATGTTTTACACAAGAAAGCTTTATATATTTGAGGAAGAATTTTTGCATGGAGTTGGAGGATTAGCGACAAATGTGAGATGACAATCCCATGGAGTATTTGGTGAGAAAAATTAGAGAATAAATATGCAAAAATAGACTATCCATTTCAAGAAGACACCTAAATGTAACTTGTAGTTGTAAAAATTTGAAATGATGGGATTACTTTGTGCCCACTGCATCGAGTTCTTAGTTAGGAAGATATTGTGTGCATTCGGATAAGTACCTTCTCATGCACTGGTCAACCAGAGTAAATAGGGATATCTACTTTTGGTGCTCATAAGAACTTAGATTTTAAGATGATGGAAATGAATAGCATTATTTTTTGAACCACATTAGTATGCATATCAAAGCACCAGTCATAAATAGATGAGGAGTATATGCTTGGATCATTAAAAAAATTATCTGATAATGTCGACTCTATATTATGTGGGAATTCACCTCCAGCTGACAGAATAGTTAAGAAGAAGAAGTCAACCACAACAGATAAAGGAAATGACATTTTAAAGGATCCAGTTAAGCAGCGACCAAAGGGTGTTTCAAATGCAAGGTTTAAGGGATATTGGGAGAGAACCAAAAAAGCCAAGAGTAATTTTCTATTTGCCTCTGAAGTTATAGTATTTACATATTATTTATAAACTTTAAACCATCCTTTTTTTATTGTTACAAAGTCTAAAGAACAATCTGAGAAGGGTGGAGAACATGTAGAGTCACCAATTACCTTTTTTATGCTCGTGAGTGCTTTTGGTATGCATGGAAAACCATTCAGCTATTACATATCATTAACTATGTTGTATTTCTAGAATTTAACTCAAGCTCAACAATCAATTTTGTCGAGAAGGGTACAAAGGCGATGATGGATATCATTATAGACATTTTAGTGCATGACATCATTTATTTGTGTTCTTATTTGTACATCGTTAATGTCAATTACATTACATTACAATCATTTCTAAGAACAAAGAGATTCCTTGATGAGTTTATTTTTACTTAAACACCGCACTTTTCTTGGGATTCGTTGAGGAAGACTTTGTTAGAGTCCTTTCTTTGGCACTACTATGAAATTATCTCTAAATCAAATGAAACAATAGGTAGTACTAAGCTCACGAATTAACGGTCCAATTTTCTTTTTAAACTTTAAGAAGATTAATTTATGAATGACTCATTATATCGATAATTGCCTTATGCTCTTTAGTAAAAATCTAGATAATCATTAAGCTTTTGGGATGAATTAAATGATCTAAATTAGTTTGAGATGTTGTGTGATCAAGAGAGCATAGAGAGGTAAAGCACTTCAATGCCCTAGAGGTCATTAATTATTACCTATTAGCTTGTGTGCACGATGAAGGTAAATTTAGAGCAATAAGTATATGTAAAATCTTTGATGCCAATGAATAAGTTAGGAGACTTTTCTTTGTAATATTTCCTTTCTTTGCTTGTGCTTCTGAACCGGTTTGTTCCAATAAATATGTTGTGCTTCTCCTTCTACTTTTAGCATTATGTATGTGAATGAGAATAATGGTTTATTAATGCATCGGTTTGATATAATCAAGTATCATTTAGTAATGATTTTGTGTGATGATTTTTTCTATTATTTTGCATTATTATAATTAAGGTTTATTAATTTGTGAAGAAAAGGAAGATGAGAATCATGTTAAATAAATTGCTTAATGAGCAATTTCTCTTTATTCATGCATTTTTTGCTTATTTCTTCCTCAACATTTATTTATTTACTTTTGGTTTATTTTTTCTTGCTTTTCCATTGATGTCATGGATTACTCATTGGTTGGTGTTGATGAGGGAAAAAAAAGCTGGTTGTACAAATCATCAATTACAAGAGGAAATTTTTTTAATCTTTTTTCCAATTTAATTATATATATTTGGGTACACTGATCAAGCGTCTTGAGGTCCTTACATTGTTGCTAATTTTTTTGTTGCTTGTTTATTTCTCTATGAAGGTACAATGTGTTCCAATCATCTGAGATGAAAGCATTATTTTAATCAAATTGGGCGTTCTTTTCATGAAAAATGTTCTTCAAATATATCCAAATTATTTTTCAAATTTCTTTTTTATGCTACATGTCTAATATTTTGAAGGGTTTATAACAATGTGTGTGTTATGTGAGATAAAATAAAATGTGTTAATCCTTCATTCTTACATGTTCTTACAATAAATTAGGTAATTTGTAGTTCCTTTGTTTCAAGGTAGATGATGAAGGAATTATGTAAGTGATGATGTTGAATCATGTCAATTGAACTCACATTAAGCGATTTTAGAGAGAGAGAGAGAGAGTATATTGAATTGTGTAACTTTGTATCTTTGATCCTTTATTTTAGATTTTGTTGATATTTCTACATGATGATGTACAAAATAATAATAAAAAAATTTAAATGTGTATCTCTTGATGTGGTTGATTCTCAAATTCTACTTGAGGTGTTCTAATGATTTAATAAATAGGTTGAGTTAACAATATTGAACAATATAATAATCTTACGTTAAGATTGAGAAATCCTCATATAAATAGCAAAAGCGTTAATTATGCAAAATATGCAATTTAAAGAAAACTAAAACTAAGCCAAAGATTACAAAAGCTATTAAGATCAATAAATACTGTTATAAGCAAGAAAACTATTATTTGTTGGTATAAGCAAAGCTATATTTTGAATATATTGTAAGGTCATTTGGAATTATTTTTATTTTAATTTTCCATATTTTATTTTATTTATATTTTGACTTAAAATAAAATTTATTGATAATGATAATTATTTCAAAACCATTCAAAATATATAAAATTATTTCGAATATTTCTATAAATAATATGTTTTATTTTAAAAAAAGAAATAGAAAATGTTTTTAAAACTTATTAAATAAAAATGACTTATAAGAAATAAGAAAATAAAAGTAATCCCTATCATGCATAAGCCATAAAATTAGAGCAATTCAAGTTAATTAATGTTAATCGAATGTCTAACATTCCATAATGAATTTTTTAAATAAATTTTTTATTTGTGCATTATTTATTCAAAATTATTAAGCACATTTTATAATAAATTTAAGTTAATAAACCTTTTATCTTAATTTATCGAAATAATATTTTAAAAAATAGAAATTAAGCTTAATTATTATTTTTTGATTAATTCACTTTCCAAATTTTATTTGAAATGAATTCAAGCATTTTTACATTAAAAAAGCTAACATTCATGCTCCAAACAGCTTGTGATGGAATGTTAAAACATATTCTCTCCAAACAGGCATGACAAATTAGAAAAAAAAGGAAATAATCTGTACTCTCAGGAGAGTACAAAGAGTATAACTAAAAAAGAGCTCCAAAAAGCTAATATTAAGGCTCCGATCAACCTGTAATTAAATATAGTAAAAAGTTCCTTTCAAGGCAAAAGTGGAAAAATTGTGAAATTAGTTTGTACTCTGAGAGTAGATCTGAGATGCAAAACAATCAAAATCAATCCAATAGCCTCCAAATTGCTCCAAATGGTTTGTAGTAAACATTCTTCCAAGCAGGTGAATAAATTGAAAAAAAGAAAATAATTACTCTCGGAAGAGTACAACTAAAAATAGCTCAAAAGCTAATATTAAGGCTAATCAACGTAATTAAATATAATAAATATTTTCTTTCCAAATAGTTAGAGTGGAAAAATTGTAAATTAATTATTCTCATGAGAATACATAGTACTATGCAATAGTCAAAAGCAATTGACCTCCAAATTGCTCCAAATTTGTAGTAAACACATTCTTCACAAGGAGGCCAGAATAAGTGAAAAAAATTGAGGAAATAGTCTGTACTCTCAGGAGAGTAAAGAGAGTACAAATGAGAAACAACTCTAAAAAGCTAATATTAATGCTCCAATCAACCTGTAATTGAATATAGTAAATATTTTCTTTCCAAACAGGCTAACAGAAGTAGGAAAAATTATGAAATTGGTCTGTACTCTCATGAGAGAAATCTGAGAATCTGAAAAAATAAAAATAATCCATGACCTCAAATTGCTCCAAATGTTTGTAGTAAACACACATTCTTCCCAAGAGCCAAAGAAGTGAAAAAAATTGAGAAAATAGTCAGTACTCTTAGGAGGTACAAAGAGTACAAAGAAAATAACTCAAAAGCTAATATTAAGGCTCCAATCAACGTAATGAAATCTAGTAAATATTTTCTTTCCAAAAGAAAGTAGAAAAAATTAAGTGGTACTCTCATGAGAGTACAGAATCTGAATCTAGCAAAATAGCAAACGACTCCCAAATTGCTCCAAATGGTTTGTAGTAACACATTCTTCCCAAGCAACCCAGAATAAATGAAAAAAAATTGAGAAATAATTACTCTCATGAGAGTACAGAGCAAAAATAACTCAAAAGATAATAAGGCTCAATCAACCTGTAATGGAATCTAGTAAATATTTCCTTTCCAAACAGGCTAACAAAAGTGAAAAAAAATTGGAAATTGGTCTGTACTCTCATGAGTATAGAGTAGATGCAAAACTTAAAAAAAGCAACTTGGACTCCCAAATTGCTCCAAAGCGATTTGTAATACACATTCTTCCAAGCGACCTAGAATAAAAAAATTAAAAATAGTACTCTCATTAGAGTACAAAGTACAACATAAAATAGCTCAAAGGCTAATATTAAGGCTCCAATCAACATGGAATCTAGTAAATATTTCCTTTCCAAATAGGCTAACAAAGAAAAAAATTGGGATAGTACTCTCATGAGAAGACTGAGTACAAAGAGCTTAAAAAAGTAACCCAACAGCTCCCAAATTGCTCCAAATGGTTTGTAGTAACACATTCTTTCCAAATGCCATAAGGAAAAGAGAAAAAGTACTCTCAAGAGAGTACAAAGAGTACAAAAAGGCCAAAAAGGCTAAATCAATCAACTGTAATGGAATCTAGTAAATATTTTTTCCAAAGGCTAAAAAGTGAAAAATTAAATTGTACTCTCATGAGAGTCTGAGTCTATGTAAAGAGTTTAAAATAACTAGACTCCCAAATTACTCAAATGGTTTGTGGTAAACACATTCTTTCCAAGCAGGAATAAGTAAAAAAGAGAAAAAATTATACTCTCAAGTAGAGAGTCTGAGAGAGTACACTTGTAAAATAGGCCAAAAAGGCTAACATTAAGGCTCCAATCAACTATAATGGAAAGTAATAAATATTTTCTTTCCAAAGCAATAAAGTAAAATTGAAATTGGTATACTCTCATGAGAACAGAGAGTACAAAATCTATCAGCTTAAAAATAACCAAAAGCTACATAAGAAAAAAAATGAGAAAAAATCTATCTCTCGAGAGTAGAGTACTTGCAAAACAAGCCAAAGTACAATATTAAGGCTCAATAGACTAATGGAATCTAGTTATTTCCTTTCAAAACCAAAAAAATTGAAAAAAATGTGCAATTGTGCATCTCATGAGAGTCTGAATAGTATAGATGTAAAATAGCTTAAAAGTAACCAATGACTCCCAAAAATGGTTGTAGTAAACACATTCTTTTCAATAGGCCCAAAGGAAAAAAAATTGAGAAAAAAGTCTATACCTCAGAGTACTGAGGAGAATACACACAAAATGGGTCAAAAGGCTAATATTATCAATAAACGTAATAGAATCTAGTTAATATTTCTTTCAAGGCCAAAAAAATTGAAAAAGTAATTAATGTACTCATGAGAGTCTGAGAATTGATGCTAAGTAGCTCAAAAAAAAATAATATGACCTCAAAATTGCTCAAATGATTTATAATTAACATATTCTTTCCAAAGCACATGGAAGAAATTATGAAATTAGTCTATACTCTCATGGGAGTACAACTAGATCTGAAATAGGAAAAAAGTAACCCCTGACCAAATTGCTTGAAATGGTATGTCATAAACTTTTTTCTCCAAAGAAATAGATTAAGTGAAAAAAATATTGAGAAAATACTCTCTACAAAGATTACATACAAAAAAAGCTTAAATAAGTAATAAGGCTCAATCAACTTGTAATGGAATCATTTTTTCTCCAAATAGGCCAAAAAAATTGAAAAAAGAGAAAATAGTTATACTTAAGGTCCTAAAGCTCCACACATGTTGTCTACTAAACATGGCATCTACTAGATATGTTCTCCAAAAGCTTAAAAAGCAAAAATATTAATGGAATCCAACATGAGATATATATACATTTCTAAAGCAATGATTCCAACATATCAAACTTGATTGTACATTTTCAAATCAGTTATTTCATACCCATACAGAAGATAGCGTAGGTGAACTCAGCCTTGAAGCAATTCATCTTCTTTGACAATCTGATGGTCCATTGGAGGTTTTTTGTGCTTTGTCTGTATTTGTAGACAAACATCCAGTCAACTATTTCTTGGACTAGTAATATCATTTTGATTGGCCATTTTGTGGGATCACTCACGGAAAAGACCGACATCTACAAGTAATTTGATCTAATAGTAAAAAATATAGTCAATAAGTAGGCACAAAATATGTAAAACATGCAAATAAAATGAGCATCATTACAATGAAGAATGGCCTTATGAGTTAGTTTGACAATGAATCATAAAATATCAAGCCTTAATATGCCGGTAGTGTCAGTCGATTTTTATAACGAAGTAGAGTAAGCCCTTGATACACTATTTGTAGTGACATGTTGGATGACATTTTGCTTTCCTTTTTTAGCCATATTTAGCATAACTCGCAAGAGTGAAGGGTAAGTTTATAGTGGCTCTAATAATAAATTAGGAAGGATCAATTACCCAAAGTTTTATGGAGTAACTTACCCAGTGTAGGCATGCAACATACAAATAGGGGACATATAGCCTAGGACATAATGAGTACTTCTCGGCCAGTAAAATGGTGAAGGCATCGACGTGTGCATCGATGAATCTTGATCACGTAACTCGTCAATCACTTTAATGATGATGATATCTCAAAGCGAATCTTATCATCTCATGTGAGAAATATGAGAATGTGAGCCTAATTAAATGAATGGGTGATTTTATGTATCTGAAAAGTTGAATGAAAAATGACTTCTTCTCCTTGAATCGAGGGTAAGTGTCGGTGAGCTACAACATTGGCAGGACATCACTTGATGAGAACTCTACTATATGATGTGCCTCATTTGTACAAGAAAATTAGTGATGAAGAGCTAGATTCACATGAAGTAAAATGCTAAGTTGATGCATACCTCTGCTCCTCAACCACCGATAGTCGATGGTGGTTCAGATATTGGAGCATCTTTGCAAACTACAAAAATTTTTTAATCTCTACTATTAGGTTAAATTAAAAAAAGTAAAGCAATATCTCTTACATTTGCTCATGTGGAGGCTACAGAGTATTCACACCATGACTTCTTGTATGTTGTGAAGGGGAAGATATAAACTTTCCACTTCCTCATATCGAGCCTTCACACCATGCTCAATCTGAGTGTGACATCTTCATCTGTTGAAGCCTCCATGGGAGCTTCTTACGTGGTGGCCTCCCAGAGGTTTCCCTGAGAAGCCTCCAGGGGCTCATGGAAGTCTCCATAGGGGAAGCCCTTATGGTAGCCTCCCTTATGGTAGCCTCTCTGTGGGAAGCCTCACATGGTAGCCTCCTGGGAAGCTCATGGTAGCCTCCATAAGTGTTGCCCTGTGGTTTCCTCGAGATTCCCCTGTGGTGTCCACAGAGCTTTATCTTGGGACCCTACTTGATAACTCAATAGCAGTACCGCAAATCAATTTTATTCATTCTCTGGTCATTGATGCTTCAAAGATGATACTCTCTCCAGGTGCCACGAAACGCAAGTATCCTCTATCTAGAGCTTTCTAAATGAATACTAGTAGAGGGGCAGACTTGGGGGAGAATATTGAGACATATGAAGATTGATGGCTACACTCATTGGACTAAGAATGGACTATGAGCTCGATGGTTTGTCTCGGGTGGCAATGTTTCAAGGAGCAGTCTCTTCTCCGATATGTCCTCAAATGAAAGATGACTACTTACATGATAAAAATGTGATGCTTTATATGAATGAATACATTCTAATATAAATAAAGTAAAATTATTTTTTGTCACGGTGACCTTCAAACTAATGAAGAGTCATCTGCAAACTTTATTTTTTGGCCATCATAACATATGGCTTTCTGCAGAAGGAAAAGGCGATGATGGTTATGTGCATACGGATCGATAATGAATATTTATATAAGCTAACTTCAATGTATCAAATAATACATATCTGAAGATGTAGAGTGTACCATTAGAAGAGTGATGAAGTCACTCATGTACCCGGGTGCCATTTGTGTCCAAATCTTTGATGTAATACCATCAAATTATGAAAAAAGAAAGAAAAATAGCCTTTACCAACACAAATTTGTCTATGTTGGCATAGCCTCAATTTTGATGCCACTCATAGTTGTGATATATAAAAAAAGATTTGAAAGTAAAAAATGTATGCAACGCACAAACTATCATGATTAGAAGCGATCCAAATCCTCAAGTGTATTCTTAAAGTCCATTGAGCTGAACTTTGATAGTGGGAATTTCTGCCATATGACCTTCTCCCCTCTGTTTGGCATCCTTACAATTAATGCAACTTTATTGGGGGTGAAAGGAATGCATTGGCCAAAAAAAAAAATGTGCTTCTCTATATCTCAAAGACATTGAGTGATGAAAAGTCTTGTGAATTCCATGTAGTATCTTGATGCAAATGAAGCCTCCTTAAAATGTCAATAACTTCATCGGTAAAACATCTTTGAGATATTATCGAACACTTTAATGGTAGGCAGGCTACATCTGGAAGTTATCCTTTTCCTGACATGTTAAACTTCAAAATGGAAATTCAATTATGAGATTTTATCGACCTGATGGAGAGAGAGTAGACAAACAAAGCGACCACTAAAAGCAGAGACTAATAGCTGAAAAAAAAATGAAAAAATACTCTGTACTCTTATGAGAGTACATAGAGTATACATGACAAACTACTCAAAAAATCCACCCATCGACCTCCAAATTGCTTCTATATATCAAACATATTTTCTCCAAACCAAAAAATCTAGGAAAAATGAAAATAGTTTGTACTCAGAGAACAGAGAGTACACATGAATTTGCTAAAAAAACTACCCATCACCTCCAAATTATTTCAAATGGAATGTAATAAACATATCTTTTCCAAAATAGGCCAAAAATATAAAAAAAAATGTATAAATGCTTTGTACTCATGAGAGTCTGAGTACAAATGCCAATCTCCTAAAACTAAATTAGCCTCAAATTACTATGGAATGTAATAAATATATTCTCTCAAGCAGCCAAAAATTTGATAGAAATTGAAAAAAAAATAATGTACTCTCATGAGTACAAGAGTCTGAATATAAAACATCCTTAAAACCAACCAATCGACTTCCAAATTGCTTTAATGGAATGTAACATACTCTCCAAATAAGCCAAATTGGAAAAAAAAAATGAAAAAATGCTCATACTCTCATGAGAGTACGAGAGTCTGAATCTCCATTAAAAACTAACCAATCAGCCTCCAAATTGCTTGTAATAGAATGTAATAAACATATTCTCTCCAAACATGCTAAAAAATCTAACAAAAATTGATAAAATGCTCTGTACTCTCATGAGTACAGAGTACGATGTTAATCTCCCAAAAAATTAACCAATCAATCCAAATTGCTTCTAATGGAATATAATAAACATATTCTCTCCAAGCAGTCAAAATCTGAGAATTGAAAAAATAATATTACTCTCATGAGTATAGAGAGTACAGATCAAACACCCAAAACTAACAAATCATCCTCAAATTACTTGTGGTAATAAACATATACTCTCCAAATAGGCCAAAATGAAAATGACAAAATGCTGTACTCTCATGAGAGTCCAAATGAATTTCCATAAAAAATCAATCAGCCTCAAATTGCTTCTGGAATGTAATAAAATATTCTCTCCAACAAAAAAAAATGACAAAAAAAATAAAAATAATGTACTCTCATGAGAGAAAGAGTACATATATAAAATACCCACAAAATTAACTAATTAGCCTCAAATTGCTTCTAATAGAATGTAATAAATATATACTCTCAAATAGGCCAAAATTAGAAAAAAATGATAAAATGCTATGTACTTAAGATGGATGAAAAATAATCAAAATCGACCTCAATTACTTCTAATGAATGTAATAAACATACTCTCCAAAGCAGGCCAAAAGGCGGAAAAAGAAAAATGCTACTCTCATGAGAGTACAAAGTACAAATAGAAAACACCATAAAATGAACCAATCGACCTCAAATTGCTTGTGATGTAATAAACATATTCTCCGACCAAGAAAGCGGAAAAATGACTAAATAATCTATATATGAGAACAGAGTACATATCAATCTCCTAAAAATCAATCTAGCAAATTACTTACAATGGAAACAATAAATATTCTCTCCAAAGCAAGCCAAAAAAAATCGATAGAAATGAAAAAATAATATGTACTCTCATGAGGAATCAGTTGCAAAATATCCCTAAAAAACTAATCAATTAGCCTCTCAATTCTAATAGAATGTAATAAACATATACTCTCCAAACAGCCAAATAGGAAAAAAAAAAAAAGAAAAATACTGTACTCTCATGAGAGAGATACAAAACACCCCAAACCAATATATCGATCCAAATTGCTTAATGGAATATAATAAATATATTCTCTCTAAAAGCGTCAAAGAAACTAGAAATGATAAAAGCTCAGCTCTGTGAGAAGAGAGTACTGATGCCAATCTCCCATAAAAAACCAACCAATCTTCATTGGATCTAATGGAATATAATAAATATATTCTCTCCAAAGCAAAAAAATTTGAAGAAAATGAAAGAATAATCTATCATGAGAGTAGGAGTATGATGTAAAATACCCCTAAAACTAACCTATCATCCTCCAAATTGCATCTAATGGAATGTAATAAACATATTCTCTCCAAACAGGCCAAAAAATGTGATAGAAAATGAAAAAAATAATCTGTACTCTCATGAGAGTGTAGAGACTACAGATACAAAATACCCCTAAAAACTAACCTATCAGACTCCAAATTCCTTCTAATGGAATGTAATAAACATATTCTCTCCAAACAAGCCAAAGAAACTAAAAAAAATGTCTAAATAATATGTACTCTCATGAGACAGAGTATATGATCTCCCTAAAAACTATCCAATCAACCTTCAAATTTCTTATAATGGAATGTAAGAAATATATTCTCTCCAAAAAGCAGAAAAAATCGATAGAAAATGACAAAATAATCAGACTTTCATGAGAGTGAGAGTACTAAAACACCCATAAAACTAATCAATTAGCCTCCAAATTGCTTATAATAGAATGTAATAACACTCTCCAAAGCGCCAAATAGACTAGAAAAATGATAAAATGCTTTCTCATGAGAGTATAGAGTATAAAACACATAAAAATTAACCTATCAACCTCCAAATTGCTATGTAATAAACATATTCTCCCCAAACATGCCAAAAAATTGGAAAAAAATGATAAAATGCTCTCGTACTCTGTGAGATTACGAGAGTATCAATCTCTCCAAAATCAACCAATTAGCCTCCAAATTTCTTTTAATGGAATGCAATAAACATATTCTCTCCAAATAGGCCAAAAAATTAGACAGAAAATGAAAGAACAATTTGTACTCTCATAAGAGTATAAAGAGTACAAATTCAAAAGACCCCTAAAAACTAGTCAATCAGCCTCTAAATTACTTCTAATGGAATGTAATAAATATATTCTCTCAAAACAGGCTAAAAAATTTGTGAAAATGTCTCAGAATCTCAGAGTACAGCAACACTAAAAAATCCAATCACAAAGTCTTAATGTAATAAACATATACTCTCTAAACAGGCCAAATAGACTAGAAAAGAAATGACAAAATGCTCTATACTCTCATGAGAGTACAGATGCAAATCTCCACTAAAAATCAACCAATCATCCATCAAATTGCTTCTAATGGAATGTAATAAACATATTATCTCCAAATAGATAAAAAATGACAAAATTGAAAAAAAACAATCTCTCATGAGAGTACAGAGAATCTGAGATGTAAATCTCTCATAAAATTAAACAAGCCTCCAAATTTCTTCTAATGGAATGTAATAAATATATTCTATACAAATATGGTTTAAAAACTAGAAAAAAAATAGAAAATGAGTACTCTCAAGAGAGTACGAGTACACATGCAACCATACCAAACCAATAATCAATCTACTTGTATATAATGCGAACATATTATATTCATCAAAATTTTAAAAAAAATGGGAAATGGGACTCTCTTGAGGGAGTATATGCAAAGCAAGCGAAACCATCAAACCCTAAACAAATTATAATGCCATCATCGAACATATTATATCCAAACATGCCTTTAGATTTTATCAAATCCTTCATGAAATATCACTAAACACCCTATAATGGGATATACTAAACATATGATGAGCACGGTTCAAAAAATTTGAAAATAACGGCGTGTATCATGAGAGTAAAGAGAGTACACATACAAAATATTTTCAAAATACTAGTAAAACATGCTCCTTTCCTTTAAAGACCTCAAATGTTCCAAATGTTCTCCTATTCACGGTGAGAACAATAGAGAAAAGTTTAAATTCATTACAGTTCAAGAATGCAGGAAGAAATACCTCATGCATTACCTCAAATTTTAATTCTCAAGATTTAGCAAATCTTGAGGGAAGGTCGGAAGCACTGGAGAGAGAGGAAGTTGAGCTAAGAATAATTTTTTAAAAGAAATCCCTAAACATCGAAGAATATGGAATGACGAGCGTAATATTTTCTCCTCCCACTATTTGAATGGGGGCCGGCGTAAATGGTCGTTCAGCTTCAAGTGATGACAACTGTTAAGTGAAAAATGACATTTTAATAATGGATAGTATTGCTATTAGAGTCGGGACATAAAGTTACATTCGAACTCCACGTAATATTTTGAGAGAGAAAGAGAGAATTATGTTTTTTTTGAAACCCGATAAAAAATATAGAAAATTTGAATTGACTGCTCTCTTGTTAAAAAAAAAACGATAATATATATTTTTTAATCAAAAGATGTGTGGGCAGCTAACACAGATTATTGGCTTTTAGTTAATGAAGTGAGTTGAGGTATGGGTCAACCGGATTTTTGGTATAGGCTAAAGCTAAAAAAATAGTATATTATACTAACATGAAAACAAACAAAATAATAAAAAAAACTTGCCAGCTAAATGCATAAAAGATGAGATGCAGAATCTTATATATATTATTGACTTAATGTTTTAATTAATTGGCATAATCTCTGCTCATTCTAATGATTAAAATGAATCATTATAAATAAATAAATAAATAATATATATATATATATATATATATATATATATATATATATATATATATATATATATATATATATATATATATATTATGAATCTTATTTATTAGTATTATTATTTTTTATCAATCTTATTTTCAATACTAATTTGTGGAAAAATTTGAACATTTTTTGATGCCAAATTTGTCAATATTAAAACTCTTTTCATCCTTCCCTTTTTTTATTGCAAGCTTATTGATGCGATCCCATGATCACACAATATTATATCTATTGTTCATCATTTTCATCAAGCTTTGTCGGATTGTATTGTGGAATACATTTGTGGGTTAACAATAGTAAATAATAATTACAATCCGAAGTACATAAAATGGATACCAAATATATTAATATTTCTCAACAAAAAAACCTAGTACTTAAATTAGAAATTCAAAGCAAAAGGGAACTTTATGTACCAACCACCCAATTCTTATATATTTATAACTTTGCTTTTTTTTTTTTTTTTGAATTGTTGAACTCACGTATTTGAGCATATCACAATCAAATTACTAGAAATTTTAAAAAATAAAAAATATGAATTAGAGTTTTATTGTGAATATAAATATTTGAGTGTTAATTTGAAATATTGAGATAGAAGGATGATTGATTTGTAAAGATATAAGAATTAGATGCTTTGTATAAAACCCCAATATTAAAATATTGTTCTTTTCTCTTTCTCTCATGTGCATTTGCTATGCTTCTTCCTCTCACATTCTTATCTTTTGTCTCTATTTGAATCTCAAGCATTTGATGATTGATCATTGTCTTCTTATAAATAATAAATAAAATATTTTTATTAAATTAAAATATAAATATGAAATTTATAATTTTATATACTATATGTGAGTTTTTTGAGGAGGATAGTGCATCTAAGATTTCTACATGAATTGTATGATATGACATTATGAAATCTTAACTTTCATTTTGAACCTCACAACTTGAGAAAAAGATGTTACCCTACTCTAACTTAGACTACAAGTAAGTAATCATGGCCTCATACTTTTCTAGAGTTTTAATGACCCTCTTTTGCTTTGAACTTTACATCACTTGATCTTAAACCTTATTTAATGATAATTTCACATATTTGTACTGACAATAATAACAATGCCTTTTATCATACTGTGTATTACATGAATCCTTATTTTCCATTTTGCCCTATTAAGTGACAAATTTGATTTAGTTCTAATAAAATTAAGTCATTTTTTATACTACATAACCAAACCTTTTGAAGTTTACATCTATCTAACATAAGTCAAATCTAATACATCTACTCTTCTAACTAGGTAATCGAGCAACTAATGTTTTATGTAACCAAAACATCTAAGGTGACTTTCTAATCTATCTACCACTGGAGCTACTCCAACCTTTTCACATATATATTCATTTTGTATTTTGTCTCTAAATGTAAAGCCACTCATCTACTTGAGCATCATCATCTTTGTAACACTTAGCTTAATTTTATGCTTCTCTTTTACTGGCAAATATTTTTTGACATAAATTATTGCAGATCTCACCACCATCTTATAAAATTTTTTCCTTAAGTCTAAGTAGCACTTTTCTATCACACAATAGACCACATGCATTCCTCCACCTCAACTTCTAATAGAACCGAGAGATTTAAAATGCTCATTCATTTTAGTGACTTGATCACCAAATGTCACAACCTCTCCACTAAATCTTTTATAATTAAAGTTACACTTAATGTATTCAATTTTAATCTACTCAAATGAAAGCATTTAAACTCTAAGGTTGATCTCCATAATTCAAGTTCTTCTTGACCTCCATTTATAATCTTATCAACGAGGAAAATGCCATCAACAAAAAGCTTACAACAAGATACATCCTTCTGTAAATGCCTAGTAAGAACACTAATAACTAAAGTGAAAAGATAAGGGCTTAAAGCAGATCGATCCTTGATGTACTCCAACTAAAATAGAAAAAAAAAAATACTTGTTCTATTCTCCTTGTGTTTGAACACAAGTAACAACTCCATTTTGCATATCCTTAATAACATGAATATAAGTAATATTAACTCATTTCTTTCTAGAGCTTTCTAAAACACTTCTCTTAAAACTTTAGCATATGCTTTCTTAAAATCATATTTTGAGTTTCTTTAGATTCAGATAACATTAATTTTGGTATTGTCATATTTGTCTTATAGAGAGAGTTAGCCTAACTATATGTTTATCAAAATTAGACTTTGAATGACTAAAATTTTAATCTCAAAAACTATCTAACTACACTTGTATTGAGATTTGTACTCTAGCAAATGAATTTTTTAGAGCATCAATAATAATTTTTTAAATAACATATATATATATATATATATATATATATCAAAAGTTTCAAATAAAATTACTCTTCAAAATAATAAACATAAGATAAACTTTTCGTTATGTGAAGATTAAGTCTACAATGTATTTGTAGATGACGTCTTCCTATGGTCACATGCTAACTCTATAGGTTCGTAATGTTGTTATTCGAAGGTTTCCAAATGAAGGGTGTGTTGTAGATTAACCTCCTCCCTTCCTATGTATAGTGCGAATTTTCTAATATGTAATTTTGGAAATTCGTGCTATATGCATTTAGAAAGAGTTCTGTTTTTTTTTTTTTTGGAAAAAGTTTAAGGGCTAAGCCAAATTTCATTCCAAATAGAAATTAGAGGGACAAAATGTAATCCAAAACGGGACTGAAAGCCAAAACCAAAAACGGAAGAAAAATGACCTAAGACAATTACACTTTGAACTAACTGAGATCATAGAACAGTAAACTACAAAAGCAGAAAAGAGGAAAAAAACCTCTGGACTCAGAGAAAATGACCTCATCTCTCGAAGATATGAGAATCATGAATTGTTGTTAAACCCGAACAATCCAAAATTAGAAACTAAGCCACAAATGGGCACTCCAGCGGTTACCCCCTATGCCTTCCTAGGATTCCAGAAAAAAATGGCCCAAGGCAGCAGAAACTATTTGCAAGATTGAGTGAAGGAACCCTTGGTTGCAATAGGGGGTCGTCTAGGAAGGAGGTCCAGGAGTTAGAGGAGGAGAAAATTCGATGAACAGCCACAGTTTTTCTTCCAAAAGATCTCATCGTCGTCCAAATACACAAAAAAACTGAAGGCAACGATAAGAAAAAGCAGAAAAATGGAGACATAGATAATCAAGGCATGAGCAAAGCCAAAATTAGTGAACAGCCCTGTTCCAAGATTCCATGATGTGCAGAACATGAGGAGGCCAATGAGCCTTATATTTCTATATTTTGATTTTATGCGCCACTGCAGTTTTGATCTTTTGAATCAAACCAGTCATAGGTTACCTCATTTTGGAATAGTTTGCTGTTCCTTTCCTTCCACAGAATGCAAACCATAACAACAGTAATAAGATAAGAGTGTCTTTTAATAACCTGTGATCAAATTCATCCACTGCTGCAAGGACTTGTTGTAAGGAAGCATGCAAGAGGAAGAAGTTGCCATTAGGGAGCACGAGATGCATGGAAACAGGGCATTAAAAAAAAAAAAAAAGGTGGGAGTAAGATTAGGGAACCTGTTACACACGAGACAGGTAGCTGTTGTACCCAGACCTTTAGATGCCAAAACATCAGAGGTTTTCAAGCCACCTACAAAAGCCATCCAACAAAAAATTGCATAATTAATTGCAAAGCCGTTAAACCAAATGCCACTGGCCCATTCAGTTATTGGGAATTCCTCAAAGATTGCCCACTTAATCCGAGAGTTGATAGGGAGATCACTCCCTTCCCATGAAACAACATCCACATCTTAACTAAGTACAATGCTCTGAATAATATTAAAGCCGTGAATGTGCTGCCTTCTTAATGAAACCGAGAGCACCCAACAACCCTTAGAAATAATAGAGCTGAGAAGGGAGGTAGCTGGTTTATTGAAGAGTTGGAAACAACCCTCCCCCAGGAGTTCAAATAGAGACTCACCTTCACACGAAGGGTCATAATAAAGAGAAAAAGAGTCACCATCCCTTGGTACAAAAGAGATCTTGTCTCTAAATCTGGTGGCACATACCTTTAATTCCTTCCAAAGAGGAGAGGCTCTTGAAGGAGCAGTCTTCCAAAAGGAATCATATTTATTTAGACACCACTTAGCAAGGAGGGAAGATCTATTAAGGATTTCCCAGAAAGTTTTGGACTTGCAAAGTAGATTCAGCGAGGAGGCAGAAAGAAAGCTAGAACCACTTTTCTCCCTAGAAAGGGTGGTTTTAATCCAAGAGATTAGGTGAAGTTTTTTAGAGTCTTCGTTGTGATAGAAGAATTTAGCAGTAAAGGATGATATCTTTTGGATAATCCCTTTAGGAAGAACAACAGATCAGAACCAGTAAGTAAGAAAACTATTGATTGAGGACCGAAGAAGTTGATAACGACTTCCAAAGGAAAGGAATTTACTCTTCCAACCTGCTAATCACATATGAAGTTTATCAAAAAGAGTGTTGAAGTGTGTGGATTTGAGCACACCTGGGACTAAAGGATGGCCCAGATATCTAATAGGGAATTCTCCCATATTCAAATTGAGAAGCAGACGAAGGGCCTCAGTCCGTCTAGTGCCCCTTGTAAAGCTAATAAGAGATTTGTTCCTGTTAACTTCAAGCCCCATGTAAGAATATAGGGAATTCAAGCTCCTTTTCAAAGAGCTAATAGTGTTAGGATTAGCTATTCCCATAACCAATAGGTCATTTGCAAAGTGTAAATGTGAAACGTGGCAAGACCCTGCAAAAAATGGGTTATATAATGAAAGATTGACCTCCCTATCCAAAAGACATGAAAAAGTGTCCATCACTAGTGTAAACAAGAAAGGAGATAAGGGCATCCCTGCCTCAACCTATTAGAAGATGAAAATAGCCTTTGATTTCAACGTTGAGCACAACCGAGAAGGGAACTTCAGATATACAAGCTTCTATCCATTTTGTGATGAGCACTGGGAACCCCTTTTGACCAAGATGGTGGAGAAGGGAGGATCGGTTTATCACATCGAAAGCTTTGCGGAAATCAAATTTGGCTAAGAACCATTCCTGCTTATCCCGAGAGGAGAACTCATGGCTGATTTCATGAACCAAGGTTATATTGTCTGATATATTCCTATTTTTATTAAAAGCTGATTGAGCCGGATGGATGATACCAGGAAGAAATCTTCTAATGTGATTAGCAAGAACCTTAGCAATCACTTTTATAGAAAGTGTTATATAGTGATATTGGCCTATAATCAGCGAAGGAATTGGAATGTTTGACTTTAGGAATCAAGGTTATCAGGCTATGCTTGAAGACATTAGGAAGCTTCTGATTATTGAAGAAGAAATGAGCTGCATGTAGGAATTGCTTTCCGATGATGTCCTAGTAGCTTGTGAAGAATTTGGAGTTGAAACCATCTGGACCCGGAGTTTTATTTTCATTAATACTATTTAGGGTTGAAATTATCTCTTGATCAGAGATGTTTACCACTAAGTCTAAAGCCTGCTCAAAGGAGAGAACACTTCCAACTGGTAAATCATGCATGACCAAGGGATTAGATTAGAGCTGCGAGTGTTAAAGAGAGAGGAGTAGAAAGTACAAATTTTCTCTGCAATATCATTGAGATCAGAGATGATGCCATGGGGAGTGTGGAGTTCACGGATAAGATTTGAGCTCTTCCTTTCCTTGATAGAATAATACATATATTTTAAGTCATCATCATAACTAGTAAGCCAATGAGCTTTCACTCTATGTTGGAGTCACAAATATTTCCTTCTTGATTAGATCAGGGTATTTCTCATTTAAGTCCTTGATATTATTGGTAAGGGTAATGCTCCCTTGGTTCTTATCTAGCTCACGGTGGAGAAGCTCTTGATCATTCCTAATCAAAATGATTTGTTGGCTAAATAAAGAAAAGCCCCACTTTTGCTTTTTCAAGGTGTCTCACATATTCTTGATTTTGTTGGAAAACATAAAGAGAGGGTTGCCTAAGAGATATTTATGCAAACCCTCTTAGTGAGAATCTCAAGTGAATGATATGAAGTCCAATAGTTTCTGAACATAAACCTATGAGAGGTTGCTACCCGATGGTGAAGAGAAACAATTAAAGGAGAATGATCAGAGGAGAGGGGAGAAACAACTTTGTAGGATGAGGAGGGAAAACATTCCAGCCATTTCAAATTGCAAAGAACCATATCGATTAGAGAATAAATCGGGTTGGGAGTTTGTTGATTAGACCATGTGTAGAAGAGATCAGAGCTAGGGACTTTAGTAAGGTCGTAGTCTTTTATACAGTTCTGGAAATTAGAGGTCTGGTTGAATGTAATAGGATTTCTTCCACTTTTTTCATTACTAAAAAGTACACAATTGAAATCTCCCATCAAGATCCAAGGGGACTCCATATCCAAGGCAATACCTCTTAAGTCATTCCATAAGGTATTCCTATCACTAGCCACATTGTGTGCATAAATACAAGTGATAAAGAAGGAATCAGAGGTGTTGGAATAAACTTAACCATGAATGAGCTGAGAAGTAGTTAAGACCGGATTGAAGTGTACCAGGCAGAGTTCCATTTGAGCCAGATACGACCCCCTTCACAGCGATCAAAATTATTAATCTGATTTTTGTTAGGGAAGAGAGATAGATTTTTGACATAATAGTGAGAAGAGATGAAATCCTGATTAAGCTTAGTATCCAAAAGACAAATTAAATCAAGGTGATGATCTCTTATGACACTAGCACAATTGTTTATTCTGCCCACCAAAATGACACGAACGTTCCAACAACTAATGAAAGGGTACATCATATTAATTAGAAGAATTAGAAGGCTTTTTGCCTTTTTCTGATTAGACTTTTGTACAGTGCTTGACTGGTTTGCTGGGGATTTGGTGTGGTCTTCTGGGATACTTTAGCAGGGGACTTGTTGGGGACCTATGAGCTCTTAGAAGCTTGAGCTCGATTAGGAGATAAAGTGGCTGATCGGGTAGTAACTTCCAAGGTGTTAGAGATGTTTAAGAGAGGAGTCTCAGATTGGTTTATCATGAGATTTTCATATGTGAGGTCTGGAAAATCATCATGAGATGGGGAAGAAGAAGGGAGCTGATTTAGGTCGGTAATGGTTGTAGTAGAGGAAGGGAGAATAATCTCTGTGGAATCCTCCAAAGTAGGTTCATCAACCATGAGCTTTGAAGGCTGGAAGAGATTTTGAGGAGGGGGATTGTGGAATTTGAGTTCAAAGGTGGGTTGCGGTTAAGAGGGATCTTGCTACGGCTACGACCTTTATTAGTCAGTGCTTTGTGGAGATTTAGGGGGCAAGTGGAGTCATCATGCGAAAAGAAAGAGCATTTCGAACAGGCTTTGGGCTTCCAATCATAGATAATATCTTGCTTAAATTTGAATCCATTCAGATTAATAAATACTGAATCGGGTAGGGTTGAAGCAGAAGTCACTTGAACGCAAACTCTGGAGAAAGTTAGCAGGGATTTCGAAGCCTTCAAATTATCCACCGCGAGAGGAATTCCAACTTGGCTAGCTACCCTGGAGAGCCCAGATTCATTCCAACAACATGATCGGAAGTTAGGTAATTTAATCCACAATGGAATCTCTGAGATATTCTCCTCAGAAGGATGAAAATTACAGGTCCATTTTTGAAAGATAAACGACCTACCGTTTAGAAAGCATGGTCCATTATCCTAGACAAGGTCGTAATCTTTATGACAAAAGAATTTGAACAGAAAGAAGTCTCCTTCCAATGTCAAGAGCTCAAGACTGCCCTTAAATTTCCACTTCTTAGATATAACAGCTAAAAGAGAGCCATAAAAGGGTCTCTTCCAATAGCGTGACCGACTAGTGAAAGTTGTCGCTCTCTCTGACCTTCACAGATATCTTCTTCAGTAAAACGCACTTTGTCAGATATAGGGGGAATGAAGGAAAGTGAGAAGGATTTACTCTTCTCATTCTGTTGGAGAAGGAGGTCTTTCCAATTGCAGCCATACTCGATAAACTACTTGCTCCAACTTTTTCTTCCTTGTCTTTTAGCTTTGGGAGCTGTCACGCCTCAACTCTTTCTCCCTTCCTAATCCAAGTTCTCCTAAAGAGTTCTGTTCTCTCCTCTATTCCACTTGGCAAAGTGCAGATAATCCCCAGCACGACATTCGTTCGTTTAAGGATTAAACAAGTGCAAGTTGGCTTCTTTTTTCTCCTTTCAGTCATCCATTTCATTATTAAGCTTACTATCTAGTGACATTTTGCTCAAATTTTTCTTCATGTAATAATTGCACTAATACTTTTCCTCTGAACACAGACGTTAATAACAAGAACAAGTTAACTTATAGCGTCTTTTTTTTCCCTACCAATATATTTGTATACATATATACATATATAGAGAGAGAAGGCTTCCGACCATGCCATCAGTTTTCTATATTACTCTCTTTCAATGGGTTCCACGGATCGCTCAAAACGTATAACAATGTATATGATTTTCTTAATCATGTTATTATCTTCTCATAAAATAGGTGCTGATAGTTCTTCTTCTTCCTCTTCCTCCTCTTTTTCTTCTTCTGCTGCTTACTGACTTCGTTTTTTTTTCTTTTACTCTTTGGTTTTCAAGTTTCTGCAGGAGGAGTTGCCATTGAAGATCATTTGGCTCTTTCTCGAAGGTTTTTAGGTCTCAGAAATGTGTTCGTACCATCCGCACCGGCTGCAAACAGGCTCATTACCAACATAGGTGCCAGGTCACCAATACCACTGACTATTCCTTGAAATCTATCTTTGATGATGGTCTTTAGGAAGATTTTTTTTTTCTTTTTTTAAGAACTTGTTGAAAAAAAAAAAACACACTTATTTTGTTCAGTTAACAGATTGTAATTAATATCGCCAGTGGGCGAATGAAGTATTGCTGGATCTCTCCATAATCACTTCAAAACTGGATGGAATTGAAAGCTTTAATAGTAAATCCAGATTGCTTCTGACGCTTTACAGAAGCGCTTTCAATTACTGCTACGTACAGATTTATTATAGAGATTTTAACTATTGCTAAGTTTGGATATTTTTCAGTTGGCAACGTTTAAAATCTCTGCAATGCTACATCGTAATTTTAATTTTTTATTGTATTGCAGTTTAAGCCGCAGCAAAATTATGACTGCTAAAAACTAACGAAAACTAATTTAGCAAGTGCTTTATTTTTAAATTTTTAGATTTTAAAACTTGTGTTTCGATGAGCATTGAATCAAGCAAAATCACAAAGATATCAGAGGGTATTTACAGTGAATGACTATCAAACAGCTCATAGATAAAATATCTTATTAGATTGAAAGATCGGAAAAACTTATGTGGCCAAATAATTAGTAAACATTAGATTGATAGTAAATAATAATTACAATCCGAAGTACATTTTGGATACCAAATATAATAATATTTCTCAACAAAAAGGAAACCTAGCACTTAAATTACAAATACAAAGCAAAAGAGAAATTTATGTATCAACCACCCTATTCTTATATATTCATAATTTTGCTTTTTTTTTAAACAGTTGAACTCATGTATTTGAGGTATCACTATCAAATTATTAGAAATTTGAGAAAATAAAAAAAATATGAATTAGAGTTTTATTATGAATATAAATATTTAAGTGTTAATTTGAAAATTTGAGATAAAATGATGATTGATTTGTAAAGATATAAGAATTTGAGATAAAATGTTGTTCTTGTCTCTTTCTCTCATGTGCATTTGCTATGCTTCTTCCTCTCACACTCTTACTTTTGTCTCTATTTGATCAAGCATTTGATGATTGATCATTGTCTTCTTATAAATAATAAATAAAATATTTTTATGAAATTAAAATATAAATATGAAATTTATAATTCTATATACTATGTGCGAGTTTTTTGAGGAGGATAGTGCATCTTATATATCTACATGAATTGTATCATATATAATAGATCTTTCGTAGTCTCTCTATATCTTACATATTTGTGCTTAGATTAAATAAAATATGAGAAAAACTAAATAAACTAATTTGGTAAAAAATGTACTTAATTTTGACAAATATTAGCATCCAAATGTACAAAAACTATACATATGCATCCTATTAGCATTTCATAATTACAAGTAATCTTAAATAGACTAATTACAAAATAAAATAAAAATTAAATTATGTTTTATCAATCATAAATTATATTTAGCAAATTTATGTCATTTATTGCAATCTTTGAATGAAGCTCACTTGCCCGTCACATGAGAACATGCTTGTTATTAGTTTTATATTTTCACTAATTTTATGTACATATTTGTATGATTGGGGATTTAGTAAATTCTTGTCATTAAAAATGTTAAAAGAAGTAAGCCAATAACTTAATTATGCAATCACAAGCATTAGGCCATTTGTTGAAATCACTCTTTACAAAAAGGAAAAATAATTTAGCGGAATATCTGATGATCTAATGGTGCCAAAATTTCTAGGGGTCTAGTAGATGATGAGTTTTTGACGATCCAATAACTAGAAAAATATGATGTAAAAATTTTCAGTAGTTTTAAGTAATTATTGTTATTATTGTCTTGCCTGGCAATAATTTTTGTGAAACATAAGTAAATTATTTATCAATGACATTGTTATAGGAAATTGTCTTCGGTTCTTATAAACAAAATGTTGTTCTTCTTCCCCCTCTGACTCTCTGCCCAAACCAAGAGCAGGCCTCACAGATCGCCTATTTTTTTTGATTTTGTTGAAATTTCACACGATTTTTTTATAATTTCTAAGATACATCTCCCTCTCTTACTTATACTTTTTTTTTTAATTTTGTTGTGTATTTACTTTTTTATATGCCCTGGCCTCTAGGTTTTTGTTCATCGATGTTAAATTTTCTTCTATTTTTAGTTGAAAGATCCTCAAATTTCTTTGTAAAATCTGAGGTATATTCTTTTTTCCAATTTGTTTTTTTTCCAATATTCTATTGCAATTTATTTTGTGTTATCACTATCTCATGTGCAAAATAACTTGTCCAATTAGATAAATTGTTAGAGGTTGTTGACAATGTCAATTTAAATGCCTTATTTGTTGTGTTCAAGAACAGAAGAAAAACGGAAATATGGGTATAGGCAAGTAAAGTTGACTTGTTAAGCAGTGTTGGCCTCTATGCATGCGCCATAAGTGAAGTCAAGCTTACAGGATGAGTTCGATGAGCTTTTGATCGCAAATTGAGGCTGAAATATACCCAATGTCATCGAAATTAGTCAAATTGATCTCCGATCAATGAATGGACATCGCCATCGCATTCATAACGTCTCGATCAAGAAGGAGGGCAGTCAAAGCGCCAACGCGCATAATAGAGTCAGGAGGTTGCGATGATGCCCAAAGGGTCACTGTTTGTGAAATTGATCATGCTATTAGCGTCGAAACATCAAAATCAATCAAATGAGATTGTTTGGCTCAATTCGATGAGCCGAATCGGCGGTCAGAAGCCGCAACATGCAATTTTGAACTGAAATTAACCCGATTCGACGTCGACTTAAACCAAACGGCCTTCGATCACGAAATGGACTACGTCGTTGCATCCAGAACATCAGAATAACTTCGAATCAACATATATATTGCCTATGTAACAATGTCGACAAAAATCTGAATTAGGTTAATTAAACACTTAAACAAAATTCTATAAATATCCCTCTTATTACCTAATCCTAATCTCAACCTCCACAACCCTAAAATTCTATAGCGACAAAATTCTCAAGACTGAGCTCCCTCATGGACTAATCGAATGCCGCTCTCTGCCTCTCACGAAGCGCCGATACTCGATCTCTCGCGCCTTCGTTAGCCATCGCCCCGCTCAAGCACCCACGCCAACCCTCAGCACACCATACCCGAAGCTCCCTCACACGTGAAGCCTCCGGTGGCACACCTGCGTGCTAGCTCGACGACGTGCATCCCGCGCAGACTGCATCTGCGGTGCCAGATCTATGCTCCGCGATTCCATCGCCATGAGCCTCGCGATATGGTCATCACCCACGCGACCACTCGTGTGCGGTCTGCACGCTGTCCATGCCCATGCACACCCCATGCGGCGTGGCAGCACCTAACGCCTGTCGTGTCTGTGCCCCCTAGTGCATGCCCCCCTCAGCACTCATGCGCCCGTGCCCATGCTCGTTCTCCCGTTCCTTTCCCATAATCATAATATAGTTTGCTTGTGGGTGTATAAGTACTCATACATGCCTTTCTTGGCGTGGTAGAAAATTTGAGTTTTGTGACTGGTACTTGAAGAGCCTATGCACGTCTTTTTAGATGGGTAGGTTGAAAGACTCATGATCGTGGTGTTGCAAAATACCACCCATGAGCATCTTTTTAGACTGGTGGACAGACCTAGTTTCAGTAGAAATCCCCCGGCCAGGGGAGATGATGCCAAAACTTTGTCAGAATCTAGAATACCAAGGAAAAATAAAGAAAAAGATATTTGGAATCTAGCTCGAGGGCCGATATATAAGTACTCGTACACGCCTTTCTTGGAGTGGCTGGAAAATATGTGTTTCATGTAGGTACCTTAGAGACTCATACATGCCTTTCTTGGCATGGTGGGATGGCACATTTAGGCTGTGGTTTATACCACTCATACACGCCTTTCTTGGCATGGTGGGCAGGCCCTGCATAACCGAGGTAGCCCCTTACATGAGGATGATGCCAAGATGCCGTCAAAATGTCGCCAAATAAATCTCAGAGGCCCAGAGCTCAAAGTGAAGTCAGTTGAAAGTATAAAATTGCTATTTAAACATTGAGGGAGAAATCTTTGGGTAGTGTCTTATCTACTATTCCATCTGCTTTCTAAAAATTTCACCGACACATAATTCCACTCTCTTCATTTAGGGGTCGGTGGCAAATTTTCGTAGCTCACAAATTTCTAGCGACTCCGCAGGGGATATATTTCTCTTTCTAACTTTGGTTAGCCAAATCAAAGTTATGATAACAGCGAAGTATAATAAAATCAAAATGTAAAGTTATTTATAAAATGAAATTGATTGAAATTTAAATTTTTTTTTATAATGAACATAATTTTGAAAATTTCAAGATTTTATTTATACATAACTTGTTTTAATATTCTATCATGTTTGTTCTGTTATATCTTTGCACTATAAAATTATGGGGTGATACATCAATTATTGATTAATAATCCCCATATTTCATTTGCAAAGATGAATTTTCAGAGCACACTGTTCATCTTGAAACTAGACAGGTTGTGGAGCCAACATCCACGTGGCTAGCATTATTATCAATACTGGGGATGCTGGAGCTACCATTCAATTTAGTAGCATAAACTTCTCAGCTATCGCCACTACAAACAATTCTCCACTTGAAGCACTTGCATATTATCTGCACCAACCTATGCAGGGGAGGAGAATAACTGGAATGGTCGCTACTGCCATTAAGGTTCCTCGAAAGAGAGCCACTGTATTCAAAAGATTGGGTCATTCCGAGGCACGAGTCATGAAAAGAACTATCACTGGGCAGAAAGTTTCAATCATGCCTGTGAATGTGACTACTCTACCAGTTGAACCTTTTGCACTATGAAGGAATGATTTTGAAGCCTCCTCTTCTAGAGAAATTTTGAGTAGAAGGTAAAGAAGAAGAAGAAATGCTAAACTGCGAGCTCAGTAGTTGCTACTTGAATCACTAGCCATGTGACAAGATTTGATGCCTGTTGACCTCTTCTCAACCTTCTCATCATAGATCTAGAAATCTTATAGACACTAAGAGCCCTTTAGTCTTAAGACACTTCTACTGATTAGGTGAACACTTAACTTAAGCCTAGAGACTTAGAAGAGTTTGTCATAAGGGTAGGTTATGCCTTAGGGATTTAAGGAGATTTGCTCATCCTATGGCCTAAACCCAACATATGTTCACCTCATCAAACCTAACCTTAAATTCAATTCAAATACTAAATCCAAATCCAAATTTTAAATCAAATGATTAAAACCCATAATCAAATCCAAAATCATAGTCCCACCTAAGCCTTACGATTTTATCTTCTGGGCTTAACCCTAGCCAAATTCAAATTAATCCAAATTAAATTGATTTTCTCAAGATCAATTCAATCCCTCAATCATTTATCAAATTCAAACCCAAACTCAATTCCAAATGATTAAAACACATAATAAAATTTGAAATCAAAATCCCGCCTAAGACCTATGATTTTATCTTATGTGCTTAACCCTAACTAAATTCAAATCAATCCAAATTCAATTGATTTTATCCAAGATCAATTCAATCCCTCAATCATTTATCAAATCGAACCCAAACTCAATTCCAAATGATTGAAACCCAAGATCAAATTTGTGGTATTTATTTTTTGATGTATGAGGGGATACCGTGTCATAGGGGTACTTATTGAAGTGATCGAGTATGACATTGAGATATGATGTACTATCTCAAAAAATAGAGGCATCACCCTACAATAGACTTAATCACCTAATAAAGACTCCTAAGGCATGATGGGTTTTCAAATATATCAGAGATTTTTCTCCTACTTTACATGGATGAATAAAGTAGGGTTTATATTAAACCAGGTTCTAAAGTTCTCTATGGAGGCAAGCCTCCATAGTTAATTATATCTTAGGAAATAAAATTTCCTAAGAATACTCTTGATTAAAGTAGAAAATTATCATCTCCAAAGGTTTTAAGGTTAGACTATCAAAGGATTGGTTGTATTTAAAAAATTAATTTGGAAAGTTCAAGGAGAAGCCTTATTTTTGGAATCCAAAGGGAGGAAGTAGGGAATGCTCATGATACTAGGAAGCCTAGTGAGCATTCCAATCTATCTTATAATTGGATTTTATATATTTGAAAGTAAAGAGATTTATTTATTAGAGTTGAATTTTATAAAATTTCTAGGGCTTATAATCAATCAACACAAGGTTGTGAAAATGTCTAAGAGGTGAAGATTTATGCTTATAATCCTAAGGAACAACAACCTCAGAACCTAAATCTAGAGGGGCTTTAGCACAATGCCAAAGCGCAACCTAAATCTACATGAATATGGACATAAAGTTTACCTCCACAAGAGAGGATAAATCACCCGACTGCTGGGCTTACAATCGCCTGAAAAAGTAAATTTAGCTACACCTACAAAATAGAGGTTAGCTAAACACACATACAATCCCAAGCAATTATATTTATAATTTGTACTTAGCACCCTACACATGGGTAACCAAGCTCACCTGTCTTAACTTAGATTATGTTTATGGGATTAAGAAACCTACAAAGAGAGCATTTATATTTATGTTTAAGTAGCCAAGTACAATCCCCTGCAGAAAATATGATTAGGCTAATCATGACGTACCATCTAGTCTACGAGGCATACACTATAACATCCAGTCTACAATAATACATCATAAAATAAAACATACATCATACCAAACACCTCCCTAACATAAAGCTAGAAGTAGTGACTTAATTTTAATGTGTGTGTTAAGACTTATGTGGTATGCCTTGCTAAGCATTAGAGTTATAGTTCTCTAAGTATGAAGAGAATTTAATTTAACCATAAAGTATGATTTCACTTCAAGTTGTTTAATTGATTTGATAATTTTAATTTGTGTTTTATTTGGTGTCATGTGACCTACACTTAGCAACAAAGTGTTATAAAGAGAGGAAAGAGAATTGCTCTCTTTCACCCCTACCCTAAGCCACTTTTTAAAGCATGTTAATTTGACTTAATTCTCTTTAGTGAATGGCTTATCAAGCATTTTAATTAATCCTAAGTTTATGTTCACTTTAAATAGCTCCATTTAATATGAAAGCCATCTTAAAATTAATTTGATTGAATTACTATCACATGACATATGTTAAATCATTCATTTCCATCACATGAAACATGAATATGATTTAAACCTAAATGTATCTATACATACAACATATTTTTAGTACACTTAAATGTTTAATGTATGTGTATGTGAAGTTTATATCATTTTATGTAATTTAATTATTTAATCATATTAGTTTAAAGCTTTATCTAAATTCTTATACAAAAATACATAGGGATGAAATTAAATGCCAATGTTAATGTGTGGAAGTGAGGTAATCAAATGACCTCCTTGGGGCTAAGTAAAGCCTCGTATTCATGGAATGTCCAAACTATATACCCACTTGCATTCAAACATATGTAAATTTGCATACATGAATATAAGAAAGAGAGCTCCCAATCACATGATTAATTAATTCAACAACTTAATCATTCATGAATGCATGGATTTTTGATAAAAGAAAGGGGGGGGGGGGTTATAATTCCATAATTAAATACACACACACACATGTATAAGAGACAGAAGCTAGTACATGCTATTGTTAACTAGGGAAGTGAAGTAATCAAATGAACTCGTTGGGGGCTAATTGAAGCCTCGCATTCCTAGGATGTCCAGACTAAACACTTACTTTTCTCAAATACATATGGATGTATACATAAATGAAGGAAGAAAAACCATATAAAGATTGCATTTTTTTGTATTCAATTGAAGCATATATGCATATAGATTAAAGTTTTATTCAAATTCTAATGCATAAATACATGTAAATGAAATCAAATAAATATGTGTCACTGTTAACCAGAAAAGTGAGGTAATCAAATGACCACCTTGGGGCAAACTAAAGCCTCGTGTTCCCAGGATGTTTGGACTATATACTTATTAACATTCAAATACATGTAAAATTACATATGAATTAAAGAAAAGAAAGCTTCCTTCCATTTACTTAAGGTATAATCACATACATCTCTTATGTATTTATAACTAGCATCAGAACATATGTTATTACTCATTTATAAGCTTTTTTAAAAATACATTTGAATTTAATAGTGATAATAGTCACACATATATTAAATTAAATCAATACATGCAAGCTTAATATAAAGGAAAACCATTTGATTTAATTAATTTTGAAAAGAAGGATGTATGATTTCAAGGGACATACAACATTTAACATGATTGAAAAGGAATAAATACACATAAACATAAGATTTCATTGAATTAAATTAATTCCTAAGGACAATCATATCAAATAGATTCATTTAAGATAAACCAAAGCTTCTTTAATGTCATTTTTAATATCATGTTTTGATTTGATTTAAGGAATGTAAGAAGAGATTTGTTGATCCTAACCCATTCCCATATTTGTTAATTAAATTGATTTAATGAAATGTGATTAGGTTGATTTTATGAGTTAATTTGGTTGCAATATGCATTAAATCCATTAGTTAACCCTTACCTATGTTACCTTAATTTAATTACTCAAATAATTGAGAGCTAATATGATATGAACATACATTGGAAATTAAATCAACAATAATCCTAAGAAATGAAAGGGGCCTAATTGGCTGATTATGAATTAAGTTAAGGAACTTAATTAAGTACTGTTATAATTCCCCCACACATGTGGGGCAATTATAATTTCTTTTGGATTTCCTTAAGTTATTGAACACCTAAGGGTCTACCCAAGACTTCATTAATTGAGATTCCATGTGATTATAATTTCAATTTGATTAATTACACATTTTGATTAATTAATTAAGTTTTGATTAATTTAATTAATGAAATAAACTTAAGGAAATAGATTATGAAGGAGGCATTAATCTTATCCCATGGGTTCATTCACTGTTATGCAATAATTAACAACTTAATTAATTAATTTATAAATTTTCATAGTAAAAGTGTAATTAAAGCTTAATTAGTTAATTTTCCTAATTAATTAAACAATAAATCCCAATAAAATTATGAGAGGTAGAGGTCATCCCATTGAATTAACACACAATGTTTGGGGTTAATTACTTAAGTAATCAAAGAGTAATTAAGTTAATTAATTTTATAATTAAGCTTTAATTATTATTCAAAATTAATTAAAGATATTTTTAATAAATTCCCCTCTAAAATACCTTCAAAACAAATATTTATTTACATTTTTAATGATTTTTCTATGATTTGTTATAATTTTTCAAAGTTTCAGCTAATTAAAATGATTTTTCATTATTTTTATAAAGTCTATTACTAAAATAGACTATTTGAGCTTAAAAATTCAATATGTCCCAATCCAGAAATTATTTTGACTTGAAATTTTTATGGTAAGTGTATTTTAAATTCAATTTGAATCCCTGAAAACTTCAGATCAAACTGATGTGTATTTTTGGTTTAATTAATAAAATTTAATTTTTCCTAAAACTTAAATTAAGCTTAGAATACTCAGCAAAAATTAATGATTTTGTATTTGTTGGATTTCTGTCGAAAAGGCAAATCCAACTAGCCATTATTTGTATTTTTTGATTAAGTATTTTTTATTCTATGAATTTTTTAGGTTTTAGATGATTTAATTAATTTTTAAAATAAAAAAAATCCTATTTTCTTACTTAACCTAGTCAACACCACGCGGTACCGCATGCTTGAGTGTATGATTCCACGTAGCACGTGGTGCTATGCAACGCCTTGTAATTGGCTAGTATGACACTGATACGACAAAAGAGCAGAAAAGGAGGGGGAAGTCACTGAATGCGTCATTTCGATCGGACAGTCTGGAATTTAACCCACATTATAATGGGAAAAATCATGCATGATTTGGGCTAATATTAGGTGTCCGTCTCCATCAGTGGGAGATCAGATGGCTGCAGCTTCATCTGTTTCTTAGTGGACAACAGGAACGTGATGAACATTGTCGAACCAATGAAAATCATGAAATTGATGAAATGGGGTCTGATCGGGCTCAAATTCATGTCGATTCTCATTGAAAAACTTATTTATACATTAGGATTGTATAAAATGAAGAATTCCAGGGATATCTAACAAAAATTCCTAAAATCATGCAAGAATTATCACAAATAAGAGATCCTACTGCCAGCTAAGAGATTTGAAAATTACCTCACCAAGAATGATTTTCGGCAGCTGTGTTGATCCAAGCACACTCCTAAATGCGTGATGAAGGAATGGGATGAATCTAGACCCTTACCTTCACTTGTAATATTGTATCCACTAATGGCCCCCACCTCCTTGCCGGAATTCTCTCAGTTTCGTGTTCTTCTAGCCTAAAGGAAGTAAGGAATGTATTTTTTGTTACTTGAGGGGAGCTCTTAGAGTGTGTGTAATGGCAGAATGAGTTCTTGAAAGTCTTTTTTTCCCTTGTGCTTGGTTTTGGCTGAAAATCACCTATAATGGTGATTTTTTGGCTCCTAGTGGATGTCCTATGACATGGGGTGGTTGGGAATGGTAGGTAATCATCTTAAGTAGCATAGTTTGGTTGACCAAGAGGGATTAGTGGTTGCCAAGAGGTATTAGTGGGTGTCTTAAGAGTTTCAAATGCTTTAATGGGGCAGGTGAGATGAATTCACCTCCCCATGAGTCATGGACAACCCAACCTCCTCTTGGGTTAGGTTGGGCAGTGTCCTTGGAGCCTAGGTGGACTAATGGGAGGGTGCCAAGTGGTGAAGGAATGGAATTGATGACTTACATAGGTGATTTATCATATGTGACACCCTTGAACCAAGGGTAGAATGGTCATTTAGCATTAGATTTTATTTGAACAGATTTAAAATGAGTCAAAAGTGAGTTGGGCCAAATTTAATGTCATTTGGAGTTCATTAGGTTAGGTTTGACTCAATTTGACCCATTTGAGTCAAATCAGATCAAAATAGGTTAAGTTGACTAACTGGCCAAATTGGGTCAAACCAAGAGTTGGGTTAAGTTCATATGATCATTTAGAGTGTGTTAATGTTATTAGTTTGGTTTAATTTTGTTTAGATTTGATTTTGGTTCATTTGAATTCATTTGGGTCAAATGGGTCAAGTTGACCAATTTGACCCAATTGACAAAATTGGCTTGGGTTATGACTTTGACTTGGGTTTGGTTTATTATTTGGAATGTGTTGTGAGCTTTGGTTGAGTCTAATTTGGATTTGATTGGGTTTTAGGTTAGTTTGACCCTTTAGGTCAAGTTGGGTTCAATAGGTCATTTGGATCTAATGAGTCAATTGGGCTCAATTGAGGCTTGTGTCAAGTTCAATAGTCAATTTGGAATGAACTTGAGCCGTTGGTTACAATCAATTTGATTTATATTAAGATTTGACCTGTTTTGGCCATTTAGGTCAAATTAGGTCAACTTGGATCAAGAGGGCCAATTGTTTTAGGCTTGGCTCAATTGAAGGTCAAGTCATATTTAAGTATTGATTTTGGATTGGTATGAATCATTAGTTTCAACATGTTTAACTTAAGTTGCAATTTGGCTAGTTTAGGTTCATATGAGTTAAAGGGTTGACTTGGTTAAAGGGCCAGGTTGACTTGGTTTAACCCAATTTGTGATAATTGATCAACTTAGGATGATTTACACTCATGTCATAAAGTTTGGATTGACTTAATTCACTTTGATTTAGATTGAATTGGATTTTGGTTCATGTAGGTCAAATTGGCCACTTTAGGTCAAGTGAACCAATTGGATTTAGTTGACTTAATTTTGTGTTGAGTTTGATTTAGTTGAGCTTCTTTATAGATTTGGGATTGATATATAAATACAATTGCAATTAGTTTGGGTTCAAGTGAGTTTTGATTCATTTGAATATTTCAAGTCAAATGGGCTAAGTTGGGTTTGACTTGGGTTGATTTTGGCTTGGCTTGATGATTGTAGATTTCATTTATATTTGGGATGATAATTGAAGGAATAATTGATTCATGAGAAAGTCAATTGAATTTGGGTTTTGGAATGAAGGAATTTGGCTAAGTCCACGGAGTTGGGTCATGTGGCTTAGGAAAGGTTTTGATTTAATTTGATTTAGTTTTGATCATTTGAATGTAGATTTGATTTATATTCAAAAAGATAATTGAAGATATAAATTGATTATGAGAAAATCAATTAATTTTGTATTGATTTAGATGGAATTTTTACTAAGTTCATGAAGGTTGATTCACATGACTTAGGAAAAATTTCAAGTTTGAATTTGATCATGGGCTTCAATCATTTGGCTTGGGATTTGAATTTGGATTTTGATTTGGATTTGAAATTAAGTTTGATTATAAGTTTGATAGGGTGAATCTGGATTGGATTTGGGTTGTGGGGTAGGAGGGTTATTCTAATTCCAAAGGCATAGCCTAATCCTATGATTAACCCTTCTAAGTCTCTAGGTTTAGGTTAAATAACTAGAAGTATCTTATGACTAAGGAAGTCTTAGTGTCTAGAAGACTCCTAAGTCTAACATGAGGGGAATAAGAACTCACTCTAAATGTGAGGTCAACAAAATCCAATCTCCCAAATCCATTTTAAGCCTTGTGATTGAATTCCATGGACTTATCCAAATCTCCACTCAATTCAATCCAAAATTGATTCATCTCTTCATGAATCAATCAGATCTTTATTTATATTCATAAATATAAATGAAACTTAAAACCAAATAACCAAAAACCAAATCGATCTAAATCCAAATCCCATCAAATCCTAGGCAAACCCTTATGGGCATACCTTCATGAGCTTAGCCAAATCCCATTCAAATCAACTCAAACTCAATTGATTTTCTTATAAATTAATTATATATTAAATTATCTTCACAGATATAAATGAAACCTATATTCCAATTACCAAAACCAAATCAAACTAAAGCAAATTCTCTTCGAATCCCTTTGACCTAACTCCATGAGCTTAGTCAAATTTGCCTCCAAATCACTCCAAAATTAAGTGATTTTCTCATAAATTATTTATATCTTCATTTATATTCACAAATATAATTGAAATATAAACTCAAACAGTCAAAAAAAAAAAAAAAATCCAAAATTAAATCAAAATCCAATTTAAATCCTTTAAGCCAATCCCATGGACTTAACCAAAACCCACCTAAATCAAGCCAAAATTAATGGATTTTCTCTTGAATCAATCATTCCTTCAATTATCTATCTAAATATAAATGAAACCTACAATCATCAAGCATTGAAATTAACTCAAGTCAACTAGTCCTTTTGACTTAAAATTCCAAATGAACCAAAAGCCATCATAGCTTGATTGATTTATATTTCAATCCTAAACTCATATATAAATCCAACTAAATTGTAATCAAACCAAAACCAAGTCAATTAACTCATTTAGGTCCGCTTGACCCAAAATGACCTAAACAATCCATTTGAACTAAATTATAATCCAACCCAAATTGGATTGAACCAAGTCCATCCAAACCTTATACCATGATTATTGATCACTCTACGATGATCAATTACATTAAATTAGGTCAAACTAAGTCAATTGGTCATTTGACTAAGTCATCTTTTGCCCTTATGAAACCCAAATTAGCAAAAACTCATAGTACACTAAATCAATTGAAACCATTGATTCACACCAATTCATAATCAATGATTGAACATGACTTGACCATCAATTCAGCCAAACCAAACCTAATTGGCCATTTGACCCATGTCGACACAAATTGGCCTAAAAAGCAAAATGGGTCAAACCATGATCCAACATAAATTGATTACAACCAATGACTCAAGTTCATTCCAAATTGATTATTAAACTTGACCAAAGCCATTAAACATAATTATTTTTAATTAACCAATTGAAGTTGAACCAACACCCCACCCAAGCCAATTTGGCCAATTTGGTCAAATTGGTCAACTTGACCCATTTGACCTACATGAATCCAAATGAGCCAAAATTAAACCTAGGCCAAATTGATTGAAATAAATTGAACCAAATACTTCAAATCATAATTTGAACCTAATCCAAGCCTTGGTTTGACCCAATTGGTCAACCTAACCCAACCTAGCCCAATTTAACATATAAGGGTCAAATTGAGCCAAAACCCTTGAAACCAACCCACGGGACCTTGGAACCCGACCAAAATTGACCCCAAACCCATCCTAGGTTAGCCCAAAACCAACCAAACTCAATTATAGCCAAACCCAAGGCAAATATCCCTTGGATATGCCTCCCCACATGAGATTTTGCCAAAATTGGCAAAGTCCATTTTTCTATCACCCTTGACAGCCATCAAGCACCCAAATGGGGTATCACCTAGCCACATAGCCCATCTTAAGTGGGCTAGGCTTACCAAAGGGAGGTGAGTTAACTCACCTCCCTCACAAGCTGAGAACCCCATGGACAAAAGAAGATCCATCAACCCGCATCCCACCTTAAGCCACCTCCCAAGCTTTCCTCCACTCAAACTGAGCCATGTGGACTTGATGGGGACAACTACGGTACTATGGTGGTGGCTGATCAGCCAAAAATGGGGGATTGATCTTATCCATCCACCTCATCCAATTAAGGGATATACCCCATCAATTCGAATGAAAAAAGACACCATTCAACTTGTTTGAGCTGCCGAGAGAGAAAGAAAACTCCCTAGCAAGCTCTCGAGCACTCCCAAGGCCTCCCCACTTTGAATTCCTCCTTCCCAAATGAAATCAAAATAGGGGATCTTCTCTTTGATATAAACTTCTCCTGTCCTCAACCAAAATCAAATTTCTCTTGCACACACATTACTTGCACCTCGTTGAAGCCAAAAGAATCCTCCCTAAGGCTTTCTAACCACCGAAGCAAGCATTTTGATCAAAGTTAAAGCTTCAAAGCACCATTCTTGGCCTCTTGAGTAATGCACATGGAACCAAACTAATTATTACTCAACAGGGTCTCATATTTACTTGACGAAGCTTCCTCAAGCGTGCGAGCCGTTAGTCTTAGCTCCGGTGAGGTAATTCCATGAAAACTAACCTCTAGCTTAAAATGCGTTGGAGCTTTGTGAAGAAAATTTTCATGTGAGCCAATCTCAGCCATCGAATCTTCTTCGATCTCTCGCATGAAGGTGTGGAGTTCATTTAGAGTGAATCCGAGCTAAGGTGAGCTCGAATTAAACGATCAATGGCAGATGGGCTCCATCGTTCATTGTTTGTGAGCTGATAGATCTTGAGCTGTCTATTCTGTGTGATCAGAATGGATGGCCATGGTGAGATCATGCTAGGTCCATTTGATTCAAGTTGTTATTAATCGTGGGTTTGATATACGCCATCTCAAGATCGAACGATAGAAATCAATACCGCGTCCCACTGCCAGTTGACTTGGTCGCGGGATGTAACAACTTAAATAGCCAATCTCACTGTGCCATGCAGAAAGTGCACCACATGGCATCGACGAGATTAGGCTTAATTAAGGCTAATTAATTGGTTTTTAAGGCTGAAACTTTCATAATTTTATAATAAATCATAGAAAAGTCTAAAAAATATGAGTAAAGGCTCATTTTAAAGGTATTTTAGAGAGGAATCCATTAAAATTATCCTTAATTAATTTTAAATAGTAATCTAAGCTTAATTAAGATTTTAATTGAAAATTTAATTAGCCTAATTACTCTCTAATTAATTAACTAATTAACCTCAAACTTTCTAAGATTGTTTAGGGGGATGACCCATGCCTCCCCTATTTTTCTTGAGATTTATTGGTAAATTAATTGGGAAAATTGATTGATTAAGCCGTAATTATATTCTTAACTTAATTAAGTGTTAATTAATGATATGAATTGTAATTTAATTAATTAATTGGGTCATTTATCACTGTTTAATATAGTAAGGAAACTTAGGGAATTGGATTGGGTCCTCTCACCTAATCTTTTCCCTAAGTGTCCTTCACTTTCAGGAGAAATTAATTAAGGATTAATTGATTAATTAATTACTTAATTAGTTTAATTAAAATTTAAAGCACATTTCAACTTAATTAATTCATGGGTAGATCTTTAGGTGTTCAATAACCTAAAGATATTTAAGGAAATTATGGTTAGCTCACATGTGTGAGAAAATCATAAATGTACTTAATTAAGTTACATAGCTTAATTAACTATTAATTATGAGCCAATTGCATTAAACCCTTTTAATTTCCTAGGACCATTTCTAATTTACTTTTCATTTCATTTGCATATCATGTTGACTCATAATTATTTAGTTAATTACTTTAAGGTAACATAGGTAAGGGTTAATTAATTAATTTAATTCATATATTAACTTAATTAATCCAAAAAATCAGTCAATTACCTCTCATTAAATCAAATTAACTTACAAACATGAGATGTGATTAGGATTAGCAAACCTCTTTCTCTCTTTCCTTAAATCAAATTAAACATCAAATTAAAGATGACATTAAAAAGCATTGGTTTGCTATAAATAATTTTTTTTATATAATTATCCTTAGGGATTAATTTGATTGAATGAAATCATATGTTTATGTTTAGTTATTCCTCTCCAGTCATATTAAATAATATATGTTATTTTATTCATGCATTCATCTTTTGCAAAATTAATTAAATCAAATGATTTCATTTTTATCATGCTTGCATGTGTAATTTAATTTAATATATGCATGGCTACTATCACTATTAAATCCAAATGTATTTTTCTAAAGCTTATAAATGAATGATTACATATGCTATAATGCTAGTTATAAATACATAGGAGATGTATGCGTTTATATCTTAAGTGTATGAAGTGAAGTTTCTTTCCTTTTATTCATGTATTGATTTATGTAAGTATGAATGTTAATGGGTATATAGTCTAGACATCCCAGGAATATGAGACTTTAGCTAGCCCCAAGGAGGTTATTTGATTACCTCATTTTCCTAGTTTAATAATGGCACATACTCCATTTGATTTCATTCTTATATATTTCAATACTAGAATTTGGATTAGACTTTACTCCATACACATAAATGTTTCAATCAAATAAAAATACAACCTTCGCTTAGTTCTCCTTCCTTTATTTATTTATACATTCATATGTATTTAAGAAAAATAAATATTTAGTTTGGACAACCTAGGAATATGAGGCTTTAAGTAGCCCCAAGGAGATCATTTGATTACCTCACTTCCCTAGTTAACAATGGTATGTACTAGCTTATATCTCTTATACATGTGTGTGTGTATTTAATTATGGAATTAGAACCCCTTTTCTTTTATCAAATATACATGCATCCATAGTTGGCTAAGTGATTGAATTAATTGATCATGTGGTTTGGAGCTCTCTTTCTTATGTTCATGTATGCAAATTTACATATGATTTGAATACAAATGGTATATAGTCTAGACATCTTGGGAATATGAGGCTTTAGCTAGCCCCAAAGAGGTTATTTGATTACCTCACTTCCTTGGTTAACAATGACACGTACCTATTTAATTTAGTCCCTATGTATTTTGTATAAGAATTTAGATAAAGCTTTAAATTAATATGATAAAATAATTCAATCAAATAGAAAAGTATAAACTTTAAATATACATACTTACATCCATCATTCAAGTGTGCTAAAACATATTGTATGTGTAGGTAAACTTAGGACTTGATCATATGCATGTTACATGTGATGGAAAGGAATGATTTAAAATGTGTCATGTGATAGTAATTCAATCAAATTAATCTTAAGATTCCTTTCATATTGAATACAATTTTTTAAAGTGAACCTAAACTTAGGATTAATTTAAAATGTGTAATAAGCCATTCACTAAAGAAAACTAAATCAAATTAACATGCTTTAGAAATGACTTAAGGTAGGGATGAAAGAGAGTAATCCTCTCTTTTTCTTCTCTTTATAACACTTAGTTGCTATGTAGGTCAAATGAAATAAAAGAAAATACAAAATAAAATTCCTAAATCAATTAAACCACTTTAAGTGAAATCAACCTCTTATGATTAAACTTCCTTTCACACTTAGGAAATCATATCCTTAATGCCTAGTTAGGACATACCACATAGGCCTTAATACACACACTTTAGAAGCAAGTCCCCACTTATAGCTTTATGTTAGGACGATATATGGTGTAATGTATATTTTGTTTTATGATGTATTGCTATAGAATAGATGTGAGGGTGTATTTTTTGTAGAATGGATGTTAGGTCATGATTAGCCTAATCATATTTTTTGCAAGTGATTATGCTTAAAGGGTGCTTAAAATAAATATAAATGCTCTCTTCATAGGTTGCTTAAACCCATAAGCATAATCCAAGTTAGGATAGATTGGCTTGGTTACCCATGTGCAGGGTGCTAAGTCCAAATTATATATATAACTGCTTGGGATTGTATGTGTGTTTAGCTAACACTTATTTTGTAAGTATAGTTAGATTTACATTTCTTATTTTTAATGTAATTTTCTTTAGAAATTAGGATTGCTACTATGGGGGATTATGATGAGCAATGGCTTGAAGGCTTTCTCCTGGGAGGCCCTATGATGCCTTTGAAGAAAGCACATCCAAATCAAAGGAGGATACATGAAGAATGAATAGTTGAAGATCCTTTTTGGGTAGAGCTTGGCTACCCATCTCTTCTTGTGATACCCACGACTTGCCTTTTATTCTTTTATGCGTTAGATTTTTAAAATTGATTGTATTTAATTGCACAAAAGAAATATCATGCCTCTTCATGATTGGTGTTTATTTTATAGCCTGATGCGATTCTCTTTGGTAAAATAAATCTTTTACCCAACTACAACTCATGACTAAAGTTTTAAATAATTTATAATCTCACATAAAGCCTAAACATTAAATCAAGATAATTAAAAGATTTAGCAACCCCTTAGATATATGGTCGAATGTCTAACATTATGCATCATCTTGAATCACTCTTGCAAAATGAGGGCCTCCATCCTTACACATATGGGAACCCCTTAACCTATGAGAGTAACTCCTATTGATGGAGCTTCACCCTCTTTTTTTGATTTAGTCCATAACTCATTTCAACATGCATTTAGGAATATAATAATCTTATGGCCTTTGTCAAAATGAAGTGTCAAAATCAAATAAAATTTGAAAAGATTTGCACTTGTAGATTAAGTCATTACTCATACCACTCATGCTCTAGTCTCTTAGGGAATGAGTTTAAGGACTTTAGTCTCTTTCTAAATAATAACAGTCCAACTATCTTACAAAATCATAAGACTTGACCACATGGATTTAAAGTGTAGGAGGAGTTAGCTGGCTACCACTCCAAGCAATTATAAGTCCAGCTGTTGGGTGATTTACTCTCTCTTATGGAGAAAAACCTTATACCCATCTTCGCTTAGATTTAGGTCATGCTTTAGCTCTTACTAAAGCTCCTAGATTTAGGATTCGAGGTAGCTATTTCTTTTAGGCTACAAGCATAAATTCTCACCTCTTAGGCTTCTCCATAACCTTGTGTTGATGGATTATAAGCCCTAAAATCTAATAAAAATTCAACCCTAATAAATAAATCTCTTCAATTTTAAACATATAAAACCCAATTATAGGGTAGATTAGAATGCTCAATAGGTTTCCTAGTATCATGAGAATTCCCTACTCATCTCCTTTGGCTTCCAAAATAAGTCTTCTCCTTGATCCTTCCAATTTGATTTTTCACTATAGCCAATTTATTGATAGTCTATCCTTGAAATCTTTGGAGACAATAATTGCCTACTTTAATTGAGAGTTCCTAAAGAATTCACCTTCCTTAGGATGTAATTAACTATGGGATCTTTCCCTCATAAGAAACTTTAAAACCTGATTTAATATAAATCCTGCTTTATTCATCCATATAAAGTAGGAGAAAGATCTCTTGTACATTCAAAGACCCATCATACCTTAAGAGTCTTTATTTGGTGATTAGGTCCATTGAAGGGTGATGTCCCTATCTTTTGAGATAGTACATCATAGCTCAATGTCATACTGATCACTTCAATAAGTACCCCCTCAGATCGTGTGGTGTTCTCCCCATACACATCCAAAATTAAACACCACAGATTTTTCTGGTGACTCCATTGGGATGGTTCCTCTCTCCATCTCTAGTATACTATTGTTGTCTCCATGCATCGATAGTGGACTTATATGTTATATAAAGTCTGAGACTATCTTTTTTTCCATTGGCACTTAGCTTATTTCATCCTTAAGCAAAGCCTGCCAACATTCTTTAGGTTTTAGGACCTCACTCCATATAGGTCTTGAAACCCCTATTGGGTCTTCCAATAGGTAAAAGATAAAATTAACTAATGAAAGGAGATGACTAAAAATTTAGAACCTCTTTACCACTAACTTGGTGAGGCAAGGTTCATTTTATACGTAAGAAAATAAACCCTTTTGCAAAATGGCACTTTTCAAATTTCACAAAATAAAAGATATGCACAAAATTCATAAGAAATTTTCAAAAAGCATAAAAATACCCAAACCTCATTTAACGATACCTACAATTATTACATGGAGGTTTTTTTTCAAAATCTAAATCAGTGATTTTAAAATCTCTTTTTTAAAAGCACATTTTTGAAAATAGCTATCTCTATTTCAACATACCTTGATTCGTTGGATGAAGAAACAATTTTCAAATGAAATCATGACATAAAATTGAAACTCCACTTAGCATATTCCATATGTGCTAGAGTTGGAGTCCCCTCTTTTCAAAAGCAAAAATCACACACAAGATAAAGACATATTTGAACTCCTTTTGACATATCCAAATTTGTCAAATGAGAGTTCCCTTTCTTTTTGAAAAATCAAAACAAATTGAATTCTATTTAACATACCCACACCTGTTAAGTAGAATTCCTCTTTTCCAAAGTCTTGAAAATCAAAACACATTTGGATTCCATTTGAAATACCCAAATTTGTCAAATAAGAGTCCCATTTTCAAAAAAAAAAAAAAACTCTATTTAACTTACCAAAATTTGATAAATATATTTCGCTCTTTCAAAATCATAACACATTTGAACTCTGTTTGACATGTCATATTTGTCAAACAAGAGTTCCCCTCTTTTTTAAAAAGAGAAATCAAATCAACACATATCAAACACATTTGGCCTCTACTTAAAATACCTAATTTTGTTAAGTTAGAGTCTAATTTTGAAATCAAATTAACATATATCACACACATAACAAACAATCATCACGAACAAAGATATTTTAACAAAATTTTCAAACATATAATTGAAAACCTTTTAGCATACCTAAATTTACAAAGAAAAAGTTTTCCAAATCAAAATTTCAAACAAAATACATAACACTTATATATATATCTCCAAAGTCTCTCCAAATATTTGAACCCCGCTCAACATACTTACATTTGTTGAGTATGGGTTCCAAATCGAAATCTTATGATAAAGTCTCTCCTCCAAATGTCAAAAATCTCTCCAAAATTTAATGTGCTCCACTCAGTATACCTAAATTTGTTAAGTGTGGGTTCAGATTCCAAATCCAATCTAGAAGTCAATTATTGAAGAGAAATATCAAAGCAAGGTCCTCACATAGTTATGTTTCAACAAATGTAGTGATTTTAGCACTGTTAGTATTCTCAGTCTTTAGTCAGTGCAATTACTATGGCTTCTGACAAGTTCATCTTTTCCTTACCGTCAAGTGTGGATCTGGCCTTGGATCAGGCCATACACGACCCGACCACCACTCGTCTGATCTAGTTCAGTCTTGGCATTGAGGCAGTTTGAGTTACTTGTGAGTAGACATCCCTCATGACTATTAGCAGGGAGGGTGTGGCATGACAGATGCCACTTCTCCACTTTGACATTTTATCTAACCCTGAGTTCCCCTCATTGAAGAGGGAGGTTGCCATGGTTCCCACACGATCGCGCGCTACTTCACAGTTAGTTGTCCCTGCCATAGCTTCAGTGAGGGCTACTACCTCCTCTTTGGTCACCCCAAAGGGGAAAGGCTATCTTGGCTTCTAAGATAGTCTCCCTACCTTTGAGGTAGGTTCTAGCTCTTGTTCTGCTTTGCTCACCCGCACCTAGCCCCGTAACAAAAATTGGAAGGTCAAGTGGCACCATGAGCGAGCAGCCAGGGAGATCGATGTTACCTCCCACATCACTGAGGAGGGTTCTCCATGTGAGACCTCTCCACTTATGAGTGGCAGCAAGTTTCACCCCCTCTTGGCCTCAAATGGAGAGGAGGACTACAAGAGGATCGCTGCATCGCCTCCACCACCAGTACACTTTGAGGTACGGGCTAGGGAGCATAAGAGGCCCTATGTCAGTCTTAGGGAAGTTCTTCACTAGGTTGGCAAGGCCTATGGACGCTCAGAGTCTAGAACATTGTTTTATTTGAGGTTCATGATTACCAGGAGTGTCAGTGATCAGATTCAAAGGGAGAAAGTCATCGAGGCTGGAGTATCAGCCCAAGCGGGCAAGAGAGAGAGATGAGGGTACACCAGACAGTCGGTGGCCTCTGCCCTGATGGACTTCCCTCATCATCGCCCCATTAGGGCCGATCATTTAGATACTAATGTTCTCACAGGCACAATTCAACACAGGAGAAGTTCTCCAGCTAAGAGAAAGTCAATGTCTTTTCCATCACATTGCTCCACTCACCGCCCACCATCACCCGTTCAGCTTACAACATCTACCACCCCTGTCAAGCTTCAGAAGCCCTCATCAGCCTAAAGAACATCCTCACTAGTGATCCAGTTATGGCCTAAGGATCCCACTTCATATGTTCTACCTATTGAGGTGAGATCGAGCTCCCCTGCTCGACCTTCTACCTCAGCCGTGGCTAGGAAGGAGTGGGGACCCAAAAGTTTCATGCTCACACCACCTCCACCACAGATAGAGGGAGAGAGGGGAGGGGATACATACATAGTCCCCATGATAGTTGATCCTCCCAATAAGAGAATACAATCAGTAGGCAGTATCTGGTGCATACAGTCAGATGAGCATAATCCTACGGTCAGCCATTAGCGGGTGTTTGTGCTGGTCCAGCTAGGTAGAGTAGGAGATCAATCATTAGATGGCATCCTAGAAAACTACTTTACAAAGAAGAAATAACTTCTCAGGACTGATCATTCAGATTAGGAGGAGGGTAGAGTCCACTTTGATCTTCATGAGGATGACATGTTGGACGACACAGCTGAGGTCCATTTGGTCGACACACAAGGGTCCTTATAGTGGGATCAGCTTAGCCAGGAAGGTGCTATGCTCGAGGAAGGTGACACTTCTCACTTGACTCAACACCTCCTCCACCAGCTTAGGCAGAAGAATGATCACATAGATAGGATGGAGAAGAAGGTGGAGGAGTTGATGGCAGTGGTCCTAGCATTACAGAACTCAGTCTCAGTCTCACAGCCTTCTCCTATGGTAGCCGACTGGCCAGAGTTGGTACATACCTTAGGCCATCCTAGATGAACCCTCATAGATGATGATGATGGTAGATTGCATAGGATGGTCACAGTTGGCACCTCCATTCATGAAAAGGATATTAAACACATGGTGGAACAACATGCGAGGGAAGCGATGGCACAAGCTAGGGGGAGCTCATCTATTCTGAAGGATAGACCATACCCAGATGAATTTGATGTAGTTCAATACCTCAATGATTTTGTGCCACCTTCCTTCAAGACATTTGATGGTAGTGGAAACCCATGATAGCATATTGCACGGTTTAGGGTCAGCTATTACAATGTCGATGACAGTGATGCACTCCTGTTCAGACTTTTTGTCAGGGGTTGTATTTGATTGGTACACCGAACTACTTAATTGTTCAGTGAAGAATTTTGCTGAGTTGGAGCACCTCTTCATCAACAGATTTGCTGAAGCTTAGTAGAGAGTGACTATAGATGACCTCGTTGTAGCAAATAAAAATACTAATTAGTCCCTTATTAATTATATTCTCAGGTGGCGCAACCAGAGCATGAAATGTGAGTTGTAGCTATCCGAACAGCATTCCATTGAGATTTTTCTTAAAAATATCCATGGCCTAGTTGGTTTCATGCTTAAGGGCTTTACCATCAAAATATTTTAGAAACTAATCAATAAGATGCCTAGCCTATAAGAGGAAGCCAAATAGTTGCCCTTTCTCGACCAATCATCTAGGCCCAAGCCATAGAAGGTGTTCGAGAAGAAGCTAGGGATAGTTGTATCAATAGATAGAGGGAAGTAGCCAGCCAAAGTCCAGTATGAGAGACGCTGAGCTCAGTAGCCTCTTTTTCCACCTCTTCTACCACCACCTCGGCCATCATATCAACCACCTCAGCCGACACAACGACCATTTCCACCACCTCAACAGCTTACCTAATAGTGATATTGCTATCCACCATCAGGTAGTTACTACCCACCTACTCTTATCGATAGATTGAATAAGCCATATTCATTCAAGAGGGAGGTAGTTTAAAAAATCTTTAATAAGCTCTTAAATAAATCTGACTTTTAGTTACAAAAGCCTACGAGGCCGGAGAAAGTGGGCTAGAGTGATGATCCTAGCTATTGCCCTAACCACCGTATGTTAGGCCATGTCTTAGAGGATTATATTACTTTTAAGAACTAGCTTGAGCGTAGCTACAAGTCAGGAGCCATAGTTATCCCTAAGGAATACCTCTTAGAACAACCATCCAGTTCTGTTAGGATAATCTTTGGGGATACTTTCTATTCTCTTAAGACTAAGGAAGGTTGGGATATCTCCTTATCCTGAACCTCCAAAAAGATCATTTCTAAGATTAAGAAGCTTTCCTTACTGGTGCCTGAAATAGCTCAAACCTCCAAAATAAATGAAGGTTTGCTAGTTTCAAAGAATAACTCAGGGAAAGTGACAGCTCAACAATAGCAGTAGCTCACCACACTTTCCTAGGATAGTCTAGTAGCGTAACCACCATCCAAGCCCAATGCTCCATCCACCATTATAGCTACTTCTTCTTTTGCTAGCTCCTCTTCTACCAGAAGTGTTGTATCAGTGGACAAGAGCATCAAATTCCTTACTGTGCTTACTTTACTTGATTTCAAGCATGTACGCCCACCAAAAAAGAAATAAATGAAGAAAGTAGATTTTACTTACATCTTCTCCACTTTTGATACTCTTGATTTTATTCCTATTGAAAACTCTCCAAGTCTAGAAAATAATAATAGCTATAGTAATTTTGATCCCCTCTTTTCTGATTTAGAATTAGACTTTCCTTTTCTAAATTAATAAGTTCACCTCTTGAGATTGACTTGGAGTCAACCAATTTCGAGGATCCCATAAGAGAAGCTATAGGTATGCCCAATGAGAAGGTAGAACATTCTACAAATTCACCATTCCATGAAGTCATTGAAGTCAACCTACATAGTGTCAAATTTCTACCTCCTAGGATAGCACCTCAAGATAAGGGTAAATAAGTCATTGGTTCCAGTAAGCAGATATCACCTCCATAGGATGCTCCACCTATGGATATACTTATAGAACCAAGTCAGAGTTGATTACAATGTCTTAGCACATCTTGGAAAGCTGTCAGCTAAGTTAAGCATATATGATGCCCTTGTCTTATCCAAAGAGATAAGGGAATCTCTATTCAAGGATTTTCTTGATCTAAAGATATGCTCAGCTCAGCTGGCCGCTACTGAAGAGGAGGCACATCACTCAAAGGACATCCCAGAAGTTACATTCAGTGATGACGATCAACTTCTAGGGACAACTAAGCAAAACCACCCTCTTTACATTATAGTGGATGTTGGCAGATATAGGCTATCAAGAGTTCTGGTTGACCAAGGTGCATTAGTCAACATTATGAGTTTAAGAACCCTTGCCTACTTGAGGATCTACATCTCCAAACTCTAAAAGGAAAGGATGATGTTGAGAGGATTTAATGAAGAATGTGAGAGGGCCTTAGGCTCCATAGTATTGCCATTGTAGATAGATGATTAGAAGATTGAAGCTAAGTTTCACATGGTAGACTTAGATACATCTTTCAATGCTTGCTTGGGAGACCATGGATACATAAAAACAACACAGTTCCATCCTCTTTACATCAGTGCATGAAGTTCATGAGAGGTGGGATTGAGTATTACATTAAAAGAGATCTCAAACCATTCACAATTTATGAGATCGAGATATATGAGGATGCAGCTTATTTCCTCCCCCAAATTAGCAAATCCATTCTCATGAACTTAGTCAAGATCCCCATGAGGGAAAAAAAGAAAGAAAAGAAAAAGAAAATAAAAAAGAGAAAGAAAAAAAAAATAAAAGTGAGCGAGACATGGACTTAGGGAAAGATATAGAGCCTAACATTAGATTCCACCCATAGTTATTTACTCCATTCGATCATATGGATAGGATGACCCAGCCTCTACCAGGCATAGGAAGAGGGCAATTTAGAGGCATCCCTTGAGGTGGAAAGCCACCCTATTGGCCATCCAATAGGAGGTATGTCCCAGTCACCAAGAGTACACCTGCTATCCACAGAGACTTAGAATCTAGTTTAGAGGATGAGTCTTATGTGATTAGCACACCAGCCAGCTCTTGTCAACAACAGATCCCTTTCAAGGTGACACTTGAGCAGGATAATAATGAATATCGGGCTCTAAAGTAAAGAATAAATGTATTCAAGTTTGTATGTGAAACAATCAGGCATCAGTTGGGAACCTTAGCTCTAACCCCACTTTCATCACAAAAAGTTGAGAGTTTTGATAGTTAAGGAAGCCCCTAAGTCATCAACAAATGTGAAGACTTAGATGTTCTTTTTAGGAGCATCATCTTTAAGTAAAGAAGTTGATGTAGAACTTGAGGATGATACATATAAAGATTTAATAGAATTAACTTTTGATTGGTACCCACCATGTATTCTAAACTTAATAAAGAAAAGGTTAATCCCACATACTTGGTCAAAGCACAGGTCAGACTATTTTGAATGAATATGGAAGAATGAATGCAAAAGCTCTCAATCAAGGCTAGGACATGGATTCAATATAGTGGGCCTAGTCGTTGATGATGACTACTATTTAGTAATCACCAATTATTTAGAATCTAATAGGTTCTTTTCAAATCATGCTAACTCATATGAGGAGGTGTGTTTAGAAACTTCAGATACTTTAGATAAATTTGAAGTTAGAGATGCACTGCCAGAGTTCAAAGAAAGATCGATCAACCATCGATGAGATCAAAGAAATCAACTTAGAGACTAAAGATAATCCACATTTGACATACATCAGTTCTTTGTTGAATGATACTAAAACCAATGACTTAGTTAGGCTATTGACTGAGTTTAAGGATTGCTTTGCATGGAGTTATGAAGAGATGTCTGGCTTATCTCCTAACATTGCAATCCACAAACTAGTAATATAACGTAGTGCTAACCCTGTCAAGCAAGCTCCTAGACGCATGCGATTAGATGTTGAACAACAGGTCATTTTTGAAGTCAAGAAACTGATCGATGCTAACTTCATTAGGAAATAAAAATATCCTACCTTATTGGCCAGTGTCATCACTGTTAAGAAGAAAAATGGCCAAATTCGCATATGCGTCAATTTTAAGGATTTGGATAAGGCATACACAAAAGATGAATTTCCACTACCAATATCAGAATTGATGGTGGACATTGCCATATCTCATGTAGTCTTCTCTTTCATGGATGGCACATCTGGATATAACCAAATAAAGATGTTCTCAAAGATGAAAGAAACACTGCTTTTCGAACCCCGATCAGAATCTTTTACTATAAAGTCATGCCTTTCGGCCTTAAAAATGCCTGTGCTACCTCCTAGCGGGCCATGACTTGAATCTTCGAAGAACTCATTCATCATCAAGTCGAATGTTACGTCGATGATCTCATAGTCAAAAGTAAAGAAAAGGAAGAACACTTCTTTGACTTGATAGTAGTTTTTAAACGGTCAAAATAATTTAACCTCAAAATGAATTCCTTGAAGTGTGCATTCGGAGCAGCTTCAGGAAAATTTCTTGGGTTTGTTGTCCAACACTAGAGAATTGAAATCAATCCAAAGAAGATTAAGGTGATTTAGAAATGCCACCCCCTAAAAGTTTAACTCAACTCATATTATTTCAAGGGTAGTTGGTGTATCTAAGATGCTTTATACCTAACCTATCAGGATGATGCCAGCCATTCTCAGTACTTGTCAAGAAGGATGCCAAGTTCAAGTGGGATGAAAAGTGTAAGCATGCCTTTGAAGACATCAAGCACTACCTAATAAGGCCTTTAGTTCTAGCAATGTCTATTTCAGGCAAGCCATTGATCCTTTATACTACTGTGTTAGATGACTCCCTTGGCGCTCTGTTGGACCAAGCCAATGATGAGGGGAAGGAGAATGCACTCTACTACCTCAGCCATCGTCTAATCCTTACTAAGGAAAATTATCCACCTATTGAGAAGCATTGCCTAGCTTTAATCTTTGCATCCCAAAAGCTACAATATTACATGCTTTCTCATAAGGTGAACTTGATCTCTAAGATCAATCCACTGTAATATCTCATAACACGGCCGATGCTATCAGGACAGTTAGAGCGTTGGTCCATGATTTTATCATAGTTTGATATTACTTTCGTACCCCTTCATGTTGTGAAAGGATAAGCACTAGAAGATTTCTTAGCAGCACACCCAGTTCCTGCTGATTTTCCACTTAGTGATTACCTCCTTGATGAATAAATCATGAAATTAGGGGACACTAGCATTCACCACTGGGAGATTTTATTTGATGGTGCAGCTTCCTATCAAAGGGGAGAAGAACTATGATCTACTATCTTAGGAAAAGCAGGGGTAGGAATAGTTCTCCTAACTTTGGACTGCGATGTGATAAGATTCTCATATCATCTGTCCAATCTATGCACCAACAATGAAGCTTAATATGAGACTCTGATTGCCAGTCTGAAGTTAGCCGTTACTCTTAGCATCCAAAACATCAAAATCTTCAGGGATTCTCTTTAAGTCATTAACCAAATCGCTAGGTCCTACAAGGTTCTAAAGCCTAAGCTCCATCACTACCACAAGTGCACTATAGAGTTGTTGGTCCAAATCCCAGAGATTTTTATTTACAAGATCCTTCGAGGAGAAAATTTCATAGTATATGCTTTATCCAAACTCGCCAAGGAGTTTGCATGTTCAGAATATGAGTCCATATTGATAAGGGTCCAAAATAGGCAAGTCTTATCCTTTATTAATACTAAATTCATTGAGATCCTCTCTTCTGAAGGGGAGGTTACCGTTGGCAAAAAGGATGATGAGTTAGATTGGAAGCAACCATTCATGGATTATCTAACTATAGGTAAACTACCTTAAGAGAAGTCCCTAGCACATCAAGTGAAGCAGAGAGCACTTTCCTACGCTCTTATGGATGACACCGTGTACCAGCGGTCCTTCAATCATATGTGGTTATGTTGTTTGGACAAACACGAAGCCCATAAGATCATGATCGAGGTACACTCAGATCTATATGAAGTGGACAAATCTAGTCCAAAGATGAAAGCCAAGATCAAGAGACTAGGATGCTACTGGTCATCGATGATCACAGACTACATGGACGTATCTAGAGGATGCCACCAATGTCTGGTGCACGGTGTGGTCCTGCACCAACCACCCAACATTCTACATCCTACATTGGCTTCATGGCCATTCTAGTGTTGGGGAACTGACATAGTGGGTCTGATTGATCCTCATTCTTCTAAGGGTCATTGGTTCATCTTAGCTATGACCAACTATTTTTCCAAGTGGGCGAAGGTGATCCCACTCAGAGAGGTCACAGCTCAGCACGTGCTCCAATTTTTTTGGAACCATATCATATATAGGTTTGGGGTGCCTTGGCGAATTATATCTGATAATGATATTACATTCAAGAGCACCAAAATCAACAACTTTGCTCAGAGATACCACATAGATTGGAGATATTCTACCATCTATTACTCGAGAGAAAATGTCTTGGCAAAAGCCTTCAACAAAACTCTCATCCGGATACTGAAGAAGACACTCAACGATAACAAGCGATAATGGCATGGGTAGTTGATTGAAGTCTTGTAGGTATACCACATAACATATAGAACTCTAACTCAATCTACCCCTTTCTCCTTTGTGTATGGGTCTGAAGCCATTCTACCATTAAAAGTCCAACTCCTAGAACTAAGGGTAGCTGTAGGTAGCAAAATCACAATGGATCAGAATGCCAAGTTAAGGTTAGAAGAGCTCGAAGGTTGGGGAGAGTCACCTACATGAATGCTAGAACCTCTAGTTGTATAAAGCCAAAATGAATCAAGCTCACAATAAGTTGGTCCATCCTAGAGCTTTTCAAGTAGGAGAGCTTGTTTCAGTTTTAAGGAGACCAATTGTTCCCCGTCGCAAGATGGGAGGCAAGTTTGAACCCACTTGGGAAAGCTCTTTTGCTATAGAGAAGGATTGCCAAGGAGGATCTTATCAGCTCATAAATCATGAGGGAGAGTGTGCCCGATGCTTCTAATCAACGAGCTCTACATAGGAAAATATTATCCATAAATCTTGTTTAAAAATAATTATCAATTAAAATTTTTCATCTCAAATTTTGTCTCTTCCATTTTGGAAAACATCTTTGTTTGTGAATCCTCCATGATGTGTTTAGGGTATGTGTAAGGAACCCGAACAACATTTTATCCTTTATCAACACAACACAAACATAAACTACACAGAACCACATATAAAATAAACACATATCTTTTGTCATGGGCTACTTTGAGTTGGGATAACACCCCCAGCGACACTCACTCAGTAGCTCCTCTAGGTCGGGGTGACATGATAACCTACTAGTGTGTCACCCTAGTGGTTCCTTGTTTAGGAAGATGTAAGTCCGCTACACTTTCTTCCTGAATTGACCATTACACACCGACGAGCATCTTGTTAGTTCAGTAGGCCTTATTGCATGGTCGGTAAGCTACCTCATATTGACTTTGTTTAAAAAGATGTAAGTCTGCTATGCATTCTTCTTGGACTAGCCATCAAACACTAACTGAGTCTAGTATATTTGAGGCTTAGGATAAGTCTCCCAGTGGCTCCTTTTCTCCTGACTACTTCATGTCTAGGTCTAGTCCTTATGTGGAACTCCCCGCTTAGTATTCGCCCTAGGTTGGATAGTCTCTATCCCGCCGATGATAGACTATCCCGGTGATCATTTCTATCTATGAAGATGTAAGTCTACATGCCTTCTTCTTAGATTGATCATCACACATCGACGGGCACCTTAGGTTGGTTGGTCCTCGCTATGTTAATAGTGACCCACCAGGTGGATACACCATTTATGGTAGATGTAAGTCTGCTACAACTTCTCCTTGAGTTAGCCACTGTACACATATAGACTTTCTTTTACAGGGACTAAGATAACACCCTTAGCAACACCTCCCCTGTGGGCACTCTATTTGGATCACATCCTTTGCGACCCCAATTAGACACTACCCGGGTTACTATAAAATTGGACAATTCCCCTTTCCTAGTAGCCACCCTTATGGTTGGAGAATCCTTCTTTCAGATATGTATATTCTCCCTTGGTCCAGTAAGTTTGAGATAGGATAAGTTAATACAGCCCCTTCTTAGTGTGGTCACTTGCACACCAACAGGGTCCACACAAACATATAAATAAAAAATATATTCTCTTGTGGATTAAGAGGACATCCCAAGCAGTACCTTTTCCCAAGCAAACATCCTATCTTTAGGGAAATGTTAGCAAAACTCTCTATAGGAATCACCTGACTACCCTTGAGTTGATATAAATCCTCAACAATATTCACTCAGTAGTTGTCCTAGGCCAGGTTTGATTTGTTATGCTACTAACAGATCACCCCAGTGGTTGCTCCCCACTTTGGATGATGTAAGTCTGCTATGCTTTCTTCTTAGCTCAGCCATTGCACACCGAAAGTTAACCTTTAGGTTGGATGGTCTTACCCCATCCATGAGTCCCTTTGGATTTGTAAACGAGATGCTGATATAGCCACATGGTGTTTATTTTTGAGATCATATGGGGGACACCTTGCAAATATGAAGTGTACTTATTGAAGAGGTATGATATACTATCTCGAAAGATAGGGACATCACCCTTAAATAGACTTAATCACCTAATAAGGACTCCTGAGACATGATGGTTCTTTGAATGTAGCAGAGATTTTTCCCCTACTTAACATGGATGAATAAAGCAAGGTTTATATTAAACTGGATTCTAAATTTTCCTATGAGGGTAAGCCCCTACAGTTAATTACATCCTAAGAAAGGTGAATTCTTTAGGAATACTCTTGATTAAAGTAAGAAATTATTGTCTCCAAAGATTTCAAGGGTAAGACTATTAATAAATTGACTATATTAGAAAATCAATCGAGATAGATCAAAAGGAGAGACTTATTATCGAAGCTAAAGGAAATGAGTAGGGAATGATCATGATACTAGTAAATTTAGTGAGCATTCTAGCCTATCGTATGGTTGGGCTTTATATGTTTGAAATTGAAGAGGATTACTTATTTGAGTTAAATTATATTAGATTGTTAGGGCTTATAATCCACCATTATAAGGATGTGAAAATGCCCAAGAGGTGAGAATTTATGCTTGTATCTAGAATAAAATAGCTACCTAAGATCCTAACTATTGGGAGCTTTGGCATAAGCCAAAGCATGACCTAAATCTAAGTGAAGATGGGTATATGGCTTACCTCCACAAGAGAGAATAATCCACCCGACAGCTGAACTTATAACCATCTGAAGTGGTAGGAAACTAACTCCTCATATGCTTTAAAATCATGTGGTCAATTCATATGAATTTGCAAGATAGTTAGGTTATTATTATTTAGAAAAAATTAAAGTCTATAAACCCACTCCCTAAGAGACTAGAGTAGTGGTATGAGCAATGACTTAGTGTAATGAAAATCTTTTCAAATTTTATTTGATTTTGGACTCTTCATTTTGACAAAGGCCATATGTATTTCATATGTCTAAATGCATGATAAAATGAAGTTATGGGCTAAATCAGGGAGAAAGAGGTATTTTCCACCATAGAGGAGACCCTCAAAGGTTAAGTCTTCCCCTATCATGCAAGGATGGAAACCCTCTCTTAGCAAGAGTGAAGCAATAAAAATACATGGTGTTAAACATACAACATTTAGCTAAGGGGTTGCTACATCTTTTGATTATCTTGATTTAATGTCTAGGCTTTATGTGAGGTTATGAGTTGTAGTTGGGGTAGAAAAATTTTTTTCCTAAGAGCCTAATCGGATCCAGGTCACACATTAAATCATCTTTCATAAAGAAACTAGAAAAAATATGTTATTTTTTTTGCACAATTTAAACATAACATCAAACATTTTATAAATCTAACGCAAAAAAAATAAAAGGTTGGTGCGGTCAGATACCACCGTACAACCCAAAAGGAAAAATTGGTAGAGCTCTACCTTTATACAACCTAATATATGAAAGAATAATTACAAGTTATGAATGAATAAATGCTATAGGGGATTTCTTATCTTCATTCTTCATATCTCTGTCATTTCTTCATTTGGATGTGCTTGCTTCAAAGACATCACAGGGTCTTCTAGGACAAAGCCTTCTAGCCACTGCTCATCCTAACCTCCCATAGCACTAATCTTAATTGCTAATATAAAATTAAATTAAAAGTAGGAAGAATAAATCTAACTACTCCTACAAAATAAGTTTTAGATAAACACACCATACAACCCAAACAATTATATGAATAATTTGGACTTAGCACTCTACACATAGGTAACCAAGCCCACCTGTCCTAATTTGGATAATGCTTAGGGGTTTAAGCAACCTGTAAAGAGAGCATTTATATTTATTTTTAAGTACCCCTTAATAATAATCTCCTATAGAAAACATGATTAGGCTAATCACGACCTACCATCTAGTTTATGAAGCATACACCCTAACATCCAGTCTAAAATAATACATCATAAAACCAAACATACATCACTCCATGCACATCCTAACATAAAGCTTGAAGTGGTGACTTACTTCTAAAGTGTGTGTATTAAGGCTTGTGTAGTATGTCCTAATGAGGCATTAAAGTTATGATTTTCTCAGTATGAAAGGGTTTAATTATAAGAGGTCAATTTTACGTCAAGTGCTTTAATTGATTCACAAGTTTTAATTTATGTTTTCTTTTGTTTCATGTGACTTACACTAGCAACTAATTGTTATAAAGAGAGGAAAAGAGAGGATTACTCTCTTTCATCCCTATCCTATGCCACATCTAAAGCATATTAATTAAACTTTATTCTCTTTAGTGAATGGCTTATTATATGTTTTAATTAATTCTAGGTTTAGGTTCACTTTAAATAACCTCATTAAATAAGAAAGGCATCTTAAGATTAATTGGAATTAATTACTATTACATGACACATGTTTATTCATTTCTTTCCATCATATGTAACATGCACATGATTAAATCTTAAGTATACCTATGCATACAATATGTTTTAGCATACTTAAATGAAAGATGCATAAATGAATTTTATAGAAAATGTGATTTTCACTCATTAGCTAAATACACATTCAAATGTATAAAAGTTTTAAGCAAGTACTTTGCCATTGTGAGCCAGGAGAGTGAGGTAAAAACCTCCTTAGGGCTACTTAAAGCTGTGCATCCCCAGAATGTCCAAACTAGATGTACCTGCTATTCTTAAATACATATGGATGTACAAATAACTACAAGAGTGGAAAATCATGCTAAAGTTTCATTTTTAAAATATTTGTGCATATGGAATAAAGTTGAAAAGGGAATACATTCATTCATTAGCCAAATGCACACACAAGTTTATAAAAGTTATAAGCAAGTACTTTGCCATTGTTAACTAGAGGAGTAAGGTAAAAATCTCCTTGTCACTACTTAAAGTCATGTGTCTTCGGAATATCCATACTTGATATGCCCACTATTCTTAGATACACATGAATGTACAAACAACTACAAGAATGGAAAAATTATGTTAAAGTTTTATTTTTGAAATATTTATGCATATGGAATAAAGTCTTATCTAAATTCTAGTATTAAAGCATGTAAGAATGGAATCAAATGGAGTATATGCCATTGTTAAACTAGGGGGGGCTAACTAAAGCCTCGTATTCTCGGGATGTCCAAGCTATATACCCATTAACATTCTTATTTACATAAATCAATGCATGAATGAAAGAATAGAAACTTCATTTCATACCCTTAAGCTATAATCACATACATCTCCTATGTATTTATAACTAGCATTCATAACATATATAGTCATTCTTTTATAAGTTTTGGAAAATAGATTTGGATTCAATAATGATAATAGCCACACATATATTAATTTAAATCAACACATGTAAGCTTGACATAAAGGAAACCATTTAATTTAATTGATTTTGCAAGAGATGAAAGCATGAATCAAGTAACATACAACATTTAATATGATTGAAAAGAAATAAAGGGACATAAGAACATGATTTCATTCAATCCAATTAACTCTTAAGGATAATAATATTAAATAAGCTCATTTAAAATAAACCAAACTTTCTTAATGTCATTTTGAATTTCATGTTTGATTTGATTTAGGAGGTGTGAGAAGATGTTTGCTAATCCTAGTCCCATTCCATATTTTCAAGTTAATTTGATTTAATGAGAGGTAATTAGGTTGATTTTATGGATTAACTAGGTTAAAGTATTAATTTAATTAATTAATTAAACCCTTACCAATGTTACCTTAAGGTAATTAATCAAATGATTATGAGCCAATACAATATGCAAATGAATTGAAAGGTAAATAGCAATGATCCTATGAAATGAGACGGACCTAATGCAATTAGCTCACAATCATTGATTAGTTAAGCTTAAGGAACTCACTTAATTACTTTTATGACTTCCCCACACATACGAGAAAACCATAATTTCATTATCTATTTTTAGGTTATTGAACACCTAAAGCACTACCCATAGATCAATTAAGGGAAATCAAATGAAATTACCCTTTTAATTGGTTAATTAAGTCATTAATCCATTTCTCTTTACTTAATTACCTAATTTAATTGATTATCCTTTGAAATGTAATGTGCTTAAGGAAGAAAAGGTTGAGAAAGAGGTCCCAACCTAATTCCATAAGCCTCTTACTTAATCAAACATGATTTGGTATGATTTGAGTTTCAATTTAACTAATTAAGCCATTAATTAGTTCATTAATCTTTAATTAGCATTTTTTAATTTAATTTATTGATCACTAGTTAAGAAGGTAATCAGGGCTTAAGCAATAAATTTCCCCAATTGATCAGCCAATAAATTCCAAGAAAAATAGGGGAGGTAGAGGTTATCCCCTAAACATTCTCAGAAAGTTTGAAATTGATTGGTTAATTAATTAAGGAGTAATTAGGCTAATTAAATTTTCCATTAAACTCTAAATAAGCCCAAATTATTACTCAAAATTAATTAAGTATAATTTTAGTGGATTCCCCTCTAAAGTACCTTTAAAATGAGCCATTATTTATATTTTTTAGATTTTTCTATAATTAGTTATGAATGATTAAATTTTAAACTAATCAACCTAATTAAAGCCTTAATCCTATTGGCGCCATGTGGCGTGTTGACGCAGTGTACTTTGCATGTAGTGTCATGGGATTGGCTATTAAAGTAGTCACATTCACACGCTGAGTCAGCTGGCAGTGGACACGCTTTCCTGTGGGTCATTTGATCTAAGATCGAATGGCCATGATCAACCCCATGGCTAATGAAGGATTAAATAGTGGATCTAGCATTATTTAATCTGACCTGTTCATTCTAATCATGGGCGGAATGGATGTCCCATGATATTTCCTCTTACTAGCGATGGAGGCCTTCTACCATGGATCGCTCGATCCGAGGTCGCCCGAGCTCAGATTCACTCTAAAATCAACCCACACCTTTGTGTGAGAAATCCATAAGGATCCAATGGCTAGGATGGGCTCACATGCAAATTCTCTTCACAAAAGTCCATAGAAAATGTCCTATTTCTATAATTTTGGGAAATTACCTCACCGGAGCTCAAGACTAGCTGTGGGATCAACGGAGGTAGCTTCATCTAGTAGAGATAAGGCCCTATTGAGTAGCACACAAGTCAATTTCTTCTCATTTACTCATTGGACCAACTTCCATCAATTTGGAGCTCAGTGGTGATCGAACTCCTAGTTCCGGTGGGTTTAGAACTTGAAGGAAGCTTTGGGTAGCCTTGATGAGGTATGTGGAAGGTGTGGGTAGGAGGAATTGAAGTTTTGTTAAGAAAAGAAGAAGTTCAAATCGGGATTGAGCTCCCCTATTTTGGCTGTGCATGGGAAGAAGAAATGCCAAAGGAGGAAAGCTTGGAATCGCTCTAGGGATTGCAAGGAAGCTTAAATTTTTCCTTGGAAGCTCAGATGATTTGAATGAGCTGATTTCTCGTGCGAATTGAGAGGGTATACCCCTCAATTTACTGAGGTGGATGGACGGGAGTGCTTCCCATTTTTTGGCTAGCTAGCCTCTGCTAGAGTGTCGGAGTGGTCGCCATCATGTCCACGTGGCTCGTCTGGATTGGGAAAAGCCATGGCAGGAGGGTCCAAGCTTGATTTGGTCAGATTGCCTTCCTTGGATCCAATGGGTGGTTAGTTTGCATGGGATGTGAGTTAACTCAACTACCATTGGTTTAGGGTAAGTCCTAGCACACTTAGGGTGGGCTAGGAAGTTTAGGATGCTCCATTTAGAAGTTTGATGGATTCCAAAGATGAGAGGAGAGTGGACTTTGCCATTAGAGGAAAGAATCCTGTGGGAGAGGATCTATGGAGGATTTGCATTGGACTTGACTCCAAATGGGTTTGGGCTAACTTTGGACTAACTTAGGATCAGTTTGGGTGGGGTTAGGTCATCCTCCAAAAGTCCCATGGGTTGGTTTGATGGCTTTTGGCTCAATTGGGTCATATGGGTCCAATTTGGGTCATGTTGGGTTAGGTTGACCAATTAGTCAAATTGGTCAAACCAAGGCTTGGGTTAGGTTTAAATGATATTTTGGAGAGTTTTGGTTCAAGTGGTTTTAATTAATTTGGCCTAGGTTTGATTTTGGTTCATTTGTAATCAAATGGGTCAAAAGGGTTAAGTTGACCATTTTGACTAATTTGGCCAAATTGGGATGGGTTAAATGTTCGTTCATGTTCAATTGATTAATTAAAAATGATTGTATTCTTCGGTTTGAATTAATTTAGATTTAATTTGGATTTCGGCCAATTTGACCCTTTAGGTCAATTTGGGCTAGGTTGAGTCAAGTTAGACCAATTGGTCAAATTAGGCTCAATTATGGCTTTGGTCAAGTTCAATAATCAATTTGAAATGAACTATTGGTTTCAATTTTGTTAGATTATGATTTGACCCATTTTGGCCTTTTAGGCCAATTTGGGTCAACTTGGCTCAAATGGCTAATTGGACTTGGTTTGGCTCAGGTGAGAGTCAAGTCATGTTCAATCATTGATCATGGATTGGTGTGAATCAGTGGTTCCAATTGATTTTGTGTATGGTGAGTTTGACTAGTTTGGATTTCATATGAGCTAAGGGTGACTTGGTCAAATGATCACGTTGACTTGGTTTGACCTAATTCAAGGTGATTGATCATCCTAGGATGATTTTTGATAATGATATGAGGCTTGGATGGGCTTCGTTCAATCCAATTTGGGTTAATTTAGAAATTGGCTCAAAAGGGTACTTTAGTGGACTTTAAATCAATTGACTTAGTTTTGGCTTGATTCAAGTTTAGTTGAACTTATATATGAGCCTAGAATTGAAATATAAATTCAACTGCAATCAATTTGGAGTCCAATGGATTTTGGATCATTTGAAGTTTTCAAGCTAAAAGGGCTAACTTGGGCTTAACTTGGGTTGACTTGAGTTTGGTTTGATGATTGTAGGTTTCATTTATATTTGGATAAATGATTGATGGAATGATTAATTCAAGAGAAAATTCATTAGTTTTGACTTGATTTGGATAGGATTTGGCCAAGTTTAAGGAAATGGCTTAAAGGCTTGAATTGGGTTTTGATTTTATTTTGGATTTGGTTTTGGCTATTTGAATTTATATTTCATTTATATTTGGGAATATAAATGAAGATATAAATGATTCATGAGAAAATAACTTGAGTTTGGAGGAAATTGGAAGCATATTTGACTAAGTTCATGGAGGTAGGTCAAAAGGGCTTAAATAAGAAATTGATTTAGTTGATTTAATTTTGGTCATTAGAATGTGGGTTTCATTTATATTTATGAATATAAATTAATATAAAATTAATTTATAAAGAAACCAATTGTTTTTTTTTGTTGATTTGAAAGGGATTTGGCCAAGCTTAAAGAGGTAGGTCCATATTACTTAGGAAGGGTCTTGGTTGGATTTAGATTTAGTTTGGTTTAGTTTTGGTCATTTAGGGTCATATTTTATTTATATTTGTAAATATAAATGAGGATATAAATGATTCGTGAAGGGATCAATTAAATTTGGGTTGAATTGGGTGGAGATATGGCTAAGTCTATGAAATTCAATCCTAAGGTCTATGAAGAATTTTTGGACTTGAATTTGATCTTGGGATTGAATCATTTAAAGTTGAGTTTGAATTGGAATTTGATAGTTTGATTGAAGGATGATTTGATATTTTAGAAAATCAAATGAATTGGAATTAATTTGAATTTGGTTAAGGCTAAGTCCATAAGATGAAATCAAAGGGCTTAGAAAGGTTTTGAATTTGAGTTCGATCATGGATTTCAATCAAATGATTTGGAATTTATATTTAGATTTGGAATATGAATCATAATTTGAGGTTTGGTTTGATATTTGAATTTGGGTTGGAGAAGGTGCATATGGATTAGGTTTAGGCTTCAATGTGGATGATTCTCTTAAGTCATAAGGCATGGCCTAATCCTATGATTAACCCTTATAAGTCTCTAGGCTTAGGTTAAGTGTCCACCTAATCACTAGAAGTGTCTTGAGACTAAAGAACTCTTAGTGTCTATAAGAGTCCTAGATCTATGATGAGAAAGTTGAGAACTCACTCTAAAAGTGAGGTCAACAAAAGGACCCCCAATAAGTGTGGTGTCATTGACAAGGCACACCGCACGTATTGGCATTGGCCGAGACGATTAGCATCATCCAAAGGATCACAAGCGCTAATAGAAATGATCTATGCTTAAACTTGAGATGTAGACAAAATCATTATCTTAGTTCAATGCCCAACTTATGCCAAGGGCATAAGAGAGCAAAGAAGATTTGGTTGGAATTTCATGTCAAGGACATGATGGAGGATCTAGGGATCACACATGCATTGGACATGACATGTGAGAGGCTTATGCCGAGGGTATAAAATGAGGAATCTGCTAGGGATTGAGTATATGAACCTTCCATTAGGGAAGTAGGTTCAAGCTATTCGCTGGGGATGAGAATTTGATTTGATTTAATTTATGATGATGGGGCTCCATTAGGGAGAGGATATGATTTAGTTTAATGTGAAGTTGAGAGTATATCTACTGGAGATATGAGCTCAGATCTGCTGGGGGATAAGGTAGATTTGATATATTAATTTCTTTGGTTTGCTTGGGAAAGTATCCGCTAGGGACAAGAGTATATTTAATATATGGACGTTGTCTGTTTGTAATGGATCTACTGAGAAGGGGGCTATATTAGACTTGGTCTAGCTCAGATTTACAAATCGAAAGGGAAAGTCTACCAGCCACAAGATAGGACTAACCAACCTAAGGGTGACTACTAAGAGAGTGCCACTTGGGACTTACCTCAACTCAAAAATAGTCAAAAAATGTCATTTTAATTTAAATGGACCCTGTCGATGTGCAATGGATTCACTGAGAAGGGGCTATATCAGCCTTGGCCTATATCAATTTTTCAAATCTAAAGGAAAAGTATACTGGTCACGAGGTAGAGCTAACCAACCTAAGGGGTGCCTTTTGGTGCAATGGTCTAGGAATAATGACTTGTCTTCCAAAGTGGGGCACCACTAGGGTTATCCATTGGTAGCATAATTTGAACTTGACTGGGCTTCAGTCTTTTGTGCAATGGTTGTCTTTGGAGAGAATCATTATTACATATTCCAAAGTAAGGATGACTATTGGGTAGAACACTTTGGTGTGGCACAACAAGTTGAACGACCTAAGGGGTACTCTTGAGAGAGAGGGACTAGGGACTTAAATCAACTCAAGAGTAGTCGGATGATTCCTCTAGGGAATTTTGTTGACACTGCTCTAAAGTGGGTTCAAATTTTACCTCCCATCTTGCCCGTAGGCATCACTCCTCTAAACCTTTGATCTCTTCTAACTGTAACTTAACATTCTGCTTCATTGTAATCTTGCTACCCCTAGCTATCCTTAGTGGTTGGAGTTGGATTTCTAATGGTAGAACTGCTTTGGACCCATACACTAAGGAGAATATGGTATATTGAGTTGGAATTTTGTATGTGGAGCGGTAAGCCCACAAGGCTTCCACCAAAATCCTCATTCTCTGTCACTTATTATAGTTGAGTGTCTTCTTTAATATTTGAATGAGAGTTTTGTTGAAGGCTTCTGCCAAGTCATTTGCCATCGAGTAATAGATGGTAGAATATCTCTAATCTATGTTGTGTCTCTGGGCAAAGCTATTGATTGTAGTGCTCTTAATGCAGTTCCATTATCAGATATAATTTATTGAGGCACCCTAAATCTATATATGATATGATTTCTAAAAAATAGAGCAAATGCTAAGGTGTGACCTTTGTGAGTGGGATTGCCTCGCCCACTTAGAAAAGTAATCAGTGGCAGCTAGGATGAACCAATGACCCTTGGAAGAAAGAGGATCAATATGACCCACTATGTCAGTACCCCAACACTCAAATGGCCATGAGGCCAATGTAGGATGTAGAATGTTGGGTGGTTGGTGTAGGACCACATCGTGCACCTGACATTGGTGGCATCCCCTAACTACGTCCATGTAGTCTGTGATCATCGATGACCAGTAGTATCCTAGTCTCTTGATCTTGGATTTCATCTTTGGACTGGATTGGTGTGATCCATATAAACCTAAGTGTACCTCGATCACAATCTTACGAGCTTTGTGTTTTTCCAAACAACATAACCATAAATGATCGAAGGACCTCTCGTACAAGGTGCCATCCATAAGAGCGTAGGAAAGTGCTCTGTTCTTCACCTAATGTGCCAGAGACTTCTCTTGAGATTGTTTGCCTATATTTAGATAATCCATGAATGGTTGCCTCCAATCTAACTCATCATCCTTTTTGGTAATGACAACCTCCCCTTCAAGAGAGAGTCTCTCGATGAGTTCAACATCAATAAGGGGCAAGACTTGTCTATTTTGGACCCTTATTTGTATGAACTCATCTTCCAGACATGCCAACTCTTTAGAAAGCTTTGCTAAAGCATATGTTATAATGTTTTCTTCTTAAAGAATCTTATAAATAGTAACCTCTGGGATTTGAGCCAACAACTCCATAGTGTACTTATGGAAGTGATGGAGCTTAGGCTTTAGAACTTTATAAGACCCAGCAGTTTGGTTGATGATTAACTGAGAATCCTCGAAGATGTTGATATCCTGCATGCATAACGTAATGGCTTACTCGAGGATGAAAATCAGAGCCTCATATTCTGCTTCATTATTTGTGAATGGATTGGATATATGATATGAGAATCTCATCACATCACAGTCAAGAGTTAAGAGAACTATTCCTACCCCTGCCTTCCCTGGAAGAGTAGATTATGGTTCTTTTCCCTTCTAAAAGAAAGCTACGCTATTAAAATATATCTCCCAATGGTGAATGATAGTGTCCCTTAAGTTCATGATTTGTTCATCAGGGAGGTCATAACTAAGTGGGGAATCAGCAGGAAGTGGGTGTGCTGCTAAGAAATTCGCTAGTGCTTGCTCTTTCATCACATGGAGGGGTATGAAAGTGATATCAAACTATGACAATATCATAGACCAACGTGTCAACCATTCAGACAACGTCGGTCATGGCATGAGATATCACAGTGGATTAATCTGAGAGATCAAGTTCACCATATGAGAAAGCATGTAGTGCTGTAACTTTTAGGATGCAAAGATTAAAACTAAGCAATGCTTTTCAATGGGTGGATAATTTGTCTCAGTAGGGATTAAAAAATAGTTGAGATAGTAGAGCGCATTCTCTTTCCCTTCATTATTAGCTTAGGCCAATAAAGTGCCAAGGGAGTCATCCAATGCAGCAGTATAGAAGATGAGTGGCTTGCCTAGGTTAGGGGCTACTAGAATAAGTGATGTCATCAGGTAGTGCTTGATGTCTTCGAAGGTATGTTGACACTTATCATCCCACTCAAACTTGGTGTCCTTTTTGATAAATGCTAAGAATGGTTGGCATCTTTCTTATAGGTTGGAAATGAAGTGTCTTAGATACGCTAACTACCTTTGGAATGATCTGAGTTGAGTTAGACTTTTAGGGGTTAGCATTTCTAATATCGCCTTGATCTTCTTTAGATCGGTTTCTATTCAACAGTGCCATACAACAAACCCATGGAATTTCCCTGAAGCTACTTTGAATACACACTTCAGGGGATTCATTTTAAGGTTAAATTATCTTAACCATTCGAGAACTACTCTTAAGTCAAAGAGATGGTCTTCCTTTTATTTGCTTTTGACTACGAGATCATCGATGTAACATTTGACTTGATGATGAATGAGTTCATTAAAGATCCAAGTCATGGCCCACTGGTATGTAGCACTGACATCCTATAGCAAAAGATTTTGATCAAGGTTTAGAATGCAGTGTTTCTCTTATCTTTAGGGGCCATCTTTATTTAGTTATATCCAGATAAGCCATCCATGAAAGAGAAGACTGAATAAGATGAGGCAATGTCCACCATTAGTTCTGGTATTAATAGCAAAAATTCATCTTTTGGATATGCCTTTTTAGATCCCTAAAATCAATGCATATGCAAATTTGGCTATTCTTTTTCTTAACTAGAATGACACTGGCCAACCAGATAGGGTATTTTTCTTCCTTGATAAAGCTAGTATCGATCAGTTTCTTGACTTCAAAAATGACTTGCTGTTCAATGTCTAATTGCATGTGTCTAGGAACTTGCTTGATAGGGTTGGCACTAAGCTCTATTGCTAGTTTATGGACTGCTATGTCAAAAAAATAAACTGGGCATATCTTCATAACTCCATGCGAAATAGTCTTTAAACTCAGTCAACAGCCTAACTAAGTCATTGGTTTCAGTATTATTCAACAAAGAACTGATGTATGTCGGACACAAAATATCTTCAGTTCCTAAGTTAATTTCTGTGAGCTCATCGATGGTTGATCTGATCTCCTCTTTGAATTTTGGCAGTGTATCTTTGGATTCAAAGCCATTTGGGTCATCTGAAGTTTCTAAACACACCTCCTCATATGAGTTAGCATGACTTAAAAAGAACCTATCATATTCCAAATGATTGGTGATGACTAGGCAATAATCATCATCATCGACTAGACCCATTGTACAGAATCCTAGTCGTGGTCTTGATTGAGGATTTCTACTTTGGTTGTCCTATAATCTTTCAAGGTAGTCTGACCTGTGTTTAGACCAAGTATGTGAGATTAATCCCTTCTTTGCTAGATTAAGAACACAAGACAAGTACCAATTAAAAGGTAATTATATTAAATATTTATATGAATCATCCTCAAGTTCTACATTTGCTTCTTTAGTTGAGGATGATGCTCTAAAAAAAAATCTCTAAGTCTTCCCATCTGTGGATGACTTAGGGGCTTCCTTAACTACCAAACTCTCAACCTTTTTGTGAAGAAAGTGGGGTTAGAGCTAAGGTTCCTAACTGATGCCTGATTGTTTCATATACAAACTTGGAAACATTTATGCTTTGCTTTGGAGCCTGGTCTTCATCACTATCTTGCTCAAGTGTCACCTTGAAAGGGATCTGCTGAGAAGAGCTGGCTGGTGTGCTAACCACATAAGACTCATCCTCTGAACTAAATTCTAAGTCTATGTGGATAGTAGGTGTACTCCTGGTGGCTGGGACATACCTCCTATTGGGTGGCCAATAGGGAGGCTTTCTACCACAGGGGTTATGTCTAAACTATTCTCTTCCTCTACCTGGTGGAGGTTGAGTCATCCTACCCATATGTTCAAATGGAGTAATGAACTGTGGGTTGAATCTAATGTTAGACTCTATATCCTCATCTGAGTGCATGTCTCGCTCCCTTTTATTTTCTTTTTCTTTTCCTATTTCTTCTTTCTTTTTCTTTTCTTTCTTTTTGACCCTCATGGGGATCTTGACAAGATTCATGAGAATGAACTTATTGGTTTTGGGGGAGAAAATAGGCTACATCCTCATATATCCCAACCTCATGAACTATGAATGGTTTGAGATCTCCTTCGACACAATATTCAATCCCACCTCTCATGAACTTCATGTACTGATGTAGAGAGGATGGAACTATGTTATTTTCATGTATCCATGGTCTCCCAAGCAAAGCATTGAAAGATGTATCTGAGTTTATGATATGCAACTTGGCTTTAGTCTTCCAATCATCTATCTCTAATGGCAACACTATAGAGCCAAAGGCCCTATCAACTTATTCCTTGAATCCTCTCAACATTATCCTCTCTTTTTGGAGTTTGGGGATGTCAATCCTCAAGTAGGCAAGAGTTCTTAAATGCATAATATTGATTGTTGCACCTCAGTCAACCAAAACTCTTGATAACCTATATCTAGCCTCCTCGTCAGTAAGCATATCTCTTGATCAAGAGAACCTTGATTAGAGATTGCTTCATCTCTTTGGATTAAACAAGGGCATCATATATGCTTAATTTAGTTGACAACTTTCTAAGATGCGTTAGGACATTGTAATCAACTATGACTTGGTCTCCCACAAGCATATCCATAGGTGGAGCATCCTGTGGAGAGACTATCTGCTCACTAGAACCAATGACTTGTTTACCCTTATCCTAAGGTACTACCCTAGGAGATAGAACTTTGTCACTATGTAGGTTGACTTCAGTGACCTCTTGGAATGGACTTGTGGAAAGTTCTACCTTCTCATCAGGTATACCTACATCTTCTCCTATGGGATCCTTGTGGTCAGTTGACTCTAAGTCGATCTCAAGAGGTGAACTTAGATTGATTTAGAAAAGGAAAGTCTGATTCTGAATCAAAAGAGAGGGGATCAGAATGACTAGGGCTTTTATTATTTTCTAGATTTGGAGAGTTTTCAAGTGGAATAAAATCTAGAGTATCAGAAGTGGACAAGATGTAAGTAAAATCTAGAGTATTAGAAGAATCTCAATGGAATGCTATTCGAACAGCTGCAGTTTGCATTTCATGCTTAGGTTGTGCCATCTGAGAATATAATTAACAAGGGAGTCATTGGAAACTTACTTCACTACAATGAGGTCGCCTACATTCACTCTTATTGAGCTCCAGCAAACCTCTTAATGAAGAGGTGCTCCAACTCAGCAAAAGTCCTAACTGAACTGTTGGGCAGTTTGGCAGACCAATCAAATGCAACCCCTGCTAGGCTGCTGACAAAAAGTCTATACAAGAGTGTGTCACTGCCACCGGTGTTGCAACAACTAGCTCTAAAATATGCAATATGCTAATGTTGGTTCCCACTACCATCAAAGATCTTGAAGGAAGGTGACACAAAACCTTTGGGGTATTGAACTACATTGAATTCTGTCAAGTATGGTTTACTCTTTGGAATGGATGAGCTCCCCCTGAATTGCGCCATCTCTTCCCTCACCTACTGCTTTACCATATGCTTGATATCCTTTTCATGCATGGAGATGCCATTTGTTACCTTCCTATGCAAGCTACGAACATCATCCTCTACGAGAGTGCACCTAGGATGATCTAAAGTATATTCTAGCTCTAGTCTGCTGGCCACCATGGGAGAAGGCAGTGAAACTAGGGTTGAGGTATGCAATGCTAAAACCACTATCATCAACTCCTCTACTTTCTTCTCCATCTTGTCAATGTGATCATTCTTTTTCCTGAGCTGGTGCAGGAGGTGCTGAGTTGAGTGAAAAGTGTTTCTTTCCTCGAGCATAGCACCTTCCTTGCTAAGCTAACCCCTATTTAAGGACCCCTGTGTATCAACCATGTGGACCCTGGCTATGTCATCCAACATGTCGTCCTCATCAGGATCAAAACAAACTCTATCCTCCTCTTGATATGAATGGTCACTCCCAAAAATTTCTCTCTTCTCAAAAAAGTAGTTCTCTAAAATGTCTTATAATGACCGATCTACTATGCCTGACTGGATTGGCATGAGTCCGTAGGACTATGCTCCTCTGACTCTATGCATCAGATGCTACCTACTGACAAGACTTCCTCACTGGGAAGATCAACTGTCATGGGAACTATGTATATGTCCCCTTCCCTCTCTCCCTCTGTCTGCGGTGGTGGTGATGTGACCATGACACTCTTGGGTTGCCACTCCTTTCTGACCATAGTTGAGGTAGAGGGTTGAGCAAGGGAGCTCGATCTCACCTCAACAGGTGGAGTGGATGAAGTGGGATCCTTAGGTCGTAGCCAGATCACTAGTGGGGATGGTCTTTCCCTGGATGGGGGCTTCTGAATCTTGGCAGGAGTGGTGGATGCTACAAGCTGAACTAGTGATGGTGGATGATGAGTGGAGTGGTGTGATGGAAAGATCGACTGCTTCTCAGCTGTATATCTCCTTCTGCATCGGACGGTGCTAGTAAGAACAATATTGTCTGAATGACTATCCCTGACAGGGTGATGATCAGGAAAATTCATCAGGGCGGAGGCCGCCGATTGCTTGGCATACCTCTGTCTCTCTCTCTCTCTCATTTGCCCTATGGATTTGACCCCTAATGCTCCTAGGGATCATAAATCTCAATTCAAATAATGCACCGAACTCTGAGCGTCTGTAAGCTTTGCCGACCTGACAAAGAATAGTCCTAAGATCGGCATTGGGTCTTTTATGCTCCCTAGTTGGTGTCTCAAAGTGCTCGGTGGAGGCGTACGCGTTCCTTCGTAATCCTCTTCTCCATCGAGGCCAAGAGAGGGTGAAACCTACTACCACTCAAGAGTGGAGAGGCCTCTTGGGGAGAAACCTCCTCAGTGACATGGGAGGCAGCATCGAGCTCTCTGACTGCTTGCTCATGGTCCCGCTTGACCTTTCCTTTTTTATTACAACGTTGGGTGTGGGTGAGGTGTGAGGGCTAGAACTAACCTCGAAGGTAGGGGAGACTATCTCGGAGGCCAAGATAGCTTTCCCCATTGGGGTGACCAAAGAGGAGGTAGTAGCTCTCACTGGAGCTATGGCAGGGGCAATTAATTGAACTCGTGTAGAAGCAGCTAATACTAACACTAACACTGAACGGGGTGTGGGAACCATGACAGCCTTCCTCTTCAATGAGGGGAAATCAGAGTTAGAAGGAATGTCGAAGCGGATAAGTGATGTCTGTCCCGCCACCTCCTCCCTACTAATAGTTATGAGGGCTATGCCCTCACAAGTAACTCAAACTCCCTCAAAACCATGACCAATGTAAATCAGATGTGTGGCAGCAGTCGTGGTGAGATTGGCCTAATCCAAGGCCAAATCTACACCAGAGGGGAAGGAGAAAACAAACTTGTTGGAAGCCATAATCACTATACTGACTGAAGGCTAAAAAGATTGACTGTGTTGGAATCACTGCATTTGTTGGAATCACCCTAATTATTCCCTAATTATCCAACTGATTAATTCCAAACTTCTCATGTGCATTTAGGGGGATGACTTCTGCCTCTCTTAATTTTCTTGCGATTTATTGATGGGTTAATTAGGGAGATCGATTAATGAATCCTTAATTACTCTCTTTATGTAATTAAGGGCAATTCAGCATATGAACAGTGGTTTAATCCCTTTATTAAGTTAATTAAGCCTTGCTTAGGTAGAGAAGAGGATTATGGAATGGATTTGGGGAATTTTCTCTAAGCCATACCCTAAACCCCTTTCCTTCCTTAATCCAAACTTAATTAAGGGCTAATCACCTAATCACTTACTTAATTACTTTGATGAAATTTTCAAAACATTCTAGAACTTAACCAATTTATCTTGGGTAGGTGCTTAGGTGTTCAATAACCTAAGTAGATTGAGGAAATCAAAATCCAACCCACATGTGTGGGAAGGGTTATGAAAGTACTTAAATTAAATCCTTTAACTTAATTAATCTTTAATTGTAAGCCAATTGCATTAGGTACCTTTCTTTCCTAGGATGCATTATCGATTTAAATTCCTTGTGATTTTATGTCATATCATTGGCTCATAATTATTTTGTTAAATATGTTAAAGTGGTATAGGTAAGGGGTAATTAATACACTTAAATGTACACCTTAACCTAACCAAAACATAAAATTAATCTAACTACTTAAAAGTTGAACTTAAATAACTCACACATGGGGGAATGGGTTAGGACCAGGAAACTCATCTCACATTTCTCAAATTGAAATCGAACTCAAACAAAATCCAAACTCTCCTTAAAGCAAATTTGATTTACTTTAAATAATTCAATTTCATAGGTTGTTGTTAGGAATTAATTAGCATGAATAAATTTACATGCTTTCATCACTTTATTTTTTTCCTAGCATGCTAAATGTGTATGTCATATGAAAAACATGCATTCATACCTTTTAAAAATTAAATTAAAAATGAAATGTTTCCTTTATGTCAAATTTCATATTTTGGCTAAAGTAATAATATGAATGGCTATTATCAATATTAAATCCAAATTTATTTTCAATATTTATAGATTCAATATCAAAACTAAAAGGTGTGCTACTTATAATTATTTATAAGCTTGCATGTGAGTATAAATATAAATATGTGCATAGTATGGCTTTCCTTCTCTCTTCTTTTAGCATAGTTTTGAATAGGATTTGGTAAAGTGTATAGTTCATTTGAAAAGAACACAACACTTGCTTAAAATTATTCCTATTCATTCCTATGTTATTACTTAAGAAGGACATCCACACTTACACATATGAATTGCATAAATAAATCAAACAAATAAACACAAACTTTTGTATTTTTCTTTTTTCCATTCATTTCTTTTGTACATGCATATGTATTTAAGGAAAGTGGTATATTAGTTTGGATAACCCCGTGGTTGCGAGACTTTAAGTAACCCTAAGTAGGTCTTGTACCTTACACCCTTGGTGCTAACAATGGCGTCATACCTACTTATGCCTTTCATACATATAAATGTGCATGTGAAAAGTGGATAAAAGAATCACCCTTTTCAACTTAACAAAATCATGCATACATGAAACATTCCAAATTTCCTTAAGTGACATCACTTAACATCAATCATGAAAGTGTGCTAAACATTTTTATTTGCATGTATAGATATGCTTAGAATTCATTCATATGCAAGTTATACATGTTGGGAAAGAAATGAAGTGATGTGTGTTTTGTGATAGTATTTCACTTTACTTAATCTTAAAATGCCTTACTTTTTTTATAAGTTTGTTTAGGAAAAATCTAAACTTAGGATTAATTAAAAAACATAATAAAATATTCACTAAAAAAATCAAATATGAATCTACCTTAAAAATCACTTAAGGTGAGGAAAGAGAAGTTCTCTTCTCTTTTCCTCTCTTTACAACATAGTAATTAATTGTAGGATTCACTTAAACTAAATCAAAATATGAAATAAAATCAACCAAAGCAAATAAATTACTTAAATGAAACAAATCCTCTAAGTTGAACATTTTCATACTTAGAAAATTTCAACCTTAAAAAACTAGCTAAACATATACAAACCTTAAAAAAACACGATTAGACTAAGTCACCATTTCTAGCTTTAGGTTAGAGCGGTGCATGGTTTGATGTTTACTTTTATTTTGTGATATTTTATTTTAGTCTGGATGTTAGGGTGTATGTGTGTAGACTGAATGGTAGGGCAATCTTAGTATAACCATTATCTTCTGCAGGAGATTGTGCTTAAGGGGTGCTGTAATAAAAACATAACTACTTTTGCTGTGCAGGTGCTTATACCCCTAAGCATAATCCAAAATAGGCCAGGAGAACTTGGTTACCCATGTGTGGGGTGCTAAGTTCAATTTATATATATATATATATACATGCTTGAGATTGTATGGTTTGTTTGGCTAATCTCTATTTTGTAGGTGTTTGTTAGATTTTCTTTTTCCTATTTTCATGTACTTTTATAATTAGGATTTTGGAATGATTGTTATTGGGAATTAAGATGAATATTGGTCATAAGATCTTATCTTATGCACCATGTGAATCCTTTGGAGCATCCTCATTCCAACCATCCAAAAGAAGAAACCAAAGAAGAAAGAAGAAGAGAAGAAGAAAGAAGAAAAGAAGAATGAAGGCCCCCATAACATGAATTTCCTTGCTTAATTGTAATTAATTCATTCGTAATATGGGTTGTATAAGGGTAGAGCTCGGCTACCCAATTTTTTTTTGGGTTTGTGCGATGGAGCCCGACAACAAATGGCATTTTATTCTTTTGCGCTAGTTTTATAAATTGATTGATGTTTGTTTAACTTGTGTATTAAGATGGCATCTTTTCCTAGTTTCTTTCTTGCTTTGATGTTTGGCCTGGATGATGATTAGACTCTTAAAAAAAATCTTCTACCAAATTAATCAACTCAAAACTAAAAATAAATAACTCATAACCTAACTTAAAGCTTAGGCTATAAAATAAGATAAAAGAATTGGAAACCCCTTAGATGGATGTTGTCTTACTTTTCTAACATCATGCATAAAATACATATTATTTCACTCTTGAGTGGAGGGTTTCCACCTTTACCAGAGAACTTGGCTTGACCTGTGATAGCCATGGTGAAAACACACCTCCTTATCTTGCTGATTTTGGCTCACAATCTAATTTCTCATGCATTCGGCATATAAATCCTAAAGCATGTGTGAAATTGATTGTCCAAAACAAAAATAAAACATATGAAAAATTTGCATTAGATTTAAGTCATTAATCAAGCCCTACATGATCTAGTCTCTTAGGGAGTGTGTTTAAAGACTTAATCTCTTTCTAAATAAACAAAAACTTAGCTATCTTACAAAAGCATTTGACTTGCCTACATATTTTAAAACTATAGGAGGAGTTAGTTGGCAGCCACGCCAGGCGGTTGTAAGTCCAAACAGTTGGGTGGTTTATCCTCTTGTGTGGAGGTAAACCAAATACCCATTTTCACCTTCGATTTAGGTCATATTTTTTGGCCTTCACCAAAGCTCCCTAGATTTAAGTTCAGAGGTTGCTACTTATTTTTGCAGGCTGCGAGCATAAATACTCACCTCTTATGCGTCTTTGTGACCTTGTATCATGGAATTATAAGCCCTAGCATTCTAAGAAAAATTCAACTCAAATAAATTAATTCAACTTCAAAAATGTAAAGCCAAACTATAGGGTAGTTTGAGATGCTTACTAGGCTTCTTAGTATCTTAAGAATCCCCTACTTATTTTCATTTGGCTTCGATAAGAACTCCCTCATCTTGATTGATCCCATTTGAATTTCTAAAAATAATCTAATTGATTGATAGCCCTATATATTTGAAATCTTTGGAGATAACGATCATTTACCTTAATCGAGAGTATTCCTAAGGAATCTTATTCCTTAGGATGTAATTAACTATGGGGGCTGGCCCCTGTAGGGAACTCAATGAACCCAATTTAAAATAAACTCTGCTTTACTTTTTATGTAAAGTAGGGGAAGAATATCTGGTACATTCCGAAGACCCATAGTTCTTAAGAGTCCTTATTGAGGTGATTAGGTCCATTGTAGGGTGGTGACTTCCATCTTTTGAGATAGTACACCTCTCCTCAATGTCATACCCGATCACCCTAATAAGAGCATCCTACGTGGCATTCCAACAAGGCATTATGTATATTTCTATTTTCATTTATCCTCTTTTTCTAAAAGGGGATAGATGATGGAAGGAATATATATAAATTTTCACCACAATCATGTGATAGTAATTCAATCAAATTAATCTTAAAATGCCTTTCATATTGAATAGAATTATTTAAAGTTCACCTAAACTTATGATTAATTTAAAATGTGTAATAAGCCATTCACTAAAGAGAACTAAATCAAATCAACATGCTTTAGAAATGACCAAAGGTTGGGATGAAAGAGAAAAATCCTCTCTTTTTCTTCTCTTTATAACACTTAGTTGCTAAGTGTAGGCCAAATGAAACAAAAGAAAACACAAAGTAAAAATCCCAAATCAATTAAACCACTTAAAGTAAAATCAACCTCTTATAATTAAACTTCCTTTCACACTTAGAAAATCTTAACCTTAATGCCTTGTTAGGATATACCACACAAGCCTTAATGCACACACTTTAGAACCAAGTCACCACTTCTATCTTTATGTTAGGATGATGTATGGTGTGATGTATATTTTGTTTTATGTTGTATTATTGTAGATTGGATGTTAGGGCATATATTTCATAGACTAGATGTCAGACCGTGATTAGCCTAATCATATTTTCTATAAGAGATTGTGCTTAAGGGGTGATTAAAATAAATATAAATGCTCTCTTTGCAGGTTCCTTAAAACCCTAAGCATATTCATATTAGGATAGGTATGCTTGGTTACCCATGTGCAGGGTGCTAAGTCCAAATTATATATAAAACTACTTGGGATTGTATCTGTGTTTAACTAACACTTATTTTGTAGGTGTAGTAAGATTTACATTTCCTATTTTAAGTGTAATTTTGCATTAGAAATTAGGATTAGTGTTATGGGAGACTAGGATGAGAAGTGGCTAGAAGGTTTTGTCCTGGGAGGCCCTGTGATGCCTTTGAAGCAAGCACATCCAAATCAAAGAAGGAAGAGACATGAAGAATGAAGACTTGAAGATCCCCTATAGCATTTATTCATTTGTAAATTGTAATTATTATTTCATTTTTAAGGTTGTATATGGGTAGAGCTCGGCTACCCATCTCTTTTTTTAGGTTGTACGGTAGTACCCAACTGCACTGGTCTTTTATTCTTTTGTGTTAGATTTATAAAATTGATTGTTGTTATGTTTAATTGCGCAATAGAAATAACATGTCTCTTCATAGTTTCTTTATGATTAGTGTTTGTTGTATGGCCTAGATGCGATTAGGCTCTTAGGGAAAAATAAATCTTTTACCCAACTATAACTCATAACTAAAGTTTTAAATAATTCATAACCTCACATAAAGCCTAGGCATTAAATCAAGAAAATTAAAAGATTTAGCAACCCCTTAGCTGTATGGTTGAATGTCTCATGCATCATCTTGAATCACTCTTGCAAAATGAGGGCCTCTGTCCTTACACATGTAAGAACTGCTTGACCTGTGAGAGCAACTCATATTGATGGAGCTTTACCCTCTTCTCTTTTGATTTAGCCCATAACGCATTTCAACATGCATTTAGGCATACAAAAATCCTATGGCCTTTGTAAAATTGAAGTGTCAAAATCAAATAAAATTTGAAAAGATTTGCTTTTGTAGATTAAGTCATTACTCATACCACTCATGCTTTAGTCTCATAGGGAGTGAGTTTAAGGACTTTAGTCTCTTTCTAAATAATAATAGTCCAACTATTTTATAAAATCATTAGACTTGACCACATAAGTTTAAAGTGTTGGAGGAGTTACCTGGCTGTCACTTCAGGAGTTTATAAGTGCAGTAGTCAGGTTGTTTACCCTCTATTGTGGAGATAAATCTTATACCCATCTTCACTTAGATTTAGGTCAGTGCTTTAGCTCTTACTAAAGCTCCCTAGATTTAGGATCCGAGGTAGCTGTTTCCTTCGGGCAATAAGCATAATTCTTCACCATTGAAGCTTCACCACAACCTTGTGTTGATGGATTATAAGCCCTAACAATCTAATAAAAATTCAACCTAAACAAATAAATCTCTTTAATTTCAAACATATAAAGCCTAATTATAGAGCAGATTGGAATGCTCACTAGGTTTTCTAGTATCATGTGCATTCCCTACTCATCTCCTTTAGCTTCCAAAGTAAGTCTTCTCCTTGATCTTTCCCATTTGATTTTCCAACATAGCCAATTTATTGATAGTCTATCCTTGAAATCTTTGGAAATAATAATTGCCTACTTTAATCGAGAGTATTCCTTAAGATTTCACCTTTCTTAGGATGTAATTAACTATGAGGGCTTGCCCCAATAGGGAACTTTAGAACCCAGTTTAATATAAACCCTACTTTATTCATCCATGTATATCAGGAAAAAAATCTCTGGTATATTCGAAGACCCATCATGCCTTAGGAGTCCTTATTAGGTGATTAGGTCCATATGTCCCTATCTTTTGAGATAATACATCATACCTCAATGTCATACTTGATCACTTCAATAAGTATCCCCTCAGATCTATGTGGCGTCCTCCCTATAAACATCCAAAAATAAACATCACAATACCAAAACTGAGTGTTCCCACTCACAACAAGTTTAAAAATCTGAAATGGGTGAAAAGGAATAGCTCTACTAGTGATGTTAAGCAATCTTTCCAGGCTTAACAGTAGTCAGCTAAAACCCTGTAGAAGAAATAACCTAAAATATTATCTGCTTAAGTACATAGAGTCCTAAAGGTTATCAAGGAAAAAGGTCTTATGAAGAAGAGGTATCAAAAGCTAATTATCAAAGAAACAAAAAATGCTCCACTACAAAAGCTACCATCAACGGTAGTATGAACTCAAGATTGTTCTAAACAAGCCCTGCACAGTGAGAATCAAGGCGTGATACCTAGATCGCATGTCCAGGAATCTGCCACCAAAAGGTCCCGATAAAAAGAAAAATAATCATGAAGGCCTAAGCCTAGAGAAGAAGTAGCGACGTAGAAGCTTCTTCATCTAGAAGCAAGATAACCTAAAGATAGCAAATAAAAAGAAATGTTGAACTATGTACTTAACAATCATTGTTCAAGCAGATATTGTACAACTAGTTATGGAATTAGAAGTGAGTATTCCAATCTATAACAAGTTTGATAACCTAAGATGGGCAATGGGGAATAGCTCTACTAGTCAAATCAAATAGTCATTCTGGACCCGACAACATCAGGTTCCAACTTCTCCAATGATGAAACTCGAAATTGTATATGCAAGAGTGCATCAGGCCCTCAAAGTTGCTAAAGAAAAAGGACTGGTAAAAAGAAAATGTCAAGGTCCCATCATTAGGGAGGTTAGTGTTGCTCCTCTAAGGAGACCTCCTCCTACAAATCCCAACAAGATATCAACCAATTCAACTCCCATACGGTGAGCATTAAGGCGTGACACTTGGACCATAGGTCCAAGAATTCATCATCAAAAGGTCCTGATAAAAAGATAAACAAATTTAGAGGCCAAAGCTTCAAAGTGAAAATGCCTTAAAGAAAGACAATAATGTGACATCTCGACTGTACTCCAATAAAATCAACTCCTTATGCACTAGTATTTGAAGTTGAAGCTGTCTTGTCACTTGAAGTTGAACTACATTCACTCCGAGTAGCAATTCAACATAATCTCACTCAAGATGAGAATGTCCATTTACGGATGGAAGAGCTTGATGCCACTTGATGAAGTTAGGCTCCAAGCTCAGCAAAATTTAGAAGTATACTCAGTGAGGATGTCCAAAGAATTTGATCATACGGTGTATCCTTGAATCTTTCAAGAAGGGGAATCGATCTTGGTGCTGAGAAGACCAATTAATCCTCACCATAAAATTGGTAGTAAATTTGAGCTTAATTGGGAAAGACCCTTTGTCATTGAGAAAGTATATCAGGGAGGAGACTACCAGCTTATTGATTTCAAAGGTGAAAGACCAATGCTGCTAATTAATGATTGATATTTGGAAAAGTATTACACATAAAATGTAATCACAATAATGCATTCGATCATACGGTGCATTCTCAAAAGTTTCAAGAAGGTGAATTGGTCCTCGTGCTGAGAATACAAATTATTCCTCATTATCATTATATGTATAAGTTTTGCTTGGAAATTTCCTTATAATGTAAGAATGCATTTTGGAAATAAAGTAAAAATCCCCCTATTAGAGTGGGGGGATTTTTAAATTTGACAGCAAAGTGCTAGGCTCTCTCTATGAAATAACGAGCCTTTCTGTTGTATTTGGGTTGACATCATGCCTAAGGCCGAGATTCCCATATACATGTTCAAATTATGTATTCAAGGTTCACAAGTCTCAAAGTCTTACTAACAAAAAAAAATTCCATTCTAGAAACTGCAACAAACCAAGTTAGGGGTACATCTTCCATCCATACATCTAATCTAAGGCTTGCGTTGGTGCATAAGGTCAGACTCAATACGCCTAAATATGGTCGAGTCGGTGACAAGACTACTTACTGAACATGCGACAAAGGCTATAGTAAGAGATCCCCCACCTCGTTAGCTTGATGATAAAACCCTCCATCAATTGCTCAAGTCCAAGACTCAAGTGGGTGCATAAGGTCAGACTCAACACACACAAATATGGTTGAGTTGCTGACAGGTTTGCTTACTTAACATGCCATAAAGGTCGTAGTAAGAGGTCCTCCTACTCTGTTAGTTTAAAGACATGAGCATATAAATCTCCAAATCCCTCCAAGTTGGTGAGTTTAAGTGGCCTAGACTTGGGAGAATATCCTTAATTATCATAAGGTCATTTTTCAAAATCTTATAAAAATATCATCACTCAAGAAGACACTAAGCAGAGTTTGGTATCAATATCAAATGAGAAATATCAACTCCTTCAATAAGTCTATTAAAGCAGAAAGTAAAGATCGAAGGAAACTCTTCTTCAGAAAGTCCAAACAAGCAGAAAGCAAAAGACCGAAGAAGTCATCCTCATGTTCGTATAAAGCCAAAGGATGAACTAAGGGAGTCATGTCATCTATATGTCTATTATGTGTAAAGCATATGACTGATGACTCTTTATCATTGATCCAACACAATCTTTGAGGGATAGGTCACTGGCAGAAATCCTTCTATAAGCCCACGAATTCAGAAAGTTGGGACATAAGGTAATTCATATCAACTGACAAGTCTTAAAGACAATCCATGATTTTCCTCCGTCATGTCCGTCAAGGCATGAAATTAGTAAAGAAGGAAATACAAGATATGAATCTCTGAGATGGAGTCTTCAACAAGTTTTTCAAAGCATAAAGCATAGGACCGAAGATGTTCTAATCTTGCCAACAACTCATCAACTTCATCAAGTCTACTGAGGCACAAAATCAGGATAGGAGGAAAATACAAATTTCAATTTCGAGAAAGAATCATCAACAACTCCATCTAGTACCAAGCATGGGACCAAAGATATTCTCATCTCGCCACAAGTCATCAACTCCATCAAGTCCACTAAGGCACAAAGTCAGGATAGGAGGAAAAAATACAAATTTTAATTTTCAAATTGAATCTTCAACAAGTCTGTCAAGGTACAAAACATAGGATAGACGCCAATCTCATCTCAGCAACAAGTCATCAACTTCATTAAGTCTACTAAGGAATAAACTTAGGATAGGAGGAAAATATAAATTTTAAATTTTGAGATTGAATCTTCAACAAGTCTGACCGAAAGCATAGAACCGAAGACATTCTTATCTTAATAACAAGTAATCAACTCCATTAAGTCCAGCAAGGCACAAAGCTAGGATATGAGAAAAATACAAATTTCAAACTCTTAAGAGGAAGTCTTCAACAAGTCAGAAAGCACAAAGAATAACATTCCAAATTCTCATAACAATTACTATGAAAGCCCCTAGTTAGACATGGGGCTTTTTATATATTTATCTAAGTCGACATCATGCTTTAAGCCAAGATATTTAGATAGATACATAATAAGATTGAAAAATATATCGTATCTATTTTGCAAAAAAGGAAATCAAACCTTGTAATGTATTTCTGAACTAATTTGCAATCCCCCTGTTAAACATGAGCCATTTTTATGATCAAGGTTGTTCAACCCTCTCCTATGAAATTGGAGGTCTTCTTGTATATATATTCAAGTTGACATCGAGCTTTATGCCGAGATCCCTGAATATATCTATAACTATTATTATTAAAGTTACAGGTATTGTAAGAACAAAAAAAAAATCTATTTCTATGCATGAAAAGATAGCCCTAAATTTCAAAAGTTTGTCTCCTAGATTTGTCAAAGCGGAAAGCACAGGATCGAGGAATCAATTCCATAGTTCATACAAAGCTAATGGCCAAATTAAAGGAATTCTGTGATTATTCAGTATCTTAAAGCACACATTACTAGACTGAAAACTCAACATTATATACTTAATATAGGCTTGAAGGCTGGGTCATTTGTATGCACCCTTAAACGAGTCTGTCAAAGTAGGAAGCATAGGATTTAGAGTGTACATACACTTCCTGACAAGTCAATATAGATAAATTAGGTCAATCCTTCATCAAGTCCATCAAGCTTAAAGCTAGAACAAAAGGAATTTTAAATCTAAAAAATAAGCAAACCAATTCCTCCATCAAATCTGATCACACATGAAGCTAGGGTCGAAGGAAATCCAAATCTATGAAGACACAAAAGAAAGAGACCTTCAGCGAACCCATCGAAGCAGAGAGTAGATGGTTGAAGAGGCTCTTTAACAAACCCATTTAAGTTGAAGCTGAAGTAATTTGAGATTCAGGATTGACTTGAAGGGTCAACCAATTTTCAATAAATATAACTCGCTCCATACACGAATAACATTTATTAGGGGCATTTTTTGACTTCCATGCATGCATCATAAGTCAAGTCGAGCTTATAAAATGAATTTGATGAACTTTAGATCATATATTGAGGCTGAAATATACTCAATGTCATCAAAATTATTCAAAATGTTCTTTGATCGATGAATGGACTTTTCCATCACATTTAGAACATCAAAATATACACATTCCATAATCTGACAGTCAATCGATCAAGAAGGAGGGTCATTGAAGCGCCAACATGTAGATCAAAGTCGAGTGGTTTTGACGATGCCTAAATGATATATGTTCGTGAAATTGATCATGTCATTAGTGTCGAAATATCGAAATCTATCAAATGAGATTATCCATGCTCAATTCAAACGAGTTTGCATGAATATCGAGTGATCAGAAGCTGCAATGCATAATTTTGAACTAAATTTGACCCGATTCGATGTCAACTTAATCCAAACATCCTCAAATCGTGAAAAGGACTGCGACGTTGCATCCATAATATCATAATAACTTAAGATTGACATATATTACCTATCTAATAATGTTGGCACAAAAATACTAATTATGATTAATTAGACACTTAAATAAAATCTTATAAATATCCCTTTTATTACCTAACCCTAATCTCAACCCCCCACAACCCTAAAATCCACGAGCAAAATTCCTCGGCAGCTCCTTATAGATGAACTGAATGTCTGGTTCCACCTCCGTGAGCATCACGGACCGATGTATGCATCCGTGTCCTCTGCATCCGGCACCTATGTGCACCCTCCACATGCACCCACATTCCCCCGTGCTCCCCCAAAGCTCGTGTGAGCATCCAGCGTGCTTGAGTACCCATCGACTCGCTCGAATGCACCAGCTATCGCGCGTATGCTTGTCCCGCATGTGCCATCGCTCGCATGCCCACAGTCTTTATGCGGCTCTCCCTAATCGCGACACTCATACGCCCATTCCTTTCCCACAAGTATAAAATAGCTTGCTTGTGCGTGTGTAAGTACTCGTACATGCCTTTCTTAGCGTGGCGAGGAAATCTGTGTTTTCTAATAGGTACCGGAAGAGATTATGCATATTTTTTTAGATGGGTAGGTTAGGAGACTCACGATCATGGTGTTGCAAAACACCACCCATGAGCATCTTTTAGACTAGGTGCCTAATTTAAAAATCTCTAGGGAGATCTTAAAATTTTATTAGAATCTAAAATGCCAAGGATCATTAAAGAAAAAGATATTTGGAATCTAGCTCGAAGGAAGGTATATAAGTACCCGTGCATGCCTTTCTTGGCATGGCGGGGAAATATATGTTTCACGCAGGCACCTTAGAGACTCATACATGCCTTTCTTTGTATAGTGGGATGGAGCATTTATGCCATGATTTGTACCACCCATATACACCTTTCTTGGTGTGGTGGGAAGGCCCAACATACCTGAGGCAGCCCCCTGCACGAGGATGACACTAGGATGCTACCAAATTTCCACACCTATGAGAGGCCTAGATAGCTCAAAGTGAAGTCAGAAAAAAATATATAATTGCTATTTAAATTGACATTGCAGGTGTATAAGTACCTGTACACGCATTTCTTGGAGTGGCAGGAAAATCTATATTACATGCAAGTATTTTAAAGACCCATACATGTCTTTCTTGGCATGGTAGGATGACACATTTGGCCATGGTGTTTACACCACCCATACATGCCTTTCTTGGCATGGTGGGCGGTCCCAGCCCCCATGTAGCCTTATATATGGGGATGATCCCAAGAGGCTGCCAAAATACTGTCAAAATTTTATCTAAAATTTTAAAATTGTAATGAAACATAATCAAAATAAGTAAAACTATTCAAATCTCATAAACTTAAATTAATATTGATGTAATAACCCGCATGGGCCCCGACACTACACTAAATGCTTAAACTTAGTGCCTAAGGATGCTGCGTCGATTGATTCTTAGTTAGGTCTTAGGATCGGTCCAAGTTAATAAAATCTAAAATCCAATAATAATATTATAGAATTCAAACTTTGAGAAATCTCTGAGAAGCTAATTCTATCATATGACAGTAGATCCAATCCTCTACTATTAAATTAATAGAGTCGACAAGATCTTGAACAACAAATTAAATGATCAAGCTAACTCATATTCCCCAATGATGATTGAGTTGATTGTAGAATCTAATTGGAGGGGGTTATTATTATCTAAATTTTAAAAATATTTATGTTAAATCACCTCAAATCCAAATTTATGAATACAAGTCATATACATCATACTTTGTTAGCAAATGATGGTTGAGTTGATTGAATATATCAACCAGAGGGGTCATAATTATCAAAATATCTAAGATATTTATATCCAATAATCACAAATTCAAATTTCTTAAAATATAAATCTAGATATGGTACTCTACTATTAAATTAATAGTATTGGTAGGATCTGAAATAATAAACTAAATAATTAAGAAAACTTATACACCCCGATGATGGCTGCGTTGAATAGAGATTTCAACCGGAGGGAACACAATCATCAACATATGTTCAAAATTTCAAGTCAAGTTAATATAAATTAAATATCAATCTAAATGAAAAATTTGATAGGTCATTAATCTATAAATGACTAAATGAAAATCATTAACCTGAAAACATAAAGCTAAAATGCAATTCATCCACCTTCCATAATTGTTTGTCATAGGTGGCAAATTAAGATAACTCTAGCTCACAAAGGAGCCAAAGTCAAATCAAGTATTCCACTATATTTATTTTCAATCAATCTCATGCCAATAAGGACATGACCTGTGTCCTTTGACTGTGTGGCTTGGCCAGTAGGCTTCACATATGATGAGTTACGACCAGAGTTCTCTGACCGGGTAGTTATCGTAAAATGGCACCATTGTATTACGGTCACGACTATAGTCCGTATGCTCCCTAATAGTTTTGTACCTTGAGTTGTGAACCATATGATACACTTTATAGGGAAAAAAGCTATCTGTTAGCTAAGGTGGACTTAAGATTGTCTCTTTAGTCAAAAACCACCCCAGGTCTACAAGATTTTTGTGGATGACGCAACCCATGACTGCTATCAAGGATCCTTTGGTCAGTTGGGCCGACTACCAATGTAACCCAAGGATTGTAATTTTATTATTAATATAAATATTTGAGTGTTAATTTGAAAATTTGAGATAGAAGGATGATTGATTTGTAGAGATATAAAAATTAGACGCTTTGTATGTAAAAGACCCAATCTTAAAATATTGTTCTTCTCTCTTTCTCTCATGTGCATTTGCTATGCTTCTTCCTCTCACACTCTTTTCTTTTGTCTCTATTTGAACCTTAAGCATTTGATGATTGATCATTGTCTTATTATAAATAATAAATAATATATTTTTATTAAATTAAAATATAAATATGAAAATTATAATTTTATATACTCTTTGTGAGTTTTTTTAGGAGGATAGTACATCTAATATTTCTACATAAATTGTATGATATGAGATTACAAAATCTTAACTTTCATTTTGAACCTCGCAACTCAGGAAAAAGATGTTACCCCGCTCTAACTTAGACTACAAGTACTCATGGCCTCGTACTTTTCTAGAGTTATAAGTACCCTATTTTGCTTTTAAATTTAACCACATGATATGAAATCTTATTTAATGAGAATTTCACATATTTGTGCTTATAATAATAATGTATTTATCCCACTGCGTATTACATGAATCCTTATTTTTTATTTTATCCTATTAAGTGCCAAACTACATTTAGTTTTAATAAAATAAAATAATTTTTATACTACATAATCAAGCCTTTTTTTAGTCTACATCTACCTACTATAAGTCAAATCTAATACATTTACTCGCCTAATTAGGTCATTAAGCAACCAATGTTTTATATAACCATAATATCTAAGGTGACTCTCTCTAATCTACAAGTCACTGGAGCTACGCCAACCTCTCACATATATATTCATTTTGATTTTGTCTCTAACTGTAAAGCCACTCATCTACTTGAGCAACATCATCTCTATAACACTTAGCTTAATTTTGTGCTTCTCTTTTACTGGCCAATATTTTGTGACATAAATCATTGCAAATCTCACCATCACCTTATAATATTTTTCTTAAGTCTAAGTTATACTTTTCTATCACATAGTAGAGCACATGCATTCCTCCACCTCAACCATCTAACTTGAATTCTACTAATAGACCCGAGATATTTAAAATGTCCTTTCTTTTTAGTGATTTGATCACCCAATGTCACAACCTTTCTTGTAAATATTCTATAACTAAAATTATTGTGGAGAAATTCCTATAGGGAGGGAGTCTCACCTTTCAAATATGTTGATGAGAAATGAAAGAGGCAACACCTATATAGAAATTCATCTTGGTAAGACACTTATTCACGTGATCGGATATGTCATCAAGGAAATAGTGTACTAACTCGAGAGATGGAAATCACTACCCTTTAATGGAACCAATCACCTCAATAAGGACTCCTAAGGATGATGGGTTTGCATATGTACCAGAGATTCTTCCCCTACTTTACATGAAAAAGTAAAGCATGGTTTATTTTAAATTGGGTTTGTTAAGTTCCCTACAGGGGCAAAGCCCCATAGTTAATTACATTCTAAGAGATGGGATCCCTTAGGAAAACTCTCGATTAAGTTAAATGATTGTTATCTTTAAAGATTTCAATAAGAAGTACTATCAATCGATTAGTTTATGTTTTTGAAGATCAAAATAGGATTGATCAAAAAATGGAGTTATTATCGAAGCCAAAATGAGAAATAAGTAGGAGGCACTCACGATGCTAGGAAACCAAGTGAGCATCTCAAACTATCTTATAGTTGGGCTTTACATTTTAGAAGTTGATTTAGTTTGTTTGAGTAGCATTTTTCATCAAAATTTTAGGACTTAAGATTCCTTAACATAAGATTAAGGAAATGCCTAAGAGGTGAGGAATTATGCTTATGGGCCACAAAGGGGAGAAGCAACCTTAGAACCTAAATCTAGGGAGCTTCGGCAAGGGCCGAAAGCATAACCTAAATATATGGCGAAAAAAGGGTAGTTGGTTTGCCTCCACAAGAGAGGACAAACCACTCGATGACATGGACTTACAACCTCCTGGGGGTGGCTGCCAACTAACTCCTCCTACAATTTTAAATACATGTAGACAAGTATTTATGCTTATGCAAGATAGCTAGGTTGTTTCTATTTAGAAATAGACTAAGTCCTAAAACTCACTCCCTAAAGAGACTAGATCATGTAAAGGGATATGCTTCAAATTACCTAAATCTAATGCAATTCAAATTTTATTTTACATTCATTTTTGAACAATCAGTTTGACTCAAGCTAATAAGATTTTTATGACTATTGCATGAGAAAAAAGATTATTAGCCCAAATCAGCGAGAAGGTAGGAGCTGAGTTTCCACCACGGCTCTCAAAGGTCAAGCTGAGTTCTCTGGAAAAGGTGAAAGCCCTCCCATCAAGAGTGAAATAAGAAGCATTTGTGCATGATATTATAAAGAAATGCTCATCCACCTAAGGGGTTGCTAATTCTTTTATCTTGATTTTAAACCTAAGCTTTAGGTGAGGTTATGGGTTGTTTAATTTGAATTTGAATTGTTAAGTTGGGTAAAATATTTATTTTTTCCTAAAGAGCCTAATCCACATCCGGCCATACATAAAGCAAGGAAGAAACTAGGAAAAGCATGCCACTTAGTGCAAAAGCTAAACAAATTGTCAATCAATTTATAAAGCTAATCGCAAAAAGAATAAGTGCCCGTTGTAGTTGGACACCACCACACAAACCTAAAAATATCAAATATGGGTAGTTGAGCTCTACCTTTATACAACCAAGATTACAAATGAATTAAATTACAATTCAAGCAAAGGAATTCATTGTTAGGGGGGAGGGGGTCTTCAATCTTTATTCTTCTTTCTTCTTTTTTCTTTTGGTTCCTTCTTTTGGATGGTTGGATGGTAGATGCTCCAAGGCTTCACATGGTGCATAGATAGGATCTTATAACCAATGCTCATCCTAATCCCCATAATAATTCATTCCAAAATCCTAATTATACAAATTTTTACATGAAAAGGAAAAGTGGAAATTTAACTAACATCTACAAAAAAAGGGTTAGCTAAGTCACATCATACAAATCCCAAGCATGTATATTGGACTTATCACCCACAAGGTGACTATGTCCACCTGGCCTATGGATTATGCTTAGGGGTATAAAGCACCTGCAAGCAAAAGCATTTATATTTTTATTTATGTTAGCGTCCCTTAAGCACAATCCCCTATAGAAAAGAATTGTTAGACTAAGCGTGTCCTACTATTCATTCTATGAGCGTACACCCTAATCTCAGTCTAAAACATATATCATAAAACAAAACAAATATCAAACCATGCACCGACCTAACCTAAGGCTAGAAGTGGTGACTTAGGCTAACGTGTGTGCTTTGAAAGCTTGTGTGGTATATTTAGCTTAGGACTTTAGGTTCAAATTTTTTAAGTGTGAAGAACATGTTCAACTTAGAGGAGGGATTCATTTAAGTTATTTAAGTATTTTTTGGGTTAGTTTTATTACATATTTTGATTTGGTTTAACTGAAACCTACAATTATTTACTAAGTTATGAAGAGAGGGAAAGAGAAGAGAACTTCTCTTTTCTTCCCTAACCTTAAGTAATTTCTAAAGTGGATTCACATTTTAGTTTCATTTAGGTGAATGTTTTGATTATATATTTTAATCAATCCTAAGTTTAGATAAATTCTAAACAAACCTATTCAAGAAGAAAGGTATTTTAAGATTAAATAAAATGAATCAAAATTCACATAACACACATTACTTGACTTCTTTCTCGATATATATAACATGCATATGGATGGACCCTAAGCATATCTATACATGAAAATGAGAGTAGCTAACACACTTTATGATGCATGCTAAGTAATCCATTTAACAAAATTTAGAAGTTAAATATGCATGATTTTTCTTAAGTAGAAAATATTTTCCTTATATAAATTTTCACATACATGAAAGTAAGAAAGGCATAAGTGAGTACAACACCATTGTTTACCAGAGGTATAAGGTACAAGACCTACTTAGTGCTGCTTAAAGCCTCGCAACCTTGGGATTATCCAGACTAATATATCACTTTTCTTAAATACAAACAAGCATATAAAAGAAATGAAATAGAAAAGGAAGATGCAAAAGTTGTTTAATAGATTTATTTTGTTTATGAAATTTATGTATGTAAGTGTAGGTAACCCATCTTAGATGGTAGCATCAGAATGAATAGGATATGAAATTAGGTGAGCATTAGGTCCTTTTCAAATGAACCTTCTATCTCACCAAAATTCCTATTCATAATTATGCCAACATAGGAAAGAATAGAAACCTATACTAAGCATACCTTTATAATACTTCACATGCAAGCTTATAATTAAGATATGAATAGCACACTTTCAAATTTAGTATTTTATGTATTTTTGAAAATAAATTGGATTTAGTAGTGATAATAGCCACTCATATTTTACTTTAGCCAATACAAGCACATTTGACATAAAGTAAATAATTTCATTTTAAAATTTGAAATATGAAATTATGAATGCATGAAATCATGGCATACAACTTAGCATGTTGGGAAAGATTCAAAGCAATGAATGCATCTAAACAAACTCACTTTACTTAAATACTAAAGACATTCCTATGGAATAAGAAAATTTAGAATAAACCAAAGTGAATTTCAAATTAATTTTTGTTTAGTTTGAGGTTTGATTTTATTTTGAAAAGGTGTGATGAGTTTGCTGTTCCTAACCCATTCCCACATGTGTTTTGTATTCTTATTCAATTTTTAGATAATTAGATCCATTTTTGCTATTCCTAACCCATTCCCACATGTGTTTTGTATTCTTGTTCAAGAATAATTAGATCCATTTTATATGTTGATTAGGTTAAGGTATGAATTAAGTAATTAACCCCTTACACCAGAATAATTTACTAAGTAATTATGAGCCAATGAGATGACATAAAACCCACAAGGAATTTAAATTTGTAATGCACCTAATAATGAAAAGGCTTAATGCAATTTCACTCACAATTAAAAATTAATTAAGCTAAGGGGTTTAGCTTAAGTACTTTCAAAACACCCTTTCACACATGTGAATTGGATCTTAATTTCTTTAAATAAACTTAGCTATTAAACACCTAAGCATCTACCCAAGGTAGATTAATTAAGTCTTGGAACCTTTTAGAATTTTTGAAAATTGATTAAAGGGATAATTAATGAATTAACCCATAATTAAGAGGAGATTATAGGGAGAAGAGGGTGTTAGCAATAGCTTGGGAAAATGCCCCAAAATTAGTCCATAGACCTCCCAATTACTATATCTGATGTTAATCAACCCTAATTATGCCATTAATCACACCTTAATTACTCTTAATTACATGAAAGAGGTAATTAGGGAATGAAATAACAATTTTGCCAATTTAGCCCTCAATAAATCTCAAAAAAATTAGGGGAGGCAGAGGTCATCCCCTAAAATGAACCTTATATATTTGAGATTAATTGATGACCTAATTAAAGGATAATTAGCTAATTAAGATTCTTAAAGAAACCCAAATTCAAAGAAACGAGTAATTCAAAATCCAGTGAAATAATTTTTAAAATATTCTAGATGAAATTATTTTTCCATAACATTTTTTCTTTTATTTTTTTGATTTTTCTAGTGGGAATTATGAATTTTAGAAGTTCTCTAAATTAATTAGGAATTAATTAATGCATTTAACTAATCCTGATTAATCCCTAGCTCACAGGGCGATGTGTGGCGGTGGTGGTCAGTGCGTTTTACATGCATTGCGCCTTGTGGGGATAACTTTAGTTGTCACCTTACAAAGGTGGCGGCGGCACACGTGCTTTTATTCTCGACCGTTCGATCAAAGATCGGACGTCTAAGGATCCCCCTGTGATTTATAAAGGATATATCTATTTCTAAACATGTTAAATAATCTCAGCCATCCATCTAAAATGCATGGATAGATGGCTGAGATGAGCTAAGTTCTTCCCTGAGGATCAATGGAGACCATCCATGATCTAAGGGGAGATCTGAGCTCGATTGAGCTAGGTTTGGAATGAAATTGTACCCACACCATCTAAGCACAATTACAAACCTATCCAATGGTGGATTTCACATGCCATGAACATTTATTTCACAAAGGACCAACACCTCCTAAGCTAAGTTGTCAAAAAAATTCCATACCATGAGGTGGTCACGGTTTTGAGCTCGATGAGGTAGCTTTGTCAGTGGCTGAAATTTAATTCTTAAGCCTTGAGATTGAGTGGATCAATGGGTAGACCAACTCCTCCTTCTTGGGCTTCACTTTGGTCTGTGAGTTCTTCCTTCCTCTAGAACTTTGAAAGCTTAGGCCAATTTGACTTGACCCTCTGATGGAGTGTGCAAGAGTAATTGAAAGGAGATCAAGTGTGGAGAAAAGTGGCTAATGGATTGAGCTCCCCTATTTTTGCAATGTGCAAAAAACTGAGAAATGAGGAATTCAAATCCTTTTTAAGAAGCTTGGGAATGCTCTGAGATGGTTGCTCTGGGTTCCTAGGCTTCAATCGACAGAGAGTCAATTAAAATTTCATTGAATTAGGGGGAGTATATCTCCCCCTATGGCAGTCGGATGGCCGACACCTCCTTTACCATTTTGATCCAATTGCATAAATTAGAGAGGTTTTTTTGACTATTTTGAGTGTGCACATGGTCGGTTTGATCCTTAGAATGGATTTCCAACTTGCCATGTGCATCAAATTGGGTTTAGGAGGGGGTTCGAAAACTCAATTTTGAGCTAAGTGGTCGGGTTTGGTCTAGGGGCCAAATGGGCTGACCCAAACCCATTGGGTTAGGTGCACCACTCATCACTAAGTCCTCTTGAGCTTTTAGAAAAGCCACAAGTGATTGTGAAGAGGGTATGATCAAAATACCCATGGGATAGGCCAAAATTGGTTCTATAGCCTGGGGGTAGAATGGTCATTTTGCTATTTTTCTACTTTGGATATATTGGGTATGTGGAGAAACTAGGTTTGGCCAAGTTTCATTAGATTTGGAATCCATTTGATAGGGTTTGGCTCATGTTGACCTATTTATATCAAAATGGGTCAACTTGGGTCAAGTTGACCAATTGGTCAAATTGGGTCAAACCAAGGGTTGGATCAGGTCATATGACCATTTGAAATGTTTTGGTGGCTTTGGTTTGATTCAATTTGGTATATATTTGGTTTTGGCTCATATGACTTCATTTAGGTCAAATGGGTCAAGTTGACCTATTTGACCCATTTGACCTATTTGAGGTAGGTCAAAGGTAAGTTTGGGTTTGGTTAGTTGTATGGAGTGGATTGTTATCTTTGTTTCCAATCAATTTGGGTTAAGATCAATTTTGGCTCAACATGACCCCTTTAGGTCATGTTGGGTCTAAGGTCAATTGGGCTAGGTTGGGTCTTGTTGGCCAATTGCGGCTTTGGTCAAGTTCCACAAGTGATTTTGAATGGACTTGACCCATTGGTTCCAATCAATTTGGCTTAGATCAAGTTTTGACACATTTTGGCCCTTTAGGTCAAAATGGGTCAACTTAATCAATGGGCCAATGGGGCTAGTTAGCTCAAATGTTGGCTTGGTCAAGTTCAAACATAAGTCATGAATGAACTTAGATCAATGGTTTCAATCAATTTTTCCTATGGTGGAATTTGGCAATGTAAGGTTTCAATTTTAGGTTAAGTGTTGACTTGGTCAGCCCTTAGGTTTGACTTGGTTTGACCCAATTTGATTGATTGATCATCCAATGATGATTGTTGATCATGATGAGGGATATATGAGTTTGGTTAAATCCAATTTGGTTAGGATCAAAAGTTGGTTCATGAGGGTACTTTAGGTCACTTTGTGTCAAGTGAGCCTAAGTGGGTCAAATGACTTCGTCAAAGTTTAATTTGAAGTTGGTTGATCATGTATATGGACTCATGATTGAAATATAAATCCATTTACATGTGGTTTGAGGTCAAATGGATTTTGATCCATTTGAAAATTTCATATTCAAAGAAAGAATATGAAGGGATTGTTTGATTGTGATTGAGGTTTAGATTTATATATGAGCTCATGATTGTAGATTGATTGAATCATGAGAGAAAATCAAGGGTTTGGCTTGATTTAAAAGTGATTAGGCTAAGTTTTTTTGACTTGAAAGACTTAGATTTGATTGTTGATTTGAGTTTGATTTTTGGAATTGGTTTTGATTGTTTAAATATTTCATTTTCATATATATGAATATAAATGAGAATATAAATTGATCATGAGAAAATTTCAAGAATTTGAAGTGGTTTAATCATGATTTGGGTTAAATCCATTAAAAGGGAATTTAAAGGATTTAAGAAAATTTTTAAATTGAAATTTATTTTTTGAAATGGAGTAGATTGATTTATATCTATATTTCATTTATATATGAGAATATAAATGAGAATACAAATAAGTTTTGAGAAAATTCCATGAGTTTGGATAGGTTTGATCAAAGTTTAGGTTAAATCCATTAATGAAAAATTAAGGGATTTAAGAGAATTTTAAGGATTTTAAATTTGAAAATTAATTTGAGGGTTTGATTTGATTGAGTTATATTTATATTTCATTTATATATGAGAATTTAAATGAGAATATAAATAAGTTTTGAGAAAATCTTAGGAGTTTGAATTGATTTGATCAAGGTTTAGAGTTTGGCTAAGTCCTTTAATGGAAAATTAAAGGGACTTAAGAGAATTTTCATGAATTGATTTTGGAATTTTGAGTTTAGTTGGATTGTTTTGATGGGTTTAAATTTATATTTCATTTATATATGGGAATATAAATGAGAATATAAATGGATAATGTGAAAATCTCAAAGATTTGAATAAGTTTTGATCATTATTTTGGCTAAGTCCTTAAGAAAGGGGGCTTAGGAAATTTGAACAGAAATTTTGATGAATTTTAATCATAGGTTTCAATCATAGATTTCAATCATGGATCTCAATCATGAAATTCAATCATGAAATTGATTTGAATTTGGAGACAATCAAATAGAATTTATTTGGAGTTTGACTTGAAAGAAGGAAAGTGAGGAATGGTTTAAGCTAAGGGTAGGAAGTTTTCCTAACACCCCTAAGGCATGACCTATTCCTATGGCTAACTCTTCTAAGTCTTCTAGGGCTAGGGGAGTGTCCACCTAATCACTAGATGTGTTTTAAGACTAAGAAACTCTTAAAGTCTAAGAGAAGTCCTATGTTTAAGATGGAGGTGTTGAGAGCTCATTCTAAAAATGAGGCCAACAATTACATTTCATGCATTCTATTTTAGATCTACTCAAATGAAATAATCTAAACTCTGAGGTTGACCTCCATAATTCAAGTTTTTATTGAACTCCATCTATAATCTTATCAATAAGAAAAATGTCATCAGCAAAAAGCATACAAGATACATCCTTCTGTAAATGCTTAGTAAGAACACTAATAACTAAAGCGAAAAGATAAGGGCTTAAAGCAGATCGATCCTTGATGCACTCCAACTAAAATAGAAAAAATAATACTTGTTTTATTCTTCTTGTGTTTGAACATAAGTAACAACTCCATTTACATATCCTTAATAACATGAATATAAGTAATATTCATTCCTTTCTTTCTAGAACTCTCTAAAACACTTCTCTTAAAACTTCATCATATGCTTTCTTTAAATCAACAAATATCATATATATAATAGATCTTTCTTAGTCTCTCTATCTTACATATTTGTGCTTAGATTAAATAAAATATGAGAAAAAACTAAATAAACTAATTTGGTAAAAAATGTACATACTTTTGAAAAATATTAGCATTACCAAATGTACAAAACTATACATATGCATCCTATATGATTTCATAATTACAAGTAATCTTAAATAGACTAATTAAAAAAATTAAAAAAATTTATGTTTTATCAATCATAAATTATAATTAGCAATTTTATATCATTCATTGCAATCTTTGAATGAAGCTCACTTGCCCGTCACATGAGAACATGCCTGTTATTATTTTTGTATTTTCACTAATTTTATGTACGCATTTGTGTGATTGGGGATTTAGTAAATTCTCGTCATTAAAAATTTTAAAAGAAGTATGCTAATAACTTAATTATGCAATCACAAGCATTAGGCCATTTGTTGAAATCACTCTTTACAAAAAGGAAAAATAATTTTGCGAAATATCTAACGGTCTAATGGCGCCAAAATTTCTACGGGTCTAGTAGATGATGAGTTTTTGATGATCTAATAACTAGAAAAATATGATGTAAAAATTTCAATAGTTTTAAGTAGTTATTGTTATTGTTGTCTTGCCTGCCAGTAATTTTTGTGAAAGATAAGTAAATTATTTTTCAGTGACATTGTCATAGGAAATTGTCGTCAGTTCTTATAAACAAAATGTTGTTCTTCTTCCCACTTTGACTCTGTGCCTTAACCAAGAGCAGCTCAGCCTCCCGCCGCACCGCCCTATTTTTACATTGATTTTGTTGAAATTTTACACGATTTCTTTATAATTTCTAAGGTACAACTCCTTCCTCTCTTGCTTATATATATATATATATATAATTTTATTGTGTATTTAGGTTTGTATATGCCCTAGCCTCTAGGTCTTTGTACATCGATGTCAAATGTTCTTCTATTTTTAGTTGAAAGATCCTCAAATTTCTTTGTAAAATCTGAGGTATATTCTTTTTTCGAATTTGTTTTTTTTTTTCAAAATTCTATTGCATATTATTTTGTTTTATCACTATCTCATCTGCAAAATAACTTGTCCAATTAGATTAATTATTAGAGGTTGTTGACAATATCAATGTAAATGCCTTTATTTGTTGTGTTCAGGAATAGGGGAAAGATAGAATTATGGGAGTAGGTAAGTAAAGTTGACTTGTTAAGCAGTGTTGACCTCCATGCATGTGCCATAAGTCAAGTTGAGCTAAGGATGAATTGACGATTTTAGATCAAATGAAATACATTGAAATTAGTTGAAATAATGATGATGAATATCACATATTAGTCAAAATATATATATATATATATATATATATATATATATATATATATATATATATATATATATATATATATATATATATATATATATATATATATATATATATATATATATCGCACAATCATACCAATCAAGGAGGGCCGTCAAAGTGCCAACACACATAAAAGAAGAGGCTGCGATGATGCCCAAATGATCTATGTTCATGAAATTGATCATGTCATTAGCATTGAAACATCGAAACCTATCAAATGAGACTGTATGTGATCAATTCAGATGAGTCTGTAAAAATATCGAGCGATCAAAAGCTGCAACACACATTTTTGAACTGAAATTGGCCTAATTCAACATCGACTTAAAACCAAATAGCCTCCGATCATGAAACGCACTACACCGTTGCGTCCAGAACATCATAATAACTACAATCAACATATATATTGCCTATGTAATAATGTCAGTGCAAAAATCTAAATTAGGGTTAATTAAACACTTAAATAAAATCTTATAAATATTACTCTTATTACCTAACCCTAATCTCAACCTCCCACAACCCTAAAAATCCTACAGCCGCACAAAATTCCTCAACACTTGAGCTCCATCACAGATGAACCAAATGCAACTCACATCCTGCTTCTCACGAGCATCGCACCGGCCATATCTCTCATGTAGCCTTCGTCAGCCCATCCTCCCACATGTAGCACCTCATGTAAAGACTCGGCAAGACCTATGTTTAACACTCGTGACTGCGGTAACCCTCCGCGATGCACACTGACTGAGCTCACACACATGCACACCCATGTGCCCAGCCTCTGTACATCCTGCTGCCCTCCTAGGTGTTTGATCCACACCTGTTTACGCGGCTCCTCACGTGGGTGCCATTGCCACGATGCTGCAACCCCCGATCCAGCACCAGCCGCTGCTCAACACCCAGTGTATGCATGCCCTAACACCCGTGCACGCTCGCACCTATGTTTGCACCCCTAGCACAGGCACCGACTGTGCCCCCTCTTACACTTGTTCACTCATTCCTTTCCCACATGTATAAAATACCTTGCTTGTGGGTGTATAAATTATGCCTTTCTTGCGGGGAAATCTGGTTTTATTGTGTACTCAAAGAGCCTTTATGATCTTTTAAATGTAGGGTGGAAGTCTCACGGCCATGGTGTAGCAAAACACCACTCATAAGCAACTTTTTAGACTGGTGGGCAGGCCTAGTTTCGATAGAAATCTACTGGCTAGGAGAGATGATGCCAAAATTTTGTTAGAATCTAGAATGCCAAGGATAAATAAAAAAAGATAGCAAGAAAATAAGTACTCGTACACGCCTTTCATGGCATAGCGAGGAAATATGAGTTTCATGCAGGTACCTTAGAGACTCATACATGCCTTTCTTGGCATGATGAGATGACACATTTAAGCTATGATTTATACCACCCATACACACCTTTCTTGGGGTGGGCAAGCCTAGCATACCCGAGGTAGCCCCCTACACGAGGACGATGCCAAGGTGCTATCAAAATGCTGCCAAATTTTTGCACTGATGGGAGGCCTAGATAGCTCAAAGTGATGTCAATCGAAAAATATAAAATTGCTATTTAAACTGATATTGCATGTGTATAAGTACCTATACACGCCTTTCTTGGCATGGTGGAAAAATTTATGTTACATGCAAGTGTTTTAAAGATCCATACATACCTTTCTTGGCATGGTGGGATGATTCACATTTACACTCCCATACATACCTTTCTTGGCATGGTGGGCAGGCCCAGGCCCCATGTAGCCTCATATATGGGGACGATGCCGAGGTGCTATCAAAATTTTATCTAAAATCTTAAACTTGCAATGAAACACAATCAAAATAAGTTAAACTATTCAAATCTCATAAAGTTAAATCAATATTGATTTAATAACCCGCATGGGCCCTAACACTACGTTGAATGCTTAAACTTAGTGCCTGAGGATGCTACGCTAGTTCTGGTTGCTTCCCGGTTGGGTCTTAGGACTGGGTCTGAGTTAACAAAACCTAAAATTCTAATAATAATATTATAAGAATTTAATCTTTGAGAAAATCTCTAAGAAGATAATTCTGTAACATGATAGTAGATCTGATCTTCTATTATTAAATTACTATAGTCGACAGGATCTTGAACAAAAAATTAAATGATCAAATTAACTCATATTTCTAAATGATGTTTGATTGTAGAATCTGAGGGGTTATTATTATCTAAATTTTAAAATATTTATGTTAAATCACCTCAAATCCAAATTTATGAATACAAGTTATGACTTGATCCTTTGTTAGAAAAAATGAAGAGTCAATGAGGTCTTCCTAATGATGGTTGAGTTGATTAAATATATCGCGAGGGGTCATCATTATTAAAATATCTATGATATTTATATCAAATAATCTCAAATTCAAAATTCTCAAAGTCTAAATCAAGATCTAATAATCTACTATTAAATTAATAGAGTCGATAGGATCCAAAATAATAAACTAAATAATTAAGCAGACTTATACACCCCAATGATGATTGTGTTGAATAGATATTTCAACCGAAGGAGATACTATCATCAACATATGTTCAAAATTTCAAGTCAAGTTAATATAAAATGAATATCAATCTAAATGAAAAATCTGATATGTCATTAAGCTATAAATGACTAAATGAAAATCATTAACCTAAATCTAATTCATCCACCTTGTACAATTATTTATTGTAGGTGGCAAACTAAGAAAAATCTAGCTCACAAAGGAGCCAAAGTCAAATCAAGTATTCTACTATATTCATTCTCAATCAATCTCATGCTAGTAAGGACATGGCCTATGTCCTTTAACTATGTGGCTTGGCCAATAAACTCTACAATATGATGCCAGAAGTCCTCTCGACGGGTGCCGCCAAATGACACCATTATATTACACACAACTAGCTTCGTATGCTCCCTAATGGCTCTGTACCTTGAGTTGTGAACCATAGGATACACTTGATAAGGCAAAAAGCTCTTTATTAGCTAAGGTGGATTTAAGATTATCTCCATTGACAAACATCACCCCAGATCTACAAGGTTTTCTTAGACGATGCAACATATAATTACTGACAAGGATCCTTCGGGTTATACCTCGTCTGACTATGTAGACTAGGGACCACGACAGCTTGGGATGATGAAACCATGAGATCTTGATCGAGCACATCATCATTCACCCAACCATCCGCTTTAAGTTAAATAATGATGAATTTCATAAATCAAAGTCCAAAACTCCACATACTACTACTATATGCTATGCATTTAGCAATCTAATGAATAGCCTTAATCAAAAGTCTCAACATTGAGAGGGGTAAATAACTATAGGTGCTTGCGCCTATAGGAAACCTGGAACAGATCTAAAGTCCTCAAAAAATGAGGGTGAAATCTGTGGGTAATGTCTTATCTACCATTCCATCTACCTTCTGAAAATTTTACAGACTCATAATTCCACTCTCTTCATTTAGAGAATTCTCGATTCAAGATTTTTTTTACACTAAGGACATGTTTCACTTTCCATATTTGGTTAGCCAAATTAAAGTTATGATAACAATAAAGTATAATAAAATAAAAAATTAAAGTTATTTATAAAATGAAATTGATTGAAATTTTAAATTATTTTTATAATAAACATAATTCTAAAATTTTTAAGATTTTATTTATACATAACTTATTTTAATATTCTATCATGTTTGTTCTATTATATCTCTACATCATGAAATTGTGGAGTGATGCATCAATTATTGATTACTAATTCTCATCTTTTATTTCAAAGCACACCATTCACCATGTAGCTAGGTTGTGGAGCCAACATCCGTGTGGCTTGTGTTATTATCAATACTGGGGATGCTAGAGCTACCATCCAATTTGATAGCATAAACTTCTCAGCTATTGCCGCAACAAACAATCCTCCACTTGAAGCACCTGCATATTATACCTACCAATCTGTGCAGGGGAGAAGAACAACTGGAATGGTCATTGCTGCCATTAAGGTTCCTCAAAAGAGAGCCATTATATTTGAAAGATTGGATCACTCCGAGGCACGAATTATGAAAAGAACCATCACTGAGCAGAAAGTTTTAATCATGCCTGTGAATGCGACTACTCTACCAGTTGAACCTTTTGCACTATGAAGGCATGATGATGAAGCCTCCTCTTCTAGAGGAAAATTGAGTAGAAGAAAAAGAAGGAGAAGAAATGGTGAACTACAAGCTCAGCAGTTGCTACATGAATCACTAGCTATGTGACCAGACTTGATGCATGTTGACATCACCTTTGGAGTGAGTTCTCAAACTCCTCATAATAGATTTAGGACTATTATAGAAATTAAGAGCTCTTTAGTCTTAAGACACTTTTAGTGATTAGGTGAACACTTCACCTGAGCCCAGAGACTTAGAAGGGTTAGTCATAGGGTAGGTTAAGCCTTTTAGGATTTAGGGAGATTTGCCCATCCCATTCAAACAACATATGATCACCTCCTCAAACCAAACCTTAAATTTAATTCAAATACTAAATCCAAATCCAAATTTTAAATCAAATGATTAAAACCCATAATCAAATCTGAAATCAATATCCTTCCCAAGCCTTACGATTTTATCTTGTGGGCTTAACCCTAGCCAAATTCAAATCAATCCAAATTAGATTAATTTTCTCAAGATCGATTCAATCCCTCAATCATTTATCAAATTCGAACCCAAACTCATCTCCAAATGATTGAAACACATAATCAAATCTGAAATCAAAATCCTATCTAAGACTTATGGTTTTATCTTGTGTGCTTAACCCTATTGAAATTCAAATCAATCCAAATTCAATTGATTTTCTCCAAGATCAATTCAATCCCTCAATCATTTATCAAATCTGAACCCAAACTCAATTCCAAATTATTGAAACCCAAGATCAAATTTGTGGTGTTTATTTTTTGGGGACACCAAAAATCACAAGGTACTTATTGAAGTAATCGAGTACAACATTGAGGTATAATGTACTATCTCAAAAGATAGAGGCATCACCCTACAATGGACTTAATCACCTAATAAGGACTCTTAAGATATGATGGGTTTTCGAATACACTAGAGATGTTTCCCCTACTTTGCATGAATGAATAATGTAGGGTTTATATTAAATCGAGTTCTAAAGTTTCCTATGGAGGCAAGCCTCCATAGTAGTTTACATCTTAAGAAATGAAATTTTCTAATAATACTCTCGATTAAAGTAGGCCATTATCATCTCCAAATATTTTAAGGTTAGACTATTAAAGGATTGGTTGTATTTGGAAAATCAACTGAGAAAGTTCAAGGAGAAGACTTATTTTTGAAATCCAAATAGAGGAATTAGGGAATGCTCATGATACTAGGAAGCTTAGTGAGCATTCCACCTAACCTATAATTGGGCTTTATGTATTTGAAAGTAAAGAGATTTATTTGTTAGAGTTGAATTTTATAAAATTGCTTGGGCTTATAATCCATCAACACAAGATTGTAGAAATGCCTAAGAGGTGAGGATTTATGCTTGTAACCCCAAGAAAATAGCACCCTTAGATCCTAAACCTTGTGGACTTTGGCATAATGCTAAGCACAAAGTAAATTAACATGAAGATGGATATAAGGTTTACCTTCACAAGAGAGGATAAACTGGCCGACTGTTGGGCATACAACTGCTTGGAGTGACCACCAACTAACTCCTCCTATGCTTTAAATCTATGTAAGAAAGTCTTATGAAATTATAAGATAGCTGAGTTATTATTAATTTAGAAATAGACTAAAGTCCTTAAACCCACTCCCTAAGAGACTAGAGCATGAGTGGTATGAGTAATGACTTAATCTACAAATGCAAATCTTTTCAAATTTTATTTAATTTTGAACACTTCATTTTGACAAAGGCTTTAAGATTTTGTATGCTTATATGCATGATGAAATTAGATTATTGGCTAAATAAGTAAGAAGGGGTGTTTTATACCACAACAGATTCTCTCACAAGTCAAGCATTCTCCTAACATGCAAGGATGGAAATCCCCTATTTTCAAGAGATGAAATAATATGCATGCTTGTTGTGAGAAATTCAACCGTTTAGTTAAGGGTTGCTGAATCTTTTAATTATTTTGTTTAATGCCTAAGCTTTATGGTGAGGTTATGAGTTGTAAAAAATTTTAGTTATGAGTTGTAGTTAGGTAGAAAATTTATTTTTCTCTAAGAGCCTAATCGCATCTAGGCACACAATAAAACATCAATCATAAGAAACTATGAAAAGCATGTTGGTTTCTATTGCACAAGTTAAATAAAACATCAAATAATTTTTTATAACTAAATACAAAAGAATAAAAGGCTGGTGCAGTTGGGTACCACTGTACAACCCAAAAAGAAAAATGGGTAGCCGAGTTCCACCCTTATGCAACCTGGTATATAAAAAAATAATTACAATTTATAAATGATAAATGCTATAAGGGGTCTTCAAACCTTCAGTTCTTCATGTCTTTATGTATTTTCCTTCTTTGACGATGGCTTGTAATCCCCATACACAAGCCTTCTAGCCACTTTCAATACAATAATTACTTTAAGAAAATAGAAAAGTAAATATAGCTACACCTATAAAATAGAGGTTAGCTAAACACACATACAATCCCAAGAAGTTATATTTATAATTTGGACTTAGCACCCTACACATGGGTAACCAAGCTCACCTGCCCTAACTTCGATTATGCTTAGGGGCTTAAGCAACCTACAAAGAGAGCATTTATATTTATTTTTAAGTGACCCCTTTAAGCACAATCCCCTACATAAAACATGATTAGGCTAATCACAAAGCATCCAAGGGCATACACCCTAACATCTAGTCTACAAAAAATACATACATCATACCAAGCACCACCCTAACATAAAGCTAGAAGTAGTGAAATAATTTTAATATGTGTGTTAAATCATGTGTGGCATTTCTTGCTAAGAATTCAAGTTGTCATTCTCTAAGTATGAAGGGAATTTAATTTAATCATAAAGTATGATTCACTTCAAGTTGTTTAATTGATTTGAGAATTTTAATTTGTGTTTTGTTTGGTTTCATGTGACATACACATAGTAACAAAGTGTTATAAAGAGAGGAAAGAGAATTGCTCTCTTTCACCCCTACCCTATGCCACTTTCTAAAGCATGTTAATTTGATTTAATTCTCTTTAGTGACTGGCTTATCAAGCATTTTATTTAATCCTAAGTTTATGTTCACTTTAAGTACTCCATTCAATATGAAAGGTATCTTAAAATTAATTTGATTGAATTACTATCACATGACATGTTAAATCATTCATTTCCATTACATGTAACATGCATATAATTTAATCCTAAATGTATCTATACATGCAACATATTTTTAGTACACTTAAATGATGAATGTATGTGTATGTGAAGTTTATATCATTTTATGTAATTGAATTATTTAATCATCTTAGTTTAAAGCTCTATCTAAATTCTTATGCAAAAATATAGAAGGATGAAATTAAATAGGTATGTGTCATTATTAACCAGGGAAGTGAGGTAATCAAATGACCTCCATGGGGTTAAGTAAAGCCTCATATTTGTGGGATGTCTAAACTATATACCCACTTGCAATCAAACTTATGAAAATTTGCATACATGAATATAAGAAAGAGAGCTCCCAATCACATGATTAATTAATTCAACAACTTAATCATTCATGAATGCATGGATTTTCTATAAAAGAAAGAAGGGTTATAATTCCATAATTAAATACACACACATGTATAAGAGACATAAGCTAGTACATGCCATTGTTAACCTGGGAAGTGAGGTAATCAAATGACATCCTTAGGGCTAACTAAAGCCTCATATTCCTGGGATGTCCAGACTAAACACTTGCTTTTCTCAAACACATATGGATGTATACATAAATGAAGAAAGAAAAACCATATAAAGATTGCATTTTTTTTATTTAATTGAAGCATTTATGCATATGAGTTAAAGTTTTATCCAAATTCTAATGTACAAATACATGTAAATGAAATCAAATAAGTACATGTCATTGTTAATCAAATGACCTCCTTAGGGAAAACTAAAGCCTCGGGTTCCTAGGATGTTTGGACTATATACTTATGAACATTCAAATACATGTAAAATTACATATGAATTAAATAAGAGAAAGCTTCATTCCATATACTTAAGGTATAATCACGTACATCTCTTATGTATTTATAACTAGCATCACAACATATATTATTAATCATTTATAAGCTTTTTTGAAAATACATTTAAATTTAATAGTGATAATAGTCACACATATACTAAATTAAATCAACATATGCAAGATTAAAATAAAGGAAAATCATTTGAAATTAATTTTGAAAAGAAGGATGTATGATTTCAAGTGACATACAATATTTAACATGATTGGAAATGAATAAATAAATATAAACATATGATTTCATTTAATTAAATTAATTCCTAAGGACAATCATATCAAATAAAATCATTTAACATAAACCAAAGCTTCTTTAATGTCATTTTTAATATCATATTTTGATTTGATTTAAGGAATGTGAGAAGAGATTTACTGATCCTAACCCATTCCTATGTTTGTTAATTAAATTGATTTATTGAAATATGATTAGGTTGATTTTATGAGTTAATTAGGTTGTAATATGCATTAATACCTTAATTTAATTACTTAAATAATTATGAGCCAATTTGATATGAACAAACATTGGAAATTAAATCAGCATTGATCATAAGAAATGAAAGGGGACTAATATAATTAGGTCATAATTAATGATTAATTAAGTACTCTTATGATTTCTCTACACATATGGGTTAACTATAATTCTCTTCAGATTTTCTAGGTTGTTGAACACCAAAGAGTCTACCCAAGACTTCATTAATTGAGATTCTATGTGATTATAATTTCAATTTGATTAACTAATTAAGTTTTGATTAATTTAATTAATAAAATAAACTAGTGGAAATAGATTACGAAGGAGGCCCTAATCTTATCCCATGGGTTCATTCACTATTAAGCAATAATTAACCACTTAATTAATTAATTTATTACTATTCATGAGATTAATTAATTATTAATTAATTTTAAAAAAGTTATTAGAACTTAATTAGTTAATTTTTCTAATTAATTAAACAATAAATGCCAATAAAATTATGGGAGGTAGAGGTCATCCCATTGAATTAACACACAAATTTTGGGGTTAATTACTTAAGTAATCAAATAATAATTAAGTTAATTAATTTTATAATTAAGCCTTAATTATTGTTCAAAATTAATTAAAAATATTTTTAATAAATTCTCCTCTAAAATACCTTCAAAATAAATATTTATTTACATTTTAATAATTTTTCTATGATTTATTATATTTTTTTCAAAGTTTGAGCCGATTTAATTAATTTTTCAGTATTTTTATAAAGTATATTACTTAAATAGACTATTTGAGCTTAAAAATTCAATATCTCTCAATCTAGAAATTATTTTGACTTGAAATTTTTATGGCAGATGTATTTTAAATTTAGTTTCTATCCTTGAAAATTTCAAATTAATCTAAAGTGCATTTTTTGTTTAATTAATTAGATTTGATTTTCTCTAAAACTTAAATTAAGCTTAGAATACTCAGCAAAAATTAATGATTTTGTATTTATTGGATATATCTCAAAAAGTAGAATCCAAGGAGTCCTTATGTGCATTTTTTTAGTTAAGTATTTTATTTTCTATGAATTTTTGAAGTTTTAGATGATTTAATTAATTTTTAAAATAAAAAAATCATATTTTCTTACTTAACCTATTGCCACGCGATGCCGACGAATGCGTCGCATTTATTGGGTATGCGGTTCCACATGACAATGAAATGTTTCGATGATTCAGCTAACACACGATCTAATGGGCAAAATCACACATGATTTGGTCTAATCTCAATCGTCCGTCTCCATCAATGGGAGATCGATGGTCAGCATTGACTTCCCAAAGGACACAGGATGTGATACCGTTGAACGAAAAAAATCATGAAATTGATGAAATGGGGTCCAATCGGGTTCGATTTCACATCGATTCTCACCAAAAAAGTTCTATTTATGCATTAGGATTGTATAAACTGAAGAATGTAAGAGATATATAAGGAAAATTCCTAAAATGGTACAAGAATCATCATAAATAAGAGATCCTATAAATGAGATTTGAAAATTTAAAATTACTCACCAGAATGATTTTGAAGACACACTCTTGAATATGAGATGAAGCCTTGGGATGAATCTACACTCTTGCCTTCACTTCGAATATTGTATCCACCAATGGCCACCACCTTCTTGCTAAAATTCGCTCGGTTTGGTGTTCTTAAAGCCCAAAGGAAGTAGGGAATGGATTTTTTGTTGCTTTGGGGAGCTCCTAGAGTGTGTGTAATGGCAGAATGAGTTCTTGGAAGTCTTTTTTCCTTGTGCATGGTTTTGGCCAAAAATCACTTATAATGGTGATTTTTGGCTCCTAGTGGATGTCCTATGGCTTGGAGTGGTTGGGAATGGCATAGAATCATCCTAGGTGGCTTAGTTTTGTTGGCCAAGAGAAATTAGTGGCTGCCAAGAGGGATTATCAGATGTCCTATGGGTTTCAAATGCTCCAAATGGGGGAGGTTAGGTGAATTCACCTACCCATGAGTCATGGCCAACCTAACCACCTCTTGGGTTAGGTTGGGCAGTGTCCTTGGAGCATAGGAGGACCAATGGAAGGGTGCCAAGTGGCGAAGGAATGGAAATGACCACTTACATATGTGATTTATCATATTGGACACCCTTGAACTAAGGGTAGAATGGTCATTTGGCATTGGATTTGATTTGGGCAGATTTGAAATGAGTTAAAAGTGAGTTGATCCAAATTTCATGTCATTTGGAGTTAATTAGGTTAGGTTTGGCTCAATTTGACCTATATGGGTCAAATCGGGTCAAAATGGGTTAGGTTGACCAATTGGTCAAATTAGCTCAAACCAAGAGTTGGGTCAAGTTCATATGACCATTTGAAGTGTGTTTATGTCATTGGTTTGGTTTAATTTGGTTTAGATTTGATTTTGGTTCATTTGAATTCATTTGGGTCAAATGTGTCATGTTGACCAATTTGACCCAATTGACCAAATTGGCTTGTGTCATGACTTGGCTTGGGTTTGGTTGATCATTTGGAATGTGTTATGAGCTTTGGTTGAGTTTAATTTGGTTTTGATTGGGTTTTAGGTTGGTTTGGCCCTTTAGGTCAAGTTGGGATCAATAAGTCATTTAGGTCTAGTGAGTCAATTGGGCTCAATTGAGGCTTTGGTCAAGTTCAATAGTCAATTTGGAATGAACTTGAGCCATTGGTTGTAATCATTTTAGTTTATATTAATATTTGAACTATTTTTGGCCATTTAGGTCAAATTGGGTCAACTTGGGTTAAGAGGGCTAATTGGGTTAGGTTTGGCTCAATTGAAGGTCAAGTCATGTTCAAGTATTGATTTTGGGTTGGTTTGAATCATTGATTTCAACAGGTTTGTCTTAGGTTGCAATTTGGCTAGTTTAGGTTCACATGAGTTAAAGGGTTGACTTGGTCAAAGGGCCAAGTTGACTTGGTTTGACCCAATTTATGATAATTGATCAACCTAAGATGATCAATAATCATGTCATGAAGTTTGGATTGACTTAATTCACTTTGATTTAGATTGAATTGGATTTTGGTTCATGTAGGTCAAATTGGCCACTTTAGGTCAAGTGAACAAATTGGATTTAGTTGGCTTGATTTTGGGTTGAGTTTGATTTAGTTGAGTTTATATATGGATTTGGGATTGATATAATTACAATTGGTTTAGTTCAAAGTTTTGGTACATTATTTTCAAGTCAAATGGGCTAAGTTGGGTTTGACTTGGGTTGATTTTAGCTTGATTGATGATTGTAGATTTCATTTATATTTGGGGCGATAATTGATTCATAAGAAGATTGAATCTATTGAATTTGAAGTGAATGAAAGTCCATGGAGTCATGCTTAGGAAGGGTTTTGATTTAATTTGATTTAGTTTTGATCATTTGAATGTAGATTTGATTTATATTCAGAAAGATAATTGAAGATATAAATTGATTATGAGACAATCAATTGATTTTGGATTGATTTAGATGGAATTTTGGCTAAGTTCATGAAGTTTGATTCACATGACTTAGGAAAGATTTCAAGTTTGGATTTGATCATGGGCTTCAATCATTTGGCTTGGGATTTGAATTTGGATTTGGATTTGGAATTGAAATTGAGTTTGATTGTAAGTTTGATAGGGTGAATCTGGGTTGGAATTGGGGGGTGGGTTTTCTAATCCCCAACATGATTAACCCTTCTAAGTCTCTAGGTTAATGTTTAATCACTAGAAGTATCATATGAATAAAGAAGACTTAGTGTCTAGAAGGCTCTTAAGTCTAAGATGAGGATATTAAGAAATCCCTCCATAAGTGAGGTCAACAAAATTCAAACTCCCAAATCCTTTTAAGCCTTGTGATTGAATTCCATGGAGTTAGCCAAATCTCCACTCAATTCAATCCAAACTTGATTGATCTCTTCATGAATTAATCATATCTTAATTTATATTCACAAATATAAATAAAATATAAAGTCAAATAACCAAAACCAAATCGAACTAAGTCCAAATCCCATAAAATCCCAAGCTAACCCATATGGATCTACCTCCATGAGCTTAGCCAAATTCTATTCAAATTAACTCAAACTCAATTGATTTTCTCATAAATCAATTAAATATTCAATTATCTTCACAAATATAAATGAAATCCACATTCTAATTACCAAAATCAAATCAAACAAAAGCATATTCACTTCTAAGCCCTTTGACCTACCTCCATGAGCTTAGTCAAATTTGCCTCCAAATTACTCCAAACTCAAGTGATTTTCTCATAAGTTATTTATATCTTAATTTATATTCAAAAATATAAATGAAATATAAACTTAAATAGTCAAACCAAATCCAAAACTAAATCAAAACCCAATTTAAATCCTTTAAGCCAATCCCATGGACTTAACTAAAACCCACCTAAGTCAAACCAAAATCAATAGATTTTCTCTTGAATCAATCATTCCTTCCATTAAATGAAACCTACAATCATCAAGCCAAATTGAAATCAACTCAAGTCAAGCCCAACTTAGCCCTTTTGATTTAAAAATTCTAAATGAACCAAAACCCATCATAGCCCAAATTGATTGCAGTTGGATTTATATTTCAATCCTAAAGTCATATATAAATTCAACTAAACCAAAAACCAAAATTAACTCATTTAGGTCTACTTGATCTAAAGTGACCTAAATAACCCATTTGAACCAAGTTCTAATCCAACCCAAATTGGATTGAACAAAGTCCATCCAAACCTCATACCATGGTTATTGAACACTCTAGGATGATTAATTGCATTAAATTAGGTCAAACCAAGTCAACTTGGTCATTTGTCGAAGTGAATCTTTAGCCCATATGAAACCCAAATTAGCAAAAAACTCATCCTACACCAAATCAATTGAAACAATTGCTTCATACCAACCCATTATCATTGATTGAATATAACTTGACCATCAATTGAGCCAAATCAAACCCAATTTACCATTTGATCGAAGTTGATCCAAATTGGCCTAAAAGGAAAAATGGGTCAAACCATGATCCAACCCAAATTGATTACAACCAATGGCTCAAGTTCATTCCAAATTAATTATTGAACTTGACCAAAGCCGTAATTGAACCCAATTTGGTCAATTGAATCCAATTGACCAACTTAGCCCAAATTGACCTAAAGGGCCAAATTAGCCAAAATCCAAATTAAATCTAAATTGATTCAAACCAAATACTACAATCATTTTCAATTAACCAACTGAACTTTAATTAACACCAAACTCAAGCCAATTTGGCTAATTTGGTCAAATTGGTCAACTTGACTCATTTGACCTATATGAATCCAAATGAACCAAAATCTAACCTAGGCCAAATTGATTGAAATCACTTGAACCAAAACACTTCAAATCATCATTTGAACCTAACCCAAGCTTTAGTTTGACCTAATTTGATCAATTGGTCAACCTAACCCAGCCTAGCCCAATTTGACCTATAAGGCTCAAATTGAGCTGAAACCCTTGAAACTAACCTATGAGACCTTGGAACCTGACCAAACCCAACCCAAACCCATCCTAGGTCAGCCTAAAACCAATACAAACCCAATTAGAGCCAAACCCAAAGAAAATCTCCCTTAGATATGCCTCCGCACATGGGATTTTGCCAAAATTAGCAAAGTCCATCACCCTCGGCAGCCATAAATCACCTAAATGAGGTCTCACCTAGCCCATCTTAAGTGGGCTAGGCTTGCCATGGACCAAAGGGTCACCTCCCTCATAACCCAAGAACCCCATGGACAAAGAAAGATCCATCGGTCCACATCTCACCTTGAGCCACCTCCCAAGCTATCCTCCATTCAAACCGAGCCACGTGGACTTGATGGGGGACAACTCTAATGCTTTGGTGGCAGCTGGTCGGCTAAAATGGGGGATTGATCTTGTCCGTCCACCTTAGCCAATTGAGGGATACATCCCCTCAATTTGAACAAAAAAAATACACCATTTAACTCGTTTGAGCTTCTAAGAGAGAAATAAAACTCCATAGCAAGCTCTCGAACACTCCCAAGGCCTCCCCACTTTGGATTCTTCCTTCCCGAATGAAACCAAAATAGGGATGCTTCTCTTCGATCCTAACTTCTTCAATCCTCAACCAAAATCCAATTGCTCTTGCACACGCATTCCTTGCACCTCGTTGAAGCCAAATGAATCCTCCCCAAGGCTTTCCAACCACCAAAGCAAGGATTTTGATCAAAGCTGATGCTCCAAAGCACCATTCTTGGCCTCCTGAGCAATCCACCTGGAACCAATCTAATTGTTGCTCAATAGGGCCTCATCTCTACTAGACGAAGATTCCTCAAGCATGCGAGCCGCTGGTAGCTCCGGTGAGGTAATTCCATGAAAATTGACCTCTATCTTAAAATGTGATGGAGCTTTGTGAAGAAAATTTGCATGTGAGCCGATCTTTGCCATTGGATCTTCATGGATCCCTCCCACGAAGGGGTGGAGTTCATTTGGAGTGAATTCAAGCTCGGATCAAACGATCAATGGTGGACAGGCCTCGACGTTTGTCATTTATGAGCTGATAGATCATGCGTCATCTATTCTGCATGATTCGAATGGATGGTCATGATTAGATCATGTTAAATCCATCTGATTCAAGCCATTATTAATCATGGGTTTGATATATGTCATCCAATCTGAGATCAGATGGCGGAGATCAATATCACATCTCGCCGCTAGTTGACTCGGCTGTGGGATGTGACAACTAAAATAGTCAATCCAATGACACCACATGGAGAGCGTGCCATATGGCGCTAACAGGATTAGGCTTAATTAAGGTTAATTAATTGATTTTTAGGGCTAAACTTTCATAATTTCATAATAAATCATAGAAAAATCTGAAAAATACGAGTAAAGGCTCATTTTAAAGGTATTTTATAGAGGAATACATTAAATTATCCTTAATTAATTTTGAAATCGAGCTTATTAACATTTAATTAAAAATTTAATTAATTACTCTCTAATTAATAATTAACCTCAAACTTTCTAAGATTATTTAGGGGATGACCTCTGCCTCCCTTTTTCTTAAGATTTTTTTGGTTAATTAATTGGAAAAATTGATTGATTAAGCCCTAATTACCTTCTTAACTTAATTTAGTGTTAATTAACCATATGAATAGTAACTTAATTAATTAATTGGGCCATTTATCACTATTTAACAGTAAAGAAACTTAGGGAATTGGATTAGGGCCTATCTCCTAATCTTTTCCTTTAGTTTCCATCACTTTTTCAAGAGAAATTAATTAAGGATTAAATGATTAATTAATTACTTAATTTATTTAATTAAAATTTAAAACACATCTAAACATAATTAATTTATGGGTAGATCTTTAGGTGTTCAATAACCTAAAGACATTTAAGGAAATTATGGTTAGCTCACATGAGTGGGAAAATCATAAATGTACTTAATTAAGTTTCTTAAGCTTAATTAACTATTAATTGTGAACCAATTGCATTAGGCCCTTTCATTTCCTAGGACAATTGCTAATTTACTTTACATTTCATTTGCATATCATGTTGGCTCATAATTATTTACTTAATTACTTTAAGGTAACATAGGTAAGGGTTAGTTAATTAATTTAATTCATATCTTAACTTAATTAATCCATAAAATCAACCTAATTATCTCTCATTAAATTAAATTAACTTACAAACATGGGATGCGATTAGGATTAGCAAACCACTTTCTCTCTTTCCTTTAATCAAATTAAACATCAAATTAAAAATGACATTAAAAAGCATTAGTTTTCTTTAAATAATTTTATTTGATATAATTGTCCTTAGGGAATAATTTGATTGAATGAAATCATATGTTTGTGTTTAGTTATTCCTCTCCAATCATATTAAATATTATATGTCATTTGATTCATGCATTCATCTTTTGCAAAATTAATTAAATCAAATGGTTTCATTTTATGTC